>OU343222.1:106971377-107173023 GCA_910596185.1 Chrysanthemum makinoi | reverse complement strand
CTTGGGGATGAAAACGTTTGTAGCTTCATCTGCACCACAGGAGAAGATAACGATGAGAGAAAATTAATAAACAAGTGAAGAGTAATGGACTTGAGAATAAAGCATACCCGAATCCAGATTAACCCTTTTAATGCTTAGGGGACCGCGGGAGTGATGGGCCGAATGACCTGAAAGACACCCAAATAGCAAAATGAGTAATAAGAAGTCACAAAAGCAAGTTATATGACGACTCGTGCATACCTTCGGAGTTATGAGGGAGTGAGTTCTTGGTAGGATGAGAATGCGGCCACCTTATAAGGGAGGCGTGCGGGCATTCTGTTGCAATGCGCCCACCCTCCCAGATTATCCCCATCCCTCATGCGCACGCTCTTCATCCCCTCCAGCAGCAACACGGGGAGTGTCCTGCTCGGTATTGACATTTAAACTTGCCTCTTGATGATTCCCCGACACGGCCTGATTCAGTGGCTCCACATCCAGCGCAGGTGAGCCGGAGGAAAAGTTCTCAAACAAAGTTGTCCTCTTCTTCTTTCTCTTATTCTGGCCCCAGACGTCCCCTCACCTCTTCTTTTCGATGCATTGCGGGCATCTGCCTCTTTTTCCTTCTTTTCTCGTGGCCCCCCCCCGAACCGGGTTCTGCCCCTAGGCACTTATGGTTATGGCATCATCTTGGCAAGAAGGATTGCTTTCGCTCACCTCCGGCTAGCGGGCTCGTGGTCCTTGGGTCTCTCTGTTTGGGTCAATGACAGGACCTTTGCTCACCACAGTCTCATCCCACTCCCGGAGCTCAAGATACTCAGACTATCGAATAACCGCAAAAGAAAAAGTCAGTTTCCAAGGAAAACACAAAGCAATAATTACAACGAAATCTATAGGAATCGAAAAGATATTTACCATGACCCTAAGATCCTTTAGAAGAGGCTCGACCCCTGGATTTCTCGCAAAACCGAGGAAAGGTGGCACATCCACAACAGCATAGGCGAGCGTCTGCTCCTCAAGAAATGGAACCCTCGCTTAAGCTTTCAAGATCATCCTCCCGGAAGCGGTGGGAAAGGTGGTCGCACATTTTGAATCCTTATGCCTCCATGCCATGCATAAGGGATTGCCCCTCCTGGCCAATCGTTAAAAATTTCTCTTTCCAAAGTGTTTAAGACCGGTAAGTACCTCTCTCAAGCACTTATAGGCCTTTTCCCCTGGCCCTATTCTCAAAAGAAAACCAATGCCCCTGCTTGCACAAATGATAGAACGCCCGGAACAAGGATACCCTAGGTTGAATATTTAAACTATAACACCTAATCTTAAAAAGAGTCACCCCGGTTCAGGCCTAGGGGAACTAACTAGGAAATATGAACCCTAAAGTGTTTGATCACATTCAGAAGAATGGGAGAAGGGGATCCCGACTCCCGGATCCAAGCTTGAGGATATATTCCAATCTTGTCTTGCCCGTGCCTTGGTCCATAGTCATGTTAGGAGGAAGATGAGGACGAAGAGATCATGGGAATACCATAGTCAACAATTATATTATCCAGTTCGGGTTGTGTTAACCTAGAGGTGTAAATATGCATATCAACTTTGCACCACCATCAAGGTGTGGGCGGTTCCTCTGCTCTGTATGGGGAGTACTGTCCTCCGGTTCCTGTTCGCCATTACTAAAAGGATGTCAAGGAAATGTACAAATAATTAAAAGGAGAACGAGACAAACCTACGAAATGGAAAAGACGTCCGGCAAGTGAAAGCAATCGCTTGAAGGGGCAATGTGAAAAAGAAGTGTAGTAAAAGTGAATATATATAGGCGGTGAAAACTCTAGCAGACTGGTAACCAGCCCCATCAAGCCAAGAAGAAAGTGACGTGGTACAACTGGGTCGCCCACGCTAACTGGCAAGGAAAGGCGCGGGTGAAAGCCCAACAAATAACCGTGCCCCATCCATCAACCCAATACCCCCAGACAAGCTAAGGCACCACGGACGACCGAAGGAACACTTTTCAAATAAGACGAAATGATCATAAGTATTGCACCACCGGTTTTCACCCGGTGATACAACACTGGGGGGGGGACATGTTGGCGTATGTGTCCGGATGTCCCATCGTCCGGCGAAATCATTGGCCGGACGGCATGCTCTGCCGTCCCCGACCGTAAGGTAACAATTATCGACCATGTCGCCAGATTTTGCGGGATTCTACCACGCTGGCTACTAGGTAGGTGTGGCTATAGACCTACAAGCGTGTAATATAGGTCTCGCATGAATAGTAGCGTAACCGTGACGCGAGGTACAAAGTGGGTAGTATAAATACCCCAACACATTTAATGTTTTGTATTGAATTTTCTCACCTACATTCATACCACATTTATTACCTCCACTTACTCTCACGCTTGAGTCTTGGGTTGGATCCCCCGGGCGAGGCTAACGCCTGCGGTCGTCGCTGTCGTGCAGTGAAGGAACTACTTTTTTCTTCCGATCGATTGATAGAAGCCCAAACTCCCCTCGGTCGCTCCATCTACGTCGGATACATGATTGCTTAACATTGATATTAAATGAGGTCCAAACCTTTTGCTCGCACTTTTCTTTTATAATAATGATGATTCGACAAGTAGTAGTGAACGTAAATGGGAATAGCGCGCAAACACTCTTTTGCTAGCACTCTTTTTTCTGATAAATATTCACCCAATAAGAATATGACACGACATACAATGCGCGTAAACAATGTTTTGAACACTTTTTCTGTCGCGCAGTGTAGTTTTTTGTAAAGTGAAAAGTCTGTGTCGTTTTTGGTTATTTGAATGGGTAAGAGTAGAGATTGGTAACTTTGTTAAAAAAAAAATCCTCAACATAGCGCAAATGGTTCTTGATGTATCAGATCACCATTTTCTCCAAACAATCGATGTGACAAGTAATAATTCTGTGAAATCCCACACCAAGATTCATATAGACAATCAAAGATTGGTCAAAACTACAACTTTATTGCGGCCTATTGCAATAAGAACTCGCCTTAACATTTGTGTTTAGCTTGTTTGTTAGACTACCCATTACTCATGCGGCTTTGTCCAAAATTTATCTCACTCAACGGCTTCAAGTAAGCGCCACATAATCCCCTCTCTCATTCACTACTCAAATCTCCGTAACCCTCATTCATTATATGCTTATCCAAGATTTTTAAATAATAGACACCACACACACACAAACACACACCCGTCTTTGCTTTCTAGCGACGCATACCACCTAATAGACAACATCTCATGAGAAGGGGTGGGGATGGGAAGCAATGAAGCTCACGCGTGGGGAAAGGGTAGGGTCATGCCTGGGGTCATGCGTATATCACACGTGATGCTCTTATAAAATTTAGCCAAAGAATAACGTTTAGGCTAGTGATATGTACACGGATAGTATTTATCCGCACACATAGAATTAAAATAAATTTACACGTATACCCTTGCATAATATTTGCTTAACATGCATCATCTTCTTGGTAACTCTCATAAAATTGCGCTCTCTTTCTAAAAAAAACTCATTAACACAAAGGAAATTTCATTTTTCAAGATCCTCACTTTTCAATATCCATAAAATTCAAATATTTTTCGTTTAAAATCTTGGTTTTGTGTTTGTTTAGTTTCTTTCTCTTATCCCTCTATATTCTCTTTGTATTTACCATTCACACTTTTCATGATTGATCTACGCTATATTTTAAACCTTTAAAACCTCAAGCCTCTATTTGATCTATTTTGATTAAATACTGAGTGCCCATCAACCTAACACACCCTCACGCCCGTAATTTACCAAAATCTAGTTTGACTATTGGCTTTGTTAATCTTTACTGCATATGTTCCGACTACAAAAGCCAACAAGTTTGATCGGGTTGTTCATAACTAAGCTTTACTAAAATATATACCCGTAGTTTCACTGGGTACCAGCTGCGCTTAGTTCTCTCTCTCACACTCTCACTCAAAAGGGAAACAAAGGAATATAGTGAGGGTTTACTTATGGGATTGGTGTGGTGTGCCAATGAGTGTTTTCATAGTCACCGATGAAAATCACAGCACCATCTAACAAGGAACCAAGGCTATCGATATATGAAAACAAGCACGACTGATCAGGGGCTCAAATAAATAGAAAATTACATATACGAGTTGTGTAAACGATGAGGGTTGATATCAAAATAGAGTTATGAGTGCTTCATTAATGTTTTTTAAAGAATTCTGGTGAATTTTACTCATTAGAAGTCAACAAACGTTTCATTAATGACAAAAATATGGAACCAGTTCTAATTAAAGATGGATAAGGGCAAGATGGTAAGATCACATTGAATTTCTGTGTAGGAAGTAAAAACTTCCGTGTAAATATCAATTCCCTAAAGTTTATCATCATCTTTTTTCCCCAAACCAACTTCCTCGTATTTAGGGTGTGGTTGGCACACAACTTTTGAGAACATTTTAGCGTAATTAACATTTAGCATTTAACAAGCATATAGCATTTATAAAATTATAAAAATGCTAGTTTCCTAATACTTTTTGAATAATCATTTAGCGTTTAGTATTACCTCATTTTACACATTAATACAACTAAATTAAACTACTACGGTAGCTGCGTACTGCTAACTCCCTGCTACGTAGTTTCGACAAACACACCCTTAGTTACCCCAAAACCACCAATTCTTCTTTGCCTTCCTTCTCCTAATCTTAACAGCTTCTTTATGAGCTTGCATATGAAAAAATAGCTCAAAAGCAGGAACTTTTTCTTCAAGGTCACCATCTTCAAAAGCTCCCTTACGTTTCATAAACCATAATAGCTTCATTCCAAAAGATTTTTCAGCTTCAAACAACTCACGATTACGCTCTTTATTAGCTTCTAGACATTCCCTTAAATCACAAGTATCTTGAAAACATTTGTTAACAACATCTTGTTTTTTCTTTTTTGCTTGTTTAACACATTTTTTCCATTTAATATAAGGTACTTTACACTCACCCTCGTTCATAAAACAAGTAAAGCAATGACCTTCGTGGTGTGATTTTTCACCACAAGGTGTTGAAAAATATGTTCCCATTTAATATGACCTTTTTGAATTTTTTATGAGATTTTAATTTGTTTGTTTGGTTTGTATGGCGGCTGAGATGTGGGGAGAAAGAAGAGTAGGAGTAATAAAATATGATGCCCTAGTAAATAACTAGTCAAACTATAAAGAAAGACTACCTTATATGTCGGAGTTATTTAATTTTTCAATAAAAAACATTTAAATGAGTTACGGTATATTCTGTATAATGAATACGATAAGAGAAAATAAGAAGCTGAAGAGGGATTCTTTCATTAACTAACTAGTTATAATACCCGTGCACGCAAGGGTTTTTTCAAAAAAAATTAATTATGTATTATTATCGATTAAAAAACAAACAACTTAATGTGTCATAATGGTTTTACTTTATGGATGAAAAATATGAATTATTTTTCATACACATAGTTAAAATGGGTCAAATACTATTTAAGAAACAAACTTAATGTGTCATTAAAGGCTTTTGATATAGTGGTATGTGTGAGATATGTGATATAGGTGTTAAAAGATTATCGTTCTAAAAAAAAAAAAAAAAAAATTAAAACTTAATGTGTCCTAATGATTTTACTTTATGGATGAAAAATATGAATTATCATTGAATGCCTCGTTATAACAATTCATCTAAATGCCTCTGGTGACCATAAAGTGAACAACACGCTATGCACTCAGTCACCAAGTAACAAAATAACGATATTACATCTAAAATAAGAATGAACTATACCAACTTAAAGCACTATCTTTTAACTGAAAGCTCAGGGATGTTTAGCCTTAAAAACTTTAGTCCATACATTATTTTAAGCTATAATCAAAAGTACAAGAGAAGGATATTGTACCATTAGGGTCTGGCATCGGTGCGACCGACCGGACGACCTGACCGCACCAAGACCGAACTTGCCCAAAAGTCGAGACCGAGGACCGACCGAATGTGGTCGGTCCGGTCCCAACCGGTCGTCGGTCTCGGCTCGGTCCGGTCCAACTAGGCAAAATAGCACGGTTTGTGGTCCTGGACCGAACCGACCGACCGACCGACCAAGACCGAGACCGAATTAGCCTAAAAACCGAGACCGAGGACCGGACCGAATGTGGTCGGTCCGGTCCGGTTTCGTGAAGATTATATTATTATGTGAAGTATTGTTGAGAACTCAAATTCACACAGTTAGTACAAACACTCTAGTTATCATAGCCACCTGATTTTTTGGCTAAAAAGTTAAACTCAATAGACAAACCTTGAACTCACAAACCAAATGATCTGATCACCATCGGTTTTTAAAGTGTAATTTTGTTAGATGCTTATTTAGAATCCTTATGTGGCTCTTATTGTAAGTTTCGTTCATGCATGGGGTTTGGACATGGTTCAAATGTTTAGATGTGATTTGGTTTGCTTTATGCAATCTATTCAATTTGAGTATTTTGCTCCAAAAGATATAGATAACATTCTCTAATTACATAAGTAATACGTAATTACCAACATGCAACCCCAAACACGTCAATTACAAAAATAATGTATAGCTATCAACTTACTTATTTCTTTGAAACACCACAAACATCTCAAGTACTCATTCTTTATAAAATAAGAAGATATCTCTTATGGGGTGCTTCAAATAGTTGCTTTAGTAGCTTTGAAACAACGCAATAAGCACGGTTGTCTCCATGGCTCTCCCTAGCTATTAATCAATGTTGCAAAAATTGGTCAACTCGGCCGATTAATCGCCGATTAATCGTTAATCGGCCGAGTACCTTGTCGATTTTTGAAAATCGGTAGAAAAATCGGCCTAGGAAAAAATCGACACTAAGCATCAAAAATCGGCCAAATCGCCTCCAGTGAATCGGTCAAAAATCGGCGAATCGGCCAAAAATCGTTTAATCGCAATCGGTCTTTTTAAAAATAATAATAATTTAGGCATTCTACTTAATTTGGGGATCGTATATTTCACTTATAACACACAATCGGCATCATAATTAGAATTGGAGCCTTTTATTGAGGTTTGGAAACATAGCAGGCTTAGAATCGGTTAAGATTTTAGTTTGGACCTACCCCACTTTTTCCGGAAATACCAAAAATGAAGGAATGCCAACTGATTAATCACCGATTAATCCCGCTTTGACCGATCACTCGCAAAGTGTGGTCGACCGCCCGATTATCGATTCACGATTTTTGAAACATAGCTATTAATGAAACAACAAAATACATATTTTTATCGGTATAAGACTAACTGTGATAATAAACTTGACACAATGCGCATATTCGCTGCAATTGTTGATCCAAAGATAGTCATTTTAGATAGCTTTGGAAATGAGAGAATGTGACAATTTTGTCGTGCTATGCATTAATAATGAATGGTATGAAAGCTCTTAACTCTAATAAAATAGTAACGGGCTGAAATGGGTCAAGTCGAGAAAACCCACCAACATTTTTGTTCGTTTTTCCTTCGAGTTTATAAAAAATTGATATACAAATTATTGTATTAATCAACTATATTCGTCAAATATTAATCTAAGATAATTTTAGTAATTGTTTTTCAAAAAATTCCATTTTGACCCGTTAGACGTAAAACATATTTGCATTCTCCTAAAGCTTACCCTTTTGAACTCTCTTTCTTTTAGTTGTAATGGAGGCTGCAGCCATATAAATGTCTCTTACCACCGAGGGTAAAAGAGATAGGGTGGTGATCTCATGCATTTCAGTCATTGCCTTTGTTTTCAAGGTGTTCTCTATAAGAAAAAAAAAAAAAAAAAAAAAAGGTGGTTGCTGAAGTGCTCAGCCTTGGTGTATATGAATATCGATTGAATCGTATTTAAGCATTACACCACTATACCTTTGGTCTAAGAAAGCTTTATCTCATTTTAGCTAAAACATTGAAAATTTCAAGGGATAGATATAGGAAAGTGAAGTATGATGACTAAAAAATAAAAAAACCACAAAAGGTGATAACATGTTCCGAAAGTAAAATAACTCCGTGATAAAGTATCAAATTGAAATGAAATACATTAGAAAATTTATAAAATGCACAATGTAATCAACTAAATCAGACCAACAATAATCTTACACATATGTTAAAAAGCCATTATTTCCAATCCCGAATAATTACAAACCCACCAAATGAATTAAAATTACTAAAAAAAGGATCACCATATTACATCAACTTGAAACAGATAATTTTTCCTAAATTTTTCAACAGTCACTAAACTTTACATTAGAGCCACCAAGGTCTTCTGTTGTTTCAACGCTCTTAGACTGATGACGACCAATATGAGTGTGCAGTGCCAGACACGGTCCAAAAGATTCTGAGGCACCGACTCTCCCTTGCTGACGCTACAAAGATGTGTTAGAACTTATGTTTACCATATACTACAGGAGGCAAGTTTGTAAAACTTACATAAATACACTGATTCAGGTCAAGTATTATAAGTAATGGGTCAAGTATTAGCACTAATGGGTCTGATAGAAGTTACTTAAAAGGACACGATTAAATGGGTCAAAAGTCAGCAAAGTATACTTGTAACACATAATATCATTTTATTTAAAACGAAAGAGTATAATTCTAGTAACCTTGCAAAACAAAAGTGGATCTAAAATGTTTCGTAAACTCAACTCCAAAATTTACATGTTTCATTCAGCTTACTTAACCCGTCCGAACCAATTATTTTGCCACCTCAGCTTGTATAACATTATTCAGTATTAAAGTGATAGGGGTTAGCAGCGCTTCTGCGATGCCGATTGGCCATTCAAGGTAATGTCCAACCAAACGCGGACCAATATCCTTCCATTGCGTGCCTTCCGCTTCACTCCAATTAGTTGGTCATGGAAATGCATTTGCACATTATTTTATGGCTGCAAAGAATGCTCCTAATTGAGCCTTTGATACTTGCTCTTTATCTTCTAGTTCTTCTTTTGCTTCTTCCTTTGCTGACATTAAACATGGGCATTTGAGTGGCCTGTTGTAAATGCCCCATGATACTATACTGAACACTTCCTAACAAATCTAAGATTCTTGGATCCTAATTAGACTTGTCATTGTAGATAATTCATCATTCTTATCGAAATTAAATAATATATATAATAATAAAAAAAAAACCTCCATGGGGTGTAGAGCTTTTATAAATCCGCATCCGAAAGAAATGCCATGTACTAATTCATTCACATTTACATTTCCACGTAACTGTAAAATATACTTCATTCTTGTAAACTATAATGTTCTTTTGATATTTTTGCAAGAATTTGGTTACTCTATAATAAGAACCCCAAGTATAAAGGTTCAGAAATTAAATCATTTATAAAACTAAACATCTTTAAAATGATCAGTGGACAAACAATATGGATGCATCTTTAAGTCTAATACTCTAATTAAGCCTTGAATTAGATTTAAATTAAATATATTTCATCAAAGGCACTATGGAAGACTTACTATAAAATCGAGTTCACCATTTTTTTTATAGTTATTAGAACTATAGCCTATTGTCATAAACTCAAAATAGAACGTTTACATCTCATAACGCAAACCTACTTAATCATATAATATGCATTTCTTGACAGAAGAGATAATAGTAAGCTAAAAACATTAGAACCTCATATCAATTCTAAAGGAAATACCTAATCATTAAAGTAACATATTGAAGCTTACTAAGTTCACGGAATGACGGTGTACTTTTGTCTTTCTAGTCATTATAGCTATCAGCCTATAATGTCCACCACGATCACACATCAGTTGCTTATTAACCAACTATAGTTTTATACCAGGCCACTTTCTGAATAAACAACTGCTTATACATACTATACATATTTTTGTGACACAAAATAGTTAGCATTTGAACCAATTAATTTGCAAAAGTGATATCAAATTATCAATAAGCTACAAATCCTTCCTTACATAACCATATATCCAACAATTACTCCTTCAAGAGCCACCTTGAGTCCGTGCCTACTACTTACACCACTGATAACTAATATTCGCATTTTATTAACCCGTACATACAGCTGAAAGTAAACAAACATTTACAACTAACTATTAAACATTACAGTCATTTAAAACTCGCAAAACTAAACAACTAAACTGCTTATAATCACACTTAAGCACTATATTTTGGTTTCCAGCTTCTATACATGTGACTGTGTATGTATGTGCGATATCGAAGCCAACATCTTTGCACTATTTAAGCGAGAGAATAAATACTTGAGCACTATATTTTGGTTTCCAGCTTCTATAAATGTGACTGTGTATGTATGTGCGATACTGGAAGCCAATACCTTTGCAGTATTTAAGCGAGAGAATAAGACCAGCATGAAACACAATTCGTGCAAAAATTAATTGAAAGTCAATTATGTCTACCATTTACCTTGACATTTGTTCCTTTGCAACGTCTATTTTCCAAAACAGTACCCATCTCGTTGTTTCCTTTTTTATACCTGCATATGATACAACGAATTAGCTCACCATATGGGAGAATTTTTTTAAGCTTCTTCTTGTAGAAATGTGGTAGTTACATTAAAATTTTTGAAACAACCTACAGTAATAAGTATTAATAAACAATACATTTCAAATGTAAGTATTAATAAACAATACATTTCAAATGCTCTGTCAAAAGGTTACCTCTTTGGTCACTGCGATAACTGCTAACCTTTTTCCAAAAAGGCAGATGTACTCTTTCACCACACGCCACTACGACGTAAAATTCTTCCTTAGCAACAGATCGATAATATCCTGTAGTTCCATCTATTCAACACGCGTTTCCTGTAGTACATAAACATTTAGGAAAAACGTCACAAATACACGTTGGATATATACATAAGCTCAAAAGTCCAAACTGAACTCAAATGTAGACCTCCTGAACTTTTCGACTCAAGGATTTAAATAATAGTTGTAGATACTACCGCTAACCAATTAATTATCATTCATAAATTTAAGACCAATAGTGTTTCGTGATCAACTAAACTGTCATAAACGTTCATTCAGAACTTCAGGTGAGATTCCATTGCCAAAAGCCTCTTGTTCCCAAATTCAGGGGTCCAAACATAGTGATTGATACTTATAACTATTTTTACCTGAATCTCGAACAGCCTAACTTCTAACTCATTATTCTCATTGATGCATTGTTGAAGTTATTACTCGGGCAATTGAGAACACTGGCTGCTTACACTTTGTACCTCTAAAACAGAAGTGTCTTATTATAAGTAGAAAGCTGTGATTCAAATTAATTAGGGAAATTTATTTTTATATAAATTTCTCATCCGCCAATCTACATTCATGATTTTATTATCTATCGATAGATTGTTGACGTCGTTTCATTACTATAAAAGCAAATTAATAAGACCATCTCGTTATCCACGATAATCTACACAGCGTACGCAAAATATCCTACTCTCATATAGCTAGATTAGGTATTGTTGATATGGTTATTAATACAACAACCAATTTCCTCATACCCCAATTCCATTCTCTTTTGTTCAGGAAAATATATATATTTCCATTCTCATATCGGAAATTACATTGAAGATCCACAAAGTGATTATGTTTAAGCAGTTGGCTATCATTTTGATGCATAGGTTAAGGTAATCTCTGCTAATAGATATTAAGATTAAGATCCTTATTATAACAATTAAATAAAACAAAATCAAAATACAAATAGAGTACCTCACCCATATCTCATCAGAAAACTGGATTGATTAAATTTGATCAGTCGATTTTGATTTAGGGTTTTGATATAGTTGGTTTTCGGATACAACGATTCCAGGATACGATGATTCCAATGATGTGGGTTGTTCAAATTTTTTCTTTGTTCGTGTAAAGGTTAAGGTGATAGGGTTCTTGATTTTCATGATTCCAGAGGTTTTCTTATTGTTAGTGTGATGTTAAGGTTATGATCCATGGCTATGATATGATCGATGTTTCCTTTCTGATTCAAAGTAGTTACAATTGAACCCTTGTAAATTAAACAATTGCTATCTAACCCATGTGTTTGCTCGTTTTTTCTAATAAGAGCTTTGTAAAACGTTTTTTTGCAACGGTTGACCAAATTGGATTCAATTTTGACTTTTACTTGACTAATCACGTCGCCTGATTTCGCTTATGTGGCAAAATCAAGCTCTCCTATTGGTCTAATTTTTTTTTTCAATGAGAAGGGTTTTGCAAAAACACTCCGAAATGATGTAATTCTTTTATTATATAAAAGATGGAAGAGCTTCTTTCAAAAAGCAAGTCGCGAAATTTGCTAATAAAAGTTAAAATTGTAATTAATTTGGTAAAACTCTTGATTTAGTGGAGAAAAACTAAAATTACACATGTTTTGAGAGCTCATTTTTTTGTAGTTTTGGACTTTAATGAAAAAAATTTATAATCAGATTAGTTAATAAAATTTACAATAAAACCTTAAACTAAAAAAAATAGTTAATCTTAAATTCAATTTTATAAATAAACTCCTTAAATTTCATAATTTTAGGAAATACATATTTAACAACTAGCTCATAAATTTTAAACATTTTTAAGAAAAAATAAGCCTTATATTCAATTTTATGGATTTAAATGTAAAATTCTTAATTTGCATAACTTTTAGGAAATATATATTTAACAACTAGCTGATATATTTTAAATTTCTTAAGAAAAAATAAGTCCTTTTGTTGTTGTTGTTATTGAACTAATCGTAATACTGAAATTTTCATAAACGTACGCGTTATAGATAACAAGCCGAAGCACGTTTATTCAGTATATGCACATGATTAATTATAACATATATAAACACTTATATTCGCTGAATATGACTTATGTTAATATATCAGATTAAACTACTCAATCAATAATATTAAAAACAAAAATCTGACCATACCAGCCCGAACAAAATATAGTTGAAATATTATTATTGGTTATAATCATTGTCCGAACTCAATCCAAGTTTAAAAATCCGTGAGTACACGTGTTAAAAAATTAAAATACAATCAAACTTAAGTTAAACTAATTGTAATACAAAAAATCCGTGTATGCATGGGATTATAAATAATTAAATATCAAAATGAAAACACGTCTTATAAGTATACACTGAACAAACATACTTAAGAATATAATTATTAGTTGTAGTTATAGTTTGAACTCGTGTTTGCACGAATATTAAAACTAGAAAATTACTGTTAAAAGATGCATCTACAAATTTATCTCACACATGTACTAATTTAACTTCTATTTACAATCATTTTCTTGAATAGTTTCTCACACAATAAGAGACACTATTTGAATAGAGGCCTTTTAGTTACGTAAAATGGACAAAAAATTACTCACCCCACCATCTATACTTATGTGTTTTTTTTTTAGTATGTTCCAATTAGCTTTATTGTTGCATAAATTGTAGCGGAATTTGTATAAACAAAAGTAGATGCACATCTTTTGTAGACATTATATTTACACAACTATATTTCCCACATTCGCATAAAACCACATTTGTCCTTAACAGGTGGATTTGAACAGAAACCACTTAGCTGAAAACACTCAAACTTAGGCCATCTACAATGGGGACATGGCCATACGCATAATGGAGTCTTTTCAACCGTTTAATCCATTGTAGGATTGCCATGTCATGAGTACGTTAAGAGCTCGTTCCTTTCTGAACATACCACTATTATACACTTAGAAGGAAATAAATTCTATTTTTTTAATGTAAATAACCCACTATTTTTTGTATTCATGCCCTCATGATGCATTTTAAGTTGTGCTTATATTCTATTTTTATAACAAATTACTTATAAACAATATTAAATATAAGTTACACATAAATCTATTAAACTTTGTAAATGTTAAATGCATTATGGGCATTGGTGCATAAAGAGTGTAATGCGAATATAGCGATGATGTGGCTATGTATTGAACCTTCTATCGCATCTCACATTGGAGATGCTCTTAATTATATCGTTAGGTCAAAAGCCCACGGGTTACACATTTAGGTGGCCAATTAGTTCGCTTCAATAGATGAGTCTCGTATATGAAACGACCTCATACATCTTTATTGCAACTTATTAAATCTTAAAATAAAAACTCACCTCATTTGTGATTCGCTTGTTTGTTATAACAAATTTAAGATAATCCGGATGCTCGTTATCTCAATTACCTCAACGATTATATATGTCTATGCAGTAATGCAGATGTAATAACAGAACATGCATATCAAAAACCATGTTAATTAAAAAATTCCAATTAACATTACATAACATAATAAATCCGGTCTAATGAAAAGAAAACTTCTGTAATACCTCATACATAAATTAGCCAAAGCAATAGAAAAATCATAAGAAATTTTATCATCCTTGGTCCCAAAATCAACATCCTCATGTTTACTCATCTTAAAACTCCTAATTCTTCGTCTCCGGCGACTTCTTTCTCCTAATCTCATCAGCTTCTTTTTGAGCTTGCAAATTCATTACTAACTTAAGAAAAGGAAATTCTTTTTCAGCTTTTTCAAGCTCACCATCTTTGAAAGCTCCCTGCTGTTTTAAAGACGACAATAACTTATATCCAGTTTCTTTTTCGGCTTGCAAAAGCTCACCATAATGATCTTGATTAGCTTCCATGCATTTTCTTAAATCAGCAGTAACTTTAAAACATTTGTTGACAATATCTTCATCTTCCTTTTTCTCTTGTTTAAGACATTTATCCCATTTAATAAATGTTTCTTTACACCCACCCTCCTTCATATGACAAGAAAAACAATAACCTTGTTTGTGGGATTCTTCACCACAAGGTGACGACCCCTTGTGGGAATCTCCACCACGAGGTAATGAAAAAGATGTTCCCATTGTTGAACCTAGCTTGTCAACTTAAATAAAACACTCTTAATTTTTTGTTATTTTGATATGGACTTTTTTAATTTGATATGGATTTCTAGAGATTAAATATTAGCTTAGTGAGACTTGAAAGAGAAGAAACCACATAATATTTTCGACTTTTGTAAGGAAGTGATCTTAAAATTACTTCCCAAGAAAGTACGTAGAGATGTCAAGGGAAGGAATTATAACATATATTTTGTACCCTAAAAAATAACTATTGGTCTCCTTATATGTTTGGCCCACTTAAAGTAGAACCCATCGCCCCAAACTATGAGTGAAAATTTGTATTCTTTTTAGTCTAAAGATTTGTTTAGCGGCATTAGCCGCTTGATAGAGAAAGTGGCATTGTTTCAAACTTCCAATACTTCTATAGTGACCAACTTGTAGTTTGAACCACATTTAGGAACCTTGAGTGCTTGGATGCAATAGGAGCATGCAAAAAGTGGTTGCAATGACAAAATTTTGATGGTATTGATTCGCACTCCTAAATATGAAAATTTCCCGAACTCGAGATCACGGGATAACAAACTTTACGTATGAGAATTAAAGTTTAATAATTAAATATAAAAGGTTGTATTTAGTTATTAATTATACAAACTTTTACGTGAATTAATTCATGAATAAATTGTTATGTGACATGGAATTGTATGCAATCTTTTGACTAATTGAATAATTGTTATGTTGAATCCATGATGAGACATGCATGTTTGTCATGGATTGTTGCTTGTATGATTAATTGTTAAGTTTTTATCACATGTATTATTATGATAATTCTTGAATTGGGAAAGACCTCAATAATATTAATGAATCAATTATGTGCAATATGGTATATGTTTGACTATGACTTACGCAATCGATTCATCAATGTATGTGGCTCAGTTACCTTTGTAAGTGAAAGCCCTAGTTGATATATGCATAATTTAACCTAGAATTGATTATTAATAGGTTTTATCAAATAAGTTGCATGTGCCTACTTGTTTACGCTTATTAATTGTTAGTTATGTGCGCATTGTTTTAGTTGTTTATTTTTTATTTTACTTGTTTGTTTATTTTTTTGACAAGTTTTAAGCAAAGGGTAATTTTTTGAATAGAAAAATAAAATAGACTAAACAATGGTGAAAAATGATTCGTTTTAAGCATAAAATCTCAAATTTTTAGTCGATTGATGCGACTGTACCAAATAGTTAGAACGGCTCACCCATTATGACAAACTGTGTGAGGGGGGTATAAGGAGGGTCCGTATTAAATTGCACCTCGAAAGAAGAAGGTTTTTAATACGCTACGCGCTGACCCACTTCTCCGCTCCTTTGTGTGTCATATTTGGAGCTACCAAGTATAACTATTATATGTACGAAGCATCTTAATGCAAAGTTGTAAGTTTCTCAACGTATCGATTAGAATTTCTTTGACTTAGCTTGGTAAAGAAACTAATTGGTAAAAGTTTTTTTACTGAAACTATGCTACAAGATGAATGCATGACATCTTGTACATATTTGATTTGACATCATAATCAAAACTAGTACCCTTAAACTTAAGTTAGTGCCATCTAGTTAAAGGAACACTTGAAGTTGCAATTTACGTCATGTGAGAACTTGACGAGATTGTAATGGAAATGTAAATCTTCATGTTGAGTGAGACTTCAACTGGACACATTTGCAGTTCTTTAAATTAGATGACTTAAATTGAGTTGTAAGTGAGAACTTAGACCAATGGCATAAGATGGGGATAAAACATGTTTACATTGCAATATTGTTTGGTAATGTAAATCCCATAATGATCTAGGAATTAGAAATTGTTTGCCAATTATTGTTCGACATATTACCTTATTATGTGCTTTCATTGCTAGCAAATCAACTGATGTAATGGAGCCATGATAATTTGGATTCTAGTTTTCAAGTAAATTATATGGTTATATGAATATTACCTTGGGTATTTTATTTTCTTGAAAAGTTGTATTATCAAAAATACTAATATTTGAACTTTTTTTTCTGTAGAAATGGCTCAAAACGATAACACTACACTAGAGTCTGCGTTCAAAACTTTCTTTGAGCGAGAAAAATTGACTGGCTCACAAAATTTCAATGACTGCTATCGCTCACTAAGAATTGTCCGTAGAGTGGCTGATAAACTGGATTATTTGTGTAAGGCATGTCCTGCTGAACCACCCGCTGAAGCCTCTGATGAGGCAAAAGCATAATGAAAAGTTGAATACAAGAAACATAATGAAGTTGCTTTTTTGATGTTGGGAATGATGACACTTGTTCTATAAAAGAAGTTTGAAAATTATTTCCCTTATGACATGCTCAACGAACTCAGACGAATGTTTGAGAAGCCACCAGTTGTTGAAATCTATGATTTGATTGATGCTTTTGACAGCTGTAAGCAAACTGATGGTAAACCTATTAGTACACATGTGTTGGAAATGAAGGGTTACATGGACCAACTGCAAGCACTTGGCAAGATCTATGGAAATGATATTGCTGTGAACTTAATCAATATGTCCCTTAATAAGGACTTTAATGGTTTTATTCGTAAATATGCATTGCGCGGGGAAGACAATAATTGAATTACACACATTGCTTACTGATTACGAGAAAGGGTTACCACAAAAGGCACCTACTCCTCAGGTACTGGCTATTCGGGGTGGTAGGATCAACAAGCCAAAACCGCGTACGAACAAGAAGGTTAAAGGAAAGGGAAAGGCTGATAAGGGTAAGCAAGTTATGGCCTATCAACCTGAACCTAAATAATATCCTCCTAAGAAGAAATAGAATGCCAAGAAGGATCAGGCTTGCCACTACTGTCATGTAGAGGGTCACTGGAAGAGAAATTGTGCTCTTTATCTTGAGGATTTGCGAACAAATAAGAATAAGAAGTCTGGGTCCTTGGGCGCCAACACTTCAGGTAACTTATTTATAATTAAATTATTTACTCTAAATCATAAAATTAATTCCTATGTATATGATACTGGATGTGGTATTCACATTTGTAATATACTGCAGGGGTTTAGAGTGGAAAAGAAGTTGTCTTATGTGGAGCAATATCTACATGTGGGAAATGGAGCACCTGCAGTTGTTGAAGCCATATGAGTATTTAGTTTAGTATTGCCTTTGGGCTTAATACTGTCATTAAACAATTGCTATTATGCACCTTCTATTATTAGAGACATTGTTTCCTTTTCTGTTTTGTTGGATCTTGGTTTTAATCACACTATCATAAGTAATGGAATTTCTGTTTCTTTAAATGGTATTTTTTTTTTATTTTAATGCTATTAGTGTGGATGGTGTGTTTGAGATTGATATGATTGGGAATTTATCCAATAACCATAATTAGATGTTTAGCATCAATAAGAGAATGAAGTTAGACTTGAATTGTAACACCCCAACCCGACAAGGGTAGAAGTATCACATTATGGTGACATATCAGAATATACATAAATAAATGCAAGCGGAAGTCTTATTAAATAAAATATCAAGTCATATAAACGAATGACTTACAAAGGAAAATACATAATCTAGTATGTTTAAAAGATACGAAATATCAAAACAAATGTTCTTCCAAAAGAATCCAAAAACAAATAAGGGAAACTAAGGTCGGTTCACTCAAATGCTCCTACTCTCAGCCCATCAAAGCCCAGCATCCCACTTGGTACCTGCCGCATGTAAAAGAAATGCGGCTGAGCTTAAAAAGCCCAGTGAACAGATATAACAAAACAAAAGCTAAACAAAATCAAAAATACAAAACAAAACAAAGGAGGCTGATAACAAAGTCGTAGCGAATGAGCACAATGAGTCTA
This sequence comes from Chrysanthemum makinoi, assembly GCA_910596185.1. NCBI lineage: Eukaryota > Viridiplantae > Streptophyta > Magnoliopsida > Asterales > Asteraceae > Chrysanthemum > Chrysanthemum makinoi. The sequence goes on along the minus strand of OU343222.1, from coordinate 107,154,387 downwards.
TGAGTCAACGAGAAACATGCAGAACACAATATTAACAGATAACCAGAAGAACAGAAATCAAAGGAGACCAAAGCAAAGCCGCACATCAGGGAACACATATCTAAGCATACATAAAATAACCAAACATACAGATATCGGACATAAACGAATAGGAGTTGATAAACAGTATTATAAACAAACAAGTAACCAAACATTGTACAAGCATAGCAGTCAGCGTATCAACTAAACATAAATATGGCAACACAAATAAATCAGATAATCAGAATACATATAAGCCAAGCTGAATTCTATAAGCAGGCGGAAGCAACTAAATTGAATGTAAGCATAGCAATCACACAAGTCAGATAACCCACAGTTAATAAACAGAACAAGTATCATAACCAACGGAAATACTAACAGCAGTATAAGCATGATAGTCACATGTATCATGTAGGAATACCAAACGAAGATCATAATTGAATGAATTAACTAAACAAGAACATAACATGGCAAACTAAACAAGTCAACTAGACAGATAACATAAGTTGAACCATATTCCTTCATCAACCACTAGTATGAACAGAAGTGTAAACATGACAGATCAACAAGTCAGGTAAACATCAATTACTAAGCCAAACCAATATCGTAAGCAACGGAAAAATACCACCAAAAAGTACAAGAATGGTAGCCACAAATGGCAAATAGGAATACTAAATGATAATCATAGCCCACAAAAATAATTAAACGAGGTATAACATGGTAAACGGATGAGTCAAATAATTACATACTAGCATGGCAAACGAGTATATCAATTAGTCACATAATAACATGGTAAACAGGTAGTCACATGAATCTTATAATAGCAGAGTAAACAGGTAGTCACATAAATCATATAATGGCAGGGTAAACGGATGAAGTGGTAATCTGAAGTATAAGCTTGGTAGTCAACCCAAAATGGAATGAGAGTATAACACATCAAATGAACTGGAGTATAGTATGGTAGTCGGATGAATCACATAAGGATACTGAATGAATGAGTAATCAACGAAAAACTAAAGATAAGAAATACAGAATATGGTGCATTGTGGAATAACAGAAGGTACAATATAGGTGTATCAAAAGTGTAAAGGTTGTTAGAAATCTACCAATAGCCCAAAAATAAATCAAATCATATCATATCATAAGTAACCATGGAGTAGTTAGCTCCCAAAATGTGAAAGACGTGTATTGCACACAAGCATCAGTCACCAGATAAATCAATCATGTCATATCAGATCAGATACAGAACAAATCTAGGATGCATCCATACGCCCTTGCAGAAATCATAGTGGCAAAACATATATCTTGAGCTCATAAACATATAACAGAAAAGGGACGGGATGGTTCATCACTCGACCACCCTGGAGTTATGCCATTGGTGCATCAATGACATGGCCATGTTACCTTCATGGCTAGGGAAAACGACTCGGGTATCAAACTGAAGGGTCAAAAGGCAAGGTCAAAGTTTGGCAAAATGTTTAAGTCATCAGAATATCACAGGTTCATAACCAAAGGTTCACAATCAAATGGTTCAAAGGTTCATAGCAAAGGTTCATGACAAAGGCTCAATTCAAAGGTTCACATAAGATGGTTCAAGGTTAATAATCAAAATAGCTAAAGGTCAAAAGATGTGTAAGAGATAATCTGTACCTTATTCAAAGCAAGTAAACAGGAAAAGAAAGGTCACAAGATGGTCACTCCCGCTTCACGGAACCTATACGAATTAGATAACGTTTATTATAATCATATTACCCATTTTTGACGGCTTTCCATTTTTTAGTAAGTTTCCACTTTTAGCAGGTTTCCCGTTTTAGTAACTTTACGAATTACAATGACAATTTATCAAACTTAAAGCTTAATATTACCAATATCATAGTTTAGAGTTGATTGTGTCAATTTTCCAAAGATTAGGGTCTGATATGTTAAGTTGTAAAAGTAAAAGGTTTGCATGCAAAAATTATCAAAGTTTAAGGTCTAAAATGAAAATATAAATCAAATGTAGTTACTGATTTCAAGTTTCTTATACGTTTACATTTCATTTTATTATTATTTTTATATATCTCGACATGCTAACTTCATGCTTGCTCGCGGTCCCTAATGTTAATATCTACGACTAAGTAAACGTGCCAAAGGGCTAACCCCCGACTCATCTTCCCGGCACACTTTCAAATTTTCAAAACGGTTTACCCATTTTCCCCGCGATCGCCCTTAAACATAGCCCTTCACAAGACCATATATGAACTTCTCAAAATCAAGCTCGCTCGCGGTCCAGAACATTTACCTTTACGACCAAACAAACCTGCCAACGGACTAACTCCCGACTCACCTTCCCCGACACACCTTTAAAACTCCAAACGACCGAACCAATTTTCCCGTGGTCACCCTTAAAGTTACCCCCACAAGACAATGCTTATGCTCTTTCTTTTTAGTTAATAACAATATGTGTATGGATAATATGTAACATACGAGTAAGGATTCAGGCACTCACACCATGCATTTTCAACGCCCGAACCTCATTCGACCCATGCATGCAATCTGTTCCCAGATTTATTTCTTTGATTTGTATCAATATAAGATGTCAATCAGATGATCATTTTTAAGGTCTCGTTAGATAAGCTAAGACACCTATAACTTGTGATTCATTCGAATGGCAAAACAAAACACGAGTCGACATCCATATAGAGTTTATACATTCGTTAGTTATGTGACCAAGTTTAGATCCGATTCAACAGTATTTGTCCATGTTCATCGCATCATAGTTAGAACAAGTAGTTTATGTTAACTCTTCTATTTAACGAACAAAACCATCAAGTGATCATATATATGAGTCGAGTGACATGCTAACGTGACATGGTTTTTGCTAATCAACCTCGTGTAACTTTTATTAACGAAACAAAAGCATACCAATGTGTTAGGAATTATAATTGAGTTGATAAGACAAAACGTGTGAAAGATGAAGGACTAAAGATGACAAATGATGAAGATTGAAACACAAGGGACTTACTTGTTAAAGAAGACTTTATTATTTAGTCCCTAGTAGTCAATTGTAACCCTAGACTCTCTAGTATATAAAGAGAGGCAGGGAATTAGATTTATGTGTGTCAAGATGTGAACACCAAATAGTGTGTGTGTGTGTGTGTTCCTAGGCGTATGTTATTGTAAACGCCAAGGTTAGTATCTAGGTTATTAGTTTAGTTAGTAGTTTAGTTATCTAGACGTGTTCCTATAAACGTCTAAGATTAGTTAGTGTTAGTGAATGAAAACCTTGTTCAATAACAAAGAATTGATTAATTTATTCCGTTGTGCATGTTATTAGTCTTTGTTATTGATCCCTAGCTGAGCTTATAAACGATCTTATAAATTGGTATCAGAGCGGGGAGCTCTTGATATAGGGATATACAAGGTTTTTCGAAGAAAAGATGCAAAATTTGAAGCTGTTACAAATTTTCGTATCTTTCTGCAGGGCTGTTTTCAAACAACGATAACTTTTTCTTAAACCGTTGGATCGAGCTACAATTTGTTATGGTGTATCTCTATATATTCATCTAACGTTTCACCGGAGGGATTGTCAATTAGAGCTCTCAATCAAAAGTTATAAGCCGTCGAAGTCTGCTGCAGAAACTGAAATTTTTTCGTAAGGTTACAACAGCACTGTTTTGTAACGATCATAACGTTTTCGTTAATCGTTGGATCGTGACGAAATTTTAGGTGGATGTTCTCTATATGACAATCTAACTTTCCACCAGAGGGATCTTCGATCTGAACTTCCAGTAAAAAGATATAAGGCGTCGAAGTTGGCTGCTGAAGGGTTTAATATTCGATTTTTTTTAAGGTTTTAAAGTGGTGCAAGTGAATTTACCTCGTACAAGCAATTACTTCGATTTGGTCAGTGGTTTCATTATCTTAATATTACTATATTGTCATAATATGATTAATTGCGTTCAGTAGTACTTCAGTAGCAAGATATTGATCTTTTAATATTCCTACTGATTGAGTAAACATGGGATGATGTTGGTCAAAGCTTGATATTGTTGACTAAAAATAATTTGTTATTCGAACTTCATGGGTAAAAGAAAAGTGACCTCGTATTGCATTTAATGGGAAGGTATTTTATTCGAATCATCATTGATCGAAGTTTTATTATTATGATCGAAGGTTCTTGTCGTCTTTTGAAGTGTATATGAATTATAACCTTGTGCTGCAATTGATATTTGTGGATCAGTCAGAGTAGTTGAAGTAAATGTTTTACCATTGGTTTTTGTACTGCTACGTAGTTTTCATGATTGGTACTGCTTTCAAGTTTGTGCAGCCAAGGGTTCAAGATTACACGTGGGTATTCAAGTTTGTGTTGCACTTGGTTAAGAAAGATGTGATAAGATGGTGCCTTATTGAGATACTGGCCGGTGATTAAGGTTATGGACGAAAGTACTGCTACTTCGTTACAAAGTACTGCTCCACGAGACGAAAGTAATGCTCGTCATTTAAAGTACTGTCTGATCAAAGTACTGTTGGTTCTGGTTACGTACTGCTCGATTAAAGTACTGCTTGGACGTTTGTATTGCTATGTTCCACGGTAATGCTATCATATCAGTGGGATTATCGACTCAGTTGGCTAGCATAAGTTGATGCTTTGATCGATTATATTATCATTACTGCTGATATTGAGATGGTTTTATATTTATGGACGAATAATAATTGGTGTTTATTTGTTGCATATTGGATATAATATTTTGGATATAATCTGATTGGTTCATGGGTTACATTGGTATTTTGATACTGTTTTCATGGTCGAAAGTTTCATGGCTAGGATTGGTGAATTGTTAAACATATTTGGACGGTGGAGCATGTATTGACAATACTTGTTTTGTGTCACATGCGACGTTATTAAAAGTTCACGTGAGAAATATCAAGATTGTGCATGCATATTTTTAAAAAGGCGTGATTGATTTTGGAAGTTGCGAGAGTTAGATCAAAAAGATTAGATACATGGTTTTTGGTTCTCGTATGATTTTGGAATTGAGGGGAAGTCGAGCATGGTGAATATTTAAGTTATTGGATTATACACACACTAAAGTTTGGATTTGAGGGGAAGTTGTTCAAAATTTTGTTTTGGCTTGATTATTGGACGACACATGTATGATGTTTTGGATTTTGAGTTTTTGGTTGTGACCTGATCAGGTTCAAGATAAAGAACTATTCTTCATGCTACTAATGCTTGGTCACAAATGCTATTGTAGTCATCTTTATTAGTATTCTAGCAGGTACTATGTTCTTCATGGCTGGAACTACAACGTATTGGTGATCATGGTGATTAGTTATTCGACAAGTTCTTATGGTTATTTACATGCATCATTCGAGGGGAAGGTTTTTACTACTACTTGTTAGTATTTGTACTATTGGTTCAAATTTCTATTGCCTTAATTTCAATTTTAGTTACGGAAAACTTCATGGAGGGTATCTTGAGGCATTAGAAGGATGGATTAGTCGTATGATATTGGTTCGTGGTGGTTGGAATCAAAGTTGCTTCTACTTAGCTTCTCCTAGTGGATTATGACAAAAAGGGGAAGAAGGCATTACATAGAAGATTTGCAACTTGAAGATCCTTGGTGATATTGCATGTTTAAGGGGAAGTTCGCTTATCTTTCATATTAACTTTAGGGGAAGTTCGTGCTTATTTGGTTTTGTCATTATCAACTAGGGGAAGATTGTTAGGAATTATAATTGAGTTGATAAGACAAAACGTGTGAAAGATGAAGGACTAAAGATGACAAATGATGAATATTGAAACACAAGGGACTTACTTGTTAAAGAAGACTTTATTATTTAGTCCCTAGTAGTCAATTGTAACCCTAGACTCTCTAGTATATAAAGAGAGACAGGGAATTAGATTTATGTGTGTCAAGATGTGAACACCAAATAGTGTGTGTGTGTGTGTTCCTAGGTGTATGTTCTTGTAAACTCCTAGGTTAGTATCTAGGTTATTAGTTTAGTTAGTACTTTAGTTATCTAGACGTGTTCCTATAAACGTCTAAGATTAGTTAGTGTTAGTGAATGAAAACCTTGTTCAATAACAAAGAATTGATTAGTTTATTCCACTGTGCATGTTATTAGTCTTTGTTATTGATCCATAGCTGAGCTTATAAACGATCTTATCACAGTGAGATCATATTTACATATGAAGAACATGTATTCGATTCAAGAAAACATCAAAATGGACATAGGGATACCTTAGAGTCGGGTTTTACGAATAGAAATGAGAGATGCGTATCACAATCGTACCAAGCACATGAATAGAACTTCCACGATCAAAACCTTTTGGCCACCTTCTCTCGTGCCTTATGAATACCAAGAACAATCTAATTGGTTTGAATATTGCTTTTGGTGTGAGTGTTTTTTGTTCTAAATGTTTCGAATGGGAGAAATGGAAGGGTGTAATACCATTTAATAAAAACGAGTAGGTAGCTAGGGAAAGTGTCGAAAGTTATGGGTGATTGATTGGGAGGTAATTGCATAATTATGGGGGTGATTTGGAGGAGATCATGCCTTGATTTTGGTGAGGATAAAGAGGTGATTATTCAAAATTTATGGGGAGGTTAAGTGAGTGATTTAGTTACCATAAATGCGTGTACACAAATAAAATATTAATCGGTCCAACAACATTATTAACGTGTGCTATTTATTTATTTAATATATTTTTATTTATTTATTTATTTTTTTTTTATTATTTGTTTTTAGAACATAGGTTGAGTCATTTTCTTATTAAATTAGTTTAGGTTTCATATTTTCAAGAATTTAAATCTTAACATATAGTTTCGATGATAAGTCAAGTCGTATCGTACGTAAAAGTTATTTTAAAATTTTAGGTCGTTATATGAATTCTTCTTATATTTGGCATTGTAGACTTGCTCATATAGGCAAGACTCACATGTAAAAGCTGCAACGTGATGGGCTTTTGAAAAATATAAATGATGAATCAGTTGATAAATGTGAGTCTTGTATATCTGGGAAAATGACGAAAAAACCTTTTTAGAGTAATATGGAGAGGGCTTTTGATCTACTTAGTCTAATTCATACTGATGTGTGTGTAACATTTAGACATGTGTCAAAGAGAGGTGCTAGCTACTTCTTAACCTTTATTGATGATTTCAGCCGTTATTGTTATGTTTATTTACTTAAACATAAACATGAGGTATTTGAAAATTTTAAGGTTTTCAAAGCAGAAGTAGAGTTGCAATTAGGAAAGAAGATTAAAGCTCTTCGATCCGATAGAGTCAGTGAATACTTAAGCCAAGAGTTTAAAGATTATTTAGCTGAGAATGGAATTATCCAGAATCTCACATCTCCATATCCGTAACTGAGAGAAAAAATCGTACATTGTTAAACATGGTGCGATCAGTGTTTAATCTTACTACTCTACCCTTATCTATTTGGGATTATGCTTTAGAATCTACAGTTCGTATTCTAAATATGGTTCCTACCAAGAAGGTTGATAAGACACCATATGAAATATGGAATGGTAAAGCTCCTAAATTGTTTTATTTAAAGGTCTGGGGTTGCGAGGCGTATGTTAGACGTGACTCAATAGATAAACTCCAACAGAGATCTGTAAAGTGTATCTTTGTAGGATACCCAAAGAAAACTATGGGTTACTACTTTTACTTTCCACTTGAAAATAAAGTAATTGTTGCTAGGTATGGAGATTTTCTTGAAAAAGATCTCGTATCTCAAGAATTCAGTGGGAGAGTTTATGATCTGGAAGATGATCATGAAGATACATTACCTTCTGAGAACACTAGCATACTTCCAGTGGAACCTGATAGTCTGGGTGCTCCACCTGAAGTTGAAGTGGTTCCCATTCGTAGATCTATAAGGACTACGCGTGCACCTAAACGTCTATGTCTTAACGTAGAAGTTGAGGAAACTATATTAGGGGATCTTGGAGAGCCTGCTAATTATAGAGCTGCCATGGCTGATCCTGAAAAGGACAAATGGCAAGCTGTAATGAATGGGGAAATGCAATCCATGAAAGAAAATGAAGTATGGGAAGAGGTCGACTTACCTCCAAATGCTAAGGTTGTTGGAAGTAAGTGGCTCCATAAGAAAAAGACTGATATGGATGGCAATGTACACATATATAAGGCTCTTCTGGTAGCGCAAGGCTTTACTCAAACCTACGAGGTTGACTACGAGGAGACATTTTATCATGTAGCAGACATTAGAGCTATTAGAATTCTCATAGCTAATAGCAGCATACTATGACTATGAGATATGGCCGATGGATGTCAAAACCACCTTCTTAAATGGTCACTTAGATGAAGACATCTATATGAAGCAACCTGGGGGGTTTGTGAATCCACAATTTCCAAACCGTGTATGCAAACTTCAAAGATCCATTTATAGATTGAAGCAAGCATCAAGGCAATGGAATAAGAGATTTGATGAAGAAATCAAAAAGTATGGATTTGTTTAAAATCTTGATGAGCCATGTGTATATCACAAAGCTAGTGAGAGTGATGTAATTTTTCTTATCCTAGATGTCGATAACATATTAAATATAGGAAAAGACTATCTAAGTTTGCAAAGTGTTAAGGCATATTGACAACATCAAATAGTCATGAATATTAAGTGTCAATTTCCCCCGATAATGCTCGTGTTTTATATCATTTATATGGATTTACGCTTGTTTTCCTCTATATTCCACTTTCAGGTAAATTACGAGCATTGGAGCTAAAGAGACACGGATTTGGAGAGTTTATTGAAGATATATGATAGTATGCTCACTTTGAAGATGTTACGTCGTAACTCCCCTCTCACATTACGCCATAACAGAAGCGTGGCTCAGAAAACCAACTCAACTGAAGATTACGGCGTAACTCTCTTCCAAGATTACGACGTAACTACTTAGGTCAAATGAGGTTCCGCGCCGCTGCAAGCTACGCCGTAACTATTGTCACAACTACGGCTAACCAGGATTTATTGAAGATACGGCGTAACCACTTTCAGATGTTACGCCGTAACCAACATTTTCAGTGTAAAATACGAAGAATTTGATGTTACGGCGTAACTCTCAACCCAAGTTACACCGTAACCAGATCTGGCCTATAAATAAAATTCCATCATTTCTAATCATTCCATTTCACACACAACATCAGTGAGCGTGAGTAGAAGTTAAAGGCAGATCTTGAGGAGCATACGGAGCTATCTCCAAGGGAGAAATCACTCCTATATGATAAGCATTAGCATTTTATATTTTCTTTACTTTCAATTCATGTATTTCGTAATGTTAAACATTGAATCGATTGTTTTAGTTAATATGAGCGGCTAAGCACATCTGGTGCTATCCTGGTTATGATTCCTTAATTGGTTTGTTTATGTTTACATTGCTTCCGTATAATTATTTCTAGTGTATGCATGCATAGTTTGTTGGTAGCTACCCTTGTTTCGGTAGTTTTAAATGGCGGTAGTGGCTAGTTACTTAGGAGATATGACCAACTGACCCTAAGTAGGTAGACTAAGTGGGAAGGGTAAGATATGACCAACTGAAGACCCTTCTTCGCTTGTGCGATTTGACCAACTGATCACCTACCGTTTGGATGAACTTAAGAAGTCAGGGATGAGTGTTTAAGATGCTAGTACCCGGGCACTCATTATTACAAATCTTGCATGTAGCGGTACTTAATGACTTGGCTTAGGGGACTAAAAACAACTGGACTTTCGATGGGTCACCTGACATCTCCAGTGGAAGCCTTTGCTGATAGGTTAGGACGAACTGACCAAATGCTGTCCTGGCGACTTTTACCCCCACTTGAAATAATTGGAAGTAATTAAACATGAATTTAGCTTGATAGGATAAATAACTAGGTTAGCACACTTCTCCTCTATTGACCTCTACCTTTGCCTTTACTTACTATCTTTTATTTTCTTGTCTTTAGTTTTAATTAATCATTTCAACCTTAAAATCTGTGACACCTAGACTTAGTTAAAATCCGCACACATAGCTCTTGGGACGACCTTGGTTTTACCGAATACTACACTACACACGACCGGGTACACTGCCCGTTAGTGCATTAGGGTAGACCATAGGTATAACGAGACAATACAAATATTAAAACCTGGTCAGTAAAACCTGCATCATGTTTTTGGCGCCGCTGCTGGGTAGTTTTATTAGGATTTTCATTAAGTCTCTCATTTTTGTTTTGTTTTAAAAATTTTCTCAAATTCTCACGATCTCTTTTCAAGTTTCAGGTACCATGGAAGTTGTTAACATTGATGACCTCACTTTGGAGGAATATTTGGCGTTGACAAGAGAAGAACAAGGGTCAGGGCTCGTTAGGCCAATTATTGGGGAGGATATTGATTTCGAGATAAGACCACAATTCAGGAGGGAATTAAGAGCAAATCCTTTTTCTGGAAATACCTCAGAGGATGCTTACGAACACATAAAAATGTGAAATATATTACTAGCCTGTTCAATACGCCAGGAATCTCGAAGGATGCAGTTATGCTCAGAATTTTTCCAATCACACTTACTGGAGCTGCAAAAAGATGGATTAATAGATTACCAGCAGGGACAATTGATACATGGGCCCTCCTAAAAAGATATTTCATTCAAAGATATTGTCCACCTTCTAAAGTATCTAGACAACTCGCGGAAATACATAATTTTAAACAAGATGACAATGAGACGTTGTATCAAGCCTAGGAAAGATACAACGACCTCCTCTACAAGTGTCCAACTCGTGACCTAAACAACCATCAAAAGGTCAACATATTTTACATAGGTATTAACTTAACTACGAGACAGATGCTGGATTACCAAGGACGAATTCCGTGCATGACTCCTACTCTCGCCATTGAAGCCATTCAAAAACTAGCTGATCACTCTCAAAAATGGCATGATGGAGGAAGCAAACGAAGCCTGGACAGAAATTCCGAAGGCATTGCCGCCATTACAAGCAAATTAGAAAACCTTGGAAGAGATATGAAGAAGCTTCAGGAAAATGTGCATGCTATTCGAGTAGGATGCGATACATGTGGAGGAGGACATTCAACCAGAGATTGCCCTATGAAGAACATAAGCCCCCAAATCGAAAAAGTTATGTATGGGGAAGGAAAACCATTCCATCATGGTTATGATCGGAATCCCTACAAGGCAGAAAAATCTTCACTCGAAGAATCGATAAATAAGTATTTGGAGGAAGATACCAAGCGACAGGCCAGCAGGGACGCATTGTTCCAAAAATTTTCAAGAAACAAGAGCTACCATCCTTGCTCGTCATGAGGGTTTAGAAGACACCAAAAAGGAATCTGGGATAAGGGCAAATGAAATTAATAAATACAGCTCAAGTGATAATAGAGTCTGTAAAGGCATATTTTCCAATAACGGAAAACCTCTTTACATCCCTTTCAGGTACGATGAAGAGGAGCTTGCTGGGTTCCCCAAACAAGCAATTATAAAAGATGACGATACAAGCTTTCTGAAAAAAAACAACATACGGAAATAGAAGCTGTTATGGAAAATGAAGTAAAGTTAAACGCCAGATGCTCAGCAGTTGTCCTGAATCAGATCCCTCTTAAGGAAAAAGACCCAGGAAGTTTCATTCTCCCTTGCTCTATTAATAATTTGCATAATATTAATGCCTTAGCTGACCTTGGAGCTAGTATTAGTATCATGCCATTTTCCATGTGCAAAAGATTAAATGTTGGTCCTATCAAATCCCTTTGAATGACGATTTAAATGGCTGATAGAACGGTGAGCATACCTAGAGGGGTAGTTGAGAATGTGCTCATTAAGATTAATAATTTTACTCTTCCTGTCGACTTTGTTATTTTAGACATGGAAAAAGATCTCGACATTCCATTAATTTTGGGCAGAACCCTTTTGGCCACCGCACGGGCAAAGATTAACGTTTTCAAAAAAATCATTACATTAAAAATCAACAATAGAAAACTTACCCTGAATATGGATGACGTTGGAAAATGTCACCTTATCGAAACTGTTTGTGTTATCAAAAAAGGAAAAAACAAAATTGCTCCTACCACCATCACACACAAGCACTGTACTGCTAATAGTCGTAATATGCAGGGAAGGAAACTTGAAGAATACAACAGTGGAAGATTACATCGCAACCACTTCTCGAAAACAAAGGACAACGTCAATCCAGTGCTAGAACATGAGTCTGAAGACGATTGGCCCGAAATTTATGAAGTTGATTACAAGTACTTTCCTAAATTAAAATACCATTGGTGCAAGGCTATCCCTATTGATAACAATAAAGGATATGATCTTTGGGCTTCATGTAACCCCTATGTGGACGTCTATGACGGTGGTCATAACAAAGAAAGAGTGAAAAACAACAAGTACATGTGGTCCTCAACTAATGACAAATGAATAACATTTGAAGCTTGGCTACGGATTGTGTATGGGGAAGTTGGAAATGATGATAAAAGAAAATTCTGGACTAATCTTAGCCGCAGTGAAACCTTTGATAATGATGCAAATCATGAAGCAACAAAAAATTCAATCTCGGAACATGGGTCCATTGATTATGACAACACCTTTGCTCGAAAGCATTGGTGTGAAAAAATAAAAACCATTGATGGGGATTCTTGGGCTTCCTGCAAACCGTATGATGATAACTGTAATGGGGGAAGTAGTGTAGTAAGAATAGGAGATAACGAATTTTTATGGACTTCAACCAATGACGATAGAAGAACCGAGATACAGTGGTCAGATAGGTTAAGATTTAACGATTGGATTAAAATCAAATATGGAAAAGTGGATGCTTCCAATAAGAATAAAATTTGGAAGGATTGTATGAACGAAGATAACCCATGTGAAGAGACTCCTCAAGATGCGGGTAACTTAACTAATGATGACAAGGAGGACGCAAAAGAAGAATGTGAACATGGGCATACTGATAAATCAGTTGATACCAAGTCCAATGATTATGACATAAAAGGACTCATGGACCACCTTGAGCCACGAAGTAAAGCAGAGTTAACTGACCTAGAAGATGAAGAATATGAGCAAAGGAGGTGCAAGCTTCTTGGCATTCCATATAAAAAACCGCCACCAATTGTAGCTAAAAAGTATGAGCTCACTAGATACCATTTGGTGCCGAACGAAAAGTTTTGCAAAATTCGGAAGATCGAGACTAAAGAGTACCTCCGCACTTCTACAAATGTTGCTTGGGTCAGACATAATTTGATGAAGGATATGGAGGAAGTTGGCCAAGTCTAAAGGCCACCATAAATCCCCGAGGCTATGAGTCTAACTTAAAGACTCGTAATAAAGAAAAGTGCTCTTTCGGGAGACAACCCGAATTATCCCTTTCATTTTTTTTATTTCCATTTATGTTGGGTTTTGTATTTTTAACCATTTTCGCAGGAAAACGGAGAAAAGTTGTTGCAGCATGCTGAACGGGGACCTGATCTGTCCACAGTTACGGAGTAACTCATTCTTATGGTTACGCCGTAACATACTTTCTGCAGCAGTACTCCAGAGCATAACCAATTACGGCGTAATCCCATTCAATGGTTACGCCGTAACTACACTCCTGTAGCGTCTGCCAGGTTTTGCACTAATTACGGCGTAACTCCTTATAAGAGTTACGACGTAACTATCCTCTGTAACACTTCTTTCTTTTTAAACACAATAACCTTGCATTAGTTTTCAAATGAACTTTGTAGGTATGTTCTCTGTAAGCCCTCACGAGACTACACTCGTCCACTTGGGACACCAAGTGGTTTAAAAGGCTTGTTGCATACGCTAAATGCAACCGTGATTCCTATGAAAGTAGGTTAGGTTTCTTTGTCATTTTTCTTTTTTAGAATTATGCTTGTCGGTAGCGTGATTTCAGGGATTAAAGTTTGCTCGTGGATGCTTATGCGAAGGCACGACTCTTTTCGTGGGCCTTCTTTCTTTTTGTAGCAAATTTCAGGGAAGTTCTCGCTCTAATTCTACTTTTCTCTTCACCTTTATTTAACGCTTAGTACAAAAGGGACTTTGTATATTTCAAGTGGGGGGACGGGAATAGAATTGTCTTTTGAACTTTATTTTGCCCTCGTTAATCTTGTTTATTTTGAAAAATTATGCAATTTTTAAAATTTTGACATGTTTTTCTTAACCTAACTAGATTAGACCTTAGCCGAGCACATTATAACCCTTGATATTATATGGTGAGATTAGCCTTATCCTTTTCCAAATTTTTACCCCAAATCCACCAAATTATGAGTGTGCTGGTAGCTTGTAAACTTTAAAACTTGGCCTTTACATCATTTCGAGACCATAGACGAGGTATGTTGAGTTAGCTCGATGTATTTGGACTTTTCAGTTTAAGAAGGCAGTATTATAGGATTATCACCCAAATAGCCTATCATTGTGTGTCTATCGATTAGTCACCTCGACTTCTCGACGCCCATGTTAAACCCTTTGTTACACTCACCTTTAGTGTAAGATACCCCTAGATACACCCTTCTGAGCCATTCATTTCATTTTTTTCACCCAACATATTGTTTCGTTACACCCTTACACCTCAGCCTACCATGTAGTCTTTATTTGTAATTGGGAAGTCATTATTTGCCTAAGTTCAAGGTTCAAGTGGAAAGGTTCGGGAATCACGCTTTCTTCGACGACATATCCTTAAAGATCATTGAAGACCCCCCAAATTCTCATATTGTTCATCTCAAGTGGGGGGATTTTATGTTTAGTTATTATGTTTTGTTGTGAAAAAAAAAGAAAAAAATATGTGATTTGATATATATATATATATATATATATATATATATATATATATATTATATAAAAAATAAGCCTTTTATGACTGTAGCATCCCAAAAAAATGACACATCAGCACTTCAGCTGATTACACGTGCCTCTTTAGTAGTACACTTGCTAAAACCCTCTCTCATCAATCATACTTTTTCATTTACCCATTCTTTTACCAACACTCTCTCTCCATCCTTGACTATCCTCTCCAATCCTCTCCATATTGTCATTTTCCGGCGACGCCGTTTTCAGACAACGGTTAAGCCATATTTTTTACCCATTTGTTTTTTGTACGACTATAATATTATATTTAGGCTTACTTGAGGCTGATTTTTGCAGGATGTATTTCTATACTTCAGTTTTTGAAGTAGTGATGGTAACGGCGATATGCATCTTTCTGTTTGGAAGATAATGACAATAATTATTAGTTACGGTAACTAAGAGATGGTATGTTTTACGTTTTTACATGTTTAGTTTTCTGCAGATTCGGGTGTATTTGTGTCTAAACTTTTATGCATGTGTGGCTTTTGTATCATGATAAGATTACGTGTTTTTGTGTGATTTGGGTGGTGGGTGTGTTGTGTTTCTTCTTCTATTGTTATAGAAATAGATCTGGGTCTGTAAAAGAAGAAAGTATTTATATGAGTATTACGAAGGTTGAAAGATGTGGGTGGTTGCAGACTTGTAGTTTTTTATCATGCATTAAGGTACTTTCTATTTCTATAAATTTGTTTTTACCATATGCTCATGTATCTGTCACTTCTCAACTTCTTTTTCTTCAATGCTTTATTAGTTTTAGTTTTTGGTTAACATTTTTTCTCATCTTTATACTAATGTTGTTATGTTGCAACTTGCAAGCGTCGTGGTCGGTTGAGAAGGAAGCTAGCTGCTTTCTGTATCGAGTGAGGATGATTAGTGGTCTCATGAGTCGTTAACGAGGCGGTGAAGTCTTCAAGGTTAGATCTTCATCTCTTTTAACAGTTTGCCTTTTGGTTTTCTTTTCATGTTTCTTTATGTTTCACGTGAAAATGGTGATAATGATCAGAATATTACGCTAAATAAAGTGGAAGATGATGAATTACAGAAACCAACTCACCAAAGTCTCAAATAGACTTACCAAAAAACTTGGGTACAGCGAGTTGACAGCCATAATGAAAGCAAAATGCAAATTATAACTTGATATCGGATCAAGTAGTTTTTTTTTGTTTGTTTTAGAACATTTATGTCTAATGCTTTTGCGAAGTAGTATGTAATATTAGAACATTTGGTGTATGCATTTTACTATTTCACTAAACTTTTTATGATCATTTTTATGTTTCTGATTTCGCAAAAAATGGTTATTTATCATTTACGATAATTAGGTACACTTATTTTTATAGATAATGAGCATGCATATTTTCATTTGCCTATTTTAGAAACAATAGTTTTTTCATTTTTTGGTAAAAACAACAATAACTTAGCTCGTTTTCACTTGTTTGTGGCCATAGGATCGTGAGTTTAATTTATGTTAAAAGTGGCCGGTAATGTATATGTTGGTTGATTACCTATCTATAATATGCTGTCCGTACTTTGTGTTGCCAATGACTTTTTTTTCGGTTACATGGTAGGACTTTGGAGAATGAAGATGAAAAAGAAAGCATGGTGTGTTTACTTGTGTCAGTAGAAAAACCAAAGCATGGTCTGTCTTTATGTGTGAGTAGAGAAGAAGAAAGAGTGTCAAAATAGAAAAAGAATATGATTGTAGGTGTTTCAGTATGCCTATTGTTGGGAGAGAGACTAGCTTTTTAACTTCTTTTGTCATTTCATTTATTTATTTCTTGTCTAAAATGTTTCTAGAAAATTAAGGCATGCTTATCATGGACTGCTCGATTTTTAATAGCTATTGAATTATGCTTTTTGCGACCATAAGTTATAATCAGACTTGTTCATTAGTGTTTATTTCACAAACAAATCTTGGATGGTGTTTGTTGCCTATATCAAGTATTTTTTTGGTTTAAGTGATTTAGGGTGTGTTTGGTTTAAACTCGAGAAAAGAAAAGAGAAAAGCAATGATAATGGTGGGAAAAAGGAAAAGGAAAGAAAAATCATTCTTTTTAATTTATTGAGCAATGACTCATTACTCAGTATTAAATAGTCATTGAATTATAATCTATCAAACACACTTTTTCATTATTTTTCTTAGTCCTTACCTCTCATAACCCCTTACTATACAAAGCATGCCCTAGAGTGTGAGCAATGCATTAACTCATAAAAAACTTGATGCATGTGATACAATTAATATTGAAATGTATTTTATAAATAAAAAATCATTTTTAGAATTTGTTTCAATGCAAAATGTTATCATTAAAAGATTTTCAATTGAACAAGTACAAATCTATGTTTTTAACAAGTATCCAATTGATGAGAAAAAAAATTAAAATGAGAAAAATAAGAAGAAATTACAACCACAAATTTTAAATGCACCTAATAAAATAAATGCATTTTCTTTTGAAAATCTCTCTTTTATTTAAAATGTGTAGCTAAAAATTCTTTTTATTTTTCTCCTTTTAGTTTTTTTTTACCAAATTTAAAATTACATATAGATTAGTTTTGATTCATCCTTATAAACCAACTTTAGATAATACGGGCCGTGCTATGCACGACATTTTAAACTTCCTAGTATATATAATAGAAGAGACTTCTTAAAATACTGTAGAGCTCTAAGAAAATGCCACATAAGACATTACAAGCTCTAAGAAAATGCCACGTCACCCTCAATAGCCTACTAAAAAAAGGCACGTCGCCCTCACCGTTTATCATTTGAAAAACTGAGACACCTTCCTCTAATCTATCCATCTCTCATCACACTCACACCCATTTTATTTCACTCACACCATCATATATCTCTCTCTAAAGTTTCAATCTCTGTCTTCACCCGCTTGCCATTTTCCGGCGACACCATTTTACAACCACGGTAACACCATCTGTTTTTTCATACTTATATTTCATTCGATTTTCCAGTAACACCATCTTTCTTTTCCTTACTTACATTTCGTTCGATTTAGCATATATATCTAAACTTACATGTACATGATTTTTGTAGGTTTGTTTTCTTTGGCTTGAAATTTTGGAGTTGTACAAGGGATGGAGAAGCTAAAAAAAACAAAGTACGACATGTATTCTTTTCTTCTCTATGTGTTCTATCTAGATTGATTTTTTTCTATGTTTTGTTGATTGATTTATTTGTGAAATCTGGTTATTCTAATGTTTAAATTTTTCATGTGATGTTGTAGTTGTTATGGTGGCCTTGAAGATTTAAAGATGGATGGTGGGCTCATCCAACAACAATTTTTTTTACTTTTCAAGTTTCATTTTTTTTATGTGATATGTGTTGGTGTGGAAATTTTTGCAAATATTTAGTCCAGTTACTATTTGCTTTTGATTTTTTTTAATCGGTAGAAATGTGTCTCTATTCTTTATATTATACTAACACTTACAATTGCAAATATATGTAAGCGTCACAAATGATCAATTTCCCTGTGATTGGTATGTATTTGATTTACTCTGTGAAAGTTTCATTGTTGGACTTTGGCTAATTTTATTATAACTGCTTGAATTTTTTATTATTTGTTTTAACCTTATTGAATGATTTTACATTACCGGTTTTGTTTTTTTTTGTTTTTGTAAAACTTAAATGTGTTATTAGTTGCATCAATAAAGTGCTTATAGCATTTACTTATATACATTTTTGTGTTTGGGGTTGAAAAGTATAACATAAGCAATTGCCCAAAATTTTTAGAAGCTAAAGTGTTTTTAGGAAATAACTCTAAAAATTAATAAAATGAACATAAAATATAGTCTATTAGTGGTGTGAAAAGCATGGGTGTAGAATGTGATATAATAGAGTTTCAGGGAATGGGATGCCCATACTATGGCTACTAGCTCCCATCAATCCTTCACATTATCAGTGTATATTTTTCAAACTTGTCTTAAGAATAAAAATATTTCTACATTTCAGTACCATAAACATAAATAAAAATAAGTATAGTTTTTTAAAAAGTTATTACATATAGTACCGGATAAGACCGGAAAGTTGGAGGTTTGGTTTGTGTTAAGTGAATATTTCAATGTATTTTCAATCCTTGGGCTTTATGTGAGGTAAAACTATTGTTTTCATATATTAAAAAGGTGACTCTGAATTAAAAAAAAACATATAATTTAAATTTATTTTTAATTTTTTTAAATACTGTAACTATTCTTGACCATGTCATATTAATTTTTTCTTGCTGTGCAAGATCAAAGGTTGTGAGTTTCGGGTGCCAGTGATGTAATACTACAAGATACTCGTAATAAGAACATATAAGTATTTTTATTTAAAATAGGGATTTGCATAGTACTCGAGTGAAAGACAAACAAGGAAGGTGAAGGTGATTGCGTGGACTCTATGGAGGGTGGTTGCGTGTAGGAAATCAAGGGTTGAAGTACAAGTTGTTGTGTGGTCTTCTACTGCTAAATTAGTAAAACAAAACACAAAAGCTTGTGAGGGATGCTGGATGGATCAAGGATGTATATATTAGGAAAAAGTGTTTCAATTGTAAATTATTAAGGCTAGAGATATCATGAAGTTATGTATTTTATTTTTCTAAATATATGTGTCAAACCTTATATCAATCCTTGGTAAAGATGCATTTTTCCAAAAAATTTCATCAATCTTGATTTATTTTCTATTTATGCATCAATATATTCACAAACTTTGCCATCGGCTCAAAGTGATATATTTCCTCCGTCCATTATTAAATGTTCAGTTTGACTTTTTCAATTCTTTCTTTCTCAACTTTGACCTTAAATATTTTTGTTTGTGTTATATAATATTTGATGCAACATATATGAATAGATTAAGTTTTAAATGTATTTTCACTGCGTATAATATTTATCAAATACTATACAACACAAGCAAAATATTTAAGGTCAAAGTTAAATAAGAAAGACTTAAAAAGTCCAAACTGGACATTTAATATGGGACGGAAGGAGTACCAAATTTGGCTTATAAAGTCAAAGATGAAAATTATTGTACGGACTACCAAAACCACGCTACATCTCTTAATGGGTGATATTTTGCAGCAAATATGTAGAAAGACATCAAAAGATCCATTTAGCTAGGGGTGTTGATCGGTTCGGTTATTGGGTTATTTGGTTAGTTCGGTTCGGTTAATTTGGTTAAAAAAATTTTTTAGGTCAATCCGTTCAAATTCGGTTTTTGGTTCGGTTCGGTTGAATTCTAATTCGGTTTGGTTCTTGGGTTGACTCGAATAACCAAAGTTTCACTATTTAAAAAAAATAATAATAATTACATAGATATTTAGCAAAAAAATATATTTCAAACATAAAAAGTGTATTATTATATTATGATAACTTTTTAATAATATTTATTTATATATAAATATACATAAAAATATATAAATATATATATTTATATGAATTCATTTTCGGTTCGGTCTTTTCGGTTTTTTCGCTCACCCTTACATTTAGCTCGAACAATAATGGGCTTGGATATGCTAACCACATCCAAATAGTTAAAATGACAAGACATGTAAAATATGGGAGGTGATTTGCACACTCTTATAAATGATTGGGACACTCTAAATTAGAGTGTTTTGAAAACTATGAATGTTTGCATGAGATTTTATTTAATCTTTATTTATTTATTTTTTTATCTAGAGTTTCTGACTTGACATTGCGAACCGACTAATCTCAGAACGATTACTTTTTTGAATAACCTGAAGTCGGTGCAGATGAATCTCCATAGCCACAAAGGGATTTTATTTAATCTTTTGACAATGTTTTCAACAAAATTTACTCATAAAATCATATCTATAATTATCATCTATTAACTTGATGTCCATCTTCTAAAAGCCAACACATAGACGTTATTCTACATCAATGCTCATGGAAGGATTCAAACACTCACTTGGCATCCCATAATGCCATGTAATATTTCCATGTCATCATTGTATTTATGTGGCATTTTTTTAATGACATGTGGCATTTTTTTTTAAATTTATGTATAATTTTAAATTTATGTTGAATTTTGTTGTTTTTAAATTTTTTAATTTTAAATTTCGGTTTGTATTTTTGTGTTTTTAATTTTAATTTAATTTTTTTTTAATTTTTTTAATTTTTAATACCTCATTATTCCACATAAGCAATAATTTCGGAATTAAATTAGTCCAAAAAAAGCATGGTACTAGATTCGAACCAGGGTCGTTTGTAACATATACACACATAATTACCACTAGATCAATACATTTTTTGATTATATCTTGCAAGTCTTAATCTATAAACCTAACGAGAAAATCCCCTACAACCTATTATCCACCATATCTATTACTTAATTATAGCTTAATAATCATTTTAATTAATAACGAGCCTTTTATTCATTCATTGATCCAGTTTATATTAAATCATGTAAATTATATTGGTTTTTTGTACGTATATTGATTCTTTTTTCTTATTCTCATTGTTACAGTTTGAAGGAGTTTAATTAATTGGAAGTTTTTGATCATGCTTCATAGAAGGTACCTTATTATTGTTTTGTATGATGTTTTTGTTACAGGTACCTATATTATAAAACCCTAATACCATAAAAAATAACACACTATTTTGAAGGTCATGCCATTCATGTTGAGTTGGTGATGGAGTCGTGCCAGCCAACTGGTGCTCGTGCAAAACTGACAAAGGAAGCTCTTTGAGGATGAAGGCCAATAAATCAAGAAAGGCTATTTGCTTTGAATCTGGTATTTCTTCAAATTATAATAAGCTACTTTCGTGTTCATGTAAATAAATGCTTATAAGAATGTATGTTTTCAGAATATAAGATGGAGTGAAGCAGGGATGGCTGGACGTTGCTGAATGGTATAATAGAGTAGCTCTGCGTTAATATCGCTTTGTGAACAAACCGCATTAGGCTTTATTTATGTTGGCATGTCATGACATTATGTTCGATCGGCATTCAATGTGGGGACTTTGTGGCTGCCGCGACTTGCTGTATCGTAAAGGTCCTCTTCATACTTTTAACTCTCTTAAATGCTTGTCTTGATGCTGGGTATGATATTTCTTATCTATGGTATTTGGTTTCTGAACATATTTTCTATGTTTTCTTTCTTTTGAGGTTTGGTTATCACTTGAGAAATGGCCTTCGTCTTCCACTTCGCATGTTATGATTCTTTTTCACTGCGCATGTCGTTGCTACTTGTGATTCTTATTGACTACTTAGAATGGCTATTCACACCGCAAATTTTGGTTAACAACATTTGGTTTAGCCAGTATCTGCAAATCTGCCTTGCACGCATATGTTCCCAACTACCAACAATGAAAATGAAACACTACCAGTGGTGTTTTGTCCCAACGTGTTGGACTGTATGATTTGTTCCAATCTATTGTCCCCCCTGTCTTCCCGGTATTACTTCTCTTTTTCATCATGTCTGGATTGTTTTTAGTGGTTAGAAATATTTGCTGTCGTTTATTGTAATAGTTCAATAAAGAAATCAAGATTATTTAAGTGTATAATTTGACAATGCATGTGAAGGTAGTCTATGTTGTAGTCTGCATGCCAATTGGTATTAACAATAACCGTTGTCGAGGTTTTGAGAAGTTTATTGAATCCATCAGTAGTATATCATGCAAATATGCCAAGTCTGGTTGCAAAAAGACAGTGCCTTACAATAACAAGAGGAAGCATGAACAATCATGCCCCCATGCCACATGTTTTTGCCCTCATCCATCATGTTCCTTTGCTGGTACTTTCAAAACCCTCTACATCCACTTTGGCATCAAGCACACAGCTTCCACAACCCGCTTCACCTACGACACTACCTTCTCTATTGGTATGGAAATAGATAGGAAGCATATTTTTCTTTAAGAGCAAAACGAAAATGTCATATTCATCCTCAATCATGAAGTTCAAGAACATGGCCGAGCTTTTAGTATTGATTGTGTTGGTGTAGGCTATTTCAAAAGTGGGTTTCTGTATCAATTGACTGCTAAAAGCATGATGACTTGTCTTTTGTTGCGATCTGTGCCAGAGATATACACAAGTTGGTAAAAAGATACACCAAGAAAGTGTAACCTCAGTCCCATCTGGGTTTGCAGATTACGACGGCCTTTTGTGTCTATCTGTCTGCATAAAGAAGAAAGTTATCTCATCTGAGTTTGAATAGGAGATGGAAAAGGTCAGCATTGAGTTTACTCCTAATCTAGATGGAAGACTAAAGGTGATGCTGACCAATCTTGACATTTTTAATTGTTGAACATGTTTCAAGCCATTGTGCAACCTGTCATACAGGTATTACATCTTCCTTTATATTGTTTTTGTCTAGAAAATTGGCAATTAAATTGTTCCCATCCAATAATTGATGTGTTATGATCTACTAGGGCATATCTGCAGGCTTAATTCACTGTGTTCTGTCCTTACTGCTAAAAATTGTAATGAATATTTGTGAAACCATGTTAGACAAAGAAATCTTAGATTTCAGGTACTCCAGTTGTTAAGCAAATTATTACTTGCCAAGGCATGCGAATGTAGTTTGACAATGTATTTTTGCTCTTTATATTGAAAGGTAAAATGGGTGGGTTTCCAGTAACACAAACAAACTCGATGGTCTTAATCGATAAATTGGGAACATAAATGTGCTCATGTTATCTTTTTTGAATAAATAGGATACTTATTTTGTGAGTCTCGGTTACAAAACATGAGGTCGTGTCTTCCTTTCTCTTCCTCTTTTTCTTTGTAAAAGAGACGTTGAAAGTTTTATCTCGCCTCATGATCGACTTGATCTACGTGTTTGAGACATGTACTTTTAAACAATTAGGAGAGTGCGTAAAAAGACTTGTTCAAGGAATAGCAGACTTTTGCCGCGAAAAAGTGAGTCTTTTGGTTTAAGTTTACAGTTCATGTATGCTTCATTAGTTACTTAGTGAACTGCCGTTGGTTTTGTTTTATTTGGCGGCCTCCTTAAAGTACTTTTGATTCATCCTGTCGTCTTACACATAACCGTTTGGGTTAGGATTGCCATAAAATCTCGCTTTATCCTCCAGAAAAAGAATCCTGTAACCAGGCCAGAGCAACGCTAGCCTTTGTTCCAGCAACTATGTGCCCAAAAACCCCAACAGCAAAATACACAACTAAACAGGGACACATATGATACTGGGAGCAAACTAAACAAATCTAATTCTATATATCAAATAGAGAAATAATACAATTTCATGTACTAAGATTACAAATTTGTTGCGTTGCCTCATATCAGAAATATCTTGATAACTTCTTGTCTATAATATCCTGCACAATATTACACTGCTCTAATAATCTACTCAAACTCCTCTCATTCTCCTTCCCTTCATTCTCAGTATAATTTGTTTCCGCTTCCACTGAATCATCTCCACTAACCACCATTTCAACTTCAGGCATATCACAAACTGTTGCTTCATATTCCTTGTAATCGACTCCAAACCGGACGCACAGCTAACTTCTATCATTTCGTCTAATGTTGGTGATGTCGGTTATAAGATTCATCTTCAAATTTTCAAGCGAAGAAAAGCATTGTGATGTTCCTCCAAGATATATGCCACTAAAAAGGCACTATTGGTTAGACTCATTAACTGCTAATTGAACACACGAAGGAAGATCAAATGCCACTTTGGAACAAGGTGGTAGGTTGAACCATGGAGCTCAAGTCCTACACAAGTTTGTAACAGAGTAGATGCTTCCCTTTGGGCTACGTGCATCCCCAAATACACCTGTATAATAAAAACCACAATCAAAACATAGTTCACCCAAACGTTTCATGTAGTTGTTTCGCATCGCTAAGACCACCCCAATCTATGTCTCTCCTACAAATCACCCAAAAGCATAAGTAAGTACTATTCACTTTATTATGATGCTAATAAAGATTTAACTGAAAGTTAGAACATCAAATTGATGAAGTGACATTTAGGCATGTAACGAGACGAACCTGTTTGGTTGTCAATGATTAGGATTGCTGAAGCGCCTGCAACTTCAGCAACACGAAGTGCTACCACCCTCATTATATATGTGGCATTTTAGTTATAGAGAACCTTTGATTATAGAGATTTTTATTACATGATGGCTTATTTGTGTGTGTAATTTTCAGCTCTCCAATCATGCATTGCAGGCTCTGGCCGTAAAAAAATGTAACCGCGTGTGCCATTGGGTAAAAGTTTTGGAGAACGAAAATATTTTTGATAAGGGGGAGCTCTTTTACCTGCTGAGTTAAAATCTTCCACTTTTCTATTACTGATGGCATAATTTTATTTATTTTTAAATTTTTTTGGATAATTAAAGGTATATGGCTAAGGATTATGAACGGGAAAAGAGTGACCCTAAGTGTATGTAAGCTTACAACCTCTTTAATCGCTACTTCAGACCACATCGGAAGGAATAACATACTTCTCCAGTCATTTGTTACTGCTGTGAATGGTTGCTATCTTTATCCTCCAACTAGATCACGCTATTCCCTTAGTAAAAATTTATAACGGTTCCTTTATTATACGTTACTCATATATTTATTACATGTCACTCCTTTTTTCATTGGCTTATTTGTGTGTGTAACTTACAGCTCTCCAATCATGCATTGTAGGCTCTGGCTGTAAAAATTTGCAACCGCGTGTGCCAGTGGGTAAAAGATGTGGAGAACGATATATTTTTGCTAGGGGGGAGCTCTTTTACCTGGTGATCATGTATGCCATTATGTTATACCTTTCTTTATCAATAAAATTTTCCACTTTTCTATTACTTTTGGTATAATTTTCTTATTTTTTAAACTTTTTTGGATATGGCTAAGGATTATAGCCATACTTTAGCTTGGATGGAAATTAGCAAACATGTTTATCCTACTACTACGGGGAGTTTTGAAGTGAAGTGTGCAAGTAAGTCACTTTACCATGATGGTGGTCAGATAAATGCTTAATCAACCAACCTTATAGACGTTAATGGTATGTTCAATGGAGTTGGGCTTGATAATTTTATAAAACAAGTCAAACTGGGAAAATGTTGACTTCTGATATTGATGTTCATACAGGAAAAACACGCTCGAATCATCTTTTTATACAATTTGGGACATGGGCTATTTGGGATAATGGTTTGTGATAACGCACGCGCGTTTCGGGTCAAAGGAACTTCCTTTTCGTTGAGCAAGTTTTTCAACACCCTAGGCAGTGAACCTAATTGTTGTAGTGTAGTATTAGGGTAAGCCACGGGTATTGATATCGTTCTCTAGGGGAATAGGAATGCTAGTGAGAAGTTACTACGCTAAGGTTGGGGTTGAGGAAGATTACTTTTTATCTTTTTATGTTTTTTTAGGAAATTGAAAGGTACGAATCTCGGGGTTTGGATTTGGGGGTTGGTATTTCTACCGATTACTCTACTTATCTAATTATCTAATCTAAGGTGTATGTAGTCTATGTCTAATTATTATGTGCTCGTATGATAGTTTAAAGATGTGTTTACTTAGGTTTTACTACTCCTTAATTATCTCCTATTGGTGGTTGAATTGTCACGTCCTTATTCTTAGTTGCGTTGTGTGTCTAAAGTTGTAGGGTATGCGTTTCTCCTAACTCTTTGAACTTACCAAAGGGTCTCGTCTACAAAACCCACTAGGGATAATAAACTCTTACTCTAAGGCACTCTTTGGATGGTTTAGCTTACAACTACTCAAGGAGTTATATTCTAAGGTTCACAAAGATTTAATCAAGCATTAAGTACACAACGAATGACCTATCGCATTACTAGATCATTAACAAACTAAGATAAGAGACAACCAATCAATATTCAATAATTAAGTTTCATATTCCCTAAGCAAACACAAAAGTAAATTAGCAGGACATGGAGAACATGCAAGCATACACACAAATAATCAAAGACATAATTGAATTAATGAAGTAAAACACTTATCTTGGTGTAAGATTGGTTTTGGAACCCTAAAATCTTGTACAAGACAGCCTTGGTTCGGTTTAGGTTTTTACTCCAAAAGACTACCCACTAAAATCGAAAAATTCGGATTCTATATATAAGATTACACATGCGACGGCGTCACCTTATGTTTCGTGGCGCCGTGCGTGTCGCCGTCATTAGGGTTTCGTCTTGGCCAAGTTAGACTTGCGACGACGTCACCTTGTGCTTGTGCCGCCGATGCGGATTGAATCTAGGCGTCACGAGTTCGCGACGGCCTACTCTTTATAACTTGACGTCGTCGCCACTTGAAAATAAGAGTTTTAGCTTCGTCCCGTCACAAAATCCTCGGCGGCGTCGCAGATAGCGATGGCGCCGTACCTTGTATTTTCGCGGTATGGAGTGTCTCGATTCTTGACTTTGGCCATTTTCTTCGTATATCAGCGCCTTTTCGTCCAAATAAGTGCCATTACAGCAATTTGCCTTCAAGAGACCTAAAAGTGAAAAGGAACGATATTAAGTAATAACGGATACAAAAGTGATCAAATAAGGGCTTAAATGACCCCTCAAAATGTACATTTTAAAACCTTATCAAATATCCCTACACTTGGTATTTGCTTGTCCTCAAGCAAATGTGCTTTAGCCAATTAATTTATAAGTTAGGGGTCATGAAACATTGGTTTAAAACAGTCCACAACACATATAAGCCCCGCAAAAGTCATAACAAGCAAGGAAATTACATACTAGCACCTCACATGGGGTGTTTGGATACTCACATCTCTCTCGGGTGTACATGAAATATAACAAGTTGGAAATGGAAGATAAACACTCATTAACCGGTCCTAGTACATAGATTACCATAGGATTGAGAATAGATCAAACCTCCATCGCTTTGGCGTAAGCACCTAGGAAAGACTATCAAAGAGGTCTTTAAAGGGTTGTAATGTTAGGCTTACGGTAGGAAAACAAAGGGTTTGGTGGGATAGGCTTTTTAGTGGTGGCAAGTCAAAAATCTCTATGTTAAATGCATACGAAGAATGGCGTTGCTAAGCCAAGACTCGACACTCTAGACTTTAGCTAACTGAAACAAACAAACATAAATTTAAAGGATAGATGTAGGATGGTAGCCCGTTTTTTTTTAACACTCTATTTTTCTTTACTCTTTTTCTATTTTTTTCGATTTTTTCCATACACTTTTACTCTACCATCCTCTCTGGTAACATCAAAATGATAGGGATTTATAGGCACATCCCTACACTTGAGTTTTTATTATTCTAACACTAATTTGACCCGAATTGAAAAGATCAAAACACTTGGGGTACATTATTACGCAACAAATGGAATTTGAATTTAACGTTCCCTTCCCTTCATTTCATAAACTTTAAATTTTCCCATGAATCCCAATCGTCCCAAAACTGTATACAAAGGATATTACTCGACTTAGCAACTCATGCAAGCAACGAGATAATTGAACTAAGGGTTTAGGGTGATAACAAAAATGCACTAAAAGTGAGTGCATACAGGGTAGGCTATGGCGATTTGGGTGTATATTTGGGGGTGAGGTGTAAACAATGCTCTTCATTGATATTCCGGAAAAACCAAAACATCACGAGAACCGCGAAAAGGATAGGCTCTGAAGGGTTAACTAGGGGTATCATGTACTAAAGATGAGTACAACGCAAAGGGTGTGGGGGAATTACTCAACCGATGTGGAAGAAGTAATTATATTACGGGTATCAAACAAGGGTTATCCTAATGGCTCTTATCATTTAGTTATTCCTAACTACACAAGTGCAGTCTTACTAGCGATCTCGGAATGCATCACAAAACAAGTTCTAGAATCTAATATACTACCGGTTCACACTCTAAGCATTAAAGATGAATGCTTTAATTCCTACTAATCTAAGGGCGATCCTCACATTTTGGGTGGAATTTAGGTGGTAAAGGGTTTTCGTGCTAGTCATGCAACTTCCTATCCGTGAGACGCTTTTGTTAAAACTAATGGCCCACTCCTATATGTAATGAAAAATTAAAAATTTGGTGCCAAAATTACCTTAACCGACATTTTCTCATGGTTTATTACACAAATACACTTGGACAAAGCAAATAATCAAGGATAAGCATAGTTTCAAAGTTCCCGTTTTATTTTCCTCCCTACACTTAAATTGAACATTGTCCCCAATGTTCCCGAAAAGCATCAAAGTTATGATAATGGAAGGTAATGAAAAACGAAAAACTAGTACTCCCCGATTAGCTCGGTAGGATCCGTGTGTGAAGTAGTGGTTAAATCCTTTCCAAGAAGAATTTATTCGTGAAAAGCTCCTTCCAATCTTATGTAACTTCTTCTTGATAAATTAAACGCACACTTTCGAAGAAAACAAACGAAACCTTCGCGTAAAATTGGCGGTAATAATATATATAAGACTCGATTTAAACTAGGATATAATGCTTGTGGAATGGATGTTTACAGAATTTCGGAAAAATTAAGACCTGGAAAATTCCAAAAATTTATAAGTAGCTCGAAAACGAGAAAAAGTAACTCGATGTTTTACTCCTTCTGGCGGCGCCGTCAGGTGCAATCACGGCCCTGTCGGTTATCCTGACAAAAAGCGGTGCGATTTTCGAAAAAAATTCGGAAAATTTACATCTTTAGAATCGGAAAAATTTGCAAAACATCCATTATGACTCGATACAAGCATTTGACTCGAACAAACACACATATATATCTTTTAATGAATTGTTATTCTCATGTTTACGTTTCTTTTGAAAACGTGTGTAATCCTCCCTACACTTATCCCTTATGTAAAATACCTTTATATGCAATTAAGACGAAGTTAAAAACAAAATAAAGAATTTTTACAAATTTAAACATGAGAATAAACAATCAGTAAAAGACATATGACACTAACAAGCAAACAATTAAGCATGGGTTGCCTCCCAAGAAACGCTTTTCTTTATTTAAGAGTCTTGTAGCTAGACTCGTAGTCGTTAACTCCCTACGTCCGATATAAGTAAGCCTATCCTCAACAATGTCATAAGGATCAAACTTATCATTCAAGTTCCTAGTAGTACGTTCGGTTAGATATGCCTTTTCAAACTTCTCTCCATTGGGATCATAGATTGTTATCCTAATGTGCCACTCTCCATCACCGTCACTAGGCGGTCTATCCCAATCCCATTTGTGTTTAGATTTCTCAACTGTCCACTTATTCATGACAAGGTTGACGGGCAAGCTTCCTAAGAACTTCGGTCATCTTCCTAAATACTAAGGCGTCGTCGAACGGGTTCACTTCCATGTCCCTAGCCATTTCTTTTTCTTGGAAAGTTGCTTTACTAGTGAAGGCTTCATCTAGGTAAAAAGGTCTTTGGGGACCTATGAGGTTCTTATCTATCCAAGGTCCATATCTAGAAGGCTCTCTATCCAACCTAATCTCATGTGGAATTTCCTCTTCTTTGTGTAGTGCGTATGCTTTTGACATCGTAAATTGACCTAGCACTTCCCTCTCCTACCACTATCTTGGACATCTTACAATCGATGATGGCACTAGCGGCAGACTAAGAATCCTCTTCCTACTAGTAATGGGCATGTCGGGTCCTTATTCATGTCTAGCACATGAAAGTCGGCCAAAAGAGTCAACTCTCCTACGTGTACTACCATGTCTTTTATTATTCCTACCGGACGTGCAACACTACCGTCCGCTAGACCTAAGATGGTTTCTGTTGGTTCTATTTTACCTAAGTTAAGGCTTCTATGGAGGGACAACGGAACAAGATTGATGCATGACCCTAAGTCGGCAAGAGCGTCGAGAGGTTTGGAAGTTCCATGCCTACACGGAAGAGTAAATAGCGGGATCGATCTAACGTCTTAGGTAAATTATTTCGCACAAAAGCGGACCCATGTTTTCCAAGCTTAAGTTCTAACTCATATTTTTCTTTTAAAGCATTATAATAAGGTGCATGAGCTAAGACCTCAAGAATCGGGTTTTCTTGATGGAGTTCCTTGTACTCCTCCTCTAAACTAGGTTTGGATTCTTGGTTGACGGGTTTCTCAAGAGTAGGTTCTACCAATGGTGCATGGCCTTGGTACCTCATTTTGGATGGCTTGGAACCCTTTTTGATAGCATTTACCGAGTGAACCGTTGGGCGTGAGGGGCGTGGATGTGCATTCTCCCATGGTGAACAAGAACATGAAGTCGGACGAAATCAATTCACTTTTGGGTTCTTTATAGTATCACTTGGGAGTGCTCCAACTTCCCGTTCATTGAAGGCTTTTAAGAGGGCATCAAGCTTGTTTGTCATCTCGCTTTGTCTTTGCTTAAAATCGGCTTCAAGCTTAGTCAATCGAGTCTCTTGAGATGACAGGAATCTAGATGCAATTGCCTCAAGATTAGTGGGGTTCCCGGTGTTTAGAGAATTGAACCTATTAGGTGGACTAGATGAGCTTTGGGGTGTGCTTGAGTTTTGGTTCCACTTAAGGTTAGGGTGATTTTTCCACGAGGGGTTGTAAGAATTTCCTAAGTTGTTTTGTTCGGGCTTGAAAGTGTACCACTTCTCTCCCTCTCCGTCGGTACGCACGGAGGCGTGAGTCATAAAAGCTTGTTCGGGAGTCTTGTGCAATCACGAGTGTCATGGGGACCACTACATAACTCACAAGGTAGAGTGATTTTATTCACTTGAAGACTTAGGATTTTCGTAAGGAACTCATTAGGAATTTAACTTGATCTTCAAGTTCGATCATCCTACGGCCGGAAGATTGTGAGTCAATAGGAGGCAAGGAGATTGCCTTGACGGTTTTGGGCAACTCACGGAGGTCATTCCAACTTTCGTTGTCATAGAGAGCAAGGTCCTCTATTATACCCCATGATTCTTCCGCGGTGAGATCAATAAGTTTTCCACCGGTAAGCTGGTCAATGGATCGCTTGGTGAGGAAGTTGACATGATCATAAAAGATTTGGACTTGAAGCCAAAGATCAATGCCGTGATGAGGGACTTTATGAAGTAAGTCCTTAAATCGAGTCCATGCTTCGTAGAGATATTCATTTTGACGTTGTTGGAACATCATTCCTAAGTTTAGTGGTTCTCCCCGGTGGGAAAAATTGAGCAAGGAAACGAGAGGTGAGATCATCCCAAATTGAGATGGAAAGTGGAAGTACCAATTACTAGCTTGGTCCCGTAGAGAAAATTGGAAGAGACGCAGGAGCGTGGTCTCCCGAGTAGTAGCATCAAGGTCGATGGAATCGACAATTTTAAGGAAATCCCTTAGATGCTGATTTGGATCTTCGGAACGAAGTCCATGGAATGCACATCCGTTTTGCACCAACCGGATGGTGTCGGATCGCAGGGCCGTAGTTTGGGCTTGGTCGGGAAGCTCAATGGTGTTCCTATAGCCTAGGTGGCTTGGTCTCGAGTATTCTCGAGTAACCAACATTTTCAGTGTAAAATATGAAGAATTTGATGTTACAGCGTAACTCTCAACCCAAGTTACACCGTAACCAGATCTACCCTATAAATAAAATTCCATCATTTCTAATCATTCCATTTCACACACAACATCAGTGAGCATGATTAGAAGTTAAAGGCAGATCTTGAGGAGCATACGGAGCTATATCCAAGGGAGAAATCACTCCCATATGATAAGCATTAGCGTTTTATCTTTTCTTTACTTTCAATTCATGTATTTCGTAATGTTAAACATTGAATCGATTGTTTTAGTTAATATGAGCGGCTAAGCACATCTGGTGCTATCATGGTTATGATTCCTTAATTGGTTTGTTTATGTTTACATTGCTTACGTATAATTATTTCTAGTGTATGCATGCATAGTTTGTTGGTAGCTACCCTTGTTTCGGTAGTTTTAAATGGCGGTAGTGGCTAGTTACTTAGGAGATATGACCAACTGACCCTAAGTAGGTAGACTAAGTGGGAAGGGTAAGATATGACAAAGCGAAGACCCTTCTTCGCTTGTGCGATTTGACCAACTGATCACCTACCGTTTGGATGAACTTAAGAAGTCAGGGATGAATGTTTAAGATGCTAGTACCGGGCACTCATTATTACAAATCTTGCATGTAGCGGTACTTAATGACTTGGCTTAGGGGACTAAGAACAACTAGACTTTCGATGGGTCACGACATCTCCATGGAAGCCTTTGTGATAGGTTAGGACGAACTGACCAAATGCTGTCCTGGCGACTTTTACCCCCACTTGAAGTAATTGGAAGTAATTAAACATGAATTTAGCTTGATAGGATAAATAACTAGGTTAGCACACTTCTCCTCTATTGATCACTACCTTTGCCTTTACTTACTATCTTTTATTTTCTTGTCTTTAGTTTTAATTAATCATTTCAACCTTAAAATATGTGACACCTAGACTTAGTTAAAATCCGCACACATAGCTCTTGGGACGACCTTGGTTTTACCGAATACTACACTACACACAACCGGGTACACTGCCCGTTAGTGCATTAGGGTAGACCATAGGTATAACGAGACAATACAAATATTAAAACCTGGTCAGTAAAACTTGCATCATGTTTTTGGCGCCGCTGCTGGGTAGTTTTATTAGGATTTTCATTAAGTCTCTCATTTTTGTTTTGTTTTAAAAATTTTCTCAAATTCTCACGATCTCTTTTCAAGTTTCAGGTACCATGGAAGTTGTTAACATTGATGACCTCACTTTGGAGGAATATTTGGCGTTGACAAGAGAAGAACAAGGGTCAGGGCTCGTTAGGCCAATTATTGGGGAGGATATTGATTTCGAGATAAGACCACAATTCAGGAGGGAATTAAGAGCAAATCCTTTTTCTGGAAATACCTCAGAGGATGCTTACGAACACATAAAAATGTGAAATATATTACTAGCCTGTTCAATACGCCAGGAATCTCGAAGGATGCAGTTATGCTCAGAATTTTTCCAATCACACTTACTGGAGCTGCAAAAAGATGGATTAATAGATTACCAGCAGGGACAATTGATACATGGGCCCTCCTAAAAAGATATTTCATTCAAAGATATTGTCCACCTTCTAAAGTATCTAGACAACTCGCGGAAATACATAATTTTAAACAAGATGACAATGAGACGTTGTATCAAGCCTAGGAAAGATACAACGACCTCCTCTACAAGTGTCCAACTCGTGACCTAAACAACCATCAAAAGGTCAACATCTTTTACATAGGTATTAACTTAACTACGAGACAGATGCTGGATTACCAAGGACGAATTCCGTGCATGACTCCTACTCTCGCCATTGAAGCCATTCAAAAACTAGCTGATCACTCTCAAAAATGGCATGATGGAGGAAGCAAACGAAGCCACAAATTCGAAGGCATTGCCGCCATTACAAGCAAATTAGAAAACCTTGGAAGAGATATGAAGAAGCTTCAGGAAAATGTGCATGCTATTCGAGTAGGATGCGATACATGTGGAGGAGGACATTCAACCAGAGATTGCCCTATGAAGAACATAAGCCCCCAAATCGAAAAAGTTATGTATGGGGAAGGAAAACCATTCCATCATGGTTATGATCGGAATCCCTACAAGGCAGAAAAATCTTCACTCGAAGAATCGATAAATAAGTATTTGGAGGAAGATACCAAGCGACGGGCCGGCAGGGACGCATTGTTCCAAAAATTTTCAAGAAACAAGAGCTACCATCCTTGCTCGTCATGAGGGTTTAGAAGACACCAAAAGGAATCGGGATAAGGGCAAATGAAATTAATAAATACAACTCAAGTGATAATAGAGTGCAGTAAAGGCATATTTTCCAATAACGGAAAACCTCTTTACATCCCTTTCAGTGCGATGAAGAGGAGCTTGCTGGGTTCCCCAAACAAGCAATTATAAAAGATGACGATACAAGCTTTCTGAAAAAAAACAACATACTGGAAATAGAAGTTATGGAAAATGAAGTAAAGTTAAACGCCAGATGCTCAGCAGCTTGTCCTGAATCGAGATCCCTCTTAAGGAAAAAGACCCAGGAAGTTTCATTCTCCCTTGCTCTATTAATAATTTGCATAATATTAATGCCTTAGCTGACCTTGGAGCTAGTATTAGTATCATGCCATTTTCCATGTGCAAAAGATTAAATGTTGGTCCTATCAAATCCCTTTGAATGACGATTTAAATGGTGATAGAAGCGGTGAGCATACCTAGAGGGGTAGTTGAGAATGTGCTCATTAAGATTAATAATTTTACTCTTCCTGTCGACTTTGTTATTTTAGACATGGAAAAAGATCTCGACATTCCATTAATTTTGGGCAGAACCCTTTTGGCCACCGCACGGGCAAAGATTAACGTTTTCAAAAAAATCATTACATTAAAAATCAACGATAGAAAACTTACCCTGAATATGGATGGCGTTGGAAAATGTCACCCTATCGAAACTGTTTGTGTTATCAAAAAGGAAAAACAAAATTGCTCCTACCACCATCACACACAAGCACCGCATCGCTAATAGTCGTAATATGCAGGGAAGGAAACTTGAAGAATACAACAGTGGAAGATTACATCGCAACCACTTCTCGAAAACAAAGGACAACGTCAATCCAGTGCTAGAACATGAGTCTGAAGACGATTGGCCCGAAATTTATGAAGTTGATTACAAGTACTTTCCTAAATTAAAATACCATTGGTGCAAGGCTATCCCTATTGATAACAATAAAGGATATGATCTTTGGGCTTCATGTAACCCCTATGTGGACGTCTATGACGGTGGTCATGACAAAGAAAGAGTGAAAAAACAACAAGTACATGTGGTCCTCAACTAATGACAAATGAATAACATTCGAAGCTTGGCTACGGATTGTGTATGGGGAAGTTGGAAATGATGATAAAAGAAAATTCTGGACTAATCTTAGCCGCAGTGAAACCTTTGATAATGATGCAAATCATGAAGCAACAAAAAATTCAATCTCGGAACATGGGTCCATTGATTATGACAACACCTTTGCTCGAAAGCATTGGTGTGAAAAAATAAAAACCATTGATGGGGATTCTTGGGCTTCCTGCAAACCGTATGATGATAACTGTAATGGGGGAAGTAGTGTAGTAAGAATAGGAGATAACGAATTTTTATGGACTTCAACCAATGACGATAGAAGAACCGAGATACAGGGTCGATAGGTTAAGATTTAACGATTGGATTAAAATCAAATATGGAAAAGTGGATGCTTCCAATAAGAATAAAATTTGGAAGGATTGTATGAACGAAGATAACCCATGTGAAGAGACTCCTCAAGATGCGGGTAACTTAACTAATGATGACAAGGAGGACGCAAAAGAAGAATGTGAACATGGGCATACTGATAAATCAGTTGATACCAAGTCCAATGATTATGACATAAAAGGACTCATGGACCACCTTGAGCCACGAAGTAAGCGAGTTAACGACCTAGAAGATGAAGAATATGAGCAAAGGAGGTGCAAGCTTCTTGGCATTCCATATAAAAAACCGCCACCAATTGTAGCTAAAAAGTATGAGCTCACTAGATACCATTTGGTGCTTAGGACGAAAAAGTTTTGCAAAATTCGGAAGATCGAGACTAAAGAGTACCTCCGCACTTCTACAAATGTTGCTTGGGTCAGACATAATTTGATGAAGGATATGGAGGAAGTTGGCCAAGTCTAAAGGCCACCATAAATCCCCGAGGCTATGAGTCTAACTTAAAGACTCGTAAATAAAGAAAAGTGCTCTTTCGGGAGACAACCCGAATTATCCCTTTCATTTTTTTTATTTCCATTTATGTTGGGTTTTGTATTTTTAACCATTTTCAGGAAAAGCGGAGAAAAGTTGTTGCGGCATCTTTGATCGGGGACTGATCGTCCACGATTCACGGAGTAACTCATTCTTATGGTTACGCCGTAACATACTTTCTGCAGCAGTACTCCAGAGCATAACCAATTACGGCGTAATCCCATTCAATGGTTACGCCGTAACTACACTCCTGTAGCGTCTGCCAGGTTTTGCACTAATTACAGCGTAACTCCTTATAAGAGTTACGACGTAACTATCCTCTGTAACACTTCTTTCTTTTTAAACACAATAACCTTGCATTAGTTTTCAAATGAACTTTGTAGGTATGTTCTCTGTAGCCCTCACGAGACTACACTCGTCCACTTGGGACACCAAGTGGTTTAAAAGGCTTGTTGCATACGCTAAATGCAACCGTGATTCCTATGAAAGTAGGTTAGGTTTCTTTGTCATTTTTCTTTTTTAGAATTATGCTTGTCAGTAGCATGATTTCAGGGGATTGAAGTTTGCTCGTGGATGCTTATCTTTTGCACGACTCTTTTCGTGGGCCTTCTTTCTTTTTGTAGCAAATTTCAGGGAAGTTCTCGCTCTAATTCTACTTTTCTCTTCACCTTTATTTAACTCTTATTACAAAAGGGACTTTGTATATTTCAAGTGGGGAGGGAATAGAATTGTCTTTTGAACTTTATTTCGCCCTCGTTAATCTTGTTTATTTTGAAAAATTGTGCAATTTTTAAAATTTTGACATGTTTTTCTTAACCTAACTAGATTAGACCTTAGCCGAGCACATTATAACCCTTGATATTATATGGTGAGATTAGCCTTATCCTTTTCCAAATTTTTACCCCAAATCCACCAAATTATGAGTGTGCTGGTAGCTTGTAAACTTTAAAACTTGGCCTTTACATCATTTCGAGACCATAGACGAGGTATGTTGAGTTAGCTCGATGTATTTGGACTTTTCGGTTTAAGAAGCATATTATAGGATTATCACCCAAATAGCCTATCATTGTGTGTCTATCGATTAGTTACCTCGACTTCTCGACCTCCATGTTAAACCCTTTGTTACACTCACCTTTAGTGTAAGATACCCCAGATACACCCCTCTGCCGAGCCATTCATTTCATTTTTTCACCCAACATATTGTTTCGTTACACCCTTACACCTCACCTCTACTGTAGTCTTTATTTGTAATTGGGAAGTCATTATTTGCCTAAGTTCAAGGTTCAAGTGGAAAGGTTAGGGAATCACGCTTTCGTCGACGATATATCCTTAAAGATCATTGAAGACCCCCCAAATTCTCATATTGTTCATCTCAAGTGGGGGGATTTTATGTTTAGTTATTATGTTTTGTTGTGAAAAAAAAAGAAAACAATATGTGATTTGAATATATATATATATATATATATATATATATATATATATATATATATAAATATATATATATATACCTATTATATAAAAAAAACGCCTTTTATGACTGTAGCATCCCAAAAAAATGACACATCAGCACTTCAGCTGATTACACATGCCTCTTTAGTAGTACACTTGCTAAAACCCTCTCTCATCAATCATACTTTTTCATTTACCCATTCTTTTACCCACACTCTCTCTCCATCCTTGACTATCCTCTCCAATCCTCTCCATATTGTCATTTTCCGGCGACGCCGTTTTCAGACAACGGTTAAGCCATATTTTTTCCCCATTTGTTTTTTGTACGACTATAATATTATATTTAGGCTTACTTGAGGCTGATTTTTGCAGGATGTATTTCTATACTTCAGTTTTTGAAGTAGTGATGGTAACGGCGATATGCATCTTTCTGTTTGGAAGATAATGACAATAATTCTTAGTTACGGTAACTAAGAGATGGTATGTTTTACGTTTTTACATGTTTAGTTTTCTGCAGATTCGGGTGTATTTGTGTCTAAACTTTTATGCATGTGTGGCTTTTGTATCATGATAAGATTACGTGTTTTTGTGTGATTTGGGTGGTGGGTGTGTTGTGTTTCTTCTTCTATTGTTATAGAAATAGATCTGGGTCTGTAAAAGAAGAAAGTATTTATATGAGTATTACGAAGGTTGAAAGATGTGGGTGGTTGCAGACTTGTAGTTTTTTATCATGCATTAAGGTAATTTCTATTTCTATAAATTTGTTTTTACCATATGCTCATGTATCTGTCACTTCTCAACTTCTTTGTCTTCAATGCTTTATTAGTTTTAGTTTTTGGTTAACATTTTTTCTCATCTTTATACTAATGTTGTTATGTTGCAACTTGCAAGCGTCGTGGTCGGTTGAGAAGGAAGCTAGCTGCTTTCTGTATCGAGTGAGGATGATTAGTGGTCTCATGAGTCGTTAACGAGGCGGTGAAGTCTTCAAGGTTAGATCTTCATCTCTTTTAACAGTTTGCCTTTTGGTTTTCTTTTCATGTTTCTTTATGTTTCACGTGAAAATGGTGATAATGATCAGAATATTACGCTAAATAAAGTGGAAGATGATGAATTACAGAAACCAACTCACCAAAGTCTCAAATAGACTTACCAAAAAACTTGGGTACAGCGAGTTGACAGCCATAATGAAAGCAAAATGCAAATTATAACTTGATATCGGATCAAGTAGTTTTTTTTTGTTTGTTTTAGAACATTTATGTCTAATGCTTTTGCGAAGTAGTATGTAATATTAGAACATTTGGTGTATGCATTTTACTATTTCACTAAACTTTTTATGATCATTTTTATGTTTCTGATTTCGCAAAAAATGGTTATTTATCATTTACGATAATTAGGTACACTTATTTTTATAGATAATGAGCATGCATATTTTCATTTGCCTATTTTAGAAACAATAGTTTTTCATTTTTGGTAAAACAACAATAACTTAGCTCGTTTTCACTTGTTTGTGGCCATAGGATCGTGAGTTTAATTTATGTTAAAAGTGGCCGGTAATGTATATGTTGGTTGATTACCTATCTATAATATGCTGTCCGTACTTTGTGTTGCCAATGACTTTTTTTTCGGTTACATGGTAGGACTTTGGAGAATGAAGATGAAAAAGAAAGCATGGTGTGTTTACTTGTGTCAGTAGAAAACCCAAAGCATGGTCTGTCTTTATGTGTGAGTAGAGAAGAAGAAAGAGTGTCAAAATAGAAAAAGAATATGATTGTAGGTGTTTCAGTATGCCTATTGTTGGGAGAGAGACTAGCTTTTTAACTTCTTTTGTCATTTCATTTATTTATTTCTTGTCTAAAATGTTTCTAGAAAATTAAGGCATGCTTATCATGGACTGCTCGATTTTTAATAGCTATTGAATTATGCTTTTTGCGACCATAAGTTATAATCAGACTTGTTCATTAGTGTTTATTTCACAAACAAATCTTGGATGGTGTTTGTTGCCTATATCAAGTATTTTTTTGGTTTAAGTGATTTAGGGTGTGTTTGGTTTAAACTCGAGAAAAGAAGAAGAATGATAATGGTGGGAAAAGGAAAAGGAAAGAAAAATCATTCTTTTAATTTATTGAGCAATGACCATTACTCAGATTATTAAATAGTCATTGAATTATAATCTATCAAACACACTTTTTCATTATTTTTCTTAGTCCTTACCTCTCATAACCCCTTACTATACAAAGCATGCCCTAGAGTGTGAGCAATGCATTAACTCATAAAAAACTTGATGCATGTGATACAATTAATATTGAAATGTATTTTATAAATAAAAAATCATTTTTAGAATTTGTTTCAATGCAAAATGTTATCATTAAAAGCTTTTCAATTGAACAAGTACAAATCTATGTTTTTAACAAGTATCCAATTGATGAGAAAAAAAATTAAAATGAGAAAAATAAGAAGAAATTACCAAATTTTAAATGCACCTAATAAAATAAATCATTTTTTCTTTGAAAATCTCTCTTTATTTAAAATGTGTAGCTAAAAATTAACTTTTTATTTTTCTTTTAGTTTTTTACCAAATAAAATTACATATAGATTAGTTTTGATTCATCCTTATAAACCAACTTTAGATAATACGGACGTGCTATGCGACATTTTAAACTTCCTAGTATATATAATAGAAGAGACTTCTTAAAATCTGTAGAGGCTCTAAGAAATGCCACATAAGACATTACAAGCTCTAAGAAAATGCCACGTCACCCTCAATAGCCTACTAAAAAAATCCGCCTCTCACCGTTTAGCATTGAAAACTGAGACACCTTCCTCTAATCTATCCAACGTAAAACGGATCAACGGAT
The DNA here is from genome assembly GCA_910596185.1 of Chrysanthemum makinoi. NCBI lineage: Eukaryota > Viridiplantae > Streptophyta > Magnoliopsida > Asterales > Asteraceae > Chrysanthemum > Chrysanthemum makinoi. The sequence continues at coordinate 107,113,657 of OU343222.1, read as the reverse complement.
AACGAAAATTAAACTTGGATAAAACGGACAACACGTAAAAAGCGAAAAAGGGTAGCGGATAAAAAGTAAAACAAGCGGTCATGGATAAAACCGACAAAACTCCGTTAAAGCGGAGTGAACGAAAACGAAAATGAGGACTGCGGTGCAACAAATGTTAACGGATCTGGGACTAACGGAAAATATAATTTAACACTTAAGTAAAACTAACTTGACGTTAGTGCTTTCGGGGATGATTATTGCTAACGTTTGTGGACTTAGGGATGATTAATGCTGAACATTTGAGATAGGGATGATTCTTGCGAATTTACACAAACCACAGGGATGATTTTTGCAGTTTACTCTTTATTTCTTGTCTAAAATGTTTCTAGAAAATTAAGGCATGCTTATCATGGACTGCTCGATTTTTAATAGCTATTGAATTATGCTTTTTGCGACCATAAGTTATAATCAGACTTGTTCATTAGTGTTTATTTCACAAACAAATCTTGGATGGTGTTTGTTGCCTATATCAAGTATTTTTTTGGTTTAAGTGATTTAGGGTGTGTTTGGTTTAAACTCGAGAAAAGAAAAGAAGAATGTAATGAAAGGGAAAAAAAAGGAAAGAAAAATCATTCTTTTAATTTATTGAGAATGACTCATTACTCAAGATTAAATAGTCATTGAATTATAATCTATCAAACACACTTTTTCATTATTTTTCTTAGTCCTTACCTCTCATAACCCCTTACTATACAAAGCATGCCCTAGAGTGTGAGCAATGCATTAACTCATAAAAAACTTGATGCATGTGATACAATTAATATTGAAATGTATTTTATAAATAAAAATCATTTTAGAATTTGTTTCAATGCAAAATGTTATCATTAAAAGCTTTTCAATTGAACAAGTACAAATCTATGTTTTTAACAAGTATCCAATTGATGAGAAAAAAAATTAAAATGAGAAAAATAAGAAGAAATTACAACTACAAATTTTAAATGCACCTAATAAAATAAATGCATTTTCTTTTGAAAATTTCTTTATTTAAAATGTACATTAAAATTCTTTATTTTTATCCTTTTAGTTTTTTTTTACCAAATTTAAAATTACATATAGATTAGTTTTGATTCATCCTTATAAACCAACTTTAGATAATATCAGCGTGCTATGCACGACATTTTAAACTTCCTAGTATATATAATAGAAGAGACTTCTTAAAATACTGTAGAGCTCTAAGAAAATGCCACATAAGACATTACAAGCTCTAAGAAAATGCCACGTCACCCTCAATAGCCTACTAAAAAAAGGCACGTCGCCTCACCGTTTATCGTTTGAAAAACGGGACACCTTCCTCTAATCTATCCATCTCTCATCACACTCACACCCATTTTATTTCACTCACACCATCATATATCTCTCTCTAAAGTTTCAATCTCTGTCTTCACCCACTTGCCATTTTTGGGGACACCATTTTACAACCACGGTAACACCATCTGTCTTTTCATACTTATATTTCATTCGATTTTCCAGTAACACCATCTTTCTTTTCCTTACTTACATTTCGTTCGATTTGGCATATATATCTAAACTTACATGTACATGATTTTTGTAGGTTTGTTTTCTTTGGCTTGAAATTTTGGAGTTGTACAAGGGATGGAGAAGCTAAAAAAAACAAAGTACGACATGTATTCTTTTCTTCTCTATGTGTTCTATCTAGATTGATTTTTTTCTATGTTTTGTTGATTGATTTATTTGTGAAATCTGGTTATTCTAATGTTTAAATTTTTCATGTGATGTTGTAGAAGTTATTATGGTGGCTGAAGATTTAAAGATGGATGGTGGGCTCATCCAACAACAAATTTTTTTACTTTTCAAGTTTCATTTTTTTTATGTGATATGTGTTGGTGTGGAAATTTTTGCAAATATTTAGTCCAGTTACTATTTGCTTTTGATTTTTTTTAATCGGTAGAAATGTGTCTCTATTCTTTATATTATACTAACACTTACAATTGCAAATATATGTAAGCGTCACAAATGATCAATTTCCCTGTGATTGGTATGTATTTGATTTACTTTGTGAAAGTTTCATTGTTGGACTTTGGCTAATTTTATTATAACTGCTTGAATTTTTTATTATTTGTTTTAACCTTATTGAATGATTTTACATTACCGGTTTTGTTTTTTTTGTTTTTGTAAAACTTAAATGTGTTATTAGTTGCATCAATAAAGTGCTTATAGCATTTACTTATATACATTTTTGTGTTTGGGGTTGAAAAGTATAGTATAAGCAATTGCCCAAAATTTTTAGAAGCTAAAGTGTTTTTAGGAAATAACTCTAAAAATTAATAAAATGAACATAAAATATAGTCTATTAGTGGTGTGAAAAGCATGGGTGTAGAATGTGATATAATAGAGTTTCAGGGAATGGGATGCCCATACTATGGCTACTAGCTCCCATCAATCCTTCACATTATTAGTGTATATTTTTCAAACTTGTCTTAAGAATAAAAATATTTCTACATTTCAGTACCATAAACATAAATAAAAATAAGTATTGTTTTTTAAAAAGTTATTACATATAGTACCGGATAAGACCGGAAAGTTGGAGGTTTGGTTTGTGTTAAGTGAATATTTCAATGTATTTTCAATCCTTGGGCTTTATGTGAGGTAAAACTATTGTTTTCATATATTAAAAAGGTGACTGAATTAAAAAAACATATAATTTAAATTTATTTTTAATTTTTTTAAATGCTGTGCAAGATCAAAGGTTGTGAGTTTCGGGTGCCAGTGATGTAATACTACAAGATACTCGTAATAAGAACATATAAGTATTTTTATTTAAAATAGGGATTTGCATAGTACTCGAGTGAAAGACAAACAAGGAAGGTGAAGGTGATTGCGTGGACTCTATGGAGGGTGGTTGCGTGTAGGAAATCAAGGGTTGAAGTACAAGTTGTTGTGTGGTCTTCTACTGCTAAATTAGTAAAACAAAACACAAAAGCTTGTGAGGGATGCTGGATGGATCAAGGATGTATATATTAGGAAAAAGTGTTTCAATTGTAAATTATTAAGGCTAGAGATATCATGAAGTTATGTATTTTATTTTTCTAAATATATGTGTCAAACCTTATATCAATCCTTGGTAAAGATGCATTTTTCCAAAAAATTTCATCAATCTTGATTTATTTTCTATTTATGCATCAATATATTCACAAACTTTGCCATCGGCTCAAAGTGATATATTTCCTCCGTCCATTATTAAATGTTCAGTTTGACTTTTTCAATTCTTTCTTTCTCAACTTTGACCTTAAATATTTTTGTTTGTGTTATATAATATTTGATGCAACATATATGAATAGATTAAGTTTTAAATGTATTTTCACTGCGTATAATATTTATCAAATACTATACAACACAAGCAAAATATTTAAGGTCAAAGTTAAATAAGAAAGACTTAAAAAGTCCAAACTGGACATTTAATATGGGACGGAAGGAGTACCAAATTTGGCTTATAAAGTCAAAGATGAAAATTATTGTACGGACTACCAAAAACACACTACATCTCTTAATGGTTGATATTTTGCAGCAAATATGTAGAAAGACATCAAAAGATCCATTTAGCTAGGGGTGTTGATCGGTTCGGTTATTGGGTTATTTGGTTAGTTCGGTTCGGTTAATTTGGTTAAAAAATTTTTAGGTCAATCCGTTCAAATTCGGTTTTTGGTTCGGTTCGGTTGAATTCTAATTCGGTTTGGTTCTTGGGTTGACTCGAATAACCAAAGTTTCACTATTTAAAAAAATAATAATAATTACATAGATATTTAGCAAAAAAATATATTTCAAACATAAAAAGTGTATTATTATATTATGATAATCTTTTAATAATATTTATTTATATATAAATATACATAAAAATATATAAATATATATATTTATATGAATTCATTTTCGTTCGGTCTTTTCGTTTTTCGCTCACCCTTACATTTAGCTCGAACAATAATGGGCTTGGATATGCTAACCACATCCAAATAGTTAAAATGACAAGACATGTAAAATATGGGAGGTGATTTGCACACTCTTATAAATGATTGGGACACTCTAAATTAGAGTGTTTTGAAAACTATGAATGTTTGCATGAGATTTTATTTAATCTTTATTTATTTATTTTTTTATCTAGAGTTTCGACTTGACATCTTGAACCGACTAATCTCGAAGCGATTACTTTTTTGGATAACCTGAAGTCGGTGCAGATGAATCTCCGTAGCCACAAAGGGATTTTATTTAATCTTTTGACAATGTTGTCAACAAAATGTACTCATAAAATCATATCTATAATTATCATCTATTAACTTGATGTCCATCTTCTAAAAGCCAACACATAGACGTTATTCTACATCAATGCTCATGGAAGGATTCAAACACTCACTTGGCATCCCATAATGCCATGTCATATTTCCATGTCATCATTGTATTTATGTGGCATTTTTTTAATGACATGTGGCATTTTTTTTAAATTTATGTACAATTTTAAATTTATGTTGAATTTTGTTGTTTTTAAATTTTTTAATTTTAAATTTCGGTTTGTATTTTTGTGTTTTTAATTTTAATTTAAATTTTTTTTAATTTTTTTAATTTTTAATACCTCATTATTCCACATAAGCAATAATTTCGGAATTAAATTAGTCCAAAAAAAGCATGGTACTAGATTCGAACCAGGGTCGTTTGTAACATATACACACATAATTACCACTAGATCAATACATTTTTTGATTATATCTTGCAAGTCTTAATCTATAAACCTAATGAGAAAATCCCCTACAACCTATTATCCACCATATCTATTACTTAATTATAGCTTAATAATCATTTTAATTAATAACGAGCCTTTTATTCATTCATTGATCCAGTTTATATTAAATCATGTAAATTATATTGGTTTTTTGTACGTATATTGATTCTTTTTTCTTATTCTCATTGTTACAGTTTGAAGGAGTTTAATTAATTGGAAGTTTTTGATCATGCTTCATAGAAGGTACCTTATTATTGTTTTGTATGATGTTTTTGTTACAGGTACCTATATTATAAAACCCTAATACCATAAAAAATAACACACTATTTTGAAGGTCATGCCATTCATGTTGAGTTGGTGATGGAGTCGTGCCAGCCAACTGGTGCTCGTGCAAAACTGACAAAGGAAGCTCTTTGAGGATGAAGGCCAATAAATCAAGAAAGGCTATTTGCTTTGAATCTGGTATTTCTTCAAATTATAATAAGCTACTTTCGTGTTCATGTGAAATAAATGCTTATAAGAATGTATGTTTTCAGAATATAAGATGGAGTGAAGTGGATGGTATCGGACGTTGTCTGAATGGTATAATAGAGTAGCTCTGCGTTAATATCGTTTGTGAACAAACTGCATTAGGCTTTATTTATGTTGGCATGTCATGGCATTATGTTCGGATCGGCATTCAATGTGATCGGTGCACTTTGGGCTGCGCTCGCACTTGCTTGCTGATCGTAAAGGTCCTCTTCATACTTTTAACTCTCTCTTAAATGCTTGTCTTGATGCTGGGTATGATATTTCTTATCTATGGTATTTGGTTTCTGAACATATTTTCTATGTTTTCTTTCTTGTTTTGAGGTTTGGTTATCACCTGAGAAACGGCCTTCGTCTTCCACTTTCTGCATGTTATGATTCTCGCTACTACGGCGCATGTCGTTGCTACTTGTGATTCTTATTGACTACTTAGAATGGCTATTCACACCGCAAATTTTGGTTAACAACATTTGGTTTAGCTTCGTATCTGCAAATCTGCCTTGCACGCATATGTTCCCAACTACCAACAATGAAAATGAAACACTACCAGTGGTGTTTTGTCCCAACGTGTTGGACTGTATGATTTGTTCCAATCTATTGTCCCCCCTGTCTTCCCGGTATTACTTCTCTTTTTCATCATGTCTGGATTGTTTTTAGTGGTTAGAAATATTTGCTGTCGTTTATTGTAATAGTTCAATAAAGAAATCAAGATTATTTAAGTGTATAATTTGACAATGCATGTGAAGGTAGTCTATGTTGTAGTCTGCATGCCAATTGGTATTAACAATAACCGTTGTCGAGGTTTTGAGAAGTTTATTGAATCCATCAGTAGTATATCATGCAAATATGCCAAGTCTGGTTGCAAAAAGACAGTGCCTTACAATAACAAGAGGAAGCATGAACAATCATGCCCCCATGCCACATGCTTTTGCCCTCATCCATCATGTTCCTTTGCTGGTACTTTCAAAACCCTCTACATCCACTTTGGCATCAAGCACACAGCTTCCACAACCCGCTTCACCTACGACACTACCTTCTCTATTGGTATGGAAATAGATAGGAAGCATATTTTTCTTTAAGAGCAAAACGAAAATGTCATATTCATCCTCAATCATGAAGTTCAAGAACATGGCCGAGCTTTTAGTATTGATTGTGTTGGTGTAGGCTATTTCAAAAGTGGGTTTCTGTATCAATTGACTGCTAAAAGCATGATGACTTGTCTTTTGTTGTGATCTGTGCCAGAGATATACACAAGTTGGTAAAAAGATACACCAAGAAAGTGTAACCTCAGTCCCATCTGGGTTTACAGATTACGACGGCCTTTTGTGTCTATCTGTCTGCATAAAGAAGAAAGTTATCTCATCTGAGTTTGAATAGGAGATGGAAAAGGTCAGCATTGAGTTTACTCCTAATCTAGATGGAAGACTAAAGGTGATGCTGACCAATCTTGACATTTTTAATTGTTGAACATGTTTCAAGCCATTGTGCAGCCCTGTCATACAGGTATTACATCTTCCTTTATATTGTTTTTGTCTAGAAATTTGGCAATTAAATTGTTCCCATCCAATAATTGATGTGTTATGATCTACTAGGGCATATCTGCAGGCTTAATTCACTGTGTTCTGTCCTTACTGCTAAAAATTGTAATGAATATTTGTGAAACCATGTTAGACAAAGAAATCTTAGATTTCAGGCACTCCAGTTGTTAAGCAAATTATTACTTGCCAAGGCGTGCAAATGTAGTTTGACAATGTATTTTTGCTCTTTATATTAAAAGGTAAAATGGGTGGGTTTCCAGTAACACAAACAAACTCGATGGTCTTAATCGATAAATTGGGAACATAAATCTGCTCATGTTATCTTTTTTGAATAAATAGGATACTTATTTTGTGAGTCTCGGTTACAAAACATGAGGTCGTGTCTTCCTTTCTCTTCCTCTTTTTCTTTGTAAAAGAGACGTTGAAAGTTTTATCTCGCCTCATGATCGACTTGATCCACGTGTTTGAGACATGTACTTTTAAACAATTAGGAGAGTGCGTAAAAAGACTTGTTCAAGGAATAGCGCGACTTTGGCGAAAAGTGAGTCTTTTGGTTTAAGTTTACAGTTCATGTATGCTTCATTAGTTACTTAGTGAACTGCCGTTGGTTTTGTTTTATTTGGCGGCCTCCTTAAAGTACTTTTGATTCATCCTGTCGTCTTACACATAACCGTTTGGGTTAGGATTGCCATAAATTTTCGCTTTATCCTCCAGAAAAAGAATCCTGTAACCAGGCCAGAGCAACGCTAGCCTTTGTTCCAGCAACTATGTGCCCAAAAACCCCAACAGCAAAATACACAACTAAACAGGGACACATATGATACTGGGAGCAAACTAAACAAATCTAATTCTATATATCAAATAGAGAAATAATACAATTTCATGTACTAAGATTACAAATTTGTTCGTTGCCTCATATCGAAATATACTTGATAACTTCTTGTCTATAATATCCTCGCACAATATTACCTTTGCTCTAATAATCTACTCAAACTCCTCTCATTCTCCTTCCCTTCATTCTCAGTATAATTTGTTTCCGCTTCCACTGAATCATCTCCACTAACCACCATTTCAACTTCGGCATATCACAACTGTTGCTTCATATTCCTTGTAATCTCGACTCCAAACCGGCTGCGTAAATAACTAACTTCTATCATTTTGTCTAATGTTGGTGATGTCAGGTTATATGATTCATCTTCAAAATTTTCTGAAGCAGAAAGAAAAGCATTGTGATGTTCCTCCAAGATATATGCCACTAAAAAGGCACTATTGGTTAGACTCATTAACTGCTAATTGAACACACGAAGGAAGATCAAATGCCACTTTGGAACAAGGTGGTAGGTTGAACCATGGAGCTCAAGTCCTACACAAGTTTGTAACAGAGTAGATGCTTCCCTTTGGGCTACGTGCATCCCCAAATACACCTGTATAATAAAAACCACAATCAAAACATAGTTCACCCAAACGTTTCATGTAGTTGTTTCGCATCGCTAAGACCACCCCAATCTATGTCTCTCCTACAAATCACCCAAAAGCATAAGTAAGTACTATTCACTTTATTATGATGCTAATAAAGATTTAACTGAAAGTTAGAACATCAAATTGATGAAGTGACATTTAGGCATGTAACGAGACGAACCTGTTTGGTTGTCAATGATTAGGATTGCTTTGGCGCTCGCAACTTTCAGCCAGAACACGAAGCCTTGCTACCACCCTCATTATATATGTGGCATTTTAGTTATAGAGAACCTTTGATTATAGAGATTTTTATTACATGATGGCTTATTTGTGTGTGTAATTTTCGACTCTCCAATCATGCATTGCGGTGCTCGGCCGTAAAAAATGTAACGCGTGTGCCATTGGGTAAAAGTTTTGGAGAACGAAAATATGTTTTGATAAGGGGAGCTCTTTTACCTGGCGAAGTTAAAATCTTCCACTTTTCTATTACTTTTGGCATAATTTTATTTATTTTTAAATTTTTTTTGGATAATCAAAGGTATATGGCTAAGGATTATGAACGGGAAAAGAGTGACCCTAAGTGTATGTAAGCTTACAACCTCTTTAATCGCTACTTCAGACCACAACGGAAGGAATAACATACTTCTCCAGTCATTTGTTACTGCTGTGAATGGTTGCTATCTTTATCCTCCAACTAGATCACGCTATTCCCTTAGTAAAAATTTATAACGGTTCCTTTATTATACGTTACTCATATATTTATTACATGTCACTCCTTTTTTCATTGGCTTATTTGTGTGTGTAACTTACAGCTCTCCAATCATGCATTGTAGGCTCGTCGTAAAATTTGCAACCGCAATGTGGTGCAGGCCAAGGTAAAAGATGTGGAGAACGATATATTTTTGCTAGGGGGGAGCTCTTTTACCTGGTGATCATGTATGCCATTATGTTATACCTTTCTTTATCAGTAAAATTTTCCACTTTTCTATTACTTTTGGTATAATTTTCTTATTTTTTAAACTTTTTTGGATATGGCTAAGGATTATAGCCATACTTGCGGCTGGATGGAAATTAGCAAACATGTTTATCCTACTACTACAGTGGAGTTTTGAAGTGAAGTGTGCAAGTAAGTCACTTTACCATGATGGTGGTCAGATAAATGCTTAATCAACCAACCTTATAGACGTTAATGGTATGTTCAATGGAGTTGGGCTTGATAATTTTATAAAACAAGTCAAACTGGGAAAATGTTGACTTCTGATATTGATGTTCATACAGGAAAAAGCACGCTTCTGAATCATCTTTTTATACAATTTGGGACATGGGCTATTTGGGATAATGGTTTGTGATAACGCTACACGCGTCGTTCGGGGTCAAAGGAACTTCCTTTTCGTTGAGCAAGTTTTTCAACACCTAGGCAGTGAACCTAATCGTTGTAGTGTAGTATTAGGGTAAGCCACGGGTATTGATATCGTTCTCTAGGGGAATAGGAATGCTAGTGAGAAGTTACTACGCTAAGGTTGGGGTTGAGGAAGATTCTTTTTTATCTTTTTATGTTTTTTTAGGAAATTGAAAGGTACGAATCTCGGGGTTTGGATTTGGGGGTTGGTATTTCTACCGATTACTCTACTTATCTAATTATCTAATCTAAGGTGTATGTAGTCTATGTCTAATTATTGTGTGCTCGTATGATAGTTTAAAGATGTGTTTACTTAGGTTTTACTACTCCTTAATTATCTCCTATTGGTGGTTGAATTTTCACGCCCTTATTCTTAGTCAAGGGTTGTGTGTCTAAAGTTGTAGGGTATGCTTTCTCCTCAACTCTTTGAACTTACCAAAGGGTCTCGTCTATAAAACCCACTAGGGATAATAAACTCTTACTCTAAGGCACTCTTTGGATGGTTTAGCTTACAACTACTCAAGGAGTTATATTCTAAGGTTCACAAAGATTTAATCAAGCATTAAGTACACAACGAATGACCTATCGCATTACTAGATCATTAAAAACTAAGATAAGAGACAACCAATCAATATTCAATAATTAAGTTTCATATTCCCTAAGCAAACACAAAAGTAAATTAGCCGGACATGGAGAACATGCAAGCATACACACAAATAATCAAAGACATAATTGAATTAATGAAGTAAAACACTTATCTTGGTGTAAGATAGGGTATGAAACCCTAAAATACTTGTACAAGACAGCCTTGGTTCGGTTTAGGTTTTTACTCCAAAAGACTACCCACTACTCGAAAAATTCAATTCTATATATAAGATTACATATGCGACGGCGTCACCTTATGTTTTGTGACGCCGCCGTGTCGCCGTCATTAGGGTTTCGTCTTGGCCACGTTAGACTTGCGACGGCGGCACCTTGTGCTTGTGACGTCCTCTCGCAATTTTCGACGCCGTCTGGATTGAATCTAGGCCGTCCGAGGTTGCGACGGCCTACTCTTTTATAACTTGACGTCGTCACTTGAAAATAAGAGTTTTAGCTTCTGTCCCATCACAAAATCCTCCGACGGTGTGTAGATAGCAAAGGACGCCGCTCACCTTGTATTTTCAGCAACTGGAGTGTCTCGATTCTTGACTTTGGCCATTTTCTTCGTATATCCACGCCTTTTCGTTCAAATAAGTGCCATTACAGTTAATTTGCCTTCAAGATACCTAAAAGTGAAAAGGAACGATATTAAGTAATAACGGATACAAAAGTGATCAAATAAGGGCTTAAATGACCCCTCAAAATGTACATTTTAAAACCTTATCAAATATCCCTACACTTGGTATTTGCTTGTCCTCAAGCAAATGTGCTTTTAGCCAATTAATTTATAAGTTAGGGGTCATGAAGCATTGGTTTAAAACAGTCCACAACACATATAAGCCCCGCAAAAGTCATAACAAGCAAGGAAATTACATACTAGCACCTCACATGGGGTGTTTGGATACTCACATCTCTCGGGTGTATATGAAATATAGCAAGTTGGAAATGGAAGATAAACACTCATTAACCGGTCCTAGTACATAGATTACCATAGGCTTGAGAATATATCAAACCTCCATCGCTTGGCGTAAGCACCTAGGAAAGACTATCAAAGAGGTCTTTAAAGGGTTGTAATGTTAGGCTTACGGTAGTGAAACAAAGGGTTTGGTGGGATAGGCTTTTTAGTGGTGGCAAGTCAAAATCTCTATGTTAAATGCATACGAAGAATGGCGTTGCTAAGCCAAGACTCGAAATTCTAGACTTTAGCTAATGAAACAAACAAACATAAATTTAAAGGATAGATGTAGGATGGTAGCCCGTTTTTTTTTTACACTCTATTTTTTTCTTTTCTCCTTTTCTATTTTTTTTCGATTTTTTTTCCATACACTTTTACTCTACCATCCTCTACGGTAACATCAAAATGATAGGGATTTATAGGCACATCCCTACACTTGAGTTTTTATTACTCTAACACTAATTTGACCGAATTGAAAAGATCAAAACACTTGGGGTACATTATTACGCAAACAAATGGAATTTGAATTTAACGTTCCTTCCCGTCATTTCATAAACTTTAACTTTTCCCATGAATCCCAATCGTCCCAAAACTGTGTACAAAGGATATTACTCGACTTAGCAACTCATGCAAGCAACCAGATAATTGAACTAAGGGTTTAGGGTGATAACAAAAATGCACCAAAAAGTGAGTGCATACGTGGTAGGCTATGGCGATTTGGGTGTATATTTGGGGGTGAGGTGTAAACAATGCTCTTCATTGATATTCCGGAAATACCAAACATCACGAACCGCGAAAAGGATAGGCTCGAAGGGTTAACTAGGGGTATCGTGTACTAAAGATGAGTACAACGCAAAGGGTGTGGGGAATTACTCAACCGATGTGGAAGAAGTAATTATATTACGGGTATCAAACAAGGGTTATCCTAATGGCTCTTATCATTTAGTTATTCCTAACTACACAAGTGCAGTCTTACTAGCGATCTCGGAATGCATCACAAAACAAGTTCTAGAATCTAATATACTACCGGTTCACACTCTAAGCATTAAAGATGAATGCTTTAATTCCTACTAATCTAAGGGCGATCCTCACATTTTGGGTGGAATTTAGGTGGTAAAGGGTTTTTGTGCTAGTCATGCAACTTCCTATCCGTGAGACGCTTTTGTTAAAACTAATGGCCCACTCCTATATGTCATGAAAAATTAAAAATTTGGTGCCAAAATTAGCTTAACCGACATTTTCTCATGGTTTATTACACAAATACACTTGGACAAAGCAAATAATCAAGGATAAGCATAGTTTCAAAGTTCCCGTTTTATTTTCCCTCCCTACACTTAAATTGAACATTGTCCCCAATGTTCCCCGAAAGCATCAAAGTTATGATAATGGAAGGTAATGAAAAACGAAAGAAACTAGTACTCCCCTGATTAGCTCGGTAGGATCCGTGTGTGAAGTAGTGGTTAAATCCTTTCCAAGAAGAATTTATGCGTGAAAAGCTCCTTCCAATCTTATGTAACTTCTTCTTGATAAATTAAACCTGCACACTCGAAGAAAACAAACGAAACCTTCGCGTAAAATTGGCGGTAATAATATATATAAGACTCGATTTAAACTAGGATATAATGCTTGTGGAATGGATGTTTACTGAATTTCGGAAAATTAAGACTGGAAAATTCAAAATTTATAAGTAGCTCGAAAAACGAGAAAAAGTAATCTGATTTTTACTCCTTCTGACGCCGTGGTGCAATCCCCGACGCCGTCCAGTTATCTGACAAAAGCGGTCTGCGATTTTCGAAAAAATTCTGGAAAATTTACATCTTTAGAATCTGGAAAAATTTCTGCAAAACATCCATTATGACTCGATACAAGCATTTGACTCGAACAAACACACATATATATCTTTTAATGAATTGTTATTCTCATGTTTACGTTTCTTTTGAAAACGTGTGTAATCCTCCTTACACTTATCCCTTATGTAAAATACCTTTATATGCAATTAAGACGAAGTTAAAAACAAAATAAAGAATTTTTACAAATTTAAACATGAGAATAAACAATCAGTAAAAGACATATGACACTAACAAGCAAACAATTAAGCATGGGTTGCCTCCCAAGAAACGCTTTTCTTTATTTAAGAGTCTTGTAGCTAGACTCGTAGTCGTGCTCCTACGTACCGATATAAGTAAGCCTATCCTCAACAATGTCATAAGGATCAAACTTATCATTCAAGTTCCTAGTAGTATGTTCGGTTAGATATGCCTTTTCAAACTTCTCTCCATTGGGATCATAGATTGTTATCCTAATGTGCCACTCTCCATCACCGTCACTAAGCGGTCTATCCCAATCCCATTTGTGTTTAGATTTCTCAACTTTCCACTTATTCATGACAAGGTTGACGGGCAAGCTTCCTAAGAACTCGATCATCTTCCTAAATACTAAATGCCCTCGAACGGGTTCACTTCCATGTCCCTAGCCATTTCTTTTTCTTGGAAAGTTGCTTTACTAGTGAAGGCTTCATCTAGGTAAAAAGGTCTTTGGGGACCTATGAGGTTCTTATCTATTCAAGGTCCATATCTAGAAGGCTCTCTATTCAACCTAATCTCATGTGGGATTTCCTCTCTTTGTAGAATACGTATGCTTTTGACATCGTAAATTGACCTAGCACTCCCTCTCCCTACCACTATCTTGGACATCTTACAATCGATGATGGCACTAGCGGCAGCTAAGAATCCTCTTCCTACTAGTAATGGGCATGTCGGGTCCTTATTCATGTCTAGCACATGAAAGTCGGCCAAAAGAGTCAACTCTCCTACGTGTACTACCATGTCTTTTATTATTCCTACCGGACGTGCAACACTACCGTCCGCTAGACCTAAGATGGTTTTCGTTGGTTCTATTTTACCTAAGTTAAGGCTTCTATGGAGGGACAACGGAACAATATTGATGCATGACCCTAAGCCTGGCAAGAGCGTCGAGAGGTTTGGAAGTTCCATGCCTACACGGAAGAGTAAATAGCGGGATCGCCTAACGTCTTAGGTAAATTATTTCGCACAAAAGCGGACCCATGTTTTCCAAGCTTAAGTTCTAACTCATATTTTTCTTTTAAAGCATTATAATAAGGTGCATGAGCTAAGACCTCAAGAATCGGTTTTTCTTGATGGAGTTCCTTGTACTCCTCCTCTAAACTAGGTTTGGATTCTTGGTTGACGGGTTTCTCAAGAGTAGGTTCTACCAATGGTGCATGGCCTTGGTACCTCATTTTGGATGGCTTGGAACCCTTTTTGATAGCATTTACCGAGTGAACTGGCATGAGGGCGTGGATGTGCATTCTCCCATGGTGAACAAGAACATGAAGTCGACGAAATCGAATTCACTTTTGGGTTCTTTATAGTATCACTTGGGAGTGCTCCAACTTCCCGTTCATTGAAGGCTTTTAAGAGGGCATCAAGCTTGTTTGTCATCTCGCTTTGTCTTTGCTTAAAATCGGCTTCAAGCTTAGTCAATCGAATCTCTTGAGATGACATGAATCTAGATGCAATTGCCTCAAGATTAGGGGTTCCGGTGTTTAGAGAATTGAACCTATTAGTGGACTAGATGAGCTTTGGGGTGTGCTTGAGTTTTGGTTCCACTTAAGGTTAGGGTGATTTTTCCACGAGGGTTGTAAGAATTTCCTAAGTTGTTTTGTTCGGGCTTGAAAGTGTACCACTTCTCTCCCTCTCCGTCGGTACGCACGGAGGCGTAGTCCGCAAAAGCTTGTTCGGGGAGTCTTGTGCAATCACGAGTGTCATGGGGACCACTACATAACTCACAAGGTAGAGTGATTTTATTCACTTGATGCGAAGACTTAGGATTTTCGTAGGAACTCATTAGGAATTTAACTTGATCTTCAAGTTCGATCATCCTACGGTCGGAAGATTGTGAGTCAATAGGAGGCAAGGAGATTGCCTTAACGGTTTTGGGCAACTCACGGAGGTCATTCCAACTTTCGTTGTCATAGAGAGCAAGGTCCTCTATTATACCCCATGATTCTTCCAGGGTGAGATCACTAAGTTTTCCACCGCTGGTCAATGGATCGCTTGGTGAGGAAGTTGACATGATCATAAAAGATTTGGACTTGAAGCCAAAGATCAATGCCGTGATGAGGGACTTTATGAAGTAAGTCCTTAAATCGAGTCCATGCTTCGTAGAGATATTCATTTTGACGTTGTTGGAACATCATTCCTAAGTTTAGTGGTTCTCCCCGGTGGGAAAAATTGAGCAAGGAAACGAGAGGTGAGATCATCCCAAATTGAGATGGAACCGGCGGGAAGTCCATTTCGCCAAGCCAATTACTAGCTTGGTCCCGTAGAGAAAATTGGAAGAGACGCAGGCGCGTGGTCTCCCGAGGAGTAGCATCAAGGTCGATGGAATCGACAATTTTAAGGAAATCCCTAAGATACTGATTTGGATCTTCTGGAACGAAGTCCATGGAATGCACATCCGTTTTGCACCAACCGGATGGTGTCGGATCGAAAAGCCGTAGTTTGGGCTATCGGAAGCTCAATGGTGTTCCTATAGCCTAGGTGGCTTGGTTATTCTCAGTATTCTCGAGTAACACACATTTTCGTAAAATATGAAGAATTTGATGTTACGGTAACTCTCAACCCAAGTTACACCGTAACCAGATCTACCCTATAAATAAAATTCCATCATTTCTAATCATTCCATTTCACACACAACATCAGTGAGCATGATTAGAAGTTAAAGGCAGATCTTGAGGAGCATACGGAGCTATATCCAGGGAGAAATCACTCCCATATGATAAGCATTAGCGCTTTTATCTTTTCTTTACTTTCAATTCATGTATTTCGTAATGTTAAACATTGAATCGATTGTTTTAGTTAATATGAGCTGCTAAGCACATCGGTGCTATCATGGTTATGATTCCTTAATTGGTTTGTTTATGTTTACATTGCTTACGTATAATTATTTCTAGTGTATGCATGCATAGTTTGTTGGTAGCTACCCTTGTTTTGGTAGTTTTAAATGGCGGTAGTGGCTAGTTACTTAGGAGATATGACCAATTGACCCTAAGTAGGTAGACTAAGTGGGAAGGGTAAGATATGACAAACCGAAGACCCTTCTTAAACAGTTGCGATTTGACCAATCTGATCACCTACCGTTTGGATGAACTTAAGAAGTCGGGGATGAGTGTTTAAGATGCTAGTACCCCGCACTCATTATTACAAATCTTGCATGTAGCGGAACTTAATGACTTGGCTTAGGGGACTAAAACAACCGGACTTTCGATGGGTCACGACATCTCCGGTGGAAGCCTTTGTCTGATAGGTTAGGACGAACCCGACCAAATGTTTGTCTCCGCGACTTTTACCCCCACTTGAAGTAATTGGAAGTAATTAAACATGAATTTAGCTTGATAGGATAAATAACTAGGTTAGCACACTTCTCCTCTATTGATCACTACCTTTGCCTTTACTTACTATCTTTTATTTTCTTGTCTTTAGTTTTAATTAATCATTTCAACCTTAAAATATGTGACACCTAGACTTAGTTAAAACCAAGCACACATAGCTCTTGGGACGCCTGGTTTTACCGAATACTACACTACACACAACCGGGTACACTGCCCGTTAGTGCATTAGGGTAGACCATAGGTATAACGAGACAATACAAATATTAAAACCTGGTCAGTAAAACTTGCATCATGTTTTACCGTCTTTGGGTAGTTTTATTAGGATTTTCATTAAGTCTCTCATTTTGTTTTGTTTTAAAAATTTTCTCAAATTCTCACGATCTCTTTTCAAGTTTCAGGTACCATGGAAGTTGTTAACATTGATGACCTCACTTTGGAGGAATATTTGGCGTTGACAAGAGAAGAACAAGGGTCAGGGCTCGTTAGGCCAATTATTGGGGAGGATATTGATTTCGAGATAAGACCACAATTCATGAGGGAATTAAGAGCAAATCCTTTTTCGGAAATACCTCGAGGATGCTACGAACACATAAAAATGTGAAATATATTACTAGCTGTTCACGCCAGAATCTCGAAGGATGCAGTTATGCTCGAATTTTTCCAATCACACTTACTGGAGCGCAAAAGATGGATTAATAGATTACCAGCAGGGACAATTGATACATGGGCCCTCCTAAAAAGATATTTCATTCAAAGATATTGTCCACCTTCTAAAGTATCTAGACAACTCGCGGAAATACATAATTTTAAACAAGATGACAATGAGACGTTGTATCAAGCCTAGGAAAGATACAACGACCTCCTCTACAAGTGTCCAACTCGTGGACCATCAAAAGGTCAACATCTTTTACATAGGTATTAACTTAACTACGGGAAGCGGATCGTTACCAAGGGCGAATTCGTGCATGACTCCTACTCTGCAATGAAGCCATTCAAAAACTAGCCGATCACTCTCAAAATGGCATGATGGAGGAAGCAAACGAAGCACAGACAGAAATTCGAAGGCATTACGCCATTACAAGCAAATTAGAAAAACTTGGAAGAATGCAAAGCTTCGGGAAAATGTGCATGCTATTCGAGTAGGATCGCTAATGGAGAGAGGACATTCAAAGAGATTGCCCTATGAAGAACATAAGCCCCCAAATCGAAAAAGTTATGTATGGGGAAGGAAAAACATTCCATCATGGTTATGATCGGAATCCCTACAAGGCGAAAAAATCTTCACTCAAGAATCGATAAATAAGTATTTGGAGGAAGATACCAGCGGCCAGGCCGGCAGGACGCATTGTTCAAAAATTTTCAAGAAACAAGAGCTACCATCCTTGCTCGTCATGAGGGTTTAAGACACCAAAAGGAATCGGATAAGGCAAATGAAATTAATAAATACAAACTCAAGTGATAATAGAGTGCAGCAAAAGGCATATTTTCCATAACGGAAAACCTCTTTACATCCCTTTCGTGTACGATGAAGAGGAGCTTGCTTTGGTTCCCCAAACAAGCAATTATAAAAGATGACGATACAAGCTTTCGAAAAACAACATACGGAAATAGAAGCTGTTATGGAAAATGAAGTAAAGTTAAACGCCAGATGCTCAGCAGTTGTCCTGAATCAGATCCCTCTTAAGGAAAAAGACCCAGGAAGTTTCATTCTCCCTTGCTCTATTAATAATTTGCATAATATTAATGCCTTAGCTGACCTTGGAGCTAGTATTAGTATCATGCCATTTTCCATGTGCAAAAGATTAAATGTTGGTCCTATCAAATCCCTTTGAATGACGATTTAAATGGCTGATAGAACGGTGAGCATACCTAGAGGGGTAGTTGAGAATGTGCTCATTAAGATTAATAATTTTACTCTTCCTGTCGACTTTGTTATTTTAGACATGGAAAAAGATCTCGACATTCCATTAATTTTGGGCAGAACCCTTTTGGCCACCGCACGGGCAAAGATTAACGTTTTCAAAAAAATCATTACATTAAAAATCAACAATAGAAAACTTACCCTGAATATGGATGACGTTGGAAAATGTCACCTTATCGAAACTGTTTGTGTTATCAAAAAGGAAAAAACAAAATTGCTCCTACCACCATCACACACAAAGCGCATCGCTAATAGCCGTAATATGCGGGGAAGGAAACTTGAAGAATACAAGCGATGTGGAAGATTACATCGCAACCACTTCTCGAAAACAAAGGACAACGTCAATCCAGTGCTAGAACATGAGTCTGAAGACGATTGGCCCGAAATTTATGAAGTTGATTACAAGTACTTTCCTAAATTAAAATACCATTGGTGCAAGGCTATCCCTATTGATAACAATAAAGGATATGATCTTTGGGTTTCATGTAACCCCTATGTGGACGTCTATGACGGTGGTCATAACAAAGAAAGAGTGAAAAACAACAAGTACATGTGGTCCTCAACTAATGACAAATGAATAACATTCGAAGCTTGGCTACGGATTGTGTATGGGGAAGTTGGAAATGATGATAAAAGAAAATTCGGACTAATCTTATACAGCGGAAACCTTTGATAATGATGCAAATCATGAAGCAACAAAAAATTCAATCTCGGAACATGGGTCCATTGATTATGACAACACCTTTGCTCGAAAGCATTGGTGTGAAAAAATAAAAACCATTGATGGGGATTCTTGGGCTTCCTGCAAACCGTATGATGATAACTGTAATGGGGGAAGTAGTGTAGTAAGAATAGGAGATAACGAATTTTTATGGACTTCAACCAATGACGATAGAAGAACCGAGATACAGTGGTCAGATAGGTTAAGATTTAACGATTGGATTAAAATCAAATATGGAAAAGTGGATGCTTCCAATAAGAATAAAATTTGGAAGGATTGTATGAACGAAGATAACCCATGTGAAGAGACTCCTCAAGATGCGGGTAACTTAACTAATGATGACAAGGAGGACGCAAAAGAAGAATGTGAACATGGGCATACTGATAAATCAGTTGATACCAAGTCCAATGATTATGACATAAAAGGACTCATGGACCACCTTGAGCCAGTAAAGCAGAGAGTTAACTGACCTAGAAGATGAAGAATATGAGCAGGAGGTGCAGCTTCTTGGCATTTCCATAGCATAAAACCGCCACCAATTGTAGCTAAAAAGTATGAGCTCACTAGATACACGCGTCGTTCGGGGTCAAAGGAACTTCCTTTTCGTTGAGCAAGTTTTTCAACACCTAGGCGCGTGAACCTAATCTGTAGTGTAGTATTAGGGTAAGCCACGGGTATTGATATCGCTCTTCAGGAATAGGAATGCTAGTGAGAAGTTACTACGCTAAGGTTGGGGTTGAGGAAGATTTTTTTTTATCTTTTTATGTTTTTTTAGGAAATTGAAAGTGTAAGAATCTCTTGGGTTTGATTTGGGGTTGGTATTTTTACGATTACTCTACTTATCTAATTATCTAATCTAAGGTGTATGTAGTCTATGTCTAATTATTGTGTGTTCGTATGATAGTTTAAAGATGTGTTTACTTAGGTTTTACTACTCCTTAATTATCTCCTATTGGTGGTTGAATTGTCACGTCCTTATTCTTAGTTGCCTTGTGTGTCTAAAGTTGTAGGGTATGCGTTTCTCCCTAACTCTTTGAACTTACCAAAGGGTCTAGTCTACAAAACCCACTAGGGATAATAAACTCTTACTCTAAGGCACTCTTTGGATGGTTTAGCTTACAACTACTCAAGGAGTTATATTCTAAGGTTCACAAAGATTTAATCAAGCATTAAGTACAAAACGAATGACCTATCGCATTACTAGATCATTAACAAACTAAGATAAGAGACAACCAATCAATATTCAATAACTAAGTTTCATATTCCCTAAGCAAACACAAAAGTAAATTAATTAGCGGACATGGAGAACATGCAAGCATACACACAAATAATCAAAGACATAATTGAATTAATGAAGTAAAACACTTATCTTGGTGTAAGATAGGGTTTGGAACCCTAAAATACTGTACAAGACAGCCTTGGTTCGGTTTAGGTTTTTTACTCCAAAAGACTACCCACTAATACTGAAAAATTCGGATTCTATATATAAAATTACACATGCGACGGCGTCACCTTATGTTTCGTGACGCCGTCATTAGGGTTTCATCTTGGCCACGTTAGACTTGCGACGGCGTCACCTTGTTCTTGTGACGCCGTCCTCTTCAGCTTCTCAGCGCCGTCTGATTGAATCTAGGCCGTCGAGTTCGCGACGGCCTACTCTTTTATAACTTGACGTCGTCACTTGAAAATAAGAGTTTTAGCTTCCGTCCCGGTCACAAAATCCTCCCGACGGCGTCGCGGCACGCGCGTGACGCCGTCACCTTGTATTTTCAGCGGCATACTGGAGTGTCTTGATTCTTGACTTTGGCCATTTTCTTTGTATATCAGTGCCTTTTCGTCCAAATAAGTGCCATTACAGCAATTTGCCTTCAAGAGACCTAAAAAGTGAAAAGGAACGATATTAAGTAATAACGGATACAAAAGTGATCAAATAAGGGCTTAAATGACCCCTCAAAAAGGTACATTTTAAAACCTTATCAGTTTGGGACATGGGTTGTTTGGTATAGTGATTTGGCTAGCATAGGGTCTGAAGTGCATATGTTACTGCATACACATGTATGTCAGTGGGTATGTGAATGACCTTTTAGGTCCTTAGTTAGTTTAGTGTATCGAAGTAAATTGTGTTGGTGCATCATGGCCTGTTTGACTTAATGGTTTGGCTGGCATATGATCACATAATCATATGTTAACGTTAGGCCTTTTTTTCATTTGCTCTTGGCTTGTCTTTTTAGTTTTGGTGCGTATGTTTCTAATCCTAAGTCACATCTTACGACTATCATTAAGGTCAGATACCCGCCTTGGAGCGAAATGCTGTTATTATTGGTTGATTTCTGTATTCAAGCACCACGCGCGTGCGCACGCACACACACACACACACTTAATTGCTGTTATCGGATTAATTATGTTTTCACACACACACACACACACACACAATCACTCATTCTGAATTGTTATTTTCGGCCAAGCACACACACATATGCACACACTTTGAATTCTGGAACGTTATTATCTATTCGCACACACACACACGCACTAAATTTTGAAATGCTGTAAATGATACTAATGTTTTCAGATATACAGAGGACAACTTGCAATTCACTTATATGTTCTCATTTTTTTTCAACGACTGCATATTCAGCCTGTGACACTACCACATAACCCTTAAAAATCCCATTTAAATGTTATTTACAACGGGAGCAAACTATAGAGTCCTTCAATTCTTTTGTATAATAATAATGAATGGAAACCAGCCTGCCATACTTATAGATCAGAGGGAGAAACAAACTGCATTTCTTGAGGTGCTATTAAGAAGTTGTTTGCTGTTGTATCAATGTAGCCAGTAGTTCATACAAAGATGAAAGACGTAGCTAATGCATCATTATGCCCACGTGAAATCTGTTGTGATATCTCCAGAATCTACAAAAAGAAACATGTAGTTATTCTTACAGTACCTTTATGGATGCACAAAGAGCAGGTAAGGAATATGGATCTTAATTTTTGTAGATACAATTTAATAACATATGATCGTTATTATTTGAAAATAGGATGGTGGTCTCATTGTCATCTTTTCTAGGTAGACCTGTGATGATCCTTGATAAATATAACATATGCAGCTGCGAGAAGGGAGATATAAAAGTGTCATTGTTTAGCTTATCAATAACTTTCCAATCAACCCAACTGAAAAGACACTATAAAGAAGCTTGATGTTACAAACACCTAGCTAGGAATCATAAGAACAAGCCTGGAAGATCAAATACTTCTAACAACTACACTGTGTCGCGTGCATGATATGTTCTTTGTTGAACAACAATAATGTAATCTTAACTTGGTAACTTTGGTGAAAAAATGAAAGTTTCGAAAGTTAATATAGCCATGATGGATAAGGTTTACACAAAATATGGAGTTATTTTTGTTTCTATATTTCTACCTTTACTCTTAGCTATTTTTTAACTGATTATGCGTTGTTCTCAGATAATGGAAGATAATGAGTCCAATGGTGAAAGGGAATAGGTCTAAACCAGGTTTGACTGAGCGGTTTGAGCTATTTATTAACAAGCATAAGGTATTATGCACCTAACTAATATTTTCTTTGATTATCTTTTTGTTACCGTTAATCGTTTATTTTTTTATTTCCTCAGATTGTTGATGGATACACTGCGCTGAATGATCCAGTGGTGCAACGCCGATGATTTACTTATCAACTAAAGGTACCACATTGTCCTATAAGAGTATGTCAGATTTTATTATTATTATTATTATTTTTGTTTTATTTTTTTAATGTCCAAAATCTCAAAGTGAAAAATAAAGATGCAACCTAATGGAGTACTTGCCTTGCATAAATCATTTTGTCATAGAAAAGATTAGACTATAACTTGTGTGATCTAATTTGACATTAAGAGGGTGTCTGGGTTTGCTTCTTAAAGTGGTTATCAGTTTTTGGATGAAACACCTTATTATCATAAGCACTTATTAAAAAATAATACAGTTGTTACATGCATATCTTTTAAGCAAATAAGTAAGTTTCAAGCTAAGTGATCAAATTCCGAACACCCCCTGACAATGTAAAAACAAATTGGACTAAATGTTTTTGGGGTCAATTTTTGTCAGTGTTTTCAGGATCGAAACATGGGAGATGACGAAGCAATGGCTTTGCATGAGAATTATTGTACAGCTCTTGAATATGGTTTATCGCCAACTGCTGGTTGGGGTTTGGGGATTGATAGGCTCACAATGTTGCTCACCGATTCCCAAAACATCAAGGTTTGTGCATTTGAACTAATTTCTTTAATGTTTTAAGTTCATTACTACGGACATTTTTGCGAACTTATATATTCTTTGGTAAACAGGATGTTATACTATTCCCAGTGATTGAACAACCCGTTACAGGTACAAGGTCCTTCTTCTTTGCATCAATGTTGGATGAGCTATACTTTGGTTTGATGAACTGACAAATTTAATGCTAGTCAGGTGAAGAAAAAATGAAAGTGTCGAAAGTTAATATAGCCGTGATGGACAAGGTTTACACAAAATATGGAGTTATTTTTGTTTCTATATTTCTAGCTTTCATCCTAGCTATTTTTTTAACTGATTACACGTTGTTCTCAGATAATGGAAGATAACGAGGAACCATTTAGCAATCATCTACCGATGGCGCTCTATCTGAAGTATCCCTAAATCATGCAGTCATGACACCTCCTGCACGAGAATGTGTTAAAAATGGTGTTAACAACATGATATATGTCTTACCAAAAATTGCAAGCCTTTTAGACCAACAAACTCTTATCTTTAAGTCTCAAGACTATAACTTTAATCTTTCAGTTTCTGCTGCAAATGTCATAGTATGATACATATGTTGGTACGGGTTGATTTCAGTTAATGTCCCACAACAACTGCTGTTATATGCTGATATAGTAATGAACATCTAACTAAAATGTATTTATTGCTTAAATTTTTTGATCACTTGATGTCTATTTGGTCAATTGATACCAAACTCCATCTCCAGAGTTGGGGTTCAGGTATCATTTTAACCATGTTTTTGAAAGTCACTCACGTTAGGATACTGGACTACCCGCTTATTCATACTATTATTTTAGCTGGTTTTTCCGTAATCTCTTTTTATCCATATAAGTCTATTGTTATCCTTTTTTTTACATGTTGATATTTTCTTGCCTCTACAAGTGCCGGTGCACCAGCACACATGATGTCAGACCGCTGACACATGCATACAAATGATACGCAATAACCTGATCGAGGTAAATGTGTATCCGATTTTATTTATCTGTTTTTGGACAATTGCTTTTTAGCCGTATGTGTATATTTTTATCTATCTGGTTTTTTACATGTTTGGTATGTTCTTTCCATTATAGGTGTTGTCGCACTACTGCACATGATGGCAAACCGCTGATGTATACGTGCAAACGATAGGCAGCAAGTTGATAGAGGTAAGTGTGTATCTGATTTTGTTGTACACCCCCTTTTATCAGGTTGGCTCATCAGATAAGTTGCCCCTCTACCTCTAGCAACTTCAACCCATTTATGTTAACTTCGTCAATTTATGTTATATGCTATCAGTACAGAATGAGCAATTGTTTATGCATATACTCATCAGGTATATCTAACTCTGCAGTCTTACTAGAATATGTGTTCTTTGAAAATGTAAAAATCACGACGGGCACTAATTAGTCGCGTGGAGACATGGTCAAAAGAGTTCATATAACTAGAAGAATAGGTATGCTTCTACCTTATACTTATCTTAGGAAACCAAAAACAATTGATAGTAATCAGTAGACATATTTAACTTCTTTTTGTAATTGTAGTATCTGGTACATTTATCTTCCAAAATGTTATGCAAAACACCCACTCCACCTAAGTTTTAGGTGTCTTGGCCGTTGGGCAGTACTGGGAATTGACCTGAGACCTCGCATGTGACATTGAACATACGGCCTTAGGAGATTCACCATTACAGTTATAGCTTACATTTGTACTATAGAGGTGGCAGCTTAAACTTTACACCCGTTTACTGATATGTGCTTGATTTTGGGTTATGTATTATCTCTATCGGGTAAAATGGGTAAAATCAGAAAATAAAGCTAAGTAGGGAACATGTGAATGGGCTGGAGTTTGTCCAAATTGTTTTATTTCTTATGCATACAACCTCCTAAATCATTCCATCCAAAAATTTAGACTGTTGCAATAGTGAACTTTTATAATCATACATAAACCATTGATTGTTTACATGTAGTTTTTTAGAGTGGCACCTAATAAAAATTGCCATTATGACCAAACCTTCTTTGACCCATTAAAAAATCTGACCATATTCCCACCTCTTATTTGCAGCACTGAATATAGACATAAGTACCAACTACATAACGCTTTTTTGTAGGAGCTTGCAACTCATATTGGTGAAGTTGTGATCAAAAAGTGTTTCTGTACACGTAGGAATCCAATCAACATCTCTGTAGCTGCCATATATTTAGCCTCACAACTTGAAGATAAAAGCAAATCTCAAGCAGAAATTTGTAAAGTCACTGGACTTACAAAGGTCAGTCTTCGTAAAGTCTACAAAGAGGTTTTAGAAATCTGGGACGACCTTCTTCCTTCCAATCACACACCAGCCATTCCTCCGGAGAAAACATTTCCTACTGCCACAATTGCTTCAGGACGTTCGTCAACACCCAGAATTAACCTTAGTACTATGACTGCTGACATGGTTATGCTATCTGCATAGAAGGAGCCAGTGAAGAAGGTGAGCACGAATGTTGTTTTAATGGATGGTTTATGAATGTTGGGTAATATGTTGGTTAATCAAATTACTTACCTGCTTTTAGTGGTTTAATGGATTATGGTAACATCAATTATATATCTTAACACTTTCATTTAACTTTTAATTACTTTTTAGAATATATTTGATCCACAAAATCATAAAAATAAAAACCACAAGTCATACCCGTCCATCGGACGGGTTTTGACACTAGTATATATATATATATATATATATATATATATAGTTATTGTTATTTATTTGATTGTAAAGTGCGATGTTATAAGCACTATGATATGAGCTTACTATAGATTAGTATCGAGGAGGCCACCTCGGTCACATTTGAAGAATAAAATTGGAAGTGTGCCCATCATGACGTCCTATAATGGCACATCTACCTGGTATTATCGTGATTCGGTTTCTTAACTTCGAAACTTGAACTTTGGACGAACGGTAAGTGGTGATGACTTGGTTATAGATTTAGACTATTTGCTTGATTTTATTTTACACCAATTTTATCCCATGTCTTATCCTACCCTTTAGTCATGAAGCGTGTCTAGGTGATGCAGCGAGCAATCTTTGGTATATTGGCCATGGATTTGGTCATGTATCATTGATTTTGTCCACTTCGCCGTGACATGTTAGTAATGACAAATCACCCTTAACCTTTGTCGTGTCAACCCATATTGCCTTCGAGAATTGTTTAGCCCTTAACTCTAGTGGTGGAGATTTGTGTAACCGCCAAGCTTATGATAGAATACATGCTATGACTGTGCAATGAGTGATCACCCCGAAATTGACACTTAGAATAGTTGAGAGATTTGAGTGTTTTGTTCCCATTTCATGAGGTGTTCGGCTTTGTTTTATTCTAGCATAAGGGATTTGTAAACTTATATTTTCCAGGTAATGGGAAATATCTTTTTAGGAATCTATCTAATAAGGTTTACTTGAGGGCAAGTGGAGTTCAAGTGGGGGATATTTGATAACATCAAATAGTCCTGAATATTAAGTGTCAATTTCCTCCGATAATGCTCGTATTTTATATCATTTATATGGATTTACGCTTGTTTTCCTCTATATTCCACTTTCAGGTAAATTACGAGCATTGGAGCTAAAGAGACGCAGATTTGGAGAGTTTATTGAAGATATATGATAGTATGCTCATTTTGAAGATGTTACGGCGTAACTCCCCTCTCACATTACGCCGTAACAGAAGCGGCTCAGAAAACCAACTCAACTGAAGATTACGGCGTGGCTCTCTTCCAAGATTACGACGTAACTAATTAGGTCAAATGAGGTTCTGTGCCGCTACAAGCTATGCCGTAACTATTGACACAACTACGGCGTAACCAAGATTTGTTAAAGATACGGCGTAACCACTTTCAGATGTTACGCCGTAACCAGCATTTTCAGTGCAAAATACGAAGAATTGGATGTTACGGCGTAACTCTCAAATCAAGTTACGCCGTAACCAGATCTGGCCTATAAATACCGCCCAAATTCTATCATTTCTAATCATGCCATTTCACGCACAACATCAGTGAACGTGAGTAGAAGTTAAAGGCAGATCTTGAGGAGCATACAGAGCTATCTCCAAGGGAGAAATCACTCCCCTACGATAAGCATTAGCATTTTATCTTTTCTTTACTTTCAATTCATGTATTTCGTAATGTTAAACATTGAATCGATTATTTTAGTTAATATGAGCTGCTAAGCACCTCTGGTGCTAGCCCGGTTATGATTCCTTAATTACTTTGTTTATGTTTACATTGCTTACATATAATTATTTCTAGTGTATGCATGCATAGTTTGTTGGTAGCTACCCTTGTTTCGGTAGTTTTGAATGGCGGTAGTGGCTAGTTACTTAGGAGATATGACCAACTGACCCTAAGTAGGTAGAATGAGTGGGAAGGGTAAGATATGACCAACTGACGACCCTTCTTCGCTTGTACTATTTGACCAACTGATCACCTACCGTTTGGATGAACTTAAGAAGTCAGGGATGAGTGTTTAAGATGCTAGCACACGGGCACTCATTGTTACAAATCTTGCATGTAGCGTTACTTAATGACTTGGCTTAGGGGACTAAAAATAACTGGACTTTCGACGGGTCACCTGACATCTCCAGTGGAAGCCTTTGCTGATAGATTAGGATGAACTGACCAAATTCTGTCCTAGCGACTTTTACCCCCACTTGAAGTAATTGGAAGTAATTAAACATGAACTTAGCTTGATAAGATGAATAACTAGATTAGCACACTTCTCCTCTATTGATTACAACCTTTGCCTTTAATTGCTATCTTTTATTTTCTTGTCTTTAGTTTTAATTAATAATTTCAACCTTAAAATCTGTGACACCTAGACTTAGTTAAAATCAGCACACATAGCTCTTGAGACGACCTCGGATTTACCGAATACTATACTACACACGACCGGGTACACTGCCCGTTAGTGCATTAGGTTAGACCATAGGTATAACGAGACAATATATATATTAAAACCTGGTCAGTAAAACCTGCATCACATATCTTGGACAATGTTTTTCCATGAAGGATTTAGGAGAAGCTGCATACATTATGGGAATCAAGATCTACATAAATAGATCAAAGAGGTTAATTGGTTTAAGTCAAAGCGCTTAAATTAATAGAATATTGAAGAGATTCAATGTGCAAAATTTCAAGAAAGGATATTTGCCGATGGAAGTAAAGCATAGCTTATGTAGCGATATGGGTGCTTCAAACCCTGCAAAGGTGGCACTCATGAATAAAGCTACTTATGCTACGGTAGTGTGATCTATCATGTATGCGGTTAGATGCACAAGGTCAGACGAGGCGTTCACTCAAAATATGACCAGTCGATATCAACAGAATCCAGGGTGAACTCACTGGACTGCTATATTCTAAAGTATCTTAGGAATACGAAATAAATGTTTCTAGTGTATGGTGGAAATCCATATACAGAGCTTGATGTTACAGGTTTCTGTGATGCGTCCTGGCAATGTGATAAAGATGATACGAAGTCTCAGACGGGTTATGTCTTTGTCATTAATAGAGGAGCAGTATACTGGAAGAGCAAGAAGCAGAGTACAATTGCGATGTCTACAACATAAGTTGAATACATAGCTGCTCCGGAAGCTGCGATGGAGGCTGTTTGGATTAGGAAATTCATTTCAGGGCTTGGTGTTATGCCTTCAATTTAATCGCATATTGATATGTATTGCGACAATTCTGCTGCAATCATATTTGCCAATGAACCTGGAGTCATGATAGGCACCAGACATTTTCTACGAAAGTACCACTATGTTCGGGAACAAGTCCGCAAAGGTGAAATAAATCTACTGAAATTTCACACATATGACAACTTAGCTGATCCTCTCACTTAGGCTTTACCTAGAGAAAATCTTACTGAACTGGCCAATGGCATTGGACTTCGTTTGGCTAATAGTTTCATGCATAACTGTGATTAGTATTTGGATAAAGGATATTGTAAACATTTATTATCTTTTTTTTTTTTTATGAAATAAAGTATTTGTTATGTTTATGTTCATTCATAATATTGTTGTCCTATATTTGCATGTTTAATTCATGAATGACTTAGTTATTCTAAATTGTCCGTTGTCAATTAATGATATAGGAATATCATTAAACTAAGACAAATCTGAGTGATTTGATAGAATATACTTGAATGTATATTAATGTGTTGCATACTAATTTCAGATGATATTCAATGAATTGAATATAGGACTTATCTCAACTACACGATTTTACTTTATGGATATTGTTATTAAGTAAATCATGAATAGTTATCCTCAGACTTGAGATACCTGATAAGTGTCATGAATGTAGTGCACTTATGTGGAACAACTTAACGCTAAACGTAACTGATAGTCATAAGGGTTATTTTCAGAAGTGTTGCAAAGTTTGTGAATTATGCTTGTAGTCAAGATAGAATTTGTTCCTTCAAATGTATTTTTGGAGTTTAATATTGTTGGGCCCCTCGTAGGGTTGACAAGATGTTTGTGCGGCCGCACCCAAGATCTACCAAGAATATATTCAGAAGATTTGGTAATCTTGCTCAATCACTTATAACGAGAAACAGAATAGTTGAATAAAGTATGACTTAAATCTATATCTTTATTTAACATGATATTAGAAACAAAAGGATAATAATAATGATGAATCATTAAAAAGTTTTTCCAGGAGCCTTACTCGAGTTGTGCTAGAGGCATCGAAGTATTGCTAGACGCTAGCCGATGTGATCACACTATTAAGATATGTCCAAGTGGCAGCTGTTAGTTTAATGGACATAAATTAGTAGTCGTGAGTTAGGATCGAACTCAAGACCACGGGATTGCACACTTTACGTATGAGAATTAAAATTTAATAATTAAATATAAAAGGTTGTATTTAGTTATTAATTACACAAAACGACTAACGAACGTTAAGTAATTAAACGTAATGGACTAACGGTCGTTAAATTTTAAAGGAAAGGACTATAAATGAAAATAGAGGACATGAAGGTTCTAGAAACCCCTTTGGGATAGTGAACGATCGACCAAAGGGTTGGGGAAACCCAATCCAAGTCCAACTTGCTCTCCAAGTTTTTCATACTATATAAACACGGCTTAGGTTCATTGTTATTCATCTCTTGTACACATAACCTAAACCTAAGCTTGTGTTTTCTCGTTTTTAGTCCATAAACGATCGTCCCCTATACCTTAGGGTCGATTACTTTTGTTTTAAAAAACAAAGTGTTTTGTGTTCCTAAACTAACATTTACTTTAATTCGTTATAGTACGTGTGTACAAGAGCGTGGTACTTACACACTATTGTAAGTATCTTGGATTGAATTGCAAAAACGGTAAGGGACAATTCTTATAATCCTTATAAACCCTAATTAGCGTTCATCTCAATTGCTAGCTTGGAATTGATTCTTGTTTAACTAGAATCAAAGGTACACATACATTTATGTTTATGTCAATTAATTATTCATTATATGTTCCTTACGCTTCCGCATGTGTACTTGATGCTTATTGTGTTTAATTATGATTGTCATGCTATTAAAATTCAACAGTACCAACCTGAACGAAATATAGTTGAAATATTATTATCAGTTATAGTCATTGTCCGAAACAAATCCGCGCTTGCAAACTCGTGCGTACTAGCGAACTTAAATTAAATTAATTGTAATACAAAAAACCTGTATGTGCACGAGACTATAAATATCAAAATGAAAGCAAGACTTATAAGTAGATACTGGACAATATAATTAAAAATGTAATTATTATTTGTACTTATAGTCTGAACCTCCCGTGTGTGCACGAACATTATTACTAGTAAAAAATGTTAAAAGTTTTTTTTCCTTTTTTACCGGCAACTAAATCTATACACAAAAAATTTGTCACAAACATGACTAATTTAACTTGTATCTACTACAATCATTTTATTGAAGGGAATTGATATTTACACGGATGCATTTGATGCATACACAGAAATTGTAAAGTAAATGACTATTATGACCTTTCTTTACTTTTACGAATATTTCTTTGTTCCATGTTACTCTCTCATCAAGGCCTATGTCTTCAGATTCTTCCTCATTTCCATTTCCACCAAAAAGGATCTCACCATCTAAAAATCATCAAGACTTCAACTAAATTCACTAGTATTTCATTGTCTTATAAAATTAGGGTTGGGGATAATGTCAATAAAAACAATATTTGAATGGATCGGTAGCCAAATCCATCTTGAGCTTAAAATCACATATATTCGACTATTATGATAATTGTTGAGTTTGCATAAGAAGTCATCATAGTTCCATTTTGCAGTTTCGTTCTTTTGATTTCAATTTCAAAATCAATTATAAACTTCTAATTTTCTAGTATGATGTTAATTCAAACTAAAACTTGAATGGGTTTATTGATGTTGAAGAATTACAATGACTCAATTACTCAAATCGAGGTTGTGTTTATTTCGACTTATAAATAACATCAGTAGCAACTTGTTTATAAATATCGTAACGGGAAGAATTAGAGGCAACCTAAAATCGTTTTTAAATTTTATTTAAGATCTTTAGCAGACCTGTCTTGATGATTTAAATGTTGCCTTTCCGCTGTGAAGAAAGAAACTTGAATGGGTGTCTGATGAGTAAGAAAGATAGAACAAAATATGGCTCACCATGTGAAGAAGGAATCATGTGACATAAGGGTATAATTGTCATTTAATCCCTTTTTTCTGTGTATGAATCATTTTGTTCCGTGTAAATACCAGCTGCCTTTATTGAATAGCTTCTCTCACAACATGACACACTTTTTGAACAAAGCCCTTTAGTGACGTTGAATGAACACAATTTTTTTTTTAGAAGTAAAGAGAAAAAAATAATTAATAAAATAAAATAAAATAAAATAAAATAAAATAGTCTAACAAATATCTTAGCATTGATTAGGCGTATTAATTTATCCTGAAATTTCTTTTTAAATTAAAATTTGCATTTAATACATATATTTTGAGCTCATAAATCATCTTAATTAATTGTGATTTTAATTTAAAGGGGAATTGCATAATATATATATCCCTTCAAAGTTTTATAATTGCATATATATCCAACCAAAACTCATAATTGCATATATATCCTTCAGCGCTTTAAAATTATCATATCTATCCAACCAAAACTAATAATTGCATATATATCATTCGAAAGCCATAAAATTGTCATATATATTCAAATGATTCTTTTAATAAAAAAAATGTCAAATAATTATAATTGATATATAAAATAAAAATTATAACTTTTTTTTTTTTACAATTACAAAATATCTTTTTATTAGTTTGAATTTTATTATGTCATTTGATCTACATATATAGGAGTTTACATTTACATGGAACGATGGATTGTTCAGTTGATATTCTTATTCAAGATTCGTCGATAACGAACACGGTTGAGTCACCGAACATGGTTGCTATTTCTTTTCTTAAAAAATGGTTTAAGGATATTTTGTAATTGTTAAAAAAATAATAATAAATAAAAAATAATAATAATTTAATAAGTATTAGGGTATAATCGTTATTTTATATATCAATTATAATTTAATATATAAAATAACGACTACACATAGTTGATATATAAAATAACAGTTATACCCTTATACTTATTAAATTATTATTATTTTTATTTATAATTATTTTTTTAACAATTAAAAAATATCCTTAAATTATTTTTTAAGAAAAGAAAGAGCAACAATGTTCGGCAACTCAACCGTATTCGTTATCGACGAACCTTGAATAAGATATCAACTGCACCATCCATCGTTCCATCTAAATGTAAACTCGTATATATATATATATATATATATATATATATATATATATATATATATAGATCAAATGACATATAAAATTAAAACCAATAAAAATATATTTTGTAATTGTAATATATATATATATATAATTGTCATTTTATATATTAATTATAATTATTATAATTTTTTTTATTAAAATAATCATTTGGATATATATGACAATTTTAAAGCTTTAGAATAATATATATGCAATTATAAGTTTTGGTTGGATAACCATGAAATTTATTTAAAGAATCTTCCTAAATAGTGCCTTAAGGTGGTGGCAACCATGCCTAACAAGATTTTTCATGGCTAATCACCCACAAATAATATTCTTCCAACTCATCTCATACCTAACTATAGATTTTTAGTGGCAACCATGCCTAACCCCATACCTCACATTCATTAATATAAAATGAAGCAATATGATTGGTGGAAATTAATATAACACACAAACACATGAATGTTCTTGTTGATGTAGAATCGGCAAAGAATGCCGAATTTGGTCCAATTCATACCACACCGATCGATGCCTAGGAGGAGGCAATGGGGAAGCCGATCGGCATCATGCATGCCGAATCCATGCCTAAGAGTGTTGCCACCACCCTTAGGGTGGTGGCAACCATGCCTAACAAGTTTTTTCATGCCTAATCACACACCAATTATATTCTTCCATCTCATCTCATACATAACAATAGATTTTTAGTGGCAACAATGCCTAACCCATACCTCATCTATCACCCACCAATAATAACTATGCCTAATTAATGCAATGGATATATTTGGCTTCCACAAGATCCATGTAGAATCGGTAATGTATACCGATTTAGCACCATTTGATGCCACACTGATCCATGCCAATTTGGTGGCGATGGTGATACCGATCGGCGTGATTCATGCCTAAGGCATGCCGACTACGGTTGCCAGTACCTTTAAAGGCACTAGTTAGACAAACACATGTTACAATTAGCTTTATTGTTGCATAAATTTTACCAGAATTCGTATAACCAAAAGTAGATGCACATCTCTTCAAAGACACTTGCACACAACTATATTTCCCACATCCGCATAAAACCACAAATTTGTTCTTAACAGGCGG
Organism: Chrysanthemum makinoi; assembly: GCA_910596185.1. Classification (NCBI taxonomy): domain Eukaryota; kingdom Viridiplantae; phylum Streptophyta; class Magnoliopsida; order Asterales; family Asteraceae; genus Chrysanthemum; species Chrysanthemum makinoi. The sequence continues at coordinate 107,079,122 of OU343222.1, read as the reverse complement.
ACTTGAACATAAGCCACCCAGACTTATATCTTTAGGTCAAAAGCCTATGAAAATACACATTTAGTTGACCTATAAGTTTGCTTCCATAAATGAGCGTTGTATATGAAAAAAATATGTAATTAAGTGACCTGACGACTGACGTCCTCATCAGGGACGGACACAAGATTTTTAAAATGATGTTGCACAAAAATTGTTGGGCTAACTTAAGTTCAAAAAAAAAAAAAAAAAAAAAAAAAATTGCACAAAACACAAAAGTGACCGTTTTGAAATCTTTTTGCACTTCGTGACTTAAAATCAAGTGTAACCCGTACCACACCCAACATACATGTGAGTCCGTCTATCGTCCTCATACATCTTTATTACAACCTATTAAAACTTGTAATAAAAAGTCACCTTAACATTTGCGATTAGCTTGTTTGTTATAACGAATTTAAGATAATCCGGACGCCCGTTATCTCAATTACCTCAAAGATTATATACGTCTATGCAGATGTAATAACAGAACATATCAAAAACCATGTTAATTATAAAATTTCAATTAACATTGCATAACATAATAAATCCGGTCTAACGTTACATAAGTTAGCCAAAGCAATTGATTAAAAATCATAACAAAGTTTATCATCATCTGTCCCAAAATTAACATCCTCATGTTTACTTATCTTAAAACTCCTAATTCTTCGTATCCGGCGACTTCTTTCTCCTAATTTCATCAGCTTCTTTTTGAGCTTGCAAATTCATTACTAACTTAAGAAAAGGAATTTCTTTTTCAGCTTTTTCAAGCTCACCATCTGTGAAAGCTCCCTCCTGTTTTAAAGACGACAATAACTTATATCCAGGTTCTTTTTCGGCTTGCAAAAACTCACCATAATGATCTTGATTAGCTTCCATGCATTTTCTTAAATCAGCAATAACTTCAAAACATTTGTTGACAATATCTTCATCTTCCTTTTTCTCTTGTTTAAGACATTTATCCCATTTAATAAATGTTTCTTTACACCCACCCTCCTTCATATAACAAGGAAAACAATAACCTTGGTTGTGGGATTCTTCACCACAAGGTGACGACTCCTTGTGGGAATCTCCACGAGACGACTCGCTGTGGGATTCTCCACCACGACGTGACGAAAAAGATATTCCCATTGTTGAACCTTGTCAACTTAAATAAAACACTCTTAAATTTTTGTTATTTTGATATGGACTTCTTTATTTTGATATGGATTTCTAGAGATTAAATATTAGCTTAGTGTGACTTGAAAGACAAGAAACAATATAATATTTTCCATTATCGTAAGGAAGTGATCATAAAATTACTTCCCAAGTCAGTAGAGATGTCAAGGGTAGGAAATATAACAAGATTTGATACCCTAAAAAATAACTATTGGTCTCCTTATATGTTTGGCCCAGTTAAAGTAGAACCCATCCGCCCAAAGTCCCAAACTATTAGTGTAAACTTTGAATTTTTTTAATCTACACCAACCAAAATAAAATGGGCTCTTCTGGGTTATGGGATACTGTTCAATAAAAAAAGTTATAGGGTCGGCTTGTTAAACAAAAATATAAAAAAGAAAAAAGGATTCGAGCATTACAAGGATAGTTACACTCCTCTACTCAATTTAGAAGATTTTTGTGACATTAGATTAAAGTGTGAATGAATGGTGTAAACACCTTCAAAAATGATTTTGCAGCGGAAAAAAATGTTACTGAAATGGAACTCAACATGACACAAAGTATAGAATAATAGATTTTACTTAAAAGATTTTATTTATTGTAGTAAAACAAAGTTCTCATCGTTATTTTAGTGCGGAAATATAGGCCCATAAAAAAATTTAAGTGGTCCCAAAGATATATCGGAGTCATCTATGACCATGGCATGCCAATGACTTGCGCCTTCAAAGTTTAGCTATCGCATTTAATCTTGAAAATACATGCTAAAAAGTCAACACAATGGTGGAGTGAATTTATAAGTTTAATCAAATAAATGGTTGATCACAAGATATATCGGTTTGTAAAATCGACAATGTAACGCGTACAAAGTCTTGGAAACATGGACTACGTTGTTATACGCCCATAATGGAAAATAGTTATTATAGCACTAAGGTCATGACCCCAAGACTCAACTGCATACACCTAACTACTGATGTACGTGGTTTTTTCCCCCAAGGAGGTAATTACCAATTACCTATTGAAACTCAAATATAGTGTGCCCCTGTTATTTCCGATAATAACGACGGGGTCGTTAATCCCGATAGTACTATCCACAATATTTGCGTTCACTCGCGGTGACTAATGGTTCATGATGTGAGGGGCTTTTGGCAGGACACTTAGGCAATAATAATAGCAGGAAAACAACATACAGTTTTCAAGCAATTGTGCTCATAAAAGTGGTAGTAGCATGTATCTTCCCCTAAGGAGTTTATAATACATTTAAAAGAGTAAAAGTGAGGCTATGAACTCACTAAGTAATTCAATAGTCAAAGTACGACAATAACATGTACGCAATGGTAATGGCTTCAACACGAAACCTAGATATAATATGGCAAGTCTCAAATTTTGATATATTCCGTTTACAACCTCAAATAGTAACGTTTGAAAAATGATTAGTTGTGAGACATTTGTATCTTTTTTACTTGTGTGGTAATGCTTAAAGTTTAAAAACAAAATGTTTTCCAAATAATCGAGTTATTGTAACTTATGTGGAGTTTCATAAGTTAATTTGATTATTGATGTATATAAAATTGTAGTTGTGAAAATACTTGTAAGCATAGTTTTAAAAAGCGCGCCTTGAGGCGCGCCTCGCTCAAGGCTCAAGCTCTAGGGATTTTTTCGGATCGAGGCTCACGACATGCATAAATCCCATAAAAAGCGACTCACTTGGGGCTTTTTGCGCCTTTAAGCCTTGGGGCTTTATGCGCCTCAGAGATGTAACAGGTTTTGGGGCTGTTTTCTAAATATTAAGATAAAATACATGGGCCTTATAAGTTATATACATGAGCCTTTTAAGTTATATCTAATAACCCTAATTTGGAAAAGAACTAAAACACACAATTAAGTGGGTAACTATAGATTCTGATCATTTTACAAATATGTAATCTCTCTAACGTCATAAGTTTATATCTTGAACTGATTTTTATTGATTGTTTATTTTATTGATTTGTAAATAACGTCATAAGTTTATTTTATCTTCAAGCATCACATCATAGGGTGAGTATGTTGCTTGGTTGATATTTGGGTTAAATTGTGAACTTTGTTAGATGTAAGTCTGAAAGTGTAGGACACAAGCAAATTTAGTCTGATATGGATTTTAGTCTATATGTAGTTCATCAAGCCAAATAGTTGATCATTTGAGAAGTGACAACTGATCCATTTTAATCTTTATAATGGCTATATGTGTCATGTATTAAGTATTTAATGTTATTTTGTGTTATTTACGCTACATAAATGGTCACATATATTATAAAAAAACTTAATGTATTTAGTGCGCCTCGTATTCATGAATCCCGCGCCTTGGTATGCGCCTCACCTTGAGGCTCTTTGGTCCCCTTCGCGTCTTAGTGCGCCTTGAGCCTTTCAAAACACTGCTTGTAAGTATTAGCTCTTGGAATAAGTATGGGAGTATATATACAATATATTCACATAAGAGATGACTCGAATATTGGCTTAAGTGCGATCGAAGTGGGAATAAATACAAGTCGATAAATATTTATTAAGTTTATTTGGTTTCGACATGTGAAAAAATATATATATATATATATATATATATATATATATATATATATATATATATATATATATATATATATATATATATATATATATATATATATAAGGGAGGGTTAATGTGAGATCAAACTTAAAGTTGTAAAAATAAGATCAAATATAAAAAACCACTAAAACATTTATAAATAACAATTTTAGCAATCATACACAAAAAAAAATATTATTTTAATACAAATTAACATTTTAGCAACTAATAACCAAATGATACATGAGTTTGGATTAGTGATACACTTGATACACATTACAATAATAAATATTCCAAAACACGATACATACAAAAAACGATACACATTAAACTTCTAATCAAAGTGTATTACCAAGGTTTAGTAAATTTTAAAAGAAATCTATCAAAAATTTAACAATTTTAGTTGTAGTAAATAAAAAATTATTTTTATTGTAAGGAGAGTATCTCTTGTCAAATTTTAGTTCGATTTCATTTTAACAACTTTAAGTTTGATCTTATTTAATCTAGATTATATATATATATATATATATATATATATATAAAAATATATATATATTTTAAAGAAGTTGTGAGTAAATAAATATATTTTGACAAATATATTTATTATAATTTACGCAAATGTGGTCGTCAATCAAAAATATGTGAAACATATTTATTTAGATGAAAAGTGATAAAATTCATAAGTTATTAAACTTATAAAATTTTGGATAATATGTAAAATTGGTCCAAGTCGAGGGACTGGAATTTTCGAAGTTATATAAGTTTCAAATTTAATAAAAGTTTTAAGAAATGTGTCAAATGTTTTGGAATTGAGGGATTGAAAGTGTAAAAAGAATTTATATAATCTACAAACTTATATAAGTTTTAAGAAAACTGTTATTTGGTTCGAAGTTGAGGGGCTGAAATTGAAAGTTTATTTAATGTCAATTAACTGCGTTTCATTTTGTATATGGCGTGCATGTGTTTGCAAATTATCATTATCACAAAAATTTTCTTCAGCAACAATTGGTTAACTTTGGAGATATTGATGGTGACACAATAACGCTTCATATATATTGATGGTTAACTTTGGAGATATTGAGTAACAAACTAACGCTTCATATTACGTTTTTATTATTCAATGGTTGTGGTTGCCATTTGAGGGTAAATGAAAACAAACAAGCGCCACAAGATAATCAAATACGAATAAATATTTGTTTGCTAGACCACTTGGTATAGCAAATATATGTGGAAAAAGTTGAATGAAAACTAAGATTATTCACTGTTTTGGATTGAAGGTCTCGACACAAGTAAAAAGGAAAACTAAGGTGAACCAAATTCAACTCGACACAAAACACATCGCGATACTTCCACAGTAGTTTGACATAGTGGGTTTCGACAACATAGCCCAAAACTTTAACAAGCCAATATATATATATATATATATATATATATATATATATATATATATATATATTGTATCTTTATTTTGATAACCCTATTAAGTGCGAAAACTGCTAGAACTCCTATTGACCAATCATAATTTAGTAAATAATTTTTCATTTAAATTAATATAACTAATTTGTAGGGCCATTATGAGTAATTAACATTGACACAATCTTTAACTGATATTTCAAAATTTTTATCTAATAAAATTTGAAAACTACCCTATTAATTGGGGGAATGATTAATTGGTTATTAAAAAAAAAGAAAAAAAAAAAAAAAAAAAAAAAAAAAACTTCTACGATCTTTCTCTCAACTCCTACCGCCACACCAAACCCTAGCAAAAAAAGTTACATGTCGCCTCTCTTTCTCTAGATCCCTTATTCATCCAAAAAAATAAAAATTAACATCACCAATCGATTCAGGGATTTAATTTCTTATAACATGGGTTTTATCTTCGAGCAAGAAAAAATGGTTTGTGCTATTAGGTAAGTTTTCATATTTAGTTCTCAGTCATACATAAATCTCAAGATTCGATTCGATGGGTAAATTGGTATTTCAGTGATGTTTAAAATTAAACAGATATCATGGTATTCACATGTTATACATTTTTAAGAGTAGGCTATATTATGCTTTTCTTAGTTGCCATCCTTTGAGTTTAACTTGCTACAATCAAATAAAAATGCTAAATGAAAGTATGACTTTCGAATGTCAAACTTTGATCACCTACAATACGCACAAACAACAACATATGAACAATCTAATTTAAAGCAAACCATTTAAACAATTATTGTACAAAATTACCAAAACTATTTTGCAACGTTAATTGTCCAAGGGTATTCAACCCAAACTTAAACTACAACCAGTCAAAGAAATCTACCACGGTACGTGGGGATGCTCGGTGGAGTTTCAACAGACTTCCTAGCCAACTCCAGTTGTTCTGGTATTTTCATTCCCATCGTGACTCCTATCGCTTTGCCTGATATTGATTGTCTTTAGCGACCGGGAACACGCAAGTATACACTTTATTAAAGTTATTTCATGCTTTGTTCTGGGAAAAGCTCGAAACACCACCGTCTGGCTGACCATGGTGAATGTGTTTGTGTCTACAACAGTGGAAAAAATTTGCAAAGGTAGATCACTAGCGTGTTTGCAGCACTGAAAAAATCAAATAGTGTTGAGATACACAAACATTGCAATTTAGGAATGTTTATTTGATACATATGCATTGACATTACACTTACTCGGTATCCGGCATTTTCAAATTCGGAGATGACCGAATCATTACAATGGTGAACGCTACCATAACACTATTCCCAAAATCGACATCGGACAGCTTAAAGTTAATCAGGGAAACAAAGGGCACCTTCATCCTAGGATTAACTTCATGTATCAACTATAAGAAGTTTTACAGATTAAATTTCATTTCTGTTACACATCTCTATAACATTGTTAAATTATAAGTTGTAAAACTGAAATTGTTCTTACCGTGCAATCACCAAAATCCAATGTAAGGGTCTCAAGATTTTGAAGTCTTGTCAAGTGAAAGATATCGGATGTTGTGATTGTGGTCACAACATTATAACGACCTAATGACAAATGTAACTTCTTCAAATTCCCAAGTTTTGCAATATCCCATAGTCTCATCTGGTTAGTACTAAGACGATTCATTTTAAGAGACTCAAGTGAGGGACAACCAGCAATAAAGTCCCAAACTGTACTGCTTAGAAAATTGACATGAATCAATTCTAGGCTCAGTAGATTTGGATAGCCATGAAAATATTCCAAAGTAGCCATAGCACAAACATGAAGTACCAGATGTTTCAACTCACTGCGAGAGTAAAGTTGGGTTGGGAACGTAACTGGGTCACCATACCAGTTTGTAATAATCAGCTCCTCAACTCCATTGTCAGCCAAAAACAAGAGCCACTCATGAGTCTGTTCATAATGAAAGTTGTCTATTCCAATAATTGATCTTGGCTCTACAGCAAAGACAAACTTTCTTATTGGACCCATAAGCCGATTTAAGAATCGAGTAACAAGCCTACCATCAAACTCGTATGTTAAATAATAAAAGAAATCCTCATCAAGTATGACATCGGTGAGCAAAGTCCACTTAGACCTCCAGTTTCTCGCTAAACTAGAGGTTCTCACCGCTTCTAACAAAGGCAACCGATTCAAAATGTTAGTGAGCACTTCATCTGGCATGTTGGTAAAACGATCGATCGACATGGTTTTGTTGGAAGTTGGGTTGGTCTTTTGAGTTCTGGAAATGAGGATTTATATTCTTGATTTCGATTTGCAGTTTATCGTTTTTGGATAATGTGGTTTTATGTGATTGGCAAAGTTGTTTGTTGGGTGGGTGTATTTGTTCCGCGAAATTAAATCAGCGTCGAGGGAAGAAAGCGGCTAATAGCCATACTCACAATTGGTCCCTGGGTTGAAGGTTGGGTAAAAAAAGTGAATGGTCTATAATACCCTCGAAGGAAATCGGTTTGACTGTCCCAATTCTGGTCAAGGGACGAATCTGGCATTTAATGGCCACTGTTTGGACCCGTGGCGATGAAAAGGGCGATGTTAAACCATCGCGATCCTCCGAGACAAGTTTAAGGACCAACGGAGTATTTTAGTCAAAAAATAAAGAAGTGGTTGGTCGGCATATGAAAACGTTATTACATTGTGGTCCTTGTTATACTTAGTTACCTACTTGCATGGGAAAAGGAAGAGTGTGTGGCCTTGAGTGTTTGTTTGTTCACACAATTCATGTTGCCAAAATACATAATTTTCCTTTATGTTATGTGTTGTCGGACAAGGAAAGCAAAGAAAGAAAGAAGAAAAAAAACCTAAGTAATTTAGATGGTATTTGTTTGGTTTAGTGCAAGGCCAAAAAAAAAATGAAATAAGATTAAATAAATTAAATAAATTTTAAATATAAAGTGGTAAATTCGATATCGAGAAAAAAACGGTTTGAAACGTACTTGTCGGTTTTGGGATTTTTTTATTTTTTATTTTTTTTTGGGTAAAGGTTTATACATTTGTAAAAAAAAATTATGGCACCAAAATGGGCAACGGTTCGCGTTTATATTTATTAATGACTTGTAAAATTTTGCGGGTTGCGATAAATGGTGTCTTGTTAAGAAAATCAGGAAGGGGGATATAGAAAAGAGATGTGTAAGGGGGGGATATAGAAAAGAGATGCATAAGGACATTGGTGTTCATCAAACGTGACGTGTCGAGAAAAAAATATTTTTGTGGTGGAAAGGTCCAGACAACGGTAACCGAGATGGTAGGCGGGATAGCCTACACAAATGCACGGTATGGCTCTATGAGCTAATTTATTAGGGGAATCAAGGTGCGGGGAGCGATGGCAACCGTATACACGAAGGCAAGAATAATCGGATTCCTTGTTAAATAATTTTGTACATAGAATGTCATTGTTTATGGCGGTTGATGGAAGAAGGTTAAGGAGAAAACGGCCATATGAAGAGCCTCAGCCCAAAATGTAGGCGGAAGGTGGCTTGGAAAAGTAGAGTATGAATGACATTATTAATAGTTCTAATCATTCGCTCAAATTTCTTATTTGGTTGAGATGTTTGGGGAAAAGAAAAACGAAACTGAATACCATTTTTCTCAAAAAGGTAAAAATATGTTAGTGTTATCAAACTCACCACCAAGGTCACATTGGAAAGTTTTGATTTCACACTTAAATGGTTTTTGACATAAGAACCAAATGTATAAACTTTCGATACACATCAGATTATGACGTAAAAGGTAAATCCACACATAATGGGAAAATTGATCAAAAACACAACACATAATATTTAAATCCACTATCGCTACAATAGAAAATGTCCAAATATCATAATGAATAATGTCAAAACACAAAGGGAAGTTTCACATTTTGCAGAGTTGCATGCATGACAAATATGGGAAGATTTCTTTTTATTACACGAAATGAGATTACGTGAGAACGTAGCACTTCTGCACTGGGGTGTCCGATACGTTGATGCCATGTGGTAGGATTTACATAAAGCACTGCAATGGGGATAGGAGATGACGTGGTAACTGGGTAGAGGTCCCGCCAAACTTTATCAGTGTTTTTGTTTAAAAAGCCCATTGGTGAAAATACACAATTTATATGACCTATAAGTTCGCATCAATAAATGAGTGACATATACCAAAAAGAAATTGTAATTAAGTGACCTTCTCATACATCTTTATTACGGAGTACAACCTATTAAATCTTGCAATAAAAAGCCACCTTAGCATTTGTGATTAAATTGTTTGTTATAACGAATTTAAGATAATCCGGATGCTCGGCTCGTTATCTCAATTACCTCAAAGATTGTATATGTCTATGTAGACACGGACGGAACCAAGACGCGGAGTGATCACGCGCATTTAGAATTAAACTAAATAAGACTACAAACACGATCGAGGTTTTTAACAAGATTAACAATACGACACAAAAATCAGTGGGTGTCCCAGGACCCCCGAGTCCCACGCTTGTTACGTGGGTGTATGCAGATGTAATAACATAACATATCAAAAACTATGTAAATTATAAAATTCCAATTAACAGTTACATAACATAATAAATCCGGTCTAATGAAAAGAAAACTTCTGATATACCTCATACATAAAGTTAGCCAAAGCAACTAAAAATCATAACAAAGTTATGATCCTTTGTCCCAAAATCAACATCCTCATGTTTACTTATCTTGAAACTCCTAATTCTTCGTCTCTGGCGACTTCTTTCTCCTAATATCATCAGCTTCTTTTTGAGCTTGCAAATTCATTACTAACTTAAGAAAAGGAATATCTTTTTCAGCTTTTTCAAGCTCACCATCTTTGAAAGCTCCCTGCTGTTTTAAAGACGACAATAACTTATATCCAGTTTCTTTTTCGGCTTGCAAAAACTCACCATAATGATCTTGATTACCTTCCATGCATTTTCTTAAATCAGCAGTAACTTCCAAACATTTGACAATATCTTCATCTTCCTTTTTCTCTTGTTTAAGACATTTATCCCATTTGATAAATGTTTCTTTACACCCACCCTGCTTCATATAACAAGAAAAACAATGACCTTGGTTGTGGGATTCTTCACCACAAGGTGACGAAAAAGATGTTCCCATTGTTGAACCTTGTCAACTTAAATAGAACACTCTATTGAATTTTTGTTATTTTACTATAGACGGACTTCTTTAATTTGATATGGATTTCTAGAGATTAAATATTAGCTTAGTGTGTCTTGAAAGACAAGAAACAATATAATATTTTTTAAGGAAGCGATCTTAAAATTACTTCCCAAGGCAGTAGAGATGTGAAGTGAAGGGAAGGAAATATAACAAAGATTTGATAATTGATACCCTAAAAAATAACTATTGGTCTCCTGATAATATGTTTGGCCCAGTTAAACTAGAACCCATCGACCCAAACTAACAGTGTAGAATTTGAATTCTTTTTAGTCTAAATCTAAAGATTTGTTTAGCCGCTTGATAGAGAAAGTGGCATTGTTCCAATACTTCTATAGAGACCAAATTGTTGTTTGAACCACAATTAGGAACCTCGAGTAGTTGGATGCAGTAGGAGCATGCAAAAATTTGTTGCAATGACAAAATTTTGATGGTATTGATTCGCACTCTTAGATATGAAAATTTCCCGGCCACACCGGTTTTGAATCAAACCGGACCGGAACTGAAATGCCCCAAAACATAAAACCCGATACTAGACTAGTGGAACTGTTTGGTTTTGATTCTTGAATAGTTCATGCTAGTTCTTCAACTTTATGGTTTGATTGCTCACCCTTACTACTGTGATTGCTCAAGGTTTGAGACTTTAGAATAAGATTACTTGTAATGATTGCATTTTAGAGTAATTGAGTAAATTTAGTGTGTACATTAGAAAATTGATAAATACAAACTTTAGGTCTATATTTTTTTTTTTGAACAAACTTTAGGTCTATATTTAAAAAGCAAAAAATGTGCATAGTGGTAAAGGACATGTAATTATATGTCATCACTAAAATATGAGAAGAGTTTTCTTGATTGGTGCAAACAACTCTTATGTAGCCAAGCCAACCTTTCCAAAAGAGAGCGTTTTACCTTACTAGAAGGGTACTCGCGCAATACGGCGGCGGGTACCCGATGACTATAACATGATTGGAATAAATGAAATAAAGGTTAAAGTTGTAAAAATTTGAATTAAAATAAAATAAACCCACTAAAAATATAAAAACTAAAAACTCATAAAAATATATTAAAATGGATGTTGAATTAAATAGCATAAAATTTTAGAAAATATGGTGAAATTAGATTATAAAAAAAATAAGTAGATAAAAGATATTTTAATTTGAAAATAAAGATGAATTTTTAGTTGAGAAGTGACACATGTCATTTTATAATTGGAGCTCCTTATCTTAATTTTTGGTGGTTAGGAGTTAGGCTTGGAGTTTGTTAGAAGTTAGGCTTGGAGTTTGTTAAGAAGTGACACATGTCATCTCATGATTGGAGCTCCTTATCTTAATTTTAAGCCTTCTAAAATTAGAAGGCTTAATTTTTAAGCCTTCTAATTTTAGAAGGCTTAAATGCATTATAAAGTAGTATAGATTTGTATCTATATGGCGGTGTACTCAAATCTTGCGGATTATACGGTTGAATGTCTGAAACCATGTGATAACTTAAATTCATGCGATGGTTGTTATTAAATAATGCATGCTTTAACACCTTAAAGACAACCACAAGGCTATCTTTATCAAAATTTTAAAGCAGTTTTTGGACGTAATGAAATTCTTCTCACTTAGGGTGTGTTTGTTTCATTAAGATGTTTTGGGTCTGAATCTGACTACCGCATCTTACTGGTAAGAGGTGGCTAGAAAGTCTAAATCTGAACGAAATAATGTTGTTTGTTTTTGTATGAGTGTTCGAATGATTTTAAGTGATCGTTTTTGCAATTTGTTTATCAAACCAACACAATGCGATAATAAGTAACTTATGTAAATATGAAACAAGACTTTTTATCATAAATATAACATAGTTAATAAACAATCAAATATATTATATAAAGTTTACAAAACGAGTAAGAGGCAGTAAGACAAGTCTCCCACCTCTTACTGGGTAAGATGTTATATGTCTAACTAGGTCTTACTCAAAAGAAAAAAACAAACAAGCAAAACGTCTGCCCACCTCTTACTGGTAAGAGTAAGAGGGCTAGTAAGACTTTTTTTCAAAAAACAAACACACCCTTAGTGTTTGTATTCTCATACATTCATGTTTGGTAATTCCACCAAGATCTTTTTGTTAGCTAGAGCAAGAATGCCCTTTTACAGATTAAATAAATCTATAGTCTACTTTCTACTGTTTGCTTAAAGCATTTGATCGTTAGTTGCTCACTTGATCGTCTTGCTATGCTTAATGCTTTGGAAAAACAAATCTAGTAATAACAAATGCAATTATAAGCTTGTTTTGTTGTGATTGTGAGAGAAAGAAACTGCGGAAACTGAAACTGATATTATCATGTGAGCAAAGTAAGATAAGTTTTTTGTGTTAAAAAGGCAAGAAAGGCAAATTTGATCAGCTAGAATTTTATGTATAACGCGCCATTTGATCAATTGGTCACCAAATCAGAGGCAAAATTTTGTATTACAAGTCTTTATTAGTTTTAATGCAATGCATCTCATATCAGGGCCGTAGCTAGGAATTTGTTTTTGGGAGAGCCAAAAAAAAAATTAAAGGGCGTTAGCAAGTGCTAAAAAAACATCATAATATATAACTATGTAAAAATGTTGCAACAAATTTGTTCATTTAGCGCTTTAGTTGCACACGGCGTTCATCCGCATCAATAAAATCATCTAAACGGGAATCTAAACTAAATCCTTAGCTATATCTTTCTCAATGCAAATGACTAAACTATAAGAAAGGAAGTCATCATCCATTCTATTTCGGAGTCTATTTTTCACAATTGTCATGACTGAAAATGCACGTTCAGTAACCTTGATGAGGAATTCGACGAAACTATATTCTGTGTGGACAAGAACTTGACGTAAATATGTTGAGGATTACTTATTTATTTAGCCAATCAAGTTTTGTAAAGTATTTATTGAAGAATTAATAAGGGGCGATGAATCAGTTGTACAACAATTACATGGATTTCCTCAGTTGATAAGATGGGCCAAAAAAACAATATTAGTTACACTTTACAATATTGGGCTTTTGACATAATACCTATGTACAATTTTTAGGGCTTTTTTGAGTGGGTCATGGCCCACCTTACCCATAGCTCGGCCACTGTCTCAGATGATCCACGCACCACAGACATTGACTGATATACGAGTTGCACTCTTCAATGTTTTATGCATTTTTTTTAATTACACACGTTTTGTGGATGATTCCTTTATCTAGTATGTTGACTAAATCTTGTTAGTAGTTTTACAGGAGTAATGGCCATGTTATTATGACAATAACCTTGTACAAAAACATTTTTTATCGCTCCCTCAATGATCAAACTGGTTTTGATGGAAAGATTTACCAAATGCAGTTGACAATGAACAACTTAGAACCAAATGACCGTATCGAGTTCAACCAAAACATTCTAAAATTGATTAGCTATGGCCTATATGTATCTTTGTGCGCGTTGACATGACTTTATAGGAACTGACTTATGAGTCAAAACGCATTGCTAGATAAAATATTAAAGTATTGTTGAAGTAAATAATTGCTCCTCGGCTTGAGCACGTGTAGGTTCCTTCTGACCGAGTAAATGATGTCCTTCGAGAACCTACAGAGATGGCAGACACGCGTTAGCCTCACCTTGGGTTTTATCATAAGACCAAACCCTGGCGTGAGAGTAAGTAGGCCGATTGGCTAAGTAATAAATGTGAGAGTAAATGTGTATGAATAAATTAGTTGAACATTGAATAAGGTTGAGGTATTTATACTACCCCAAATAGTGTACCTGACAACATAAGAATGGAGCGAGTCAAGCTACACCTAGTCTAGGTACTAGGCGTCAATCCACGTAGGGGACAATATCCCGCAATATCCGGGTTAGGCGGCTTAAGCATGATCCTTGGTATGAACTGTTGGATAAAAGGATCTCCTGGATAAAAGAGTGTTATGTCTCGTCGTCCGATATATGTTCCTTTGGATCATGTCCTTCGGACACGTGGAGGGCTGGAGGCACTTGTCGTCCGGCACATGTCGTCCGGCCATATACACCAACAAGTACTAACTCGATAGCCATTTAGATATTGAATGCTATATATGCAAAAGATCCTTCTAGCTAAACCATGAAAAAAAAGTCAAAATAGTTGGTGTATGAGATAATCACAGAATCAGCTAGCCTCCTTCGAGCTACTGGTAACGTTTTAATCCTTTGAATATATGTTTGATTTTTGGTGTATTGGTCACCATTTCATCCCAAAAGTTGGTGTAATAATACTATAGAGTTGAGATCTCTTGCAAAGTGAAAAAAATTAAAAAGTTTGGAAAGCCTATTATTGAGTGTCATGTGTCCCCCACCCAATCTCTCCCTTTTATCTTATTAAATTCGGTTAGGAGGCATTTTGGTCATTTTAACTTATTTTTTTATTTCACCTCAAAACTTCAAACGTAAATAACTTTTAAACGACAAACTTTTATGAAAAACCGATTTCACCATATTTTTTTAAATTTAATTCTCTTTAATTTGGTATGCATTATGATATATGAATCTCAATTTTTTTTTCAACTTTTTAAGTAGGTATTGATTTTCTTTAAATTTTCGGCATTTTCGTTTCTAATTTTGACTAGTTTAAAAGCCGAATTTTACAAAATTTAAAACATGAAAATTGTAGGCTTTTGACCATTTTTTACCCAGAAATTTGAATCATTCAAATTCGATATAATATGAGTGAGATATTGCACGTTAAAGATGAACAATAACTGATGAACGTTATCAAAAATAACTGATGAACGTTATTAAATATAATTGATGAACGTTATAAAAAATAACTCATGAACAATATAAAAAACAACTGATAAACGCTATTTTTTTGAAAACTGATGAGCGTTATAAAAATAAGCTGATGAACGTTATCAAAAATAACGATGAACAATATCAAAATAAGCTGATGAAGCGTTATTTTTCGAAAAATCTTGAACATTATAAAAATAACCGATGAACGTTATAAAAAATAACTGATGAACAATATAAAAATAACTGATAAACATCGTATATTTATTAGAAAATTGATGAACTGATGAACAATACTAACTTGAACTGATGAACACAATAAAAAATAACTGATGAATATTACTTTTTCAAAAACTGATGAACATTATAATATATAACTGATGAACGCTAGAAAAAATAACTGATGAACAATATAAAAAATAACTAATGAACTAATGAACATTACTATTTTTTTTAGAATACTGATGAAAAAAACCAACTGATGAACAAATCTGATTGTGACCTAACTAATGAACATGATTTTTTTATTCGGAAACTGATGAACAACTCTATTTGTTTAAAAACACCGATGAACAAAGTGATCTAACTGATGAACATTATTTTTTCAAAAACTGTTGAACACTATAAAAACTAACGGATGAACTTTATTTTTTCAAAAATTGTTGAACATTAAAGAAAATAACTTATGAACGACATTTTTTTTGTTTAAAAACTGATGAACAATGTGACTAACATTGAAAATCGAGTAAAGTCCAAAATACATCCCTGTGGTTTGCCATGTGTCTCGCTTTACATCCCTAAACTTTTTATTGGCACAAAACCATCCCTCCGTTAGTAAAGTTGGCACAAATACATCCCTCTGTTAGTAAATTTAGTTAATGAGGACTAACGGTGCAAATATTTCTCCGTTATATCCAAACGGAAGAGAAAATATTTGCACCTTTAGTCCTTAGGACGAACGATGCAATAAAATAAATTGCATCGTTAGTCCTAAGGACTAACGGTGCACTCCACCGCCACCTCCACCCTCTACCACCCAGCGCCACCCCCTACCTCAACCGCCGCCACCCAGTGCCACCACCACCCACCTCCACCTACCACCCAACGCCACCACCACCATTAACGCCACCTTCACCGCCGCCTACTACCTCCACCGCCACCTCCACCACCACCACCGCGCCACCACCCCACCTCCACGTCGCCACGCCACCGCCACCGCACCACCACCACCCATGCCACCACCCCCGCCACCACCCACCGCCACCACTGCCACCACCACCTCCACCCACCACCACCACCACCACCCGCCACCGCAACCACCTCCACCCAACGCTACCACCACCATCACCGCCACACACCTCCACCGCCACCACCACCCAACGCCACCACCCCCCACTTCCACCGCCTCCCTTTGGCGGTGGAGGTGGTGGTTGTGGTTGGTGGGTAGCGGCGGTGTGGGTGGTGGTGGCAGTGGTGGCGGTGGGTGGCGGCGTGGAGGTGGTGGTGGCAAGTGTTGGTGGTGGTGGAAATGGTGGCGGTGATGTGGTGGTGGCGTTGGAGTGGAGGTGGTGCGGTGGCGGTGATGGTGGTGGGTGGAAGGTGGTGGTGGTGGTGGTAGTGGCGTTGGGTGTAGTGGTGTGGAGTAGGTGGTGGTGGCAGTGGTGGCGGTGGGTGGCGGCGGTGGAGGTGGGGATGGTGGCGTTGGGTGGTGGTGGGTGAAGGTGGCGTTGATGGTGGTGGTGGTGTTGGGTGGTAGGTGGCAGTGGAGGTGTGTGGTGGTGGCAGTGGTGGCGGTGGGTGGCGGCGGTGGAGGTGGGGGGTGATGGCATTGGGTGGTGGTGGGTGGAGGAAGCGGTGGAGTGCACCGTTAGTCCTTCGGACTAACGATGCAGTTAATTTTATTGCATCGTTAGTCCTAAGGACTAACGGTGCAAATGCTTACTCTTCCGTTAGGAGATAACGGAGAAATATTTGCACCGTTAGTCCTCATTAACTGATTTTACTAACAGAGGGATGTATTTGTGCCAACTTTACTAACGGAAGGATGATTTTGTGCCAAAAAAAAGTTTAGGGATGTAAACCGAGACACGAGACAAACCACATGGATGTATTTTGGACTTTACTCTTGAAAATCACACCTTTTTACAAAATAAATAAGTTATAAATTATCAAGATGTATCTTTTCAAAAAACTTTTATAAAATTTCACTTGACATACTTCTTAATCACACAAAACCCATCTCAAACACCAAAAATCACACATTTTTATTAAAAAAACCTTCACAGAATTTTCATCAAACACCTTATATGCACACACAAAATAGCCCCAAATGCATTACTAATTACATCACCAAATCAACTCTTCAACATTGAAAATCATTAAATTTTCCATTTATAACAAGAATTCAAAGATTTCCATTTAGATGATTGTAAAACGATTGATGTCGTTTTACTGTTCTTGAAAAGCAAATGTAGTGATCAGCATGTGATTTAAGACCGATTCACTTGCTGGTTGGGTTCCATCATTCAACACTTCTAATTGATTAAAATGGTGATGGTGATGGAGACGGTGTTGGTGATTACAGCGGTGGTGACGATGATGAAGATCACCGTTTCATTTTCGGATCTGTTGAGAAATATAGAGAGGATCTGGGAAAGGAGATGATATAAAGAAGATGGATTATTACTTTTAGTGGAATGACTAGTATACCCTTATGTGTATATGTCTATCTTTAATTTGATCAGATGTTGTATATTATGATCCAACGGTTTAGAATGCTTTTTATACTTTTTAAAAAGAGGCACTTTCTATTTGATCCGGTACCTAATACTATAATACTATGTGCCATTTTATAATTTATACACACAACCAACAATCCGCTAAAACTACAATGTTAATGTAACTTAACCTTAAAATTTGTGATGAGCTTGTATGTAATGACGAGGCGTTTAGGATAATTCTTGACTGTACGAGTAAATAGCAAGTTTCACTAAATCGATGACTTTTGAAGGAACAATCAACCAAATAATTCTCTGTTATGATACAATACACTATAGCGTTGTCTCAGTTACCTGAAACATATGATTATCTATTAAAATGTCAAAACATGTCATATCATAAAACCATGTTATTATAGAAGTCCAACATTACATAACTTGTATAAAAAGTTAGGCAAACAAAAAATTATTTGCTACTCATACTATACTAAAAAAATCATAACAAAATGTACTATCAATGGTTAATCACCTCAAAATTCACAACTATTCGTTTGCGAGAACTTCTTTCTCTGTGATCTTAACAGCATCTTTGTGAGTTTGCAAAATCATAAACATCTTAAAGAAAGGAGATTTTTCAGCCTCCAAAAACATACCATAATGATCTTGATTAGCTTCCATACATTTCTTTAAATCACAAGTAACTTGAAAACATTTTTTGACAATATCTTCCATTTGATATATGTTTCCTTACACTCACCATCCTTCATGAATAAATAGGTAAAACAGTCACCTTCTTTGTGTGAATCTTTGTCACAAGGTGATGAAAAATGTGATCCCATTATCAAACCATGACAACTTCAAAAAATACTGGGTGGATTCTTGGGATTTTTCTGTAGACTTCAGAAGTATCGATTATCCGAGCAGATTGAGGAAATCATTAAAAAGGTTCTTCCTACAGAGGCAAAGAGTTGCATTAATGAAGTTCTACCATCGGCATTACGCACATATGTTAGAAACAAGCTTCAAGGTGTTGTAGCGAAGCTACTCATCTTCAAACACACCCGATAACTCTTGAAACAAAACCTTCAAAGCTGCCTGCTGTTGATCTCAAAAGTCAACTTCTTGAGAAGATACTTGATTATGATGAAGAAGTTGAACTTCGAGACGCTCTACTCAAATCCATAAAGAGGGCTGATAAGAAGATTGCATCTGCATTGTGCAAAGATATCCCGCCTCGTAAACGCAGACCTGATGATAAAGATGATGAGTCACGTCCAAGCGACAAACGTACCAAATTCACTGCACCGTCATCTTGATTTTCAAACCACCTCTCACGATATTCCACCTGAAGATGAAATTCAACCACAATCTTCTAATCAACCTCCACAACAGACTGTCTCTCAAGTCATATCCCAGCCACCATCTAACATGCAACAAGAAGAAGCCCCAGAATGGATTGACTCTTCCACGACTCAGTTTGACTGGTTTGAAGATATGGTTGATGCTCATCCAGAAGATGAACTTCCTAATGAAGCTTCCATTGTGGATTTCACAAAGAATTTGAAAAAGATCATGAAGGTGCAGAAACTTCAATTGTCCGACATTGCCAACATTTGCCGAGCAGGGTTTACACGATTTAAGACTTCAACCACTTCAAGGCACCAATTTGAATACAATCTTGAGGAAGTTGCAAGAGCAATGTCTGAGAACATTACTTGGGATGTTTCGTTGCCCTCCAGTGCTCCCAAAACGTTCAAGTTTCAAGACTATTCTCAACCTTTACCACTCATGGGTCATACCCATAATCCCAAGGTACCCACACCATATTTCTTTAATCATGATTTAGAATACCTGATGTATGGCAACATAGATCTAGAGAAAAGGTATGCAACATCATTGTCAAAGTTCCATGCTGCGGTTTACACTCAAGAGGGAATGGAGGAAGAAGTTGATGAATTGTTTAGTTCTTCGGTTGTTACATATAATGATGAGGCAGAACTTGGCATCTTCCACTGGCCTAATATGCGTAAATGGTTTTACAAATGGCGGCTCACATTCACCTCTAAACACAAAGTGTGTTATAACTACCGGATCTTGTCCATTAAAAGTGCAGAGATTATGGATAAATACGGGTACAATTTTCTGACTAACATCAAGGTTCGCAGAGCTAACGACAAAGAATACACCTTCAACGAGGCTGACTACAAGTTTGTGAATCTCAACGATATTGAAGATATGTATCTTCTCAAAGTTCAAGGAAAGCTTGAGCATCTTCCTGGTAGCTTACAATATGATATCTTCAACTCAATTCTCATTTTATCCATGATCTTGTCATTAAGTTCAGAGTTGAAGATCTTCATCTTGGCGTTGAAAGTTATCAAAAACGTCTGAATCTTACCAAACCTGATCTCCAACCACCCGTCATTTATGACCAGAAACCGTATACATTCACAAGAACACCATTTGGATTACACTTCATCAGGAACAACATCGTCAAATTCATGGGATACGAAGAAATTCACAAGTTCAGTGATGATACGTTGACACAGGTAAAGGCTGAGCTTGTAAACGTTCTTGAAGATCTGAACGCGGGAAGAAAACAACGTTGGTTGCGGAACATGACATGGAAGAGAAGCGATGTTAAGCAAGCTGAAAAGTTTGTCAAGATAATTGATTCACGACTCAAGTTCCGAGTTCAAATGAGACGACTTGAAAGCTATGTTGGAGGAAGAGCAAGGGTTCCAAATATCTTGACGTTTCGTCGTCCTGAATGAAGTACTGCAGTTAGATAGTTTTTATGGAACATGTCTGTAATAACTCTAACTCTTTACTTTCATTCGTATGCTTATGATAATTGATTATGTTTTTTCAGTTAAACCTTGAGCTCGAATTTTCACAAGCACAACAAATCTGATAATTTGTTTTTTACAACTTGTAATAAACTGTTTCAAATTCGGCTCAAGAAGGCTATCTCTCGAATATACTTCCATATTTGAGGGGGAGTACTTTTGTTCAACGAAAACAAAATCTTATTCCACGAAAGGACCCTGTGGTACGCTTCAGTGCCTCAATCGTAATTAAAGGAGTGAAAGCTTCTTAACTGTTTGAAACAAAAAAATCTTTGTTTAAAATCAAATGTTCTTGAAATCCGTTTCTTCCCAAAAGAATTTCAAACACCTCAAAAAGCATATTTTAATCAACATGTTTTCAAAAATAACATATCAAAAACATCATACACATGTTATTTTTTAGGGGGAGAAATGTGATTAAAATTGTTGATCAGGAAGTTATGGAATCTCATAACGTGCTCGACTCAGATATCACCAATGAATTTACGATCTTTGAATGTCGTAATGTCGAAAAGATTTGTCTTTCAAGACTTATCTTAGTAGAATGTACCAATCTGAGACACTCTTGATTGACATGAACTTTGACGGGTCTAACCTCCTTTTCAAGGAGAGTTTACATCTTCAAGGTAGTTATTAGAGCTAGTTGTCACCTAAAAGCTGATAATGGAACTCTTTAACTATACAACGTAACCGTGTCTCGCGGGGAATTGTCTATCAAGAGTCGATCAATTCAAAAGTGCGAGATCTACCCTCACTGTGAAGATTTCAGTCAAAACTCATAAGCACATGTGGAGGGGGAGTATTTCTGAAAAACCAAAAACTCTCAAGGTGTTAGCAAAACATGTTTTTCATCATAAACATCTTGAGAGATTTTCAAGAAAAGGTTTTGTGGCAACATAGGATAGTCATGGAGTTAAAAGGTGACTAAGTTTAGGAATAAATGTCCTATGATCCACGAGCGGAGGGATCTACCCAAGGACAACACAAATAGTTAGTATTTAGAAGTCCTTAGGAATGATTGAAAAAGGAGAAAATGAGAATCGGAGAAAGAAGGAGTTGAAGAATTAAAAGAAAAGTTAAAGAAAAGGGTGAAAAGAAATAGCCCTCCAAATTATTCAACTTAGGGCAGACACCGGGTTCAATTCATATGCTCCTGGTTGTCACAAGATGACACCGGTATTGAAGACAAAGTCGTCATGGACCCGATGACGCAATGCACTAAACCTTCTAAGCCACTCAAGTTCTCTCAAAAGAGCTTGTTTCATTCTCACAGGGAACCCTACGTAATCTATCGACTCTCTCTTAGAGATTGTTGGTATTGAAGAAGGAGACCCTCTCCCTAGTCTCCGCTTAGGAAAATCAAAGCGCACTAATCGAGTCTAGAGCCATGAGATTCATCAAAAGATCTCTTAGGAACACTTAAATATTTCATCACTTGTTGTTCAAACAATAAGGACACAAGTGACATTTTTCCAGAGTCCTACGCAGATCTTAGCAATCTGCCGAGAACATTTATGAGGGGATTCACAATTGTGATCCTCAGTGATTGAATGGAAATTCTGCCGGGTCAACATCAAACAGCCACGACAGCGGTCACTTCGGTAATCCCTTGTGGGTTACACTTAGTGTTCGCGGTGGTCTCAAGCGGTCTGATGCGTGGAGTGATACCTCGGTATACTCCGGTGACTCACAACGACAGTGAAAATATTGAGTACAGGGAAGTTCTAGCAAGTATCCGATCTGAGATTCGTCAAAGATCGTGCCGGTGGGGATGTACTTGTACAAAATATCCAAACTCTTACGTCGGAAACGTTATTGCTAACTGTTTTATTTCAGGTACTCGTCACAGACCATAGCCACCATCATTACCATCAACAGCTCATTTCCACATGCTCATACATACATCAGAAACACATTCTCATCAAAGATCTAAGCAAAGAAAAGTTCAGCAAAATTTCACTTCAAAGTCATAAAATCAGAAAAGTCACAAGTCAAAGATTAGAGATAAAGAATGTAAACTTCACATGTATGGATCACAAACTTTACAGGAAGTATGAGCATGTTGGAAAAAGACGTAAAAGAACCAGAAACAAAGATGTTGATAAAAGGCTGATTCTGGCGATCACAACAACAAGAACAAAGAACAAGGATGCAAAGAATCAAAGCGTCACAAGCTATGAGCGCCAAAGAAGTTCAAGGCGTCAAACGACCTAAGCAAGACAACAAATGATGACCAACCCTTAGGGGGATATTGTTAGGAACATGTTTTATTATCAAGTGTAGGTCATTTCATTTGTAATAGGTCGTTAATAATTATGGTTTATAAATGTTTGTGACTTTTCTGATTTTCTGACTTTGAAGTGAAATTTTGCTGAACTTTTCTTTGCTTAGATATTTGATGAGAATGTCTTTCTAATGTATGTATGAGCATGTGGAAATGAGCTGTTGATAGTAATGATGGTGGTTATTGTAAAACTGAATTTCTAAAATTCACAAAAAGACCAAAATACCCCTATGATCAAAAAGTATGAATAATTAATTTAAAGAGTACCAAATAAGCTATGTAAATTCAGAAAATTATCAGATATGATCATAATAAATTTTAAGAACTTTATAAGTTTAATTTTTGTATTTTGAAAAGTATAAAAATCGGCCATATAATTATTTAGGCCCGAAAAGTATTTAAACTAATTAATAAAGTGTATAAATTAAGAATAAGGCCCAAAGTAATTTAAGAAAAATGTATGGTAAATTTTATGAGTCCAATACATTATATAGCCCATATAAAAATTATAAAAACCATATATAAACACATTATACGGTTTATTCTAATCCCTAAAAACCGATTATACATTTGCCGACCTAAGAAAACCCTAGACAATTCGACATTCGGTTTTCAAGGCTTGGAGCTATTTTCTTGGGCGAGTTTGAAGGTAAAGAAGGTGTGAAAAATCTGGTTTGAGGTTCTAAGGTGCTGGTTTGATCGTGATCATTTTCTTGGTCAATTAGGGTTTGCCGAGTAGAGTTTTTGGTTTCTTTTGTTCTAGCGTTCGATTCTCATCAAAGTGCGTCTATGACATTATTTTCATCCATCATATTCATATGTAACATATAAAAATAGGTCATGCAATATATATATATTACGTGCAATTTATATAAGCTAAAAACCCTAAAAGCGTATAAAATAGAGAACGAGCATATAATAATTTTTGGGACCATGATCTGAATTTTCTGGAGACTCTTATATGTTATACGACCTGAATAAAATATATATTAGTGAATTCGAAGCTTGTGTGAATTTTTATGGAATTGTTTTGTTCAATCGCGTATGAAAAAGGAAGAATTTAAAAAGGGACGATTAGGGTTTATAAGAATTAGGGTTTGCTTGTTATAATTAAGGATAATTAATGCAGTAGAAATGATGAATTAATGATGGGTTGAACCTAGGTTTAGGATTGTTCTTGAATTATGCATCAAATCGGTTTTAAATAAAAGTTTTGGGTTGGTTTTGTAAACTATGAAACTTAAAGGTTATTTCTGTAAACATGCTTATAAAATAAAGGTACTAAACGTATAAAAATAAGTATGAGGGTTAAACGGGTAATTTTGGATATTTAGAGGACTATTCGAATTGTTATTTAAATTAAAAGGGTATGTTTTGTAAATTCTAAAACCTTTGGGCTAGATCGTATAATTAAATATGTTAAGGGTGTAATATGTAATTCTGAGTAATTATGAGTCAACAAGTATGAGTTAGTTGTGTAGAGACATGCATGAGTTTTGAGGTAACTTCGGTTGTTTTTCATATACGTTCTAGGTCAAAGAGGAAATCATTAAAAGAGGTGACATGTGAATTAAATGCGTAATAAATAATATTAAAAGTATGGGAAACCCTAGGACGTGAAAATGAGAGTCGATTAGGGTTGAAAGCTAAGTGTGTAATTCGTTATTTCATGTGAGAATGGTAAGTCTTGGAGTCGTTAGTAACTATTGATTAAGAGTTTAATGAGCTAGTACTAAGCGTGATGTAAACCTGCGTGAGTTATGATTGAATGTAAAGAACTAAATATCATAAATTAAAGTATTGCATGCATGGTCTCATTAAGTTGTATTCGAAAAATGTTACATGTGAATCTTGGTAAAGTACGTAAGAAAAAGAAGTTTGTGTAAACTGTTTTGGAAAGAGAGTCTTAAAAATCCGTTTTGACAATTATCAACCCCATATTATGAATGATGATCATATAAGCTCTCAAATAAGATATTTGTCATATTAAGCCCTTAAGTTTACCGTTTGTCATTTGCAACCCATAAGTTTGGCTAATAAATGATTAATACTCTAAAATGTTGGAATTCCGTCCGTCACTAAAAATAAGAATATTCTGACAACTCTAAAAGTATAAATGAGATTTATCCGTTATGACATTAATGATACTAATAAGTATTAAATAAATCATAATCCGTGTAGATTAGTTGAAGGAGCGACGTTACATCTTCGTATTCCTACATTCGTTTGCTTTCCTCTCATTTGCTTTAAGATACAGATATTAGACCTTTTTAGTAAAGGTTTCTTATGGTGTTCTTTTCGTTCGCTTTTCTATTTTACTTATTAGGGTTTCCGATGCCATTGCTATGAACCCTTTCTGATTGGTTGATCTGTTACTTGTGTAAAATACATGTTCTAGTGAACTATGCAATATCTGATGTGAACTTATGTTAGGAAGATTTTGATGTGCACAATCGTTGAATCTTGCTATGGTGATTATGAACTTCGCATATGAATGTATGATATGCCAATGTGATATGAACTTCGACTTTTGAATGTCGAATATGAACCTTATGATATGAAGTTATCCGATATGTTATCTGTGACCTTTATGATGAATTATGATCTGTGTCATGTATGAAAATCTGTTTGACCTGAGTTAGTTTGGCACCGAGCCAAATATTTCACTAGTCATGGGGGTTCCATGTCCGTATCGATGATGCACCTCGATATGACTCTAGGGCGATAGGGTGATGTTACGCGTCTCACGGATGGTGAAGCATATTTTGTATATGTAGGAAGGGCGTATGGATGCATCCTAGATCGATCTGTTATCGATATGATTTGTCCGGTGAATGATGTAGGTATTACAATATCTGCGTCTTCACAAAATTCGGGAACTAGCTACTCCAATTATTTTACGAGGTTACCTTTTGAAGAAGAAAGATATTTCGATATGATATGTTAGGTTCGTGGTAGTTGACTAAATCTTTATCTGTTACTTTATGTTAAGTATTACGTATGATTCGGTATCTCGAGTGTTTATATTATATTTCTGATATGATATGTTAGTGAATGTGCTTATGACGTATTTGTTCGAGTAATTATTAGTTGCTATCTTTGAAATAGAATTAATATGTTTAAACATGATTTGTATATCGATATTATGGTTTGTTATGGTTCGTGAATCGTTGATCTTGAGATGAATGTGCTAGTGTATAATTGAGTGTTTTGAAGGTTAATATGTATTATGGTTCGATTAATTTTGTAAAATTGGTCTATTGGTTAATTATCATTTGTATATGTGACTGTCACATTAAAACTCTGCTAAGGTTAAGATTTGATCGAGGCTGGTTTAGCTATTATATACGCCATTCATTTGCTACAGTATTGATTTAAGTGTGTTAAATGTAGATAAATTGATTTGTATGAATGCCATGTTTATTTTCTGGTAATTATTTCCGTTAGTCTTTAGACTCTTCGTTTAGCTTATATGAAATCATTATTCTTGATATGTTAAGTGTTTGGTTGTTCTGATTTGTTTGTGGTTGTGTCATTAATGTGCTATGAGGTGTTTAAAAGGTATATGTGGTTGTTTGGATTTACGTATATTTGTGTTTCGCGAGAATCCTAAAAGATCCTTGTCATCATTTCATTTTGATTTAGTTATTTGTACATTTGTTTTGTTTAGCTTTTGTTTAGTTATATCGGTTCACTTGGGCTTTGTAAGCTCAGCCGCACTCTTTTCTGCTGCAGGTATTAAGCATTCAAGATGAGCTTATGGGATAGCTGATCTGGGTTGAGAGTAGAGACGAGCAAGATTTGAAATAGGGATCTTAGATTTATTTTGATTATTAAGTTATTATGTTTTCTTTTGATTATTTTGTAAAGGCTTCCGCTATTGTATATTATTTAAAGTTATGATATGAAACCGTATTGTGATATCTTTACCCTTGTCGGGTTGGGGTATTACAGTTATGGTCTGTGACACGTACCTGCAGTAAAACAGTTAGCCATAAAGTTTCCGACATCAGAGTTTGGATATTTTGTACAAGTACATCCCATCGGCGCGATCTTTGAAGAATCTCGATTGGATACTTGCTAGAACTTCCCAGTACTCAATATCTTCACATTGTCTTTGTGAGTCACTGGAGTATACGAAGGTATCACTCCACGACTGTAGACCGTTTGAAACCACCGCGAACACTAAGCGTAACCCACAAGGGATTACCGAAGTGACCTGCTGTCACTGCTGTTTGATGTTGACACTGGTAGGAATTTCCATTCAATCACTAAAGATCACAATTGTGAATCCCCTCATAAATGTTTTGGCAGATTGCTAAGATCTGCGTAGGACTCTAGAATATGTCACTTGTGTCCTTATTGTTTGAATAATCAAGTGATGAGATATTTAAGTGTTCCTAAGAGATCTTTTGATGAATCTCATGGCTCTAGACTCGATTAGTGCGCTTTGATTTTCCTAGGCGGAGACTAGGGAGAGGGTCTCCTTCTTCAATACCAACAATCTCTAAGAGAGTCGATAGATTACGTAGGGTTCCCTGTGAGAATGAAACAAGCTCTTTTGAGAGAACTTGAGTGGCTTGGAAGGTTTAGTGCATTCGTCCTTTGGGTCCATGGCGACTTTGTCTTCAATAACGGTGTCATCTTGTGACAACCAGTAGCATATGAATTGAACCCGGTGTCTGCCCTAAGTTGAATAATTTGGAGGGCTATTTATTTTCACCCTTTTCTTTAACTTTTCTTTTTAATTCTTCAACTCCTTCTTTCTCCGATTCTCATTTTCTCCTTTTTCAATCATTCCTAAGGACTTCTAAATACTAATTATTTGTGGTGTCCTTGGGTAGATCCCTCCGGCTCTGGCGGATCATAGGACGTTTATTCCTAAACTTAGTCACCTTTTAACTCCATGACTATCCTATGTTGCCACAAAACCTTTTCTTGAAAAATCTCTCAAGATGTTTATGATGAAAAACATGTTTTGCTAACACCTTGAGAGTTTTTGGTTTTTCAGAAATACTCCCCCTCCACATATGCTTATGAGTTTTGGTGAAATCTGCACGAGAGAGGGTAGAGCTCGCACTTTTGAATTGATCGACTCTTGATAGACAATTCCCATGAGACACTGATTCGTTGTATAGTTAAAGAGTTCCATTATCAACTTTTAGGTGACAACTAGCTCTAATAACTACCTTGAAGATGTAAACTCTCCTTGAAAAGGAGGTTAGACCCGTCAAAGTTCATGTCAATCAAGAGTGTCTCAGATTGGTACATTCTACTAAGATAAGTCTTGACAAATCTTTTCTATTACTGACATTCAAAGATCGTCAATTCATTGGTGATATCTGAGTCGAGCACGTTATGAGATTCTATAACTTCCTGATCAACAATTTTAATCACATTTCTCCCCCTCAAAAATAGCATATGTATGTTGTTTTTGAAAACATGGTGATTAAAATATGCTTTTTTAGGTGTTTGAAATTCTTTTGGGAAGAAACGGATTTCAAGAACATTTGATTTTGAACAAAGATTTTGTGTTGCAAACAGTTAAGAAGCTTTCGCTCATTAAATTTTGGATTATTGCCTTTGAAGCGCACAATAGGGTCATTTCTTTTGAAAAATCGAGATTTGTTTCGAATCACAGTGCCTTTAGTGTCTATTTTGTTTTTTCAAATTCATTTCAGCTTGATAACATAGACCTAATCTGGTTTCTCGACAAATTCCCTGACATCAAGAATTTTAAACCGATTCATCCTGAGAAACCGTAAGTGAATAACTAAAATTCTCAACAATCTTCCCAATCCGCATTGCATGTCTTTAGCAGCTTCTCCGTACACTTCCTTTTGGTGAAGTTTCGATCAGCTTCCCCAAATGACAACCGTCTTCATCGATTCAAAACTTTGATGTAGTTAACATGTCTTGACTTTTACAGTTTTAAGTGCATAGCGAATTTGTAGATGAGCAGAAAACCACATCAAGCAAATCTGAATTGTCATGTAATCATAGTTGTACATAATCGCGGAAAATTGGTTCGGGGTAACATGCAAGAAATCAACAAGATCTTCTCATGTATGCAGACACTTCACACCAAACAAACCTTGAGAGATGAAATAATACTACTTCCCCCTGATTGTTGCGGTATATCGGAATAATAATCGACTATGTATATGCGAATACTCGATAAAATGATCGTGTACGAGGCATCATAATCTGATTAAAGCATCATATGTAGGTAACTTCACACAAAATAACCCAGTGAAAGTTGAAACGATAACACCAAAGTAAGACGTTTGAACCACATATCGTCACATTTCTTCCCCCTGATTGCAGAAACTCGTGAAGGAAAAGAGTTTTCACAACGAAGGCAAAGAAAGCACATGACATATACTCTCTCTTCCCCCGATGTTTTCGATGAATCAAAACATACACCACGTATGTTGTTGATGATGAAACATACACCACGTATGCTAATTTCGAAACATAATAATGAAACAAAATTTTGAAATGTCCATGATGGGTGAACTAAAGTTCTTCTTAGGACTTCAGGTTCATCAATCTCCCCGTGGCATATTTCTAAATCAGTCCAAATATGCTCTTGAAATCTTAAAGAAACATGGAATGACCAATTGTGATACTTATAACACACCTATGTCTGCAACCTCACCAAAGCTGGACGCTGATTTACATGGGAAAATTATTGACCCTACAAAATACCGAAGTATTATTGGGGCTCTCATGTATCTAACGACCCATGGAGCGACATTGTATTTGCTGTATATCTTTGCTCCCGTTATCGGTCAAGACCAAGCGAAAGACACCTCAATGAGGCTAAAAGAATCCTTCGCTACGTAAAGGGAACCATTCACTTGGGAATCTGGTATCCGAAGGATTATGGTTTTGCACTAATCGCTTTTGAGATCTTGATCATGCGGTGTTTAGATACAAAAGTACATCTGGTGGTGTTGATTTCTCGAGAGATAAACTTGTGTCTTGGCGAGTCAAAGAAACAAGACTGTACATCTATGTCATCAACGAAGCGAGAATATGTTGCCATGTCGGCATGCTGTGCTCGAATAATTTGGATGAGATCACAACTGATGGACTACGGTTTTGTATTCGACAAGATTCCAATGTACTGTGACTCCAAGAGTGCCATTTCAATCTCCTGCAACACGGTTCAGCATTCCAAGTCAAAGCATATCGCTCTCCGATATCATTTCATTAAAGAGCATGTCGAAAAGGGTACAATTGAACTATACTTTGTGGGTACTCAATATCAATTGGCGGATTTGTTCACTAAAGCCTTGCCACCCGCAAGGTTTACTGAGCTTGTCCATCAAATTGCTATGCGGTGTTTGACTCCAGAAGATCTGGAAAATTTAATCAAACTTTCTTAAAACATCAAACACCAAAAACATTTCTTTGTAAATACATATTTTAAAATCCAAATACAAAAATATAAAATCTTTAAAAAATTCAAAAAGATTTTTCATTTTAATTTTCATTAAAAAAAAAAAAAAAAAACCCTATATAAACTCTATAAAACGTTTTTTTAAAGACCTAGGGACTAATTGTGTCAAGTTTTTCATTCTTCTCCCTATATATACTTTGAGTTTAGTCATTCTTCAAAAATATCATTATTCTCAAATCCACAAAACTGCTGCTGCATCTTTGTTCGATCTATATCACGTTTTTTCTAATTCCACTCGATTGTAAGTATCTATAACTAATTGTTGTGTTAAGTCTGTTTTAATTGGGAATATTATTCACGTATCTAGGAAACAATCGGTCATAGGATTATGCGTATCTGGTCATTACATTGTTTATTCTTGGAATCGTTTATTAGGAATTGCTTATAAGTGTTCTGTGTTTAATATTTTCAAAGATTGGATTATGCGAATCTGTTGTGTTTTGTGAGTTTAGGGTTTTGGTTTATTTGAATTTTGGCGAGTATGTCATGATTCCATGAATAATGGCGAGTTTCTAACCTGCATAATTGCGAGTATTGGTAACAAAATCATGTGTTTTTTTGCGAGTTATGAGTTTTGGCGAGTTTGTCAAGGTTTTAATGAGTACTTGCGAGTTTCTCTTAGATTTATAATTTGGCGAGTTTGCCTTCTAAACATGAATCTTTGCGAATTTCTCTTAGGTTTAGAGTTTGGCGAGTTTGCCTTCTAAACATGAATCTTTGCTAGTTTCTATTAGGTGTAGAGTTTGGCGAGTTTCTCTTAGGTTTAGAGTTTGGCAAGTTTGCCTTCTACACATGAATCTTTGCGAGTATTTTTTTGCTGTTTGAATACTTGCAAGTTTGTTTTTGGCGAGTTTGTTATTAGGTTTATTGAATCTTTTCAAGTTTGAGATTTAATTGGCGAGTTTGCCACTGTTACATAAATTTTGGCGAGTTTGTGAGCTTGTTATTCTTTAAGGATTGCGAGTTTCTTCTTGTTTTTTGTGAGTATCTGGTCATTGCGAGTTTTTTACAATTTTTTGCGAGTTTCTACATTTTCTTTGAGAATCTGATGTTTCTTGTCAGTTTCTATTACATCTTAGCGAGTATGACTTAGTTAATTTTGAGAGCATCACACATAAATGCTTTTGTGAGTTTGCATAGTTTGTATGTTAGGATCATATGAGTCATTCCTCTAACAAGTCATTACAAACTCTTGGATATCTTGGTAAATGATTTGTTTCAGGTCTAAATATGTCTCAAGGATCTCTCACAAGAAGGGACATGTTTCCCATTGAAGATGAACGCAATATTGGGCTTTTAAACTCTCGTATTGATCTCGAACAACTTCTATGTCATCCCACATGTCAGATAATAGTGGAAATTCTTAAGAAGCACTTCTGTCGGCATCTTTTGACTTTATCTGCAAGTGTCCCTGAGATCTACTTAAACCAATTCTGGCATTCACTCAAGATAAGTACCATTCCAACCTCATGACAGTCAGTTGAGAACACCAATCGAATTTGATGTCAGCATTCTTCGTCATGTTCTTCATCTTCCTCTTGAAGAAACAAAGACTCACACTTCGTTCATACCATCTCCATCACAAATTGCAGCATCTCTTAGAAAAATGGGTTATGATGAGTCTTCTCAACCGCTGTCAAAGAGTTCTGATGTAAACCGGAAATTCATTCCTCAACCATGGTTATCTTTGTATACCATACTCAGTCATTGTGTTACAGGAAAGGCTACCGGCCATGAACACCCTCGCTTGGAACTTCTTCAAATCTTTTGGGGTGTCATTAATACACAACATCTTGATTATGCACAACTAATTTGGAATGATATGATCTATCAAGCACGTCAGTTTACCAATAAGAAAGGGTATAAAATTCTGTTTGCTCGTTACACCAAGCTTCTTATTGAATACTTCATGAAAGAAGATCCAAGCATCGACAAACGATTGGCAAGTGGTGATAAGTATCATACTAGTCAAATGGATCATGTGCTTAAAACTGTTAAAGTTCAAAGCACTAGCACAACAAACAAAGGCTTAAGAATTCCTGACCGTCTCTTGAATGATGGCATCAAGCAGACTACCGCTTACATGGACTATGATCAAGCAGAAAAAGCAGGAACAGTTGGGATTATTTCTGAAAAACCTAAAGGTAGAGGAAGGAGATCCACTGCAAAACACAAGAAAACCTCGTTGCTTGATGAAGATTTCTCCAATACAGAACATGTTGCTGAAGAAGAACAAGTTAGTCATCACGACGAAGATGTTAACCCTGCAGAAACTCAAAGACTTATCCAGGTGAAACACGAAAAAGCTGCAAGACAGAGTGGCAAAACCATCAGTGTTCAAACTCAACTACTTCAATCTCCTCGCACTAACAAAGAAGAACAAGCAATCCTGAAGAAAACCTTGCGTATCAACAAACGTCATCACCAAGCTGATCTTGAAAGGTTGCATAAGAAGGGTGAAGGATCAGGCTCTAAGGTGATTTCTGAACAAATTCAACAACCTATGAATGAATCAGAATCTTCCGAATCGGATAACTCAGTTTCTGTCACACTCTCTTCATCCAAAGATGAATCTGATCAATTCATTCGATTCGATAATGAAGAATCTGTCAACAATGATGACTCTGAGAATGATGATTTTGATGATGTTTTCACTGATAAACCACATCACGGAAGGTGGCCTTTCGTCTTCCAACGTCACTAACACAACCACCTCCAGCATCCTCAGATCAACAGTCAAAGATGAATGTTCCTTCCAAAACCACCTTTAAGATCAGGCTCCCTTCTCGACAAACATCTGAAGCAACTGAAAAAGATAAATTTCAAGTCATTCAAGAACAGCTTACTTCTCTTCAAACCCAAGTTCAGACACAACAAAAGCAACTTCAAGATCAACATCAACAGATTCAAACACTTCAGAAGTATCCATTATCCGAGCAGATTGAGGAAATCATTAAAAAGGTTCTTCCTACAGAGGCAAAGAGTTGCATTAATGAAGTTCTACCATCGGCATTACGCACATATGTTAGAAACAAGCTTCAAGGTGTTGTAGCTACTCATCTTCAAACACACCCGATAACTCTTGAAACAAAACCTTCAAAGCACTTTGTTGATCTCAAAAGTCAACTTCTTGAGAAGATAATTGATGATGATGAAGAAGTTGAACTTCGAGACGCTCTACTCAAATCCATAAAGAGGGCTGATAAGAAGATTGCATCGCATTGTGCAAAGATATCGCCTAAAACGCAGACGATGATAAAGATGATGAGTCACGTCCAAGCGACAAGCGTACCAAATTCATTTGCACCGTCATCTTGAGTTTTCAAACCACCTCTCACGATATTCCACCTGAAGATGAAATTCAACCACAATCTTCTAATCAACCTCCACAACAGACTGTCTCTCAAGTCATATCCCAGCCACCATCTAACATGCAACAAGAAGAAGCCCCAGAATGGATTGACTCTTCCACGACTCAGTTTGACTGGTTTGAAGATATGGTTGATGCTCATCCAGAAGATGAACTTCCTAATGAAGCTTCCATTGTGGATTTCACAAAGAATTTGAAAAAGATCATGAAGGTGCAGAAACTTCAATTGTCCGACATTGCCAACATTTGCCGAGCAGGGTTTACACGATTTAAGACTTCAACCACTTCAAGGCACCAATTTGAATACAATCTTGAGGAAGTTGCAAGAGCAATGTCTGAGAACATTACTTGGGATGTTTCGTTTGCCCTCGGTGCTCCCAAAGCGTTCAAGTTTCAAGACTATTCTCAACCTTTACCACTCATGGGTCATACCCATAATCCCAAGGTACCCACACCATATTTCTTTAATCATGATTTAGAATACCTGATGTATGGCAACATAGATCTAGAGAAAAGGTATGCAACATCATTGTCAAAGTTCCATGCTGCGGTTTACACTCAAGAGGGAATGGAGGAAGAAGTTGCTGAATTGTTTAGTTCTTTGGTTGTTACATATAATGATGAGGCAGAACTTGGCATCTTCCACTGGCCTAATATGCGTAAATGGTTTTACAAATGGCGGCTCACATTCACCTCTAAACACAAAGTGTGTTATAACTACCGGATCTTGTCCATTAAAAGTGCAGAGATTATGGATAAGTACGGGTACAATTTTCTGACTAACATCAAGGTTCGCAGAGCTAACGACAAAGAATACACCTTCAACGAGGCTGACTACAAGTTTGTGAATCTCAACGATATTGAAGATATGTATCTTCTCAAAGTTCAAGGAAAGCTTGAGCATCTTCCTGGTAGCTTACAATATGATATCTTCAACTCAATTCTCATTTTTATCCGCAGTCTTGTCATTAAGTTCAGAGTTGAAGATCTTCATCTTGGCGTTGAAAGTTATCAAAAACGTCTGAATCTTACCAAACCTGATCTCCAACCACCCGTCATTTATGACCAGAAACCGTATACATTCACAAGAACACCATTTGGATTACACTTCATCAGGAACAACATCGTCAAATTCATGGGATACGAAGAAATTCACAAGTTCAGTGATGATACGTTGACACAGGTAAAGGCTGAGCTTGTAAACGTTCTTGAAGATCTGAACGCGGGAAGAAAACAACGTTGGTTGCGGAACATGGCATGGAAGAGAAGCGATGTTAAGCAAGCTGAAAAGTTTGTCAAGATAATTGATTCACGACTCAAGTTCCGAGTTCAAATGAGACGACTTGAAAGCTATGTTGGAGGAAGAGCAAGGGTTCCAAATATCTTGGCGTTTAGTCGTCCTGAATGAAATCTGCAGTTAGATAGTTTTTATGGAACATATGCGTAATAACTCTAACTCTTTACTTTCATTCGTATGCTTATGATAATTGATTATGTTTTTCAGTTAAACCTTGAGCTCGAATTTTCACAAGCACAACAAATCTGATAATTTGTTTTTTACAACTTGTAATAAACTGTTTCAAATTCGGCTCAAGAAGGCTATCTCTCGAATATACTTCCATATTTGAGGGGGAGTACTTTTGTTCAACGAAAACAAAATCTTATTCCACGAAAGGACCCTGTGGTACGCTTCAGTGCCTCAATCGTAATTAAAGGAGCGAAAGCTTCTTAACTGTTTGAAACAAAAAAATCTTTGTTTAAAATCAAATGTTCTTGAAATCCGTTTCTTCCCAAAAGAATTTCAAACACCTCAAAAAGCATATTTTAATCAACATGTTTTCAAAAATAACATATCAAAAACATCATACACATGTTATTTTTTAGGGGGAGAAATGTGATTAAAATTGTTGATCAGGAAGTTATGGAATCTCATAACGTGCTCAGATATCACCAATGAATTGACGATCTTTGAATGTCAGTGTCGAAAAGATTTGTCTTTCAAGACTTATCTTAGTAGAATGTACCAATCTGAGACACTCTTGATTGACATGAACTTTGATGGGTCTAACCTCCTTTTCAAGGAGAGTTTACATCTTCAAGGTAGTTATTAGAGCTAGTTGTCACCTAAAAGCTGATAATGGAACTCTTTAACTATACAGCGTAACCGTGTCTCGCGGGGAATTGTCTATCAAGAGTCGATCAATTCAAAAGTGCGAGATCTACCCTCACTGTGAAGATTTCAGTCAAAACTCATAAGCACATGTGGAGGGGGAGTATTTCTGAAAAACCAAAAACTCTCAAGGTGTTAGCAAAACATGTTTTTCATCATAAACATCTTGAGAGATTTTCAAGAAAAGGTTTTTGTGGCAACATAGGATAGTCATGGAGTTAAAAGGTGACTAAGTTTAGGAATAAATGTCCTATGATCCACCAGAGCCGGAGGGATCTACCCAAGGACAACACAAATAGTTAGTATTTAGAAGTCCTTAGGAATGATTGAAAAAGGAGAAAATGAGAATCGGAGAAAGAAGGAGTTGAAGAATTAAAAAGAAAAGTTAAAGAAAAGGGTGAAAAGAAATAGCCCTCCAAATTATTCAACTTAGGGCAGACACCGGGTTCAATTCATATGCTATTGGTTGTCACAAGATGACACCGGTATTGAAGACAAAGTCGTCATGGACCCAGTGGCGCAATGCACTAAACCTTCTAAGCCACTCAAGTTCTCTCAAAAGAGCTTGTTTCATTCTCACAGGGAACCCTACGTAATCTATCGACTCTCTCTTAGAGATTGTTGGTATTGAAGAAGGAGACCCTCTTCCTAGTCTCCGCTTAGGAAAATCAAAGCGCACTAATCGAGTCTAGAGCCATGAGATTCATCAAAAGATCTCTTAGGAACACTTAAATATTTCATCACTTGTTGTTCAAACAATAAGGACACAAGTGACATTTTTCCAGAGTCCTACACAGATCTTAGCAATCTGCCAGAACATTTATGAGGGATTCACAATTGTGATCCTCGGTGATTGAATGGAAATTCTGCCGGGGTCAACATCAAACGACCACGACAGCAGGTCACTTCGGTAATCCCTTGTGGGTTACACTTAGTGTTAGCGGTGGTCTCAAGCGGTCTACAGTCGTGGGTGATACCTCGGTATACTCGGCACTCCTAGCAACAGTGAAAATATTGAGTACAGGGAAGTTCTAGCAAGTATCCGATCTGAGATTCGTCAAAGATCGTGCCGTGGCGGGATGTACTTGTACAAAATATCCAAACTCTTACGTCGGAGCGTTATTGCTAACTGTTTTATTTCAGGTACTCGTCACAGACCATAGCCACCATCATTACCATCAACAGCTCATTTCCACATGCTCATACATACATCAGAAACACATTCTCATCAAAGATCTAAGCAAAGAAAAGTTCAGCAAAATTTCACTTCAAAGTCATAAAATCATAAAAGTCACAAGTCAAAGATTAGAGATAAAGAATGTAAACTTCACATGTATGGATCACAAACTTTACAGGAAGTATGAGCATGTTGGAAAAAGACGTAAAAGAACCAGAAACAAAGATGTTGATAAAAGGCAGATTTCTGGCTGATCACAACAACAAGAACAAAGAACAAGGATGCAAAGAATCAAAGACGTCACAAGCTATGAACGCCAAAGAAGTTCAAGACGTCAAACGACCTAAGCAAGACAACAAATGATGACCAACCCTTAGGGGGATATTGTTAGGAACATGTTTTATTATCAAGTGTAGGTCATTTCATTTGTAATAGGTCGTTAATAATTATGGTTTATAAATGTTTGTGACTTTTCTGATTTTCTGACTTTGAAGTGAAATTTTGCTGAACTTTTCTTTGCTTAGATATTTGATGAGAATGTCTTTCTAATGTATGTATGAGCATGTGGAAATGAGCTGTTGATAGTAATGATGGTGGTTATTGTAAAACCTGAATTTCTAAAATTCACAAAAAGACCAAAATACCCCTATGATCAAAAAGTATGAATAATTAATTTAAAGAGTACCAAATAAGCTATGTAAATTCAGAAAATTATCAGATATGATCATAATAAATTTTAAGAACTTTATAAGTTTAATTTTTGTATTTTGAAAAGTATAAAAATCGGCCATATAATTATTTAGGTCCGAAAAGTATTTAAACTAATTAATAAAGTGTATAAATTAAGAATAAGGCCCAAAGTAATTTAAGAAAAATGTATGGTAATTTTTATGAGTCCAATACATTATATAGCCCATATAAAAATTATAAAAGCCATATATAAAAACATGATACGGTTTATTCTAATCCCTAAAAACCGATTATACATTTGCCGACCTAAGAAAACCCTAGACAATTCGACATTCGGTTTTCAAGGCTTGGAGCTATTTTTCTTGGACGAGTTTGAAGGTAAAGAAGGTGTGAAAAATCTGGTTTGAGGTTCTAAGGTGCTGGTTTGATCGTGATCATTTTCTTGATCGTGATAAGAAGATTGCATCTGCATTGTGCAAAGATATCCCGCCTCCTAAACGCAGACCTGATGATAAAGATGATGAGTCACGTCCAAGCGACAAACATACCAAATTCACTGCACCGTCATCTTCAGTTTTTCAAACCACCTCTCACGATATTCCACCTGAAGATGAAATTCAACCACAATCTTCTAATCAACCTCCACAACAGATTGTCTCTCAAGTCATATCCGGCCACCATCTAACATGCAACAAGAAGAAGCCCCAGAATGGATTGACTCTTCCACGACTCGGTTTGACTGGTTTGAAGATATGGTTGATGCTCATCCAGAAGATGAACTTCCTAATGAAGCTTCCATAGTGGATTTCACAAAGAATTTGAAAAAGATCATGAAGGTGTAGAAACTTCAATTGTCTCACATTGCCAACATTCGCCGAGCAGGGTTTACACGATTTAAGACTTCAACCACTTCAAGGCACCAATTTGAATACAATCTTGAGGAAGTTGCAAGAGCAATGTCTGAGAACATTACTTTGGATGTTTCGTTGCCCTCCGGTGCTCCCAAAACGTTCAAGTTTCAAGACTATTCTCAACCTTTACCACTCATGGGTCATACCCATAATCCCAAGGTACCCACACCATATTTCTTTAATCATGATTTAGAATACTTGATGTATGGCAACACAGATCCAGAGAAAAGGTATCCAACATCATTGTCAAAGTTCCATCTTTGCGGTTTACACTCAAGAGGGAATGGAGGAAGAAGTTGATGAATTGTTTAGTTCTTCGGTTGTTACATATAATGATGAGGCAGAACTTGGCATCCTCCACTGGCCTAATATGCGTAAATGGTTTTACAAATGGCGGCTCACATTCACCTCTAAACACAAAGTGTGTTATAACTACCGGATCTTGTCCATTAAAAGTGCAGAGATTATGGATAAATACGGGTACAATTTTCGACTAACATCAAGGTTCGCGAGCGGCGACAAAAGAATACACCTTCAACGAGGCTGACTACAAGTTTGTGAATCTCAACGATATTGAAGATATGTATCTTCTCAAAGTTCAAGAAAAGCTTGAGCATATTCCTGGTAGCTTACAATATGATATCTTCAACTCAATTCTCATTTTTATCCGCAGTCTTGTCATTAAGTCCAGAGTTGAAGATCTTCATCTTGGCGTTGAAAGTTATCAAAAATGTCTGAATCTTACCAAACCTGATCTCCAACCACCCGGCATTTATGACCAGAAACCGTATACATTCACAAGAACACCATTTGGATTACACTTCATCAGGAACAACATCGTCAAATTCATGGGATACGAAGAAATTCACAAGTTCAGTGATGATACGTTGACACAGGTAAAGGCTGAGCTTGTAAACATTCTTGAAGATCTGAACGTGGGCAGAAAACAATGTTGGTTGCGGAACATGACATGGAAGAGAAGCGATGTTAAGCAAGCTGAAAAGTTTGTCAAGAAAATTGATTCACGACTCAAGTTCCGAGTTCAAATGAGACGACTTGAAGGCTATGTTGGAGGAAGAGCAAGGGTTCCAAATATCTTGATCAATAAACTCGCCAAAATAATTGTTTATAATTATATCATATTATAAAATAAATTTTTGGCGCCGCTGCCGGGGAGGGCTTGTAGTGAATTTTCGTATTTCCGTCTCGAATCGCGTGCATTTGAAGATCCTTCCCCGAGTGAAGTTACCGTCGTTTTTTGTATATATATATTTTTGAAAAACCCAAAAACATCTAAAACACCAAAACATTCTTCCTAGAGTGTTTACAAAACCAAAAAAATTAACAGACACAGTGTTCGAACTAATCCTAGACGGGCCAAGTTGTTGAGAATAATCATTTGTCAAATCAAGTCACTCCACATCCCTGGCCTGAGAAAAATGCTTCCATTTTGTTAAACACTTTTCTTAAACCTCAACATGTAGCTGCAAGCGGCCCGTCTAGGATTAGTTCGAACAATGTGTCTAAACCGAGCATTAAAATTAAAAATTCATATGATTCAAATGGGCGGACAAGAACTATGATCTAGAAAAGGCTAGGAAAAGGGCACTACTCCAAAAGGATGGAATCTTAGGTTCACGACCTCGTGTGATACCTTCTAGTGTATTGCGAGCAGGACCTAAGTGTAGTCAACAGACAATTCAAAATAGACCCGTTGGCTGAGAAACAAACTTGGAAACCTAATAGGTGGATCAATATAGGACAAAGACTCTTTCCAAAAGAAGTTTGAGCATTTCCTAGATCTAATCTTAGGTGGATACCCACGGGTAGAATTTTAAAAACTGTTGGTCTTAGGTGGATTCCTACGGGCAAGATATTAAACATTTGCAACAAAGCGGTGTGTTGGTGTCAAGAAGATAATTGACACTGCAACTTTATGCTTCTAACATCTGGAACCCAGTTACACTTGGGGATCCATGTGCATCTCTATCTCTCTGTCCTACTTTCTATATAGGTACAACAACAATGGCTTGAAATAATTGAGTTTGGACCCGCACTTGTGATGGCTTCTAAGTACAACTGACTTAGGACCCGTTTCCCACTGTCTAAAACATAATGATCCATCAGTTGCATCACCATTGTACTCAATCGTCAAGAATTGGAAACTTTGTTTTGCTCTCTTGTTTGGAGATTCTTTAGAAAGCCGTGCTTCATTGTATCTAATGTTTCATTTGCACAACTGATCATATTCTACTTCTAGATACACCCTGAATCTACAACAACAACGTTCTTTGGAGATGCACCTTCAATTGAATCTCGATAACAGATAGATCAAAGCTGTTTCCAACTACAATGACACAGTTGATGATCAACTAAATAAATGAGTAGAAGTTTTATCGGCAGATGATTATCACGGGATATTTACGGTACTTCAAACTTGTTCGATTAATTGAACATACACGGTTACACTGTCTCCGATTTCATTATCAACATACGTGGTGTATGTTTCGATTCATCGAAAACATCGGGGGGAAGAGAGAGTATATGTCATGTGCTTTCTTTGCCTTCGTTGTGAAAACTCTTTTTTCCTTCATGAGTTTTTGCAATCAGGGGGAAGAAATGAGATGATATGTGGTTCAAATGTCTTACTTCGGTGTTATCATCTCAACTTTCACTGGGTTATTTGTGTAAAGTTACCTACATATGATGCTTTAAACCGCATTATGATGCTTCACACATGGTCATTTTATCGAGTATCCGCATATACATAGTTGATTATTATTCCGATAAACTGCAACAATCAGGGGGAAGTAGGATCGTTTCAACTTTCCCGGGTTGTTTTGTGAGAAGTAGCCTACTTTTGTGAGAAAATCTTGTTGATTTCTTGCATGTTACCCCCGAACGGAGTTTTCGAATTGAGCACAATTGTGATTAAGTGACTAGTTAGATTTGTTCGGTGTGGTTTACGGTGTTATCTACAAATTCCGCTGCGTACTTAAAACTTCAAAAGTTAGAAGACATGTTAACTACATCAAAGTTTCGAATCTGCTGAAGAAGTTTGTCAGTTTGGGGGGAAGTTAATTCAGAAACTTCGCCAAAAAGAAGTGTATGGAGAAGCTTGATATCGGCCTTTTTAGAGGTCAAATAGTCAATTATAATAAAGAAAATACCAAATACGAATACACGAGAGAATTACAAACCAACCCTTTAGGAAAAAGGTCGACACGCAAAACCCGCGAATACTCGATAAGTGATACCGGGCAAGTGATTACCCGGGTCGTTTCCTAACGAGGTGTGAATTGCGATGGCGTTTGAGGTTTGTTATTAAAATGCTTGAATTGATCGGGAATTTTTGTTTTGGTTCACGGTTTCTACAAATTAACTAAAGGGAAAGTAATTAAGGCTACGGGAACAAAGTAAATGATAATCTAACTACGACTAAGCATACGGAACAATAAAATTAAGTTACACTAAGTCCTAGAGTGATAATATGCAAAAGCGAAAACCGGGCTAATCCAGAGCCTCAAAAAGTAAAATTAATGCAATTTAAGGCCTAAGGATGTGAAACTAATTTTCCTACATTCTAAGCGACTAAAAATAATTTTAGGAAAAAGCTAGGGTATTTTTCGACTTTTATTTTATTTATTACGAATTAATTACTAATTTAATCTAATTTAATTATAAAAAATATTAAACTAATTTAGAAAATTCTGAAAATTTTACTAAAAATACTTTAAGTTATACTGAACGTAAGAAAAATAAAAATTGATGCTTCTGTTTCTGGAAATAAGCAGCTAATAAGCAAATAAGTAAAAAGGCTATTAAACTGAAATGTTAGTTAAATAATTAATGGTGCAACTAAATAACCAAGAAAGTCCCTAGGGCAGTTGGTGTTGAGTGGTTGGCTTGTGTCGTGGACTGTGTGCAAGAGGTCAGGGGGTCGAATCCCACCCCTGCACCTTTTTGCCACTTATTTTTTTTCTTGATTTTCTTTTTTAGAACTTGAGAAATACTTGAAAATACTTAACTTTTTATATAGACAAACGTTTCAAAAGCATAAAAATAAGCTGGAAACAGCTTTTTACAACAGCAGACTTGAAAAAAATGAATGGTGCAGTGGGCTGTTATGGACAGGACCAAACCAAACACCCCCTTTGACAGTTTAATAAGCACAAGATTATGTCCAAAAGCCATAAAATGAGCAATCCATTGACAAAAACAGCAAACATGCATACTAAGCAATGATCATGAGCATGAAAAGAATCACAAAACGCTTAGAAGAGGAGGGAAAACAGTTGGCTAAAGTTCTAAACTAGGGGTTCCTAAAACTAGTACATGGAAAATAAGCACTAAAATGGGTAACAATAAGCACTAATGAACTAAAAAAAAAACTATCAATCCTAATGCAACTAATTTAAAAAGCACTAAAACACTTGAATTAAGCTACTAAGAATCATTAATAAGCAAAAGAATGATGTCCTGATGTTGCAGTAAGACTGCTGCTGGAACAGGACCCAAAACAGCCCACAAGGGCCTGTACGAGCTTAAAAATAAGCTGCCAAGTGAGTTACCTAGTCCCTAAACATTGCCAAAACTAAAAGCCTACCTACCCTAGTTTACTAAAAAGCAAATCTTAACTTGTGACAAGCTTAAATGAGCTTTAATGAGGGCTGAGAAAAGGGACGCAGAGCTGCTGTTGCGTCTGCTGTAACAGT
The DNA here is from genome assembly GCA_910596185.1 of Chrysanthemum makinoi. Lineage (NCBI taxonomy): Eukaryota > Viridiplantae > Streptophyta > Magnoliopsida > Asterales > Asteraceae > Chrysanthemum > Chrysanthemum makinoi. Next base: position 107,035,650 of record OU343222.1, on the reverse strand, counting down.
GGACAGGAGGGGTTTTCTAGCTTAAAAATAAGGCCTAAATGAACTTAAAAGTGAAAAGCAACTTATCATATCTAAGGTTGGGACTAGTGAGATCCTAAACTACTAATTGGAAACTAGAGAAGAGCTTAAATAAGAAAATCTAAGCTAAAGAGAGAGCAGGTGGGGAACATTGTGAGAAAAAAAAAGGTAACTTGCATACTACTTCTACAAGGTTTCTTTGCAATAAAACACTACTTGGAATGCTAAAATAAATTGAACCAACCTCTAACTATAACTACTTGGAGACCCAAAATGGGTCAAAAATTGCTTTTGACCCACAAACTATCTTGACCCAAACACCCCTTGAGGGGCTGAAAACGGTTTTGAAAAGGGTAAATTGAGACTGTGCAGGCTAAAAACTTTGAGGTCATTAATCAAAACTCAAACTGAGTTTAAACACACTCGAGCAACTCTTTAGAAATACAAATGACAGAATTCAAAACCTCAACTTCATAAACATTCAAAGCGCATAAATTTTAAAGGAAAAGGAAATTAAAATTTGGCGAAATTTAAATTGCTTGGAAAATTAAAGATTACAATGAAATTAAATGACAATGAAATTAAAATTGGTACTAGAAGGAGAATTTCTAGACAAGGTTTTTAAAATCACTACACCTATTTATACTAAAAGGAGAATCAGTCTTCATCACTTGTCTTGTTGCATCTGTGTTTTCTTTGTGAGAGAATGAGCTTGTGAGCTTTTTGCTTCTGTCCAAATGTATCTCAACCATCAAAATCCCCCTTGGTGCCCAAGCATAAAGCCATAGCCATAGATGGGCATTTGTTCACATGGATTGCCACAGTGGCAATGGAAGTACCCATGTGACTTGTTCTTGTATTCTTCTGGGAGTGAGAGGGACAGGAGGTGAGAGAGGTGAGAGTGATGGGAGAGGTTTTTGGCGCCAAGGTTTTGTGGTATTTCTGGGTTTGTGTTTTGGGTAAGAACAGGGGATAGGGTAAATGGGTGGTTTTAAAAGGGTAAATTATATTTGGGTAAAAGAAAAGAAATGGGTAAAGAGGCAAAATGGATGGTTTATGTATGTATTTTTAGGATTTAGTAAAAAAGTATTTTTAGTTTTTAGGTTTTATGAAAAGGTTTTAAAGAAAATTGGTTTTAAATAAACTGTTTTTAATAATTTTTTTTTTTTTTTTTTTTTTTTAAATAAAAATTGGTTTTAAATAAAAATAATTGTTTTTAATAAAAATTGTTTAAGTTGGTAATTTGGGTTCGGGTTTAAGGGTAAAAAGTAATTTTGGGTTAGGGTTTGGTTTCGGGTTTGTTTTCCCACTCTCACTCCAAATATCGTCCGGGATACAAAAATGTTGAAAATTAAACTTAGGCTCCGTCTGCAAAGCACGTTTTCCAATCCAAGCTCATTTTAGTCCGTTTTGGCCCTGTTTTCGATCCTTTGTACCTGAAATAGATAAAACACATTCAAGGATATACGCAATATAAATGGGTATATTTCAGTGTTTTTAGACATTTTTGTAGGCTTAGATGGGTAAAAATGATGAGTGAATAAGCACTCATCAAATCCCCCACACTATCAATTGCTAGTCCCTAGCAATCCGATCATATGAAGTAATGAAAGGATCAAAAATACCAAGAATACCCCGTTTCGACTTTTTATTCAACTACGAGAAATTTAAACTTGAATATAAATAAATAACGTGCTTGATTATCAAAACATGGCATCATAGAACGGGATTCACACAAAATGGGTGTCTCCGGGGAATTGTAATCGTCATCCTCTTTTTTATACTCTCAAACCAAGCTTAAACTTATTGTGCAAACGTTTTTGTAAAATGCTAACACTACTTATACAAATAATCTATGTAAGTCGAGACTTAACTTTTTACTCCCGCAATTCATAAAATTTAAGTGTGTGTGCTCATTTTCAAAAGTTTGACCATTAAAATCGACATTTGTTATGGTTGTTATCCACTTAACTAAAGTACTAACCTACCGGAAACGATGAAAGTCTAAGGATCGAAAGAGCCTCTTCCATGTAGCGGCTTTCTTCTCGGCACATCCCAAAACATAAGTTTTAAGTGACCGGGCTTTTGACACCTCACAGAGAATAGTACCTGAATTAGCGGGAATTGATTCCAAAGATTTTGAAGCTACCGTTAAGTTAAAACTAAACCTAAATGGATTACAACCGACGATAATTTAGAAATTCGAGATTCAAAGGTGAGATCACTCCTTGTTGCGACTTTCTTCTCAGCTTGTCCTTTTGAGGAGGCTAGGTTTTCACCCTCGAGAATAGTATCGGAGCTTTCGGGATCTTTGAAATCAAGGATTTCCAAATTACTGTCAAACTTTTAGACAACTTTGACGAATACGAGTTCAATTTCCGATTTAAATTTAAGAAAAAGCAAGTTTCGCACATTTATTCATAAGCAACTTAGTGCTTTTATTCACGCAACTCATATTTTTCTTTCTTTTTTTTTTCATTTTTCAACTTTTTTCACTTTTTTTTTCTTTTTCACTTTTTTTTTTTTTTTTTTGACTTTGAACTTTAAACTTTGCAACTTTTGCAGCATTCGAGCACTTTATGATACTTTCATTTTGCAACATTATTCTGATTTTAAGAAAGTATGCTTTCTCGGAAATTTAAATAAAAAGTTGAACTCGGACTCTAAATCAATTTTGCTTAAAAACTTTTTATTGTAACAAGACTATTTGAATGTTCAAAAGTTTGACAACGAGCACGTATATTAGTCCAATTAGTTAGCTTCTGGGAGAAAAAGCCATAGATTACTTATATAAGCTCTAAAGAGAACCAACTACTCCACGCTTAGCATTTTCATTTGCACAACGCGTAAAACCTTAGCCTAAATGTTAAGAGAGCAGCTAGATCAACACTTTAGCAGAGTCGGGATTCCCTTTGTTCTAGCCGAATCAAGACTAAACTACCATTAATACCGAAGCATCAACACTTTATTTTTGTGCAAAGCACTTCTTGTAAATGTAAATACTTGACTTAAAGCGAAAAAAAAAATTTTTTTGGGTCAAAACTGGGTGCTAGGGTACTAGAAGGTACATAATGTGATCAAAATTCGCTTAGAATTCCCCCCCACACTTAGAATTGAATATTGCCCTCAATATTCAAAAGACCGCAAACGTAGAAACTATAGAACGGAAAAAGGTAATACTACTAGCCAAGTGTGGAAGCAAAATCTTTTTTCACAAAAGGATTTATAAAGATATCCCTAGATAGCGTTAGCAAAAGATCGGATATTGGTGAGATGAAAGCGAGTAGCATCAATCATCACGATCAGCGGGAATCTGAAAATAGAGAGCAAACACACAACAAGCAAACATCGTGGGGGTTTCCCCACACTTAGTGTTAGAAAAGAGAAGAAGTCAGAAACATGGGTGGACACCCATGAAATGCTCTTGTTTTTGTTAACGAGTCGCTAGCTTGACTCGACCCGAATTCATTGGTCCATGGGGGAGCAAGTGGAAGAGAAAATCTCAATCGGACTTTCATTCAAATGGTTTAGATAAACATTGAATGTCTTTGAAAGTTCCACTCGATGAGATATAACCGGCTTAAGAGAATGAGAAATGCCGGGGTCAAAGATGGTATCTTCACTCCCGTAGGAGATAAGATATGGAGAAGAAATGGGATAAGAAAGGAGAGTGTCAATGGATTGACAACGGGTGGGTTGGGTGGGCAAAAGATTAGATTGAGGAACATTAAGCGAATGTTCAACAATCTTATCCACCACTGTAGCAATGAGAACATCCGTTTAGGGCTTAGAAGAGATTCCATCATCCGGTTTAGCGGTGGACGAGTGGATGATGGACCTAAGCCATAATCGTCACTCTAAAAACCCGGAGGCATCGAGTCATCCGGAGAAAGAAATGAGTCGACCTCTTCCATAAGAGTGTCACTCGGCGAATTATCGAAGACCTATTGTATAGAAGATTTTCCAATTCAGTGAGGTCGGCTTCAAAGTCGAAGTGCACATTATCATCTCCCGGTGGAGAATGATCAATAAGAGCGAGTTCATCAGTGAACTCCTCGAGAAGGTCTAAAGTCGAAGTGGGATTGCCACTATTCTTTTCTTTAGAAGTAGAATCCTCGAGCTCGGGTAAAGAGGTAATGGGGTTTTCCAAGTAAAGGTCACTATCCTCATTCTGAATGTCAAAGATTAGGTTATCTGAAACTAGGGTAAATTCAGAATCTAAGTCAAACAGAGGATTAGTGAATGCCATAGTGAAAGGTTCCTCGGACACAACAAGAATATCTTCATCATCCGAATCAAAATCAGTGTCAATTTCTCGATCTTCCGGTTCCAAATCTCTCACTTCTTCTAAGGTGGCGAGCTCGAGAAGAATTTCCTCAACATACTCGATGTCTCCACATGATAAAGAATCGTCAAGCGGCGTATAGTCATTTCGGACTTCGGAGATCATCTCAACAGAATCATTAGGGGTGGGAGGAGAAGAATCATCATCAACAGGCTTATCACACATCATATCGGAGACACCCTCGCACTCACTTGGGGTTGGGACAAGGTTCTCGGCACAAGGCGGTTCCGTTCGGAATAGTGCTAAGATGCTCATCCCCATACTTAGAGAGTTAACGGGCTCTTCGTGTGTGGTTTCGGCCGACAAACTTTCATCATCATCGTCACTATCATCATCATCGTCAATGTAAGTCGCGAGCCATCGGGCACGTCTTGCAAGTGCTCGTTCCTCGATTCGTATTTCTTCAAGACATCTTTGAATCTTAGCGACTCGTTCCTCTTCTTCAAGTAATTCTAGCATAGATTTTTCGTTGCGAGGCGTTTGGTCTTGGCAAGTTCTTCTAGCATACTTTTCTCACGAGGATGTTGATCAATGACGGGAAATTGTTCAATGACAGGAAATTGTGGGGGTTGGAAATTGTCAAAACAAGGAGTGTTATAACAAGGATCAGGTCCATGGTAATTTTGATTCCATGATTGACATTGGTAATCATAATGAGGACCCCCACAATTTGCACAAATAAGGTATTGAGGAGAGAAATTCTGAAATGATGTATCACTGAAATCTTGATAGTACGGTTGTGGTTCATATGAATTCTGTGGAGGGTAGTTGAAATCGTTTTGAGGAAAATTAAAGGAATTTGGATTAGAATCATAAGCGAATGAATTCTCGGCACAAATCGAACAAAATCCATCAGTAAGATAGTTTCCACACCACTCGCACATACATTTGAAACAATGAAAACCTTTCGGTAACACGTCTCCACAACCGTAGCAATAATCTTGATCGAAAGAAGATATCTCGGGCTCGGGAATAGGGATCGAGGGCTCAACAACATCACAAGTCGTATTTGTATTTCCTGAAGTTGAATCTTGACGAAGTTCATTTAAGAAGTTTTCAATCATGTTCACGATTTCGTTCGAAGATTTCGGAGGTGGGACAAGTGGTGTGCTCTCAGAGCTAGCAATTTCCACCACTTCCGTTTTGGTCTTCGGTTCTTGCTCTTTTCTCTTAACCTTAACCGTAAATCGCGAAAGATTTTGATCAATTCTAGACGGTTTAGGCTCAGAAACAAGAGAACAAATCTCGGGTTGAGGTGGGAGGTCGGAAAAACTTGGAGAATCATCGAGAGAGTTTTTATCGGCTAATTCGCACCAATAGCAATATTTGCTTGCTCCAACCCTTCCACACCGCTTACATAAACAATTGGGATTGAGACAATAAAGCTGATCCTCTTCCATACGGCCTTTACAATGAAAACAACGGCGATGTCGATGCGTCGCCATGAGAATAAACTTGTAGAGGTTAAAGAAATAGAATTAAGCGATCGAGAGGATACGAAGAATAGAATCAAACGGCAACAGAAGGTAAGAGAAATAGAATTATACGGATAAGAGGAATAAAGAAGAATGTTTTTGGGTTTTGATAAATAGAAAATATAAAAGGGAAAATAAATTTTGAAAAGGAAAATATTTTTGTGTTTTTGGGTTTATGGAAAGCAAATAACTTCATGAGGAAGGTTCTTCAAGTCACTAATCGTCAAACCTTAACGATATTGTCGCAACACAACCTCCCCGGCAACGGCGCCAAATTGATATCGGCCTTTTTAGAGGTCAAATAGTCAATTATAATAAAGAAAATACCAAATACGAATACACGAGAGAATTACAAACCAACCCTTTAGGAAAAAGGTCGACACGCAAAACCCGCGAATACTCGATAAGTGATATCGGGCAAGTGATTACCCGGGTCGTTTCCCAACGAGGTGTGAATTGACGATGACGTTTGAGGTTTGTTATTAAAATGCTTGAATTGATCGGGAATTTTTGTTTTTGGTTACGGTTTCTACAAATTAACTAAAGGGAAAGTAATTAAGGCTACGGGAACAAAGTAAATGATAATCTAACTACGACTAAGCATACGGAACAATAAAATTAAGTTACACTAAGTCCTAGAGTGATAATATGCAAAAACGCGAAAACCCGGGCTAATCCCGAGCCTCAAAAAGTAAAATTAATGCAATTTAAGGCCTAAGGATGTGAAACTAATTTTCCTACATTCTAAACGACTAAAAATAATTTTAGGAAAAAGCCGGGTATTTTTTCGACTTTTATTTTATTTATTACGAATTAATTACTAATTTAATCTAATTTAATTATAAAAAATATTAAACTAATTTAGAAAATTCTGAAAATTTTACTAAAAATACTTTAAGTTATACTGAACGTAAGAAAAATAAAAAATGATACTTCTGTTTCTGGAAATAAGCAGCTAATAAGCAAATAAGTAAAAAGGCTATTAAACTGAAATGTTAGTTAAATAATTAATGGTGCAACTAAATAACCAAGAAAGTCCCTAGGGCAGTTGGTGTTGAGTGGTTGGCTTGTGTCGTGGACTGTGTGCAAGAGGTCAGGGGGTCGAATCCCACCCCTGCACCTTTTTGCCACTTATTTTTTTTCTTGATTTTCTTTTTTAGAACTTGAGAAATACTTGAAAATACTTAACTTTTTATATAGACAAACGTTTCAAAAGCATAAAAATAAGCTGGAAACAGCTTTTTACAGCAGCAGACTTGAAAAAATGAATGGTGCAGTGGGCTGTTATGGACAGGACCAAACCAAACACCCCCTTTGACAGTTTAATAAGCACAAGATTATGTCCAAAAGCCATAAAATGAGCAATCCATTGACAAAAAGCGACAAACATGCATACTAAGCAATGATCATGAGCATGAAAAGAATCACAAAACGCTTAGAAGAGGAGGGAAAACAGTTGGCTAAAGTTCTAAACTAGGGGTTCCTAAAACTAGTACATGGAAAATAAGCACTAAAATGGGTAACAATAAGCACTAATGAACTAAAAAAAAAACTATCAATCCTAATGCAACTAATTTAAAAAGCACTAACACACTTGAATTAAGCTACTAAGAATCATCAATAAGCAAAAGAATGATGTCCTGATGTTGCAGTAAGACTGCTGCTGGAACAGGACCCAAAACAGCCCACAAGGGCCTGTACGAGCTTAAAAATAAGCTGCCAAGTGAGTTACCTAGTCCCTAAACATTGCCAAAACTAAAAGCCTACCTACCCTAGTTTACTAAAAAGCAAATCTTAACTTGTGACAAGCTTAAATGAGCTTTAATGAGGGCTGAGAAAAGGGGCCTTGAGAGAGCTGCATTTGCGTCTGGCTGTAACATGTGATGGACAGGAGGGGTTTTCTAGCTTAAAAATAAGGCCTAAATGAACTTAAAAGTGAAAAGCAACTTATCATATCTAAGGTTGGGACTAGTGAGATCCTAAACTACTAATTGGAAACTAGAGAAGAGCTTAAATAAGAAAATCTAAGCTAAAGAGAGAGACAGTGGGCTGTTGACAGAAAAAAAAAAAGGGTAACTTGCATACTACTTCTACAAGGTTTCTTTGCAATAAAACACTACTTGGAATGCTAAAATAAATTGAACCAACCTCTAACTATAACTACTTGGAGACCCAAAATGGGTCAAAAATTGCTTTTGACCCACAAACTATCTTTGACCCAAACACCCCCTTAGGAAGGCTGACTTGGTTTTGAAAAAGGGTAAATTGAGACTGTGCAGGCTAAAAAAAACTTTGAGGTCATTAATCAAAACTCAAACTGAGTTTAAACACACTCGAGCAACTCTTTAGAAATACAAATGACAGAATTCAAAACCTCAACTTCATAAACATTCAAACTGCATAAATTTTAAAGGAAAAGGAAATTAAAAGCTGAAACTGAAATTTAAATTGCTTGGAAAATTAAAGATTACAATGAAATTAAATGACAATGAAATTAAAATTGGTACTAGAAGGAGAATTTCTAGACAAGGTTTTTAAAATCACTACACTCCTATTTATACTAAAAGGAGAATCAGTCTTCATCACTTGTCTTGTTGCATCTGTGTCTTCTTTGTGAGAGAATGAGCTTGTGAGCTTTTTGCTTCTGTCCAAATGTATCTCAACCATCAAAATCCCCCTTGGTGCCCAAGCATAAAGCCATAGCCATAGATGGGCATTTGTTCACATGGATTGCCACAGTGGCAATGAAAGTACCCATGTGACTTGTTCTTGTATTCTTCTGGGAGTGAGAGGGACAGGAGGTGAGAGAGGTGAGAGTGATGGGAGAGGTTTTTGGCGCCAAGGTTTTGTGGTATTTCTGGGTTTGTGTTTTGGGTAAGAACAGGGGATAGGGTAAATGGGTGGTTTTAAAAGGGTAAATTATATTTGGGTAAAAGAAAAGAAATGGGTAAAGAGGCAAAATGGATGGTTTATGTATGTATTTTTAGGATTTAGTAAAAAAGTATTTTTAGTTTTTAGGTTTTATGAAAAGGTTTTAAAGAAAATTGGTTTTAAATAAAATGTTTTTAATAATTTTTTTTTTTTTTTTTTTTTAAATAAAAATTGGTTTTAAATAAAAATAATTGTTTTTAATAAAAATTGTTTAAGTTGGTAATTTGGGTTCGGGTTTAAGGGTAAAAAGTAATTTTGGGTTAGGGTTTGGTTTCGGGTTTGTTTTCCCACTCTCACTCCAAATATGCGTCCCGGGATACAAAAATGTTGAAAATTCGCTTCCGGCTCCGTCTGCAAAGCACGTTTTCCAATCCAAGCTCATTTTAGTCCGTTTTGGCCCTGTTTTCGATCCTTTGTACCTGAAATAGATAAAAACACATTCCAAGGATATCTGCAATATAAATGGGTATATTTCAGTGTTTTTAGACATTTTTGTAGGCTTAGATGGGTAAAAATGATGAGTGAATAAGCACTCATCAAAGCTGCTAAAGACATGCAATGTGGATTGGGAAGATTGTTGAGAATTGCAGTTATTCACTTACGGTTTCTCAGGAAGAATCGGTTTAAAAGTCTTGTTGAGAAACCAGATTGGGTCTATGTTATCAAGCTGAAATGAATTTGGAAAAACAAAATAGACACTAAAGGCACCGTGATTCGCAACAAATCACGATTTTCAAAAGATAGGACCACGTAGTGCGGCTTAAGTACCTCAATCCTAATTAAAGGGCGAAAGCTTCTTAAGCTTTTGCAACACAAAATCTTTGTTCAGAATCAAATGTTCTTGAAATCCGTTTCTTCCCAAAGGAATTTCAAACACCTCAAAAAGCATATTTTAATCAACATGTTTTCCAAAACATCATACATATGCTATTTTGAGGGAGAAATGTGATTAAAATTGCTGTCGGGAAGTTATGGAATCTCATATAGGTGCTTTCGACTTCGGATATCACCAATGAATTGACGATCTTTGAATGTCATGTCGAGCAATTTGTCTTTCAAGACTTATCTTAGTAGAATGTACCAATCCGAGACACTCTTGATTGACATGAACTTTGACGGGTCTAACCTCCTTTTCAAGGAGAGTTTACATTTTCAAGGTAGTTATTAGAGCTAGTTGTCACCTAAAAGCTGATAATGGAACTCTTTAACTATACAACGTAACCGTGTCTCATGGGGAATTGTCTATCAAGAGTCGATCAATTCAAAAGTGCGAGCTCTACTCTCTCTGCAGATTTGGTCAAAACTCATAAGCACATGTGGAGGGGAGTATTTCGAAAAAACCAAAAAGTCTCAAGGTGTTAGTAAAACATGTTTTTCATCATAAACATCTTGAGAGATTTTTCAAGAAAAGGTTTTGTGGCAACATAGGATAGTCATGGAGTTAAAAGGTGACTAAGTTTAGGAATAAACGTCCTATGATCCGCCAGAGCCGGAGGGATCTACCCAAGGACACCACAAATAATTAGTATTTAGAAGTCCTTAGGTATGATTGAAAAAGGAGAAAATGAGAATCGGAGAAAGAAGGAGTTGAAGAATTAAAAAGAAAAGTTAAAGAAAAGGGTGAAAATAAATAGCCCTCCAAATTATTCAACTTAGGGCAGACACCGGGTTCAATTCATATGCTACTGGTTGTCACAAGATGACACCGGTATTGAAGACAAAGTCGTCATGGACCCAGTGACGCAATGCACTAAACCTTCTAAGCCACTCAAGTTCTCTCAAAAGAGCTTGTTTCATTCTCACAGGGAACCCTACGTAATCTATCGACTCTCTCTTAGAGATTGTTGGTATTGAAGAAGGAGACCCTCTCCCTAGTCTCCGCCTAGGAAAATCAAAGCGCACTAATCGAGTCTAGAGCCATGAGATTCATCAAAAGATCTCTTACGAACACCTAATATCTCATCACTTGATTGTTCAAACAATAAGGACACAAGTGACATATTCAGAGTCCTCACGCAGATCTTAGCAATCTGCGGAACATTTATGAGGGATTCACAATTTTGATCCTCGGTGATTGAATGGAAATTCCTGCCAAGGTCAACATCAAACGGCCACGACAACAGGTCACTTCGGTAATCCCTTGTGGGTTACGCTTAGTGTTCGCGGTGGTCTCAAGCGGTCCACGATGGTGGAGTGATACCTTGGTATACTCGGCGACTCACAACGACAGAGTGAAGATATTGAGTACAGGGAAGTTCTAGCAAGTATCCAATATGAGATTCTTCAAAGATCGTGCCAGCGAACTGGGATGTACTTGTACAAAATATCCAAACTCTTATGTCGGAAACTTTATGGCTAACTGTTTTACTGCAGGTACGTGTCACAGACCATAACCACCATCATTACTATCAACAGCTCATTTCCACATGCTCATACATACATCAGAAAGACATTCTCATCAAAGATCTAAGCAAAGAAAAGTTCAGCAAAATTTCACTTCAAAGTCAAAAAATCAGAAAAGTCACAAGTCAAAGATTAGAGATAAAGAATGTAAACTTCACATGTATGGATCACAAACTTCACAGGAATTATGAGCATGTTGGAAAAAGACATAAAAGCACCAGAAACAAAGATGTTGATAAAAGGCAGATTTCACAACTGATCACAACAACAATAACAAAGAACAAAGATGCAAAGAATCAAAAGGCGTCACAAGCTATGAACGCCAAAGAAGTTCCAGGGCGTCGACGACCTAAGCAAGACAACAAATGATGACCAACCCTTAGGGGAGATTGTTAGGAACATGTTTTATTATCAAGTGTAGGTCATTTCATTTGTAATAGGTCGTTAATAATTATGGTTTATAAATGTTTGTAATTAGTTTCTCAGCTCATGTAGTAAGCCCATGAGCTGTGATAGAAGGTTCTTCTAGAACCAAGGGGAAACACCCCTACTTATGTAAACACTATAAATACCCCCTCCTTTGAAGGGAGAGGGTTGTTGGTTCTAATTGCAATTATCATTTTCATAATCACTTCATTAGTTCCTTCTACTTTCTCTCTCTAAAACTTTCTCTCTCTAGAAATACATATTGATGTGATAAAATGGTGACCTAACAAGTGGTATCAAGAGCCAGGGGATAGTTTTGGTTAATATTGATTAGATTTAATAGAAATCCGTACTTAAAAACGTGTTTTAGATTGAAATTTATGGACTTTTTGGACTGAAATACGTGTTTCTGCGAGTGTTGAATACACACAGACCTTGACAGATCTTAAGCACTCGTGGATCGTTAGTGTTGCCTATGTAATCACAAGCAAACTAATAGAAAATCTCTACAACCCGTATTCTATAGCGGAATGTAAATACAAGCTGTTATAACTAAGAACACTTAGATCCTCTATGGATCTTTTTATTCACTGAAACTCTATGTTTCGAATTGTTATTTATTACAAACTATTAAGTTCCTTTTATAGACAAGGAACCCTAAACTATTACTACTCAATCGACTAAACATGCAAGCATGCATTTAATGACTAAACACTAAACAATATTGAGCAGAACATTAATACCCATGCTAACCTCGGGCAGTTCAAGAATAATGATGGGTTAGCATGTAAATAATAAAGCGCATCTTTGATCCTAGTCAGCTTCCACCCTTCAGCAGAAACACGACAACGCTTTTAATCTTGATAGAATCTCTTCTTCAGCAGATTCGCTTCTACTTCAGCAGAATCCTTGCAGTATTGGCAGAATTCCTACCGCATAATTCCCAACAATCCTCCCCTAAACTGGAATTTGACTTGGTTAAGTTCCAGTTTCCTAACCTTGAAAGATCTTAGAGACTGCAGTAATAGAGGATTGTTCTCAAACATCAGTAGCAAAGAACCAAGAATAAGCTCATCTCTATGATGACCAATCTTTGAACCGCCAGGTCTTTGCAGCAACAATTGACATAGTGTACATCAAAACTCATTAGTTTCATACTATTCTCATCACATCCGGTGTGATAACTCCGAGAGAGGTGAATCATTGAAAATAATGGATTTGATGTCTCTTTACCAATAGCCATTACTACTTGGAGTAGCCAAATGTTTAAGTTCGAAAACTATGGTACACTGATAACCATCTGATTTATTGGCAAACCCGAAACCATATAAACGGGTTTGATGTGTCTTTACCTGTAGCCGTTTGCTCGGGACTAGTCAATTCTTAGAATTGGTGAATTGATAACCAAATATGGATTCAGTTGCCTTTACCACAAGCCATATACTTGAGGGCTAGCCAATTCTTGGATTCCAAAAGGAATATACCATGGTGAATTGATGACCATACAACACTCAGCAATAAAGCATGGGTGGTTGCAGACCCTATGATTTTGAGCAAATCATTACAGCTATCAACAGATTTGATGTGTCTTTACCAAAGCTGTACCCTTTGGACTAGCCAACTCTTCGATATACACAAGGTATATCTGGTGAGTTAAAAACCATCAACTATGAACAACAAACCTGCAAAAGAAAGTTAGTTTTTTTTTTAACTAAGAAAGAAACAAACAAAATAAATCAAACAAAGTCATCCCCTGAGGCCTATGCCTCCCCTTAAACTTTGCAGTTAAGGATTAAGCATTCCAATATTGATCACAAGGTGTTGAAACCTTGGTCCATCAAAAGCTTTTGTTAATAGATCTGCCACATTATCATCTGTATGAATTTTAGCCACATTTATCAAATGTTTTTCATATGCATCTCTTATAAAGTGGTGCATGATTTCAATATGTTTGGTTCTATTGTGAAAGACTGGATTTTTGACAATGCATATGGTACTTTGATTATCAATAAAAAGAGTTGTGTTCATGACGTTATACCCATAATCCAGCAATTGGTTTTGAATCCAAAGGACCTGTCCACAGCAATTTGCAGCAGCAACATACTCTGCTTCAGTAGTGGAGGTAGCCACAATGGTTTATTTCTTGCACTGCCAAGAGATCAATCTCGTTCCAAGGAATTGACAGCCTCCAGTTGTGGATCTCCTATCCAGATTTGCACCAGCATAATCACTATCACTATATGCTTCCAACTTAAAAGGAGACTCTTTTGGGTACCAAAGGCCTAAATGAGGTTGACCTTTGAGGTACTTAAAGATCTTCTTGACTGCATTGAGATGGGAAGTAAGTGGAGTGACTTGATGTCGAGAGCAGACACTCACAACAAAGGTAATATCAGGCCTTGAAGCTATTAGATACATTAATGAACCAATCATAGATCTGTATAAATGAACATTCACTGGAAGATCTGGTTCATTGTTGGTTTTCGTTTTTGGAGCTTCATAAGGTGTTGTGGCATTCGACACCTTCCATACCAAATTTCTTCAACATGTCCCTCACATATTTATCTTGGTGATAAATATGCCATCTTGTTTCTGCTGAACTTGGAGACCCAAAAAGAAAGTAAGCTTCCCCATAGCACTCATCTGAAATTCTCCCTTCATCAGATCCTCAAATTCCCTGCACCAAGCTTCTTTAGTGGATCCAAAAATGATGTCATCCACATATACTTGCACAAGAATGATGTCTGTCGAGTTCTTCTTTAGAAAAAGAGTCTTATCAATGGCACCTCTTCGTAGCCATGCTTGGTGAAATGATGAAAGCCTAGCATACCATGCCCTTGGTGCCTGATGAAGACCATAGAGAGCTTTAACGACCTTGTAAACATGATTAGGATGATCTGGGTCTTCAAATCCTTTGGGTTGAGAGACATAAACTTCCTCTTCTATCTCACCATACAGAAAAGCACCTTTAACATCCATCTGATACAGCATGAAGCCCATGTAGGATGCATAGGCCAAGAAAATTCGAATAGCCTCTACTCTAGCAACAGGTGCAAACACTTCATCATAATCAATCCCTTCCTCTTGCCTGTAACCTTGAGCTACTAGTTTTGCTTTGTTTTTAATAACCACACCCCTTGCATCTCTTTTGTTCTTCAGAATCCATTTAGTTCCAATAGCATATTTGCCATCTGGTAATGGTACCAAGATCCAAACTTGTTGGTTTTGAAGCTGTTGCATTTAGTCTTGCATTGCCTCAATCCAACTTGAGTCTTCAAGAGCTTGAGACACGGTTGGTTCTACATGAGAAAGAAAACACGCAAACAGACAATGCTTGAAGTCTGTGTGATTGTCTCTTTGCTGATTTGAGACATAAGAGAGAAAAGCAACCTGTCCAAATTTAGGACTAGAGATAGCCCTTCTAGTTCTAACAGGAGCTAGAATGTCATCAATAATATTGGATTGAGGGTGAGTTATGTTGATTCTTTTAGTAGCAGTGGGGTTGACTTCAATGGTAGGTTCAAGATTAGACACAGTTGGTACAAAAGTTGTGTCATAGGAAGGTGAGGTGAAAATGCCAGATTTGGATTGATGATTTCCAAGATCTGAAGGTCTTGGAAAGCAAGTATACGGTTCACCAAAGTCTGTGGACACTCTAGTAGGAATAGGAGTAGAAACAGTCGAGCTTTCAGCAGATTTGATGACTATGGGAGAGACTGCATCAGTGTCAGCAGAAATGTGGTTTCCACCGACAGCTTCATTTGCAAGCTCCCCATTCACCTTCTCAGCTTCAAGCTTAGCTGCAAACTCTTGAGTCTGAAGCCTAGCAAGGTCCTCAACATAGTGTGATTCATCTTCACACTCAGCAGAAATATCTCTAGAAGTGTTACCTGCAACATTGTTAGGGGAGAAAGAAGGCACAAGTATAGGTTGTTCATCACTTCAAATTCACTTTCAGAGTCAGCATCCAAGGTGCCTGCATTGTTAGTGGGAGACTCTTGAGAACCTGCACTTTGGTTAGCCATATGTCTAGTATAACCCAAATGATCAGTTAAGAAGTCAAGGTCAAAAGACCACACATAACCATGTCCTTGAACATTGGGCTTATCTTCCATGTATCTCAGGTTCAAAGTCTCCTCTATCTTCTTGGTAGATAGATTATATACTCTGTACGCCTTGCTATGAGTGAAAAACCCACAATATATCCCTCATCAGCTTTCTCATCAAACTTCCCCAACAGATCACTGGTGTTTAGAAAGGTCACTTGACAACCAAAAGGTTTGAGGTAATGAATGGCTGGAACCTTCCCAAAGAGAAGTTCATATGGTGTTTTGAGGTGAGGTCTAGTAATGGAGACTCTGTTTAGCACATAGCAAGCTGTGCCAACAGCTTCAGTCCAGAACATAGTTGGCAATTTAGAGTCTGCAAGCATAGATCTTGCAGCCTCTATCAAGGTCCTATTCTTTCTTTCAGCTACCCCATTTTTTTGTGGGGTTCTTGGATTGCTATAGTCTCTCTTTATCCCTTTAGACCTACAGAGTTCTATAAGAATGGCGTTTTTGAACTCTGTCCCATTATCACACCGAATGCCCTTAACCTTCTTGTTCAACTGATTTTCAATGAGGGTGATGAAGTCTTTCAGCATAGGAGATGTTTCATCTTTAGTCCTTAGAAAGAACACCCAACAAAATCTGCTATATCCATCAGTGATAACCAAACAAAAATATTTGTGATCAATGCTTCTGACTTGAGTTGGACCAAATAGATCCATATGTAACAGCTGAAGAGGCTCAGAAATAATGCTCACAGCAGTGATAGCTTTGTAGGAGGCTCTGTGTTGCTTCCCTTTGTTGCATGCAACACAATTATGATCATTGGAGAAAACTTTGGAGTGTGTTTATGGTCTTGAAATTCACATGAGCCATTCTCCTATGCCATTTGGTAGACTCATCCAAGGATGCTTTAGCCACCAAACAAGTGAGGTTACCTTCGGGATGAACTTCATTGAGGTTGAATGTGTATAGATTGTGAGTTCGAGGAACTCTCAGCAGAATTGAAGTATCTTCTAGAAGCTTGAACTCTTTAGAAAGCACAAGACATTCATCTTCAGTGAAGAGTACCTTGTTCTTGGTGTCACAAATTTGTGAGACAGAGAATAAGTTGAAGTGCTGAAGTTCCCTAACATAGTACACATTTTCAAAGTTCAGTAGGGGTGTCTTGATGGTGCCTTTCCCAGTAATTCTACCATCACTTCCACCAAAAGTCACATTGCCTCCTTCTTCAATAGGAATAAAGTTGTGCATCATATCTCTATTTCCAGACATGCTTCTAGAACAACCACTATCAACAATACCGATATCTTTATGTTTAAGAGGATGATCCTATAGAACAAACAATATATACAAAAGAATGTTAGTTAACGAAGGAGGCTCAAGTCATTGCTGACTTGAACCTGCCTTGTGGATCATAAGATTTAGGTCTAGCAAAAGAGTAAGATCCACCATTGTTCTTGGGTTTCCACTGAAAGTTAGGTCCCTTATTTTTCCAAGAACAACCTGCTGAGGACTTGACAGCAGTACCCCAACATCCTTTCCCATAATTCATAGAGTCAACATGTGCAGGCCAATAACCATGTTTAAAGTATGGGCTAGTAGGTGGCACATAAGGTCTATCAGCTGATCTCCTCCAAGGAGAGTTATTACAAGAAGCTTGTGGGACATAAGGTGGAATATTCTTAACATTGGTCCACACAGGTCTAGGTTTCTGCTGAGTAGCACAAACACCCAATCTTTGCTCATAAAAATCACAATCCTTAATAAGATGAAATTTACTTCCACACACAAAACATGTCTTCCTTTTGGAAGATTTATTCAACAAAGCAGATGTTCTATTACATGTAGAAGTACTTAAACCAGAAACATTAAAGGAATTGTTTTTAACAGACATATTATGCAAAGATTTAAAGGACACTTCTTCAGGGGAAACAGGATTGGAAGTGGATTCCAAAGTAGCTACCCTAGAAGGCTTGTAGATAGTCTTGGGTGCAGGCTTGGGTGTAGGCTCAGGTGAGGGCTTGGGAAGGTTGGACTTATCACTTGAATCACAGCTGGAAGTAGATCCTTGATCCGATGAATTGTCACTGTCAGAGAAAGAGACAAAGTCATAAGATGAAGTATCGATTAATGTCGGCAAGTCTTTTGACTTTTGCCATACAAATGGTGTGATCCATCAAAGTCAACAGTAATGGTCAGGTCAGTAGGCATGAATTCACCTCTAATAGGTCCAGGGACAGCATGTAAATCACCTTCCTTTTTAAAAATTTCTAAGCCTGCAGGGTGTAGATTTACCATCTTGCCTAGCTTCCAATCCTACATACTTTTGAAAACCTAAACCTATTCCAGAGTTCACTGACTGACTATTATAGAGTTCTCTAGCTAGATCGTCACCTGATATTAACCATTGTTTATGTCTAGCTATTTCCTCAGTAATTTTCTCTTTAAGCTCTAGATTCTCAGCAATAGCATCAGCTTTTTCCTTTTCAGTGCGTTTTAAGTTAATATCTGCAATATCTAGATCAATTTGTAACCCTTTTATCTTCTCTTCATAAGCTATCTGATTCTTTTGAAACCAAACCTTTTGTCTTTCTAATGTTTTTAATGAGAGTTTATAAGCTTCATTATCAACATAGCATTCATTGTATTTAGGTTTCATAGTATCATATGCTTCTTTAAGTTCATTGTATCTTTCACTACAACCAAATATACAGTTATGTACCTGAGAAAGTCCCATCAAGGCAAATTGATCATGCCTATCTTCTGAAGTACATCTGGCAAGCAATCCAAGCTTCTCTGCATCAGCCACTTCCTCATTCACAGGTTCATGTGCGGCCAGTTGACCTGTTCATCCAAGGTGACAAGAGCTGCTGAAGTTCTAGCTTCCTTCGATTCTGATAGGAATTGTAGTTAGCTCCTTCTCCACTCTTCCTATCTTTGCATTCCTTTGAGAAATGACCCATCTGGTGACAAGAGAAACACTTGACCTTGCCTGTCAAACGAGCTGGATCCTTTCCCTTGAAGCCAAACTTTCTTCCTGACTTCTCCTCAAACCTCTTGATATCTACTGAAAGCATGGCCACCTGCCATTTCAGCTTCATCTCCTCCATCTCAAGTGGGTCCACCTGATCAAAGTCTTCATAAACAAGATGCTGCTGAGTATCATAATCAGCAACAAATGAATGAAGCACATCCTCCAATACACTACCAATTTTAGCTTGAGGGTAGGAAGGAGTGGGACGATTGTAAGATGATGATGGTAAGTAAGATGGACTTGGAGCATGCATCATCATATTGGAGTGAGATGTCCCAACAAAGGCTGTATGACCAGAAGAGGATGCACGGTAGGGAGATCTAACATCGGGTTCAAGAGATTTGAGCTTGTTGTATAGCTCATCAAAAGTGAGCATGTCCAACCCACCTTTAGCCTTAAGAGCTATACTGACATGTAACCATGATGGAGGCAAAGATCGAAGGAAATTTGAGTTGCAATCATCATTGTCAGGTTTTGCATTCAACTGGTTTAGCTGGCTCAGAATCTTGTGAAACCGCGTATCCCTTGTGGATACCTTCTTCTTCAGAGATATTGAACTCTTGGAAGTGTTGTCTCAGTATGGACTTCCTCATTCTCCTGGACTCTTCATTGCCACGAACCTTGCTTTAAGAGCCATCCATATGTCCTTTGCATCATCCATGTGGTGAAAATCACCCAAGTGATCTTCAGGAATAGCTTGAAGAAGGATGGTTCTCACTTTGTGCTCTCTTTTCACAGCTAAAATCTCTTCAGCAGTTTTGGGAGGAGCAATGGTAAACTTACCATCAAGATATGGGATAGTCTTCTTGATTTGTTTCCTTTCTTTACAATTTCCCAAAGATTCCAATCAATATTGGAGATCCAGTTCTGCATTTTCATAGTCCACATATCATACTCTTCCTTTTTCGAACGGAAACTTACCATTACTGTTGGAAAGACTAAGTTGCTACATAGAGGTGGTGTTTTTGATGTTGTTGTTGGTGACTTCTGATTCATCATCAGTTCCATGCATGGTGAATGTGTTTTGGTTGTATGGGGGTGAGGAAAAATATGGTTCTCGGTATCGTAGAGACTTTCCGAGGCTCACGAAACCACTTGTTGAATACACACAGACCTTGACAGATCTTAAGCACTCGTGGATCGTTAGTGTAAAACCCGAAAATCTAAAACACGTAAAAAGACTATTTTGCCCCTCTAAATTAAAATTTATAAAATACATAAAATACGTCATGCTTATTAAATGTTAATTTAATCTCACTTATAAATGATTGACAAACTTAATGTACGAGGTCATTAAAAATAATTACGTTTACGTCTAAAATATAAACCATGCGCTACCAAATAAACATGGGCCGAAATTTAATTGATCTTATAACTTAACTTTGACCCATCTTAACTTAGATTTGGGCTTGGCCCATGTGCCTCTACTTAAGGTAAAACCAAATTCCCTTATATATATCTTCCATATTTTTTTGGTACCCTACGTTCCATATTATCTCACGCAAAACCTAAACACCAAAACAAAACAAAAAGTGACAGCAAGTAACTGGTTCTCTTTTCTCTGTGTCTCGTTAGCAGCAGGTATCACATCATCACCCTTGTGTTTCTTGTTAAATTCGATACTCATACGCGGGATAATATGAATGTATAAACACTTTAAAACATAATCGTTTTATGTAATCTGAATCTGTTAATATTGCTACTAATTAATCTGATATAGAACATGGTAATAAAGGGCCACATGGAATCATAACCTAACTTGTCTAAACTTGATGGTAATCGACTTTGGTCTGCTGTTGTGAATCGCCATATAGTCATATGTAAAGGTCCTGAAAACTTAACCAAACCTCTTATTATAATCATGATACTTAAACATGAAACTGTCTTGTCACATGAATTTATAAAACCATGAACCTGCTTATCATCTTCTTATGTCGACCTTGTTCATAACTATTACAAAGCGAATTTGTCTTGTTCAATTTTTTTACCTGGACCTTATCGATTTTTAAACCGGATATAAACCAAGAAAAATTAAAGAATGATCAGGTACATGTGTGATAGATCAGATGAATGCTTATATATATACATATTGAACCTAAGAACTATATTAAAAAATATGGCGTATGTTTATGAATTCAAACATGGGTCTTTTATTCGAGTCGTGGGTCGAAGTTAGAAACTGATTATGTCTATCGAATTATGGTAGTGTATGCATGTTATGTTGTTGACAAATAAATGTTTAATATTAGTGATGTCATCTGTCCATGGTCGAATGAAGTTCTTTCAGTTTTGTGAATTCTTAAGCGTGGGTCGTGGTGTTAAATTATGAATGCATGACCTCTACGAGAAGTACACGAGTCTTTGGTTAGTGTCCTTGCATGTAATGTTAGCATGGAGCGCATAAAATAATGAATGAGTGCATGGTATCATGTTTCATATATTCCTCTGTTTTGTATCCCACTCAGTCACTTGTATATGCATGCTAAAAGGCACATGAATCATATATTAAGTCACTTAAATATTGAAAGGACAGTCCATACAATCGACATATATAAACATGAATTGAACTCAACTTGACATGCATGTTGTACTCAAATATAATCATCACTAAAACTAATAAGTTGTCACATAAAATCATGTTTTGACATCACTTAAATATTGAATGAAAGACCTGTACTCGACCCTCCTTTGCATGCCTTTGTCACGTCCATTTATCGAGCTTAAATTGTCACTTTTCACCTTAGACTATAATAGTAATATTATAAAGTGTTTAATATTTAGTTATTTATCGCAATAAAACCTAAATTTATGAAACTTGTCATAATTGATCTTTAAAACATGATAATGCTTATTTTCATCGGTTTGATCTAAATTGACTTTAATTATATCATCAACAACTAAACTTGCTAATTATGGAAACTTACTAAAATGGGTAAACCTAATTCATCAGACTTAAAAGTAATACGTGGTATTTAATTTGTATAGGTTCTACGAAGAAGGAGTGATCCTTTGCTTTTCGTGTTTCTTGCTTTTGTTAGTTTTGCTTTTGGAATAAGGTACAGATATTCTGACCTTATCTCTTAAGGTTTCTCATGATTCGTTTACATATTTCGATATTAGATTTGAACTGTGATACTTTGCTCTGAGCCTTCTATTTAGGGCTTCCCTATGACTCTGCTATGCACCCTTTTGTTATGAACTCTGATTATGAACCTTTTCTGATTATGAACCTTCTGATTGTGAACCTTATGACTACAAACCTTTCTGATTATGAGCCATTGATATGAACTTTTGATTATGAACTTATGTTATGGAACTTTGATATGAATCCTTATGATATGATTATGCTTTGACCCTTCAGTTTGATACCCGAGCCAAATATGTTTTCCCTAGCCATGAAGGTAACATGGCCGTGTCAGTGATGCACCTCTGTCATGACTCTAGGGCAGATGAGTGATGTTCGCCACGTCCCTTGGTGGTGGATCAAATTTTGTATATGTGAGGTAGGGGCGTATGGATGCATCCTAGATCTGTTCGTTATCCGATATGATATGATTTGTCGGTGAATGATGTAGGTGTGCAATACGCGTCTTCACAATCTGGGAGCTAGCTACTCCATTGGTTACTTGAGTTCTCCCTCCTATTGGTTTGGTATTCCGAGGTCACCCTTCCGAATACAATGGCTACTTATGATATGATATGATATGATATGTTTCTGGGCTTGTGGTAGATTTCTGACAACCCTTACACTTTTGATATGCCTATACTGTACTTTCTGTATTTCCCCAACGCACCATAATCTGTATTAATTGTTCATTACTCAGTACCCTTGTATGACTCACTCTTACCAAGATATAGATACTCCTTTTCATTGATCTGTCACACTTTCATTTCGTTATTTCAGACTATCGTTCCATTCACGTACCGGGTTATTATATGTTATTGGATTTGATTATGCTTTTCATGTGTTATGTGACTACTGATTTCTCTGCTGCGATATGATTAATATACGGTTATCTGAGTTACCTGTTTTCATCTGATGATATGTGATCTCACTGTTATGTGACCCTCTAAATTGTCTGGTGACCATGCTAATGTGTAATCGTTAGTTTTGTCTGTTTATTATGTGTACTTCGTTCAGTTAATTCCGTGGACTATGACTATTCGTTGTGTCCTTATCTGCTTATTGTTTACCTGCCATGTTTACATTTCTGTCTATGCTACGGTTTGATTAGGTAAATGGTTCAGCTTGTGACGTCTGGCTTGTTAATTTGTTTAGTTGCCCCGCTATGTCTTTAATTCATTTAATTATATCGTTTATACTATATTCCTACTTATTACGTGTAACTGCCATGTGTTGACTGCTGTTAGTACTTCCGCTGTTATGATATTGGTTATGTTTTCAACTAAGGGTTTTGACCTGTGTGAATTGTCATGCTCACTTATTAATTAATTGCTTCCGTTTTCCTGTAGATATCTGTTTGGTTTGTATGTCTTCTGATTTCCTGATTTGATTGTATGACATATATGTTGTGTTGATGCGACACCTGCTATGTTTGCTTATGTTTCAGTTCTTGTATGTCTGGTTTGTATGTGCTTGTTTATATGTCTTCGATGCTTTGCTTTGCTTCGTTCGCCTTGTTATCTGTTTGTTTTGGATATCTATAAAATTGTGTTCTGCAGGATCCTCATTGACTCATTGTTCTCATTTCGCTGCGACTTTGTTATCCGTTTCCTTTGTTTCATTTTGCATTTCAGATTTTATTTAGTTTTCGTTTTGTTATATCTGTTTACTGGGCTTTTTAAGCTCTCCGCATTTCTTTTCCTGCGGCAGGTTTTAGGTTGGAAGATGGGATTCGATGGGCTGAGGGTTAGAGTATCTGAGTGTACCAATCCTAGCACCTTATTACTTTGGGACTTATTTTGAAGAACTTTCGTTTTGGGATTTTAATTCATTCTGGATATTGTATTTTCTTGTCAGTCAATTGTGTATATGTTTTGATACTTCATTTTTTTAGGTTTCCGTTTGTAAAGATTTCATTTGTATGTTCTGATATGACACCAGAATGTAACACTTCTACCCTTGCTGGGTTGGGGTGTTACAATTATGGTATCAGAGACAGGTTTCGTCTTGTTAACCTTAGGATTGACCTGTGAGGACTGGGTAGACATTAAGCTTCCGTCTGTTCTGATTTTCTCCGATTCGTTTGATTGTCGTTCAGATTTGACTTTGATATTCGTTTGTCTTCACTGATTTGGCCTTCTTCTTTTCGCATCGAATTTTATTATTTGGTCTTCATACATGCTGTCGATCGTTAGGTGGAGACTACTCGTGGAGTCGAAGATGATGGTGCCGACCTTGCGTTGCTGCAACAGTCCCTGAGCTAGAGAGGTTCGTAAAGCAGAAGCCGCACCCGACTGCCGTGCTGCTGGAGACACCAGGATGCTGTTGGAGGAAGCTGGGCGGATCAACCAAAGGCGCAAAGACGGAGACAAGATTTAGCCGGTGGCTGAGAAGGTTCATCTACTTCATATGGTTGGAGCGACTTGTGTTACTCGATTTGTTTGTCACGCGTTTTGAGGCGGTTTGATATTTTGCTATGTGATTTTGGTCGGCATTTCTTTTCTTGATTTGTTCATAACTCAGTTTGAATCGTGAAGTTTATGGTTTAGCATTTTGTTAATATCTCAGCTTTTCTTTTAGATCGTCGATGTGAGTCATGAGGAACCGTTTCGAGCAAGTTGGTGGCCTTCTTCTTTGGTGATATGGTAAGTTGTTTGATGTAGTATATGTTGTATGTATGTGATCTAGTCTGCTTTAGTATGTTATTTGATATCGGTATGTGATATGTTTTGTGTGATATTAGTTATGTGGTTTGTCATGACCCGGGACAGAATATGATGACAATAAAGACTTGTTATGTGATGCAAGTATTATGACGCCGATCAAGCGTGATAATACCGAGATCATATAATTTGAACTTATTGGAATCATACGACGGCTTGGGAAATGCCTGGGGTTTGGTACGTGAATGGACTAGGACTTATATCCGTTATTTGGTACTCCTCACGTTCGTTTAGAATTATGTACCTCTTTGCGAGATTTTCATAGACATCTGCATTACGTATAAGTTTTGTACGCTTTGGAACCAAAATCGTTATGATCTGTGTGGAGCTATAGATTGCTACATCCGCCTTGAACTCTGACGTCTCTGTGTACCCTTGCGACTGCAATTTTCGAGGACGAAAATTTTCTTTTAGAGGGGAAGAGTTGTAAAACCCGAAAATCTAAAACGCGTAAAAGACTATTTTGCCTCTCTAATTTAAAATCTATAAAATACGTAAAATCCGTCATGCTTATTAAATGTTAATTTAATCTCACTTATAAATGATTGACAAACTTAATGTACGAGGTCATTAAAAATAATTACGTTTACGTCTAAAATATAAACCATGCGCTACCAAATAAACATGGGCCGAAATTTAATTGATCTTATAACTTAACTTTGACCCATCTTAACTTAGATTTGGGCTTGGCCCATGTGCCTCTACTTAAGGTAAAACCAAATTCCCTTATATATATCTTCCATATTTTTTCGGTACCCTACGTTCCATATTATCTCACGCAAAACCTAAACCCCAAAACAAAAAAAAAGTGACAGCAAGTAACTGGTTCTCTTTTCTCTGTGTCTCGTTAGCAGCAGGTATCACATCATCACCCTTGTGTTCCTTGTTAAATTCGATACTCATACGCGGGATAATATGAATGTATAAACACTTTAAAACATAATCGTTTTATGTAATCTGAATCTGTTAATATTGCTACTCATTAATCTGATATAGAACATGGTAATAAAGGGCCACATGGAATCATAACCTAACTTGTCTAAACTTGATGGTAATCGACTTTGGTCTGCTGTTGTGAATCGCCTACGTATAGTCATATGTAAAGGTCCTGAAAACTTAACCAAACCGCTTATTATAATCATGATACTTAAACATGAAACTGTCTTGTCACATGAATTTATAAAACCATGAACCTGCTTATCATCTTCTTATGTCGACCTTGTTCATAACTATTACAAAGCGAATTTGTCTTGTTCAATTTTTTTACCTGGACCTTATCGATTTTTAAACCGGATATAAACCAAGAAAAATTAAAGAATGATCAGGTACATGTGTGATAGATCAGATGAATGCTTATATATACATATTGAACCTAAGAACTATATTAAATAATATGGCGTATGTTTATGAATTCAAACATGGGTCTTTTATTCGAGTCGTGGGTCGAAGTTAGAAACTGATTATGTCTATCGAATTATGGTAGTGTATGCATGTTATGTTGTAGACAAATAAATATTTAATATTAGTGATGTCATCTGTCCATGGTCGAATGAAGTTCTTTCAGTTTTGTGAATTCTTAAGCGTGGGTCGTGGTGTTAAATTGTGAATGCATGACCTCTATGAGAAGTACACGAGTCTTTGGTTAGTGTCCTTGCATGTAATTTTAGCATGGAGCGCATAAAATAATGAATGAGTGCATGGTATCATGTTTCATATATTCCTCTGTTTTGTATCCCACTCAGTCACTTGTATATGCATGCTAAAAGGCACATGAATCATATATTAAGTCACTTAAATATTGAAAGGACAGTCCATACAATCGACATATATAAACATGAATTGAACTCAACTTGACATGCATGTTGTACTCAAATATAATCATCACTAAAACTAATAAGTTGTCACATAAAATCATGTTTTGACATCACTTAAATATTGAATGAAAGACACACTCGACCCTTCTTTGCATGCCTTTGTCACGTCCATTTATCGAGCTTAAATTGTCACTTTTCACCTTAGACTATAATAGTAATATTATAAAGTGTTTAATATTTAGTTATTTATCGCAATAAAACCTAAATTTATGAAACTTGTCATAATTGATCTTTAAAACATGATAATGCTTATTTTCATCGGTTTGATCTAAATTGACTTTAATTATATCATCAACAACTAAACTTGCTAATTATGGAAACTTACTAAAATGGGTAAACCTAATTCATCAGACTTAAAAGTAATACGTGGTATTAATTTGTATAGGTTCTGCGAAGAAGGAGTGATCCTTTGCTTTTCGTGTTTCTTGCTTTTGTTAGTTTTGCTTTTGGAATAAGGTACAGATATTCTGACCTTATCTCTTAAGGTTTCTCATGATTCGTTTACATATTTCGATATTAGATTTGAACTGTGATACTTTGCTCTGAGCCTTCTATTTAGGGCTTCCCTATGACTCTGCTATGCACCCTTTTGTTATGAACTCTGATTATGAACCTTTTCTGATTATGAACCTTCTGATTGTGAACCTTATGACTACGAACCTTTCTGATTATGAGCCATTGATATGAACTTTTGATTATGAACTTATGTTATGGAACTTTGATATGAACTTTGATATGAATCCTTATGATTTGATTATGCTTTGACCCTTCAGTTTGATACCCGAGCCAAATATGTTTTCCCTAGCCATGAAGGTAACATGGCCGTGTCAGTGATGCACCTCTGGCATGACTCTAGGGCAATAGAGTGATGTTCTGCCACGTCCCTTGGTGGTGGATCATATTTTGTATATGTGAGGTAGGGGCTTATGGATGCATCCTAGATCTGCTCATATCTAATATGATATGATTTGTGCGGTGAATGATGTCGTGTGCAATCACGCGTCTTCACAATCTGGGAGCTAGCTACCCCATTGGTTACCTTGAGGTCTCCCTCCTATTGGTTTGGTATTCCGAGGTCACCCCTCCGAATACAATGGCTACTTATGATATGATATGATATGATATGTTTCTGGGCTCGTGGTAGATTTCTGACAACCCTTACACTTTTGATATGCCTATACTATACTTTCTGTATTTCCCCAACGCACCATAATTTGTATTAATTGTTCATTACTCAGTACCCTTATATGACTCACTCTTACCAAGATATAGATACTCCTTTTCATTGATCTGTCACACTTTCATTTCGTTATTTCAGACTATCGTTCCATTCACGTACCGGGTTATTATATGTTATTGGATTTGATTATGCTTTTCATGTGTTATGTGACTACTGATTTCTCTGCTGCGATGTGATTAATATACGGTTATCCGAGTTACTGTTTTCATCGATGATATGTGATCTCACTGTTATGTGACCCTCTGAATTGTTTGGTGACCATGCTAATGTGTAATCGTTAGTTTTGTCTATTTATTATGTGTACTTCGTTCAGTTAATTCCGTGGACTATGACTATTCGTTGTGTCCTTATTCGCTTATTGTTTACCTGCCATGTTTACATTTACTTCGCTCTATGCTACGGTTTGATTAGGTAAATGGTTCAGCTTGTGACATCTGGCTTGTTAATTTGTTTAGTTTCCCTGCTATGTCTTTAATTCATTTAATTATATCGTTTATACTATATTCCTACTTATTACGTGTGACTGCCATGTGTTGACTGCTGTTAGTACTTCCGCTGTTATGATACTAGTTATGTTTTCAACTAAGGGTTTTGACCTGTGTGAATTGTCATGCTCACTTATTAATTAATTGCTTCCGTTTTCCTGTAGATATCTGTTTGGTTTGTATGTCTTCGATTTCCGATTTGATTGTATGACATATATGTTGTGTTGATGCGACCGCTATGTATGCTTATGTTTCAGCTTCTTGTATGTCCGGTTTGTATGCTTGTTTATATGTCATCGATGTTTTGATTTGCTTCGTTCGCCTTGTTATCTGTTTGTTTTGGATATCTGTAAAATTGTGTTCTGCAGGATCCTCATTGACTCATTGTTCTCATTTCGCTGCGACTTTGTTATCCGTTTCCTTTGTTTCATTTTGCATTTCAGATTTTATTTAGGTTTCGTTTTGTTATATCTGTTCACTGGGCTTTTTAAGCTCAGCCGCATTTCTTTTCATGCGGCAGGTTTTAGGTTGGAAGATGGGCTTCGATGGGCTGAGGGTTAGAGTATCTGAGTGTACCAATCCTAGCACCTTATTACTTTGGGACTTATTTTGAAGAACTTTCGTTTTGGGATTTTAATTCATTCTGGATATTGTATTTTCTTGTCAGTCAATTGTGTATATGTTTTGATACTTCATCTTTTTAGGTTTCCGTTTGTAAAGATTTCATTTGTATGTTCTGATATGACACCAGAATGTGACACTTCTACCCTTGCTGGGTTGGGGTGTTACAGTTAGTGTTGCCTATGTAATCACAAGCAAACTAATAGAAAATCTCTACAACCCGTATTCTATAGCGGAATGTAAATACAAGCTGTTATAACTAAGAACACTTAGATCCTCTATGGATCTTTTTATTCACTGAAACTCTATGTTTCGAATTGTTATTTATTACAAACTATTAAGTTCCTTTTATAGACAAGGAACCCTAAACTATTACTACTCAATCGACTAAACATGCAAGCATGCATTTAATGACTAAACACTAAACAATATTGAGCAGAACATTAATACCCATGCTAAACTCGAGCAGTTCAAGAATAATGATGGGTTAGCATTTAAATAATAAAGCGCATGCGATCCTAGTCGCTTCCACCCTTCGCAGGAAGCACCGGCAACGCTTTTAATCTTCAGAATCTCTTCTTGCAGATTCTCGCTTCTACTTCAGCTAATCCTTCTAAGTAAAGAATGGGATATTGAGAATTCTACTTCGCATAATTCCCAACAAATGAGTTTGGCTAGTTAGCCATGAATTTCTGCAAGTTTCTCATGAATTTCTGCGAGTTTCTCATGAATTCTGAGTTTCTCATGAATTTCTCGAGTTTCTTTGAATTTCTCGAGTTTGGAAATTTTTTGAAGTTCTCATGAGTTTGTTTTTGAAGTTCTGTGAGTTTGGATTTAAATTCTGAAGTTTGAAATATTTTGAAGTCTAAATCTTATTACCATATTAGACTGTTAAGAGGTGGTCATAAAGTCAGAATCTGAATGAAACAATGTTATTTATTTGTTTATAATTGGAATGAATTTAATTGTCCGCTTTTTTTAAATATATGATTTAAAACCATCGTCATACGACAAACAAGTATCTTGTGTAAACATAAAAAAAAACATTTTTTTTATCATAAATTTAACACAATTAATAAACAATTAAATAAATTATCTTAACACATATTCTAAATTTAACATAGTAAAAAAACTATTATTGACATTGGCGCCGACCCCAGTTGGTGATAGAGATGATGACGGCGGCAAGAGGTGGTCGGCCGAGTTTAGAGGTGGTCGCGGCGCCTATGAAGGGGGAGGTTGTTAAGGTGTTCATGGGTTGAAGGGATGTTGGGATGAAGGGTTAAGAGGAAATACGACTTGTGCACCACCTCTTATTGGGTAAGATGGGTAAGGTCTTACGGCCTTTGATTGGAAAAAGAAAAACAAATAACCTCCACCCTTGTTAGATTAACGAATTGCCTCCTTTGTATTATTCATTCCCAACAATATATAGTGTACATAAGATCATTCTAGATACAGAAATAATGGACTAGGCCTACTAAACCAATAAAGGCCTATGGCAAAATAAACATATCAACTAACACTCCTCCGAAGTTTGAGCGGGAGGTGTGCGGACACTCACACTGTACGGAACTCCTCAAACAAAGCCAACCCGAGTAACCATGTCACGAACAAAGTGGATATCAATCTCAAAATGCTTTATTCGCTGATACTGCACTGAATTAGCCGTTAAATAAATATCACTAATATTATCACAATAAACAAGAGTGGTTATGGATGAGGTAGATTCATACGGTGAAGCTTAGAGGAAATAATTTTTGGGAGATTGAAGTTGATAAGAATGACAGTTTGGGATGGAAAGCTATCCTGGATATTAGAGACAAGATAAAGAACACAGTTGTGTACAAAATTGGGAATGGAAAATCTACCTCCATGTGTATGATAACTGGAGCCCAATTGGTCCATTAAGTCAATATATTTCTTATAGGAAAATATTTGATGCTAGACTAGCTGCTAATTTTTAAAAAAAATTGATATGATTAAAGAACGAAAATGGATTGGCCTAGTGACTGGTATGTGCAGTTTAATAATGTGACCAACATTACTGAACCAAGAATTGGTCCAAGAAAAATGACAGTGTGATTTGGAAAGATGATAATGGTAAAGAGATGGATTTTGCTGTGAAGAATGTCTGCAAGGATTTAAGAAATAATGATCAAATTGTCTCATGGTAGAAAATGGTATGGTATCCTCAATACATTCCAAAACATGCATGCACTTTATGGTTAGCTATGCAGGATAGATAGAGTACTCAAGATAAATTTAAGAAACCAAGCAATTATGCAGTCAATAGATGTTATCTTTGCATGAAGGAATTTGGAAGACTTAGACCATTTGTTCTTTAAGTGTGAGTTCACTAGAACAAAAAGTGGATTTGGCTACATCGAAAAAGTGTGACGATATACATATAGTCACACATGATTTTTCGAGTGTATGTGACTAAAGGTGCCGCGACCATAGGTACTCTATGGTCACGTGTTTGACTTTTTTAGTCTCTATTGCAAAAGAGTAACCAAAACCGTAACATGTGTGACTAATTAGGTACAAATTTTGTTGGATTAATCCGTATTAGTGACCATAAACACAGTATAGTCACACAAAGCATGTTTCTTTTGGGTATTTAGTCACATACAATTAAGCATAAAGTGGCCAAAAGTGTTAATAAGTGTGACCATATATTGTTTAAGGTGAAGAAATATGTATTTTGTGTGACTATTGATCATCCAATGGCCACTTGAATTTTATGTTTGTGTGGCCATTTATAACATTTAGTCACACAAAGCATGTTTGTTTTGTGTATTTAGTCACATACAATTAATCATAAAGTGCCAAACGCGGTTAATAAGTGTGACCATATAGTGTTTGTAAAGAAACGTGTGTTTTGTGTGACTATTGATCATCCAATAGCCACATGAATTTTATGTTTGTGTGGCCTTTTCTAACATTTAGTCACACAAATCATGTTTGTTTTGAGTATTTAGTCACATACAATTAACCATAAAGTGACTAAAAGTGTTAATAAGTGTGACCATATGGTGTTTAAAGTGAAGAAATGTGTGTTTTGTGTGACTATTGATCATCCAATGGCCACTTGAATTTTATGTTTGTGTGGCCTTTTCTAACATTTAGTCACACAAAGCATGTTTCTTTTGGGTATTTAGTCACATACAATTAATCATAAAGTGGCCAAAAGTGTTAATAAATGTGACCATATGGTGTTTTAAGTGAAGAAATGTGTGTTTTGTGTGACTATTGCTCATCCAATGGCCACATTAATTTTATGTTTGTGTGGCCTTTTCTAACATTTAGTCACACAAAGCATGTTTGTTTTGGGTATTTAGTCACATGCAATTAACCATAAAGTGGCTAAAAGTGTTAATAAGTGTGACCATATGGTGTTTAAAGTGAAGAAATGTGTGTTTTGTGTGACTATTGATCATCCAATGGCCACTTGAATTTTATGTTTGTGTGGCCTTTTCTAACATTTAGTCACACAAAGCATGTTTGTTTTGGGTATTTAGTCACATACAATTAATCATAAAGTGGCCAAAAGTGTTTATAAGTGTGACCATATGGTGTTTTAAGTGAAGAAATGTGTGTTTTGTGTGACTATTGATCATCCAATGGCCACATGAATTTTATGTTTGTGTGGCCTTTTCTAACATTTAGTCACACAAAGCATGTTTGTTTGGGTATTTAGTCACATACAATTAAGCATAAAGTGGCCAAAAGTGTTAATAAGTGTGACCATATGGTGTTTTATGTGAAGAAATGTGTGTTTTGTATGACTATTGATCATCCAATGGCCACATTAATTTTATGTTTGTGTGGCCTTTTCTAACATTTAGTCAAACAAAGCATGTTTGTGTTGGGTATTTAGTCACATACAAATTAAGCATAAAGTGGCCAAAAGTGTTAATAAGTGTGACCATATGGTGTTTTTAGTGAAGAAATGTGTGTTTTGTGTGACTATTGATCATCCAATGGCCACATTTATTTTATGTTTGTGTGGCCTTTCTAACATTTAGTCACACAAAGCATGTTTCTTTTGGGTATTTAGTCACATAAAATTAAGCATAAAGTGGCCAAAAGTGTTAATAAGTGTGACCATATGGTGTTTTAAGTGAAGAAATGTGTGTTTTGTGTGACTATTGCTCATCCAATAGCCACATTAATTTTATGTTTGTGTGCCCTTTTCTAACATTTAGTCACACAAAGCATGTTTCTTTTGGGTATTTAGTCACATACAAATTAAGCATAAAGTGGCCAAAATTGTTAATAAGTGTGACCATATGGTGTTTTAAGTGAAGAAATGTGTGTTTTGTGTGACTATTGCTCATCCAATGGCCACATTAATTTTATGTTTGTGTGGCCCTTTCTAACATTTAGTCACACAAAGCATGTTTGTTTTGGGTATTTAGTCACATGCAATTAAACATAAAGTGGCTAAAAGTGTTAATAAGTGTGACCATATGGTGTTTAAAGTGAAGAAATGTGTGTTTTGTGTGACTATTGATCATCCAATGGCCACTTGAATTTTATGTTTGTGTGGCCTTTTCTAACATTTAGTCACAGAAAGCATGTTTGTTTTGGGTATTTAGTCACATACAATTAATCATAAAGTGGCCAAAAGTGTTTATAAGTGTGACCATATGGTGTTTTAAGTGAAGAAATGTGTGTTTTGTGTGACTATTGATCATCCAATGGCCACATGAATTTTATGTTTGTGTGGCCTTTTCTAACATTTAGTCACACAAAGCATGTTTGTTTTGGGTATTTAGTCACATACAATTAAGCATAAAGTGGCCAAAAGTGTTAATAAGTGTGACCATATGGTGTTTTATGTGAAGAAATGTGTGTTTTGTATGACTATTGATCATCCAATGGCCACATTAATTTTATGTTTGTGTGGCCTTTTCTAACATTTAGTCAAACAAAGCATGTTTGTTTTGGGTATTTAGTCACATACAAATTAAGCATAAAGTGGCCAAAAGTGTTAATAAGTGTGACCATATGGTGTTTTTAGTGAAGAAATGTGTGTTTTGTGTGACTATTGATCATCCAATGGCCACATTTATTTTATGTTTGTGTGGCCTTTTCTAACATTTAGTCACACGAAGCATGTTTCTTTTGGGTATTTAGTCACATAAAAATTAAGCAGAAAGTGGCCAAAAGTGTTAATAAGTGTGACCATATGGTGTTTTAAGTGAAGAAATGTGTGTTTTGTGTGACTATTGCTCATCCAATAGCCACATTAATTTTATGTTTGTGTGCCCTTTTCTAACATTTAGTCACACAAGCATGTTCTTTTGGGTATTTAGTCACATACAAATTAAGCATAAAGTGGCCAAAAGTGTTAATAAGTGTGACCATATGGTGTTTTAAGTGAAGAAATGTGTGTTTTGTGTGACTATTGCTCATCCAATGGCCACATTAATTTTATATTTGTGTGGCCCTTTCTAACATTTAGTCACGCATCGAATTAAGCAAACTGTGACCAAAAAGTGTTAATAATTGTGACTATATGAATCTTTTAGTCACATATAAGAAATCAGTATATATCAAAACAAATTCAAATAATATATATATATATATATATATATATATATATATATATATATATATATATATATATATATATATATATATATATATATATATATATATATATATATATATATATATTCAAAATATATTCAAATACAATAAAATTTGAATGTATATAAAATTCTAATTTCGCATAATAAAATTCTCAATAATTTAACTACTTCTGACTCTTGATCTTCTTAGCTTCCTTTTGCATGGTATCACTAGAGACGTAGAGCTTCGTTTGTATTTTAGGTGCGCTTCTGTTCTCACCAATCAGTTTTATGGTACTTGGTGGTGTTACTTGTAGGAAACAAAAGCCGGGTATTAAACACTAATTAAATATGAAGAATGATATATGTAGGTTTATAATACACATGCATGTATGTACCTTTTCATCGAAAACCACTTGATCCTTTGGCCATGCATAAAAACCACCTAATGCATCCTCAACTGCTTTTGAGACCGTACATTCCTACATCCGTATGCACGTGATCCACTAAAGATAATTTGTTGCATGTATATATGTATCAGTAATTAATTAAACTAAAGAACATATGAAAATGTTTAAATACATACTTGTGGTAGTGCTATTAATGGAGACTCCGTTCTTGTGATCCGAAAGTTGACATGAAGAATCTTTTCGCTTTGATCTAGTCGATTTCTTAGATGCGATGATTTAACATTTTCCTATATGTGGAAAACTAGAAGGAGGGGTTGAATAGTTTTACCAATTAAAACTTCATTTTAATCTATTTAGATCGACTTATGTCAATCTATTTGGATGTGTGTGTTGGATGTTGATAAACAAACATATAAAGGTAAGTAATGAAAAGATAAGAGTAAGAAGCACAAAACCACAACGCAAGTATTTATAGTGGTTCATCTACAAGGTCACCTTCTTGACCTACTCCACCTCCCGAGTCACCTACTCGCGAGTTCGTAATCACTACACCAATCTCCTTATGGCGGAGAAGCCTTCACAACTTCGCCTACTCTTTTCCAAGACTAGGCTAACCACCGGTTCTTTTTCACCCAAGGTGAACCACACCTACACAACGTCGCCTACCCTTTATAAGGTACTAGGCTAAGTACCTAGTTCTTTCACACCTTAGGTGAACTACACCTTCACAACGTCGCCTACCCTTTATTAGGTACTAGGCTAAGCACTTAGTTCCATTGCAATGGAGGAACTACTACCATACTACACCAACGACTAATCCCAAAGGAGATCTACTCCTTTACAACATCATCAAGGATATCAATATCCTTGGATCTAATACTATTCTATCTTGTACATCGAAACACACCATATCGAATGTACATCTAAGGCACCTTTCACTAATGCCTTTGACTAGATCTACAAGACACCTTTCACTAATGTCTTGTGTCTTCACTTCTAAGCACCTTTCACTAATGCTTCTTTGTCTTGACTTCTAAGCACCTTTCACTAATGCTTATTTGTCTTGACTTCCAAGCACCTACCACAAGTGCTTTATCCTATAGACGATAGATACCCTTCACTAATATCTTCGTCTTGACTCTTGAGACATCTTTCACTAATGTCTTCAACACTACACTTCTTTGAAGAAAGAAAGGAATCATCAACAAGAAGACTTCAGTAGCCTTGATGATGAGGAAGTATGGCAACTCATGGACTTGAGCTTGCTCGACTTCAAAGGTGGTGAGCTTGCCTTTAAGAGGAACCTAAAAGATCACACAAAAACAAAACTACAAACATAGATCTCTTGGATCTAAGGTTAGTGAGATTTAACTCAGGGGGGAAAGTGTGTTAGAAAGGGATTCAAAAGGGGTAAGAAATAATGAAGGCATGGCTCACTATTTATAGAGGAAAAATCCTAATCGTTCCTCGGATCCCACGGATCCCTACCACAAGGGATTCGGCTAGCACAAAGCTAGGGATCCGTGGTACGCCCTTTGCCCATGGGTACTTTTGGTTATGGGTCATGGGTCATGGGTTATGGGTCGATCCATGGTTTTCTTTCTTGGTACAATGTATCTTAAGGATACAATTAACTTGGTTAAGTGGTATATATGAAACCATGGGTTGTGGGTCAAAACCATTTGCTAGTATTTACCCATTTAGTATATACTTGTATTTACCCATTTTAGCATATACTTAGTTTTTACCCATTTTAGTATACTTAGTTTAAGTATATGTTTAACCCAATATGTAAACACTAATTGTTGTACATATGTATCTAAATCATAAAATCACTTATACTTGTTTTAGTGTTTTATGTGAAAGCGTAAGTGTGTTAGAAAACTATTAGTCCAAACCATTTACGTATTTTATTTGTTTCGTTAAAATGATTTTACTTTTGTTATCGACAAAACATTAGAAGATCGTAAAATATAAATAAACGTTTTTACGGCTTATTTGTATTAACAATCTCCCCCTTTTTGTTGATGACAAAATATAAAATTATTTTAAGGAAAAGCTAAAATT
Organism: Chrysanthemum makinoi; assembly: GCA_910596185.1. Classification (NCBI taxonomy): domain Eukaryota; kingdom Viridiplantae; phylum Streptophyta; class Magnoliopsida; order Asterales; family Asteraceae; genus Chrysanthemum; species Chrysanthemum makinoi. Next base: position 106,998,840 of record OU343222.1, on the reverse strand, counting down.
TGTAAAAATTTGAATTTGTAGTTTTTACTTTCTTTTCTCCCCTTTTGTCAAAACAAAAGTGTTTGAAGGAAAGCAACACATTGTTTTTAAGAAAAACATGTGAAAGAAAAAGTAAAAAGGAACAGAGAGCAAATAACGGAAAGGATCTCGCTTTTACTCCCCCTTGACGAGTCCATCCCTATGTTAAGGCGTCAAGTAAATGATACTAATCTAGTTTGTTTGCAAATAAGTTTGCAAAAGATATCGCCTACGAGACGAATGTGCTCCCCCTTGATTATTGCAAAGGGATGTCATGAAATGTAAACCTAGTATTGCAAGTAATTTGTAATGTATTGCTTTGACATAAAGCTCCCCCTAGCTTTAGGATGTCAAAGTCTTCATATGTAAATTGAATAACTACAAAACAAAGGTTAGAAATCAAGTATAATTCACAATTTCCTGCAAATGTGATTCAAGTTGGTAGAAAGAAATATTTCGTCTTCACGGATCCCACGGTTCCCTCCTAGTAGGGATCCGCCTAGGCAACTGAGGGATCCGTCTGGCTGATGAATAAAGTCAGCAAAGATTGGTATAACAAGAAATGTTAATACCGAAAAGAGATATGGATTATATAGTATACTCACATACTCATAAATATAGCAAGTAGCATGTAATTCCATTTAATAAACAAGAGTTATGATATACATGACTTGAAAAACAAGAAAATAGACAATACATGACTAGGAATTTCTAGATCACCTAACGCTTGAAGCTAAGACACCACTATAATATTTTAGCTCAAGTTTTGTTTAGGTTTAATCTCGCCGAAACGTTCGAGGAGATGATAGAACATGAAACGTTGGTCTTCTCGTACTTCATGTATCAAACTTTCAACATGTTGACAATGATAGCAATATTTGTCATGGCTAGGTAGTGGTGGTGGATGAAATGAAATGGCTTGATTCGAAGGATCAAGTGAAGCCGCTTGTGGAGCTTCAAACGATGGAGGGATTGGTGGAGGTGCATTTAAGAATGACTCAACCAAGAATGATGGTGGTGGTAGAGAAGTGTCAACTTCCATATGGTCGGGTGGTTGACTTTGATGATTTGTCATAATCCAAATGGGATTGTATGATGAAAACGCCGAAGGAAGCTCGGAGCAAGTGTTGACTCAACACCTTTATTTTGAATCATTATTCCTCCTAATGAGGAGAATGTTGTCGGGGCGGGAGCGATGAGACGCCTAGGAGGCAAGTCCTCTAAATTGTAGAGGTGTGGTGATGATAGTGGGATGTAAATGAAATAGCTCTAGGAACCAATGGTGATGGTTTAGTGGAGATGATATTGTTTGGCCTAGGAGGTATGGTGGTGTTTGGCAAAGGTAGTTTTGTGGGTACTATCCTTTTAGGAATTGGTTTGATTGGATGATGAAGGATTCTATCATTTGTTGGCTTGACTGGAGATGATTCGGTTGAAGAAATTTCGTGTAAACACGAGCTCTTTTCATGGGTGGTTCTTTGGTGGATAAGTTACTACTTGGGGTTTTCCTCATGATGAGATGATTTCAAGAGTTTGCAAGAGCTGAAAGTTAGGATGAGAGTGATGACTATGGAGGTCCTAACAAGGTGGTTTCTAAACTAAGAGATTTGGCAAGTGCATTTAAGCCTTAAGCCACTAGAATTCATTGAAATTTGATGATTGACATGCACAAGAGTCAACTTCAGAGGTTGCAGTGATCTAGGAACTCATTTAAGATGAGATGGAGTGTTTGAGTTAGGAAGATAAGTTGAAATGATTGTTTTGCAAGATTTGACATAAATTGTCATCCGGATCCCACGGTTCCCTCATCAGAGGGATCCGTCTAGGCTAATCCTAGGGATCCAGCTCTCAGCAGCTATGAAAGAGTGGAAATGATGTTTCTAAGATCTAAGACCTATATCATCTTGAGTGTTTCAGTCCTTCTAAGTGTTTTTGAATGAAGGGATGCTTGAGTACTTGAAGGTAATGAATGGATGTAGCTAATGATTGTCTTTTATGGAAGGATTTGGAACTTTCAAGAGTACCAATGGTGAGCAAGGATGACACTAAAGATTTAGAGTGTCAATTGAAGCTAAATGATCCTAGAGATCAGGTTGTGTTTAGGATAGTGTTTTGGAAAATATCCTAGAGGCTTTGAGATGAGAAAACTAGATTTTGATCAACTTTGATCAATTTTGAGGTGAGGATGATTTATGAACAATTTTGTCATAATCGAAAGATTTCTAAGACTAGATGTGAGGGATCAAGTAGAAAATGAAGTGTGAGTTTAAGAGCGGAAGAGTAGTGGATTAAGGACCAAACGGTAGATTTACAATTGTCTTAGAATGTGATCTAGGTGAGTTATGTATGAGTAGGAAAGATCAACCTATCTTGATAAGGACTTAATTTTGCCTTAAGGCACTATGCTTAGCTGAGTGTGTGAGGTGTTCTAAGGATATGTTTGAAATATAATGCTTGCAATTGCATTTTCTGCTTGCCGGATCCCACGGTTCCCTAAGAGTGGGATCCGCCTAGTGCAATCTTTGGGATCCGCCCATCCGCCAGCAGGACCTTTACTAAAGGTAAGCAATGATCTTGACAATGCACTATATCTCAAGGATAGTCTAAAGAGAGTTCTAATACCAAGATATCAAATGTAAAATGTTTTATTTCATGAAGGAAATTGGATTACATTGATAAAGCATTAGTACAAGAGATTTGATCCTATTTTGGAATACTATTAGTTTCCTTGAGTGTTTTTTCTAGGAGGATCATTATGTGATTGATGAGTGTTGGTGGAATCAAGAATGAAGAAAGTCTTCATGAGAGATATGTTTAGCGGTTCCATCATCTTGTTCACAAGTACGTACAATGGACTTTGAAATTGAGGATGGAAGTGCATAACATTATGATAGAGGCGTGTCAAGAACATTCCATAAGGGATGAGTTTATTCTTTAAGCCTTGAAGATTTGCAAATTACTTAAGCAAGAAGTAGGCGAGATTGTATGGTTGTTGTGTTAGCAAACAGTACAACATGTGAGCACAACAAGCTGGAAGAATTTCGATTTCCTAAGACTCCAAACATTTTCACGTAGGATGAGTGCAAGAGGCTTGTACTCTTCTCGGGTATCCCTTGTAAAGATAATGTTTGGATCGGAGTAATATGGTCGAGGTTTGCATATTATGTGATTTAAATATTCCGGGGAGGGTATGTGTGAACAATATGGACTATTTTCTTCACAAAAGTTGAAGAGAGAATCAAGAGACCAATCTTTCGTGAAGGCACATTGTCCATGATTTGGAATTCGGAGGATGTGAGCAAAATGCCCAAGGGTTAGAGTGAACTTTTGGTTTTGATATAAAACCAAAGAGATAGAGAGCGATCCTCGTTACGAACGAAGTTCGACTTGACTAAGAATTCCATTATGAACCTTGGACATATCTTCTCGTTGATTTCAAGAAGACATTCTAGTCCTATGGCTCGGAATGAGGTATTGATACCTTCTTCGAATTGTAGAGAGGTGTCTACAATACGTCCTTCGTGGAAGTGACGTTTTCGAGATTATTGAACCCACGGATTACGATTGCAGGTGTGTTGGTTGAGAGAGATGTTCGGAGTGTAGACGCTAGTGAGTGAAAAATCAAACTCATATTCATGCGTCATAGTTGAACCTATAGAAACGACAAGTTAATAAAGGGAGGTGTTTGTGGTCAACTTATGATAATCTAATATTTTTACTAGATTTTATTAACAAAGGTTTTAACAAGAAATACACTTAACTCACTTATGGTTTTGACATACAAGTGGAGTATTACTCTTAGAAGAAAAGAGGTTCTTGATTTGCATGAAAACTGTTTTCCAAGAGGACGGATCCCACGTTCCTTTTCAAAAGGGATCCGCTAGTACAACTTCCGGATCCGTAGATCTCGTAATACATGAACAGATTATATGAAAATGCATAGATTTTTGAATCTCATAATTTTATACCAAGATATATGTTTTAACCTACATTTTCTTTTAGCATGCATACATGACTTCTAATGTATCACAGAAGAATACAAAGCATATAAATCAAAATAAGTGTCAAACACATTATGATAGCAACAACCTAGATAAACTAGATTATTAATAATATTGCATTTCAATACTAAGGATGATACAAAAGATTGGGTATATGATCCCAATATAGATTAACAACACAAAGTAAATGTCTCCGTATGTGAACTTCATCATAGGGAACACAAAGAGCGATGAGTGTTAGCGAGCGATGAAAGCGATGTAAACCATGTTGATGACGGATCTTTCTTGGTTTCCGTTGAGATAGAGTGAGGAGGAAGATGAAATTGGAAGATTTTGAAAAAAAGAGGATTTGGTAGAGTGGCCGACGGTGGGGTTTTATAGGGAAGGAGGAATTTTTGAAATTCGTGTTTTGCTTTATTATTGGATTTAAAAGAAACAAAACAAAGTTTTATATACCACGACTTTAGACGAGAAATAAAACACGTATGTGAGAAAAAGGCTTCCTAATGAATCTTTATGTAAAACATATATAAGCACAAAAGATAATCATATAAATACCTAAATAGGCATACTTAATTATCAAGAAAAATAAAAAGAGAATCATACCTCTAGCGCACTTAGGAATGTCTTTACAAATGACACAACAAATGTCACTTAGACGATTCCCGCTCCTTTGCTATTAAGATACCTTCTTAAGGAAGGTATTCTTGTTACCAAGCGACTCCTAAAGCTTGGTGGGTATGAGCTTTGACTAATCAACATGACAAAGAAGATTAGTGCATTTAAATGAAAAGGTAAAAAAAAAATGTTGTTATCAAATCAACATCCAAACATATAGTTTTGAAAGACATGGTGTTTGCTTTTATGAAAAACCTTCTTTGTAGTTTACAATTAACCATGGATCGTATCAAGTTTTTAAAGTACAATATACTTCAAGAAACTTGGTAACGAAGCTCCGATGCCAATTGTGGAAAACTAGAAGGGGGTTGAATAGTTTTACCAATTAAAACTTCATTTTAATCTATTTAGATCGACTTATGTCAATCTATTTGGATGTGTGTGGTGGATGTTGATAAACAAACATATAAAGGTAAGTAATGAAAAGATAAGAGTAAGAAGCACAAAACCACAACGCAAGTATTTATAGTGGTTCGGCTACAAGGTCACCTTCCTTGCCCTACTCCACTCCCGAGTCACCTACTCGAGAGTTCGTAAACACTACACCAACTCCTTATGGATGAGAAGCCTTCACAACGTCGCCTACTCTTTTTCCGGTACTAGGCTAACCACCGGTTCTTTCACTCCAAGGTGAACCACACCTACACAACGTCGCCTACCCTTTATAAGGTACTAGGCTAAGTACCTAGTTCTTTCACACCTTAGGTGAACTAAACCTTCATAACGTCTCCTACCCTTTATTAGGTACTAGGCTAAGCACCTAGTTCCATTGCAATGGAGGAACTACTACCACACTACACCAACGACTAATCCCAATGGAGATCTACTAGTTTACAACATCATCAAGGATATCAATATCCTTGGATCTAATACTAGTCTATCTTGTACATCGAAACACACCATATCGAATGTACATCTAAGGCACCTTTCACTAATGCCTTTGACTAGATCTACAAGACACCTTTCACTAATGTTTTTTGTCTTCACTTCTAAGCACCTTTTACTAATGCTTCTTTGTCTTGACTTCTAAGCACCTTTCACTAATGCTTCTTTGTCTTGACTTCCAAGCACCTACCAAAAGTGCTTTATCCTATAGACGATAGATACCCTTCACTAATATCTTCGTCTTGACTCTTGAGACATCTTTCACTAATGTCTTCAACACTACACTTCTTTGAAGAAAGAAAGGAATCATCAACAAGAAGACTTCAGGAGCCTTGATGATGAGGAAGCATGGCAACTCATGGACTTGAGCTTGCTCGACTTCAAAGGTGGTGATCTTGCCTTTAAGAGGAACCTAAAAGATCACACAAAAACAAAACTACAAACATAGATCTCTTGGATCTTAGGTTAGTGAGATTTAACTCAGGGGGAAAGTGTGTTAGAAAGGGATTCAAAAGGGGTAAGAAATAATGAAGACATGGCTCACTATTTATAGAGGAAAAATCCTATCGTTCTCGGATCCCACGGATCCCTACCACAAGGGATCCGGCTAGCACAACGATAGGGATCCGTGGTCCTCTTGCCCATGGGTATTTTGGTTATGGGTCACGGGTCATGGGTTATGGGTTGATCCATGGTTTTCTTTCTAGGTACAATGTATCTTAAGGATACAATGAACTTGGTTTAGTGGTATATATAAAACCATGGGTTGTGGGTCAAAACCATTTGCTAGTATTTACCCATTTAGTATATACTTGTATTAACCCATTTTAGCATATGTTTTAGTTTTACCCATTTTAGTATACTTAGTTTAAGTATATGTTTAACCCAATATGTAAACACTAATTGTTGTACATATGTATCTAAATCATAAAATCACTTATACATGTTTTAGTGTTTTATGAAAGCGTAGTGTGTTAGAAAACTATTAGTCCAAACCATTTACTTATTTTATTTGTTTCGTTAAAATGATTTTACGTTTGTTATCGACAAAAACATTAGAAGAATTAAAATATAACTAAACGTTATTTGGCTTTATTTTGTATTAACACTATATGTATAATACACCTAAATAATACATGTATGTAGAATTAAAAAATCACGTGGGTGATTTATTACTTATAATTATTTCCATTTCCTTTCCAGTTGCAAGTCCATTAATTTCAATGCTCGCAATTTTCTCACGTCCAGCAACACGTGTTCCGGCATCATCATCACGACTGCTATTTATAAGATTAATGTTTCACCGGAGACACTGAAATATAAATTGTTTAAGAAGACTGCAACAGTATTTAAAAGGGTAAAAAAAGATGGAATGTTACTTTCTTATGTCTTACTTCCTTTTGTGTCAATGGAGTTGTAGTTGACTGCAACTGACCCCTTTGTGCAGCAATTATTTCATCAAATCATGTATTACGCCTCTTTTTCTTGACGTTGGCGCCTCTCATTATCAAGTTCACTTTGAAGTGACACCACTCTTTCATCAGATGCTTGTCTGATTCGAGGCAAATCAAAATACCTCTTGTAGGTTACTCCACCTCCCACTCCTCTCGCATATCTTCCCTTTTCCTTACCTAATACAAATGTCATGGCATCAGTGCCATGATCAAGCTTCAAGGTTCCTTGTTTGATCTTCTCCTCCGTCTCTTTCTGCACACACAATATGGGAAACAGGTTATTTAATTCTACCAGTATTAACTTATAAATAACAGTATTAACTTATAACTAACAGTTTTAACTAATACACTATTAGTTTTAACTAATACACTATCAGTATTAACTTATAACTAACAATAAACATAATCATAAATGAGTCAAACTTACAATTTTTTGTCCAACTGTTATGATATCATCATCGTGAAATTCTTCGTCTTATTCACCTTCCTTTCAACCACAGCGTACCACGCGGTGGTTCTTCATCTGGTTCAATTTCTTTATTCTCGATCTTAAAAACATCAAATACATACACTTGTAAGATAAACCAATATAAACGAAAGTATGATGCTATTAAATGCAAATGTTTAATGTTACCATTTTATCCATCACACGGGCGTATCCACCTCGTCCCATTCTATGATGATAAACAAACTTGGAACGCGCCACTTTAGATGCAGCTGATTTCACCTTGCAACACAAAATAAAAAGGTGTTTAGATGTAGTAATGGTGATAGTATACAACTAATATATATGGAAACATCAAATGTGACAGATATTTGAACTTGAATAAAAATGAATAATTAACACCTTGTATTCCCGGTGGCGTGTAGTTTACAAAATTTACCCAATCTTCAGCTTTTATAATTGCACTATACTTCGCCGGGACTTCATTAAGTTTTTAAAGGGTATTTTGGTTGGGCAATATGTAGTTTTCGGTCGATTTCCTTCTGAAATTCCTTAGAAGTTGACCAAGACGATTCATTATCAGCTTTCGGACTGTCAAATCAACATCAAAATATCGCTGCAAAGATTAATACAATGTTGTTAATTAGTTGCACACAATGTAAATGCATAGATAAACTTATTAACACCTTGTACTACGGAAGCCAAGCCACTACTAGTTAAAAAAAAAAAGTATCCGTGTACCGTGATTCGTCGCATTTTATCTCTTGCTCTGAATCAACCTTCCTCCGGATAGAATCCGACACCTATATGCTCCGAACAAATCACCCAAAAACTCGAAAACAATGCCCTGTTTTTTCCTGATATCCTATTCAGTGCATCGAAGGTTACACTGACCTTTATTCCGTCGGTTTTTCCATAATCCCTGAGAAACTTAGCTAACCTAGTTATGCCCTCTTAACAACATTCACATTTGAATGGTTGTTTTCAGATCCTCACCCTCATCGAATAAGCCTCGATTATACCAAATGAGTTATCATTTTCACGATCAGATAAAACCAAATCATCCTGACAATTGGTTTGAGTTGCCATGATTCGTCAGAACTAATGTGTTAAAGAAAATTAGTAAACTTAATTGGTAAATAATGGTGTAAAAATTGAAGTTCTGGTTGTTTTGCTTGAATTCTGATTTATTGGAGTAAAATTAGGTCTCATTATGGGGCAGTTTTTCAATTAAGGAACCATAATTTCCTAAGTACTTTTAAAATTTTGGCTCCAAATTGATAATTTTAAAATGTGGCTCCAAATTGATAATATAGAATTTAAATATTTCATTTTTTGCTGCATTTTGAAACCAACACACCATGACAGAAATGGTTCTTACCCACAGTCCCAAACACCCATATAACTTCAAACCAGCTGTATCAAAGACACATATAACTGCAGCTACACTAAAATCTCACCACATGGCGCATACAAATGTAGAAACAAAATCAAAAAATGGAATTAAAGCAACTAATTAAGCAACTATAACTAATAAGCAGTCCCAGATAAACAAGTAAGCACAAAATAATCAAATCCAACCAAGGACGCGACACAACAAACAGCCCCTGAGACTTACTTTAAGCCTATAAATAAGCTATTTATAAGCACTTAAATAATTTCTAACATCCTCCAACAGTTAAAAAAATCAAGAAATCATGTAAATGCAATTAACTTAAAGCAAAAAAAAACAACAAAAGCACCCTAAAAATTGACAACCACCTAAAAAATGAACAACCTAAGCAAAGCACTTATGAACCGCATATCCATGGCTCAACATTGAACACGACACATGGGATGCACCACTGTGATTGGATCAACCTCAAACCTACAATAATACATTCTACCAGATATGAACTTAAACACCACAACCAATTCCTAAATGCAAAACAACATTAAAAAAAAAGATGAAACAAACTAGCGAGCACATCCCATTCCATTCCATTGGATAAACCATCAAAAGATCCATACATGTTTCATTGTTAATATATCTACAAAACATAATATTAACCAAGACATTAGACATTATAAACAGATGACACTAGAGCAAAAGAAACCATACCTTTACATAGCGAGCAACCCTTCAACCATTCATCGACTTAATTTGTTCTTCCTTGGTCTCGATATCCTCCTCAGCTTGAGTAATGAGATCATTCAACCCCATGCAGCTTAGTCCTCCAAGCCTCAGTTCATGCCTAAGATCCATCAATGTGTCAAAATATTCATCCCCATCTCCAATAGCTACCATCTTAGCAATTAAAGCATTAAACTATGTAGGATCGTTATTTTTATTGTGTTGATGATTCGGGTGGTCTTGGATGATCAAAATACATGTTTGCCATAGTTAGAGAGTTAGTAGAGAGAGAGGGTGTTCTTGCTAGAGTTTTACACAAAGTATGGAATATTAGATTAATGAAGAAGCACCACCCCTTCCATGGATGGAAGGGGTATTAATAGTTACAAATACACGACACCTCCATCGGCTGTGGATCAGGGATACAATGGGTAAAGACCCGTCCTTCCTCCACGGTGTTGCACTAAACTATTTTACGCTACTGACTAACTAATAAACTACTAAATAATGTAAATAACGACAAGTCTACGAGCTAACTTAAGCTAGATAACATTTGGGGTGACCGACTCTTCACTATGGAATTTTTCTAATTCCTAACAATCTCCCCCTAAGGGAGGTCACCCCATGTTTTACATTTCGAATCCTAGCATTCTATTTTATCTTTGTTCTTGAGCTCGTAGACTTCAATTCTTCATTTCAACAATCTTTGTGCTTTAGTAGTGATTCTTCAAAGTCCGCACTGATTTGTACTTTTAGTGGAGGCCTTTAACTGATCCACATCTTTGATGATCTTCGAGCTTTCTTTGAGATCATCAGCCACAGTAAATCTCTGGATCACCCTTTATTGTGTTGCCATCATGTGAAGTTGTGACTTTTGGACCGACATGCTCACACTTTTGAATCATGACATCTTTCCATCAGAGTAGCGGAAGCCTTACTGGTTCATGATATTTGCAGCAGCGAAGCATAAGCATAGTATGAAATGTCAGAGCCAGGTTATGTAAATATGCACCAGTCATGATTTCTTCAAATTAAGTGTGGATGCTGTGAGCATGCGGCTTTGGATTGACTCTCAATTCTGATCAGGTGCAACCGTCCAAATGTACCTGCAAACAACAGTTAGCAATAAAACACACGAAAGTGTCTTTAATCACTTTCGTTGAATTGAGGTACACGGCCCACGGTTCCCCGTTGATTAGTATAAATACTGCCTGTGATCAGGTAGGATTCCAAAGAATCTCCTTGACAGGGTTTCGCAGGTGTTCTAGCTGTTCTCAAACCGGAACGTCTCAAAGAAGACAACACGGAGTGAGTGAACCAGCAAATTGAGATTCACTGATTGATGAAAAATGATTTGAAAACAATCGCGTATTGCTTGAAGAAAGAGTTTTGCAATACGACGAAGGTTTTATGAGAAAGATCAATTTTCAATCAAAAATACTTTTTGTATTTGAAAGAGTACACATTCGACGTGCTAGAGAAAAGAAGATTTGCACATCGAACGGTTTTTCCAAAAGTATTTTTTCAATCAGAGATACCTTTTTGAATTTGAAAACATAAGTACACATTCGACGTGCTAGAGAAAAGAAAAGATTTGCACATCGAACGGTTTTTCCAAAAGCATCCGTCAATCCATTTCCTGGACCAAGGTTGATTCACGAGTGAATCCCCCCATCGTTTCTATCCAGTTGTCACATGGTTGATCTATAGAATAGATCTCACATGCCACCTACCAGGAGCTTGTTTGATGTTGGCTCCAGAAGGCTTTCCATCTTCATTGTGAATATGTATGCATATTACTCAGATGTTCTGGCAATACCACAAGGATAATGCGTAGGACTCTACATATATACTTACTTTCCACATTGTGTGAAACAGCAAGTCTTCATTAATTTTGTGTCCTAATGAGATATTGTGGATGATCTCTTGGCTCTAGACTCAATCGTGCACATTTGGTTCCTATGCCGGAGACTAGGGAGAGGGTCTCCTTCTTCAATATCAACAATCTCTAAAAGAAAGTCGATAGATTATGTAGGTTCCCCGTGAGAATGAAACAAGCCCTTTTAAGAGGAACTTGAGTAGCTTGGGAAGTTTAGTGGCAGCGCCTCATGGGTCCATGACGTCTTGTCTTCAATACTAGTGTTACCTTAGTAACCACTAGTAGCATATGAATTGAAACCGGTTCTGCCCTAAGGTTGAATTGATGGAGGGCTATTTCTTTTCACCCTTTTCACATTCAATTCTTTTTCATTCTTCAACCCTTCAGTGCTTACCGAGACTTCATAACTAGAACCTTGTTGGGTTTATTCCAGTACTAGCTTAGTCTCAGTCCGCACTCTTCCCATATTCTCATTTTTCTCCTTTTTCATCATACCTAAGGACTCTACACTATCTAGTGGATTGTCCTGGGTAGATCCCTCCGGTTCTGGCGGGATTGTGGGAACAAATACCTAACCTAACCATCCTTATAACACCATGCATAAAGTAAATGGTGGTCTTTTGGTACAGTTCATTCTTCCTTGAAACCAATTGAAAAATCATTTGGAAAAACAATCAAGGTACTTGTGATATAAAATCAAAGCATTTTGTACCTTAATAGTTTTGATCATTTAGAAATGCTCCCCTCAACATGTGCATATGATATTGAAATTGTTTGGCACATGGAGGCAAGAGTTCTTTGAAATAATTTCTTGATCACAGTTTCTTACGAAAAAGCCATTTGATTTTCTTGGTAAATTCTCCCCTCAATATGTGCATAGGATATTTGAAATCATTTTATCACATAGAGGCAAGAGTTCTTTTGAAGCACATCCACGATCACAAAATCCATTAATAAAACCATTTGAAAACTCAATCAAGGTACTTTATAAAATTTAAAAATCTTTCGTACCTCGATAGTGTATTTGCTCCCCCTCAATATGTGCTTCGAGATTCAAAAGCGTTTAGCACATATAAGAGAGCAGCCTGCACAATTAAATAAAAAACGATCACCTTTTATCAAATTTCATTATTAAATCACAAATTCTCCCTCGATCAAAAATATCAAACCCTTTGAGATTTTGGATCCCAAGTGATTTAATTAGGTTTAGAAAACATGGGAGAAAATGTGGCCTGGTTTAAATACTCATCTGGTTTTTGGATAAATCCTCCTCCTCAACATGTGCATTGTGTATTTGAAATCGTTTGGCACACGGAGGCAGGAGTGCCTTTAAAGGACTAAAACCAATTCCATTTAAACAGATAAGAGATTTAACTCACGATCTCTACCCCGATCAAAATATCAAACCTTTTGAGATTTGTGATCCCAATTGATTTAAATCATTTAAAAGATTTTGGGGAAAGACGTGGCTTGATTTAATTTTGAAAAATGACAGATAAGGACCATTTTAAGACATTAAAGATTGTTAGTGTCAGGTATAATTGTTTTAAGAGATCTTTTAGGTAAAATAAAACAATTTCACAATCAAACAAGAACAGAAAAAATTTCATTTTGAAAGATCTTGATTCTAAAGAAAATCATACCATGACATAACATTAAATCTTTAGATCACCACTTTTTATTGTACAAACCGGAACTTTTGTGAAGAAATATCGTTTGAAAATATTTTATATTAAATCACTCTCCCCCTCAATCCATGACAGAAGTCAATAATTGAGTGACTTAGGTTTTGATAACATGAAGTCCGGTGATTTTCAAAAATTAGTCCAATATATTTTCAACACAATATTTTCCATTTTCAAAACAATTTAATCAAATTATTCAAAATTGTTTAAAAATGGTATCCTGCACAAAGATACGTTAGGTGGTTGAGAAGCTTTTGTTGTTGTTGCTGTAGGGTTGGAAGAAAAACCGTCTGCAGATGCAGTGAGACTTCTTCATATGTTGCATTTTGAATGCCAACTGAGGTCAAATTAAGCTCCGTTTCTTCAATCACTTAGAAGAAAACCATCTGCTGATGCAGTGAGACCTCTTACGTTGCATTTATGCCAACTCTCCATAGAAGTCCAATTAAGCTCCGTTTCTTCATTTGTCAACCCAAGAAATAGTTACCCTTTCCTTTTGGTATCCAATCATCATATTATGTGGGATCCGGATCGGGAACATTCTTTTATACCAATATACCTGCATATGTTAGTGAACACACATACAAATATATGGTGGTCGACATCACCCAAACAGAAATCGACTAATAAAAGTCAATGCAACATATCAATCAGTTCATATAAGGTATGGGAATAATGTGTTTATCAAACTCTAATCATCTAAACCTAACAATCATATCCTAGAAACCTAGTCCTTCAACATAGGCAATTATCAATTTTAATTAAGCACGTAGGATAATTAAGAAAGCCCGTTAGAAGATATAGATTTGAAAACATTATCCCCCTCAATCAATGACTCAATTTATAAAAGATTTTAAAAGTGTTGAAGTCATTGATTGAGTTTGGAAATTTATGAAAACTCCGATACTGATTGATTTTCAAGCAGCTCATTTACCACCATTTTATTAAAACAAATATTTTTCTGAAGAATTTTTGAAGGAAAAATATTTGAGTAGGAACAGCAGTCCTTCGACATACTTTCCTCATTTGTTTTAGGATAAGTGCACGAAATATTTAAAAAATTGTTTAGCGTAGCACTTTCCTTTCTTGAAGAGCGGGTTGCTATCTGAAATAATAGCAACCCATAGTTTAAAGCACGGGTTACAGTCTGAAATAACTGTAAGCCATTATTTGAAGCCCGGGTTACAGTCTAAAATAACTGTAAGCCATCATTTGAAGCCCGGGTTACAGTCTGAAATAACTGTAAGCCATTTTTGAGACATGTATAGAAAAGAATATTTACACCTCCTGCTCGAACTTCATCTATGGTCCCGTGCCATTATTGAATGACATTTCTAAGACCGTAGATGTTATCGATACCAGAAGACATGTCATGTGAAAACATATTTTTGGTATTTTTGAAATTTTCTAATTTTTATGGGTTTTTGTTGGTTTTATATTTTTCTATTTTCTTTTGCTGGTTTTATATTTTTGTATTTGGTTTTTAATAAATATATACAAAGATAGTTAAGATGATATAGTTAAAGAAGATGATGATACGAGTACCGAGATAAGGATATCAAGCAGCCCCATTGTAGAAGATAGAAGTCATCATCCCTAAAACATTCACCACCAAAGCAAATCGAGGCTCCAGAATAGAAGACAAAACATGAGCCTTTGAGAAAGAGAGACTTTGGCAGCTTCCCCCCAAACCGAAAATCCATTAGATGAGCAGATTCGAAGCTCTATTTCAAGCTTGCTTTAGCCCTGTGCACAAGGAAGCACGCCATTATCATTGATCCCGCTGCTCCATTTAAGAACGATAATCGAGGTTCTCCGTTCGAGGTTATATCATCAATAAAATAACAGCAACGTTTCATCCCACGCTTAAATAAGTCTTCTCAAATTTCATTCCGCTGAAGTCTAACGCAATCCATTCCAAAAGGTGTCAAGAGAACAATTCCCCCAAGTAGTTGAATTGATGCAGTCAGTCTCTTGTATAATGCTCAAGAACTCTCCCGAATACACATCATGAGGGTAATGAAAACACCTTCTCATGTTACATTTTCTTCCCGGATGATCGTGTATGAAGCTCAAGAACCCGAAGTACACCAATACCCAAGAGCTCTCCCGAATACATATCATGAGGGGAATGAAAACACCTCCCCATGTTCACATTTTTCTTCCCAGATGATCGTGTATGAAGCTCAAGTATCCGAAGTATACCAATACCAAAGGAAGGAATAACTGATAACATTGAAGAAGCAGCCCAAGTCACTGATTATCTCTGCGGATGACAATCTCTGTGGATGTCAACTCCGGAATAAGTGATTATATCTCTGAATCACTGATTAAGCCCTCAAGTGAAACAGCTGAGCACCCCCAATGTACACAATTCTCTCTCCTCTGATGATTATGATAACATCGAGATCATCACACACTTGTGTACCTCTTTTATCTTCAGAAACTAACTCTTCCATCGCTTCCCCAATAGGGAATAAGAATACTAAAAGCCTGATGAGTAAAACCTTGAGTTTCTCTTCGGTCATGACATTTGTTTTCCCTGGATATCTTCAATCACTTAGAAGAATTAAGTTCATCAAGTTTACTCGCCATGAGTCAAACCTTGAGTTTCTCTGCGGTAATAACATTTGTCTTCTCGGGATATCTTCAATTACTTAGAAGTATTAAGTACATCAAGTTTACTCGCGTTTAGATGCTTGTCTCCTTTCCCTTCTTGGTTTTGATACTTCAGAATCAACAACTCTTTGAATGCCCAAATACTTGAAATTTGTTGAGAAGATTGCTTGAAGTCTTTGTGAGAATCAACATGCTGAATAAAGTGAGCAAGCCTAATTGGGGATTAAATTCGACATATCACATTCCCCTAATTAGTGCTCTCCCCAAGACCGACAATCTTTTGATAAATGCCAGATTAAGAAGAAGTCTTTAGATCATTAAATGCAACACGTCTTTGGTCTTCTAACATATAGCAAGAAATGTAGAACAGACTGTAGACTCGACCTTCTTCAAGATTGTTCAGTTTGGGGAATAGATAGTACATCTTCAACTCACACCAAAAAGCATCCCACCAAAAAGCATCCCAATTAACTTACATCTTGCAAATCCCCTTAACTAAAATCCCTTCCAATCAAACAAGACAGAAAGATGTTCATCAAGGAAATCAGCAATCAGGCCGCAACGAACACACAAGATGGTAACACCAAACTACCCATCACATCAAACAAGAACAGAGAGATTGTTCGGAATCATCATGTTGATGTATACGTGAAGCATTAACCGGAAGCACTTTGTCGATAAACTCATCAATCCGAGTGAAGATGTCAACCAACGGCTCTTAGAAGAGAAAAACTCCATGTGAAGATGACCCGATAAGAAGAAGCTCGGTTCTTACATGAGTTTAGAGCCGTATGACCATTTATATTCTCAAATGTCAATCAACAATGCAAAAAAAATTCACACTTCTTCTCCCCCTCAATAATTGCATATGGAGATGCCATTCTTGACTAAATAAGTGAAATCCATCCGAATGTTCTATTCACACTTCTCTCCCGCAAAATAAGCACATGATGTCGCCATCTTCATCATAATCGAGCAAGTGGAATGAGAAAACAATCAGTGGTAGCCCGGTTCACTTGATGACTGAAGTGCATGGAAAAAGTATGAAGTATGTTGATGAGAATGGTCATAATAAGAAGATTTCTCTGCTTCCGAAGATAATGCGCACTGAAGCGTACACATTTCTTTTCTTTAGGGTACGAGGCATGAACTGTTGTGTTCAAACGTCATAAGAAGATTTCTCTTCTTTCAAAGATAAAGCGCACTGAGACGTACACTTTTCTTTTCTTTAGATTACGAGGCCTGATCTGATGTGAACAGACGTCATAATCTCTCTCTTTTCAACTCTCTTAGCAAAACATGCAATCATCCCCATTATCATTCAGTAGGCTCTTTGTCGTGACAACTGATGGAGACAACCCATTATGATGAATTTGACCCTGAAGTAGAATAACCCGAACTCGTAACTTAAACTTGCACATATGTAACAAAGAGCGGTGCCGAGAATTCATGCCCATTGAATCTCTAAGTACTCTATACTCTTCAACCAACCAACCATCGAGTAATAGACGTATATCACCTCTTGAAAATCCACAATTGAATGTGATACTGAGCACTACAACGTAACTCCTTTAAGTGATAGTTATTTTGCGGTGATAAGAGCCCAATTCCCCCAAGTGGTAAAAGAAAAGGTAAAAGACACCCAACAATAACTAGATTTCCAAGTCTTCGTTTTTGATACTAAGCTCGAACAAGGATCTCGAAGAATCTTCATCCATCCATCCCCGCTACCTTCAGATACTAAGTACACTCGCCCGTGATAATTCACTTCAACCTCAAATAAATAATGGTGAATTAACTCCGTTGTCCCATCTTCTGATTAACAGCTCAAATCTAGCCTTCTTTGACACAAAAACGAACTTTGATAATGGTTTCATCCCGACCATGGTTAAAAGCACGCAACCCCGTCAAACCATGTAATAACCAAACTGCCATGAAGACAACCCAAACACACACCCAATTCATGAAGTACACCCTTTTATCCCTTCTTCGAAGCAGAAACCGTATCACCAGCATCAAGTAAGATCCAGAATTACACTTTCTCTTCTCCAAGATGGTTCCATCATTACGGGATTTTACAACTCTATGGTTTAAACCGAGAAATAGTTTCTTTCGCGGGATTTTACAAAACCAAGAATAAACCGTAAGATAGATCCGGAAATGCACTTTACTATTACCAGGATGTTTTCATTGTCATGGGATTTTACAATTCTATGATTTAAACCGAGAAATAGGTTCTTTCGCGGGATTTTACAAAATCAAGACAAAACCATAACAATGTCAGCTTGAATGTGTTATGACAACTTTGGTTTCGGTGAATATCTGTTTTTAGGAGAACATGCAGTGGTTCATCAACGGTTCATTATCCAACATTAATAATAACATCATCAACCATCCAGTAAACACATTGGAAAACACATCATTCACGCATTCTGTCGGCAATTGTAGTGACAACATGGAGAAGTAACCTCGATATGCCAAACTTGATCATGAAGTGAACTTCCCCAGATTTGTTACTTAAACTTGTACTAATCCTCGTGAAAAGAACGGTGTACCCAATGTACAAAACCTCTTGACATTCTCAACTGAGTGAGACACAGAAGTGATAGCTACGTTGTGGGTAAGCGAGAAAGAATCACAAACGTAACTAAATAGCCAAGTCTTTATCACCCTCTATAAATGTCCAAACAAGTATCTTCGCGGAAGGGTAGAAAGAAAGAAGATGAAATAAGTAAACACGCCCGGAAAAAACGTCACTTCAAATCCAAATAAGAAATACCGAACAAACAATTCCGTAGTCAATCTAGTTCCAATTCAAACCGTGACAAAATATTTTTCGTGAAAATGTATATACCAAAGTACCAAATCGCATAACATAAAGAATCACATCATCACACCAAATCATGTCACAAATCTTAACATCAACATATCTTATAATCAAAAATCATCATTCAATCCAAGCTCCAAATTATATCCATTAAGCCCAGTCCAATCCAACTCCGGTCATTCTAGCGTTACAAGCCCCAAATAACATCACACCTTAGCAAAGCCCAAACAACTTATCACCCAAACAAACACGCGGCCCAAATTAATGCATCACTGTCATCCTAGCATTGGACCATAATATTGATCATCTCATAAAAATTGGTCTAAGCTCATATATACTTAATAGTAATGTTGGCAAAAAAAAGGGTAGACACCCCGAAAAAAGAAACTTTCACAAAGAGACATTCATTTACCCAACATCATATTAAATAAGATCCACTGAGGCCCACTACAACCACACCCTACGATCCAATAAAAGTCCATGCAATTACGGTGTCTAGCATATCTCTTACCCATTACCGTATCAAATCCAAAATACCACCTCGAAGCCAAATGATATCAAATATGTATCTCATAATTCTTTGAGAAAAATACGGATAGCACATTTTATATCCTAGAGCGCATATTGAGGCCCATTACCGGTCAACAACAAGCAATTCCAAACATACATGACCGGTCAAAAGCGTGTAGCCCTAAGATCACGGGATATAACACCACTTACCACAATATATCCTAATCTCCTTATTACAACCCTAAAAACATTCTCTATAATCCGCCCTTCTATACTTCGAAAACATAAAGCAGCCACCAAAATCACTCATCAACTGCCCCCATCATAGATCATCATCAAATACCTATGACAAGCATGAGCTCACCACAGGGATGGTTAGAAGCAATACTCGTCTTGGCCACAGGGATGGCAAGAGGGGTTAGAACATGGCTTCAAGGTAGGTATTCAATTTGTCACTTCATTTAACAAATAACCGAACAAGGAGAGAGATGAAACCTAATGGTTTGATCTTTCTTCAGTTTGTTTCGAATATTATCACAAACTTTGGATCGATGATGGTTGAGATTCTAACCAACCGGATTATCAGATATGGTAAATGGTTGGAATGAAACTGAGATCATTCATCATCATTTTATCTTTATTTATTTTTTTTCATTTAGTCCATGTGAGATAAGATCTATGAAGAAAGATTGTGTATAAGTTCTTGAAATATTTCGAGACACACGAAATCAAAAACTGAGATCTTTATAATGGTATGGTCTTGAAGATCTTGATGATAACACTTTGTCATTCTGTTTCGAGTCAAGGTCTAGATATGTGTTTGAGATGGGTTTGAGGTTAGGATAGATTGTAACTTGATGTTGTAGGAAGTGGTATTCGGAACTGATTTTGTTTATTGAATATCAAGGATTTGTTAACATAAGAAAGGACTGATGATGGAATAATACTGAGGTCGTGGTAATATTGTTTTGGTTTTGTGATTGATGTCGTGGTCATTAAGCAGTCTCATTCTTCATTTGTTGTAAGTAGCCAGGTAAAAGTAGAGTCAAGTCGCTAGCATAAGTCGCTAGACTAAGTCTCTAGCCCAAGTCGCTAGCACAAGTCTCTAGCCCAAGTCGCTATGATTTTTTTTTTTCAAACCAAGTCGCTACAACTTGTTAAAAAACAAGTCGCTAGGTCAAAAACCAAGTCGCTAGCCAGATTATTGAGTCATGTCGCTATTATTTTTGATAACAAGTCTCTATATATACTTTCAGTACATAACTCGCTAACTTGTTCAAAAACAAGTCGCTAGGTCACCATAATCACACAACTCGCCACCAAAGTCGCTAAAAATGAGGTACAATGTATCTGGACACTAAGACAAGTCGCTAGTATGATAAATGATTTTTCAGATGAGTTTTCCGACTCAGTTCCAACCATATGCATATTTATCCAGTTTACCCAGAAAACTGCTCATGAAACACATCATCTTTGACCAGAGAATGACCGTGACTGTTTTGCCAGTTTGATTCTTTATCAAAAAAAATATGCATAATATTAAAAAAGATACTTGGACAATATTTTGATACAAGACAAGAAAGACCGAACATGTGAACTTTTTGACCAAAACTAACACTTTACCAAAACACTGTTCGAGCATGTTTGCCCAAAAAAACTTTTCCGACCAAAAGTGATACCAAAACAGTAATAACACGGTACAATAGACCACAATAAATCAACATAACACAATAACCTTGGCTCTTGATACCAATTGTAGGATCGTTATTTTATTGTGTTGATGATTCGGGTGGTCTTGGATGATCAAAATACATGTTTGCCATAGTTAGAGAGTTAGTAGAGAGAGAGGGTGTTCTTGCTAGAGTTTTACACAAAGTATGGAATATTAGATTAATGAAGAAGCACCACCCTTCCATGGATGGAAGGGGTATTTATACTTACAAATACACGACCTCCTATCGGCCTGTGGATCAGGGATACAGTGGGTAAAGACCCGTCCTTCCTCCACGGTGTTGCACTAAACTATTTTACGCTACTGACTAACTAATAAACTACTAAATAATGTAAATAACGACAAGTCTACGAGCTAACTTAAGCTAGATAACATTTGGGGTGACCGACTCTTCACTATGGAATTTTCTAATTCCTAACAAACTACGCAATCTCATTCTTTACTGTGGTGGCCTCTTCGCGCATCCGGTTTATAAAGCCACGGAGACTGGAAATTTGCTGAGCCTTGAAGAAACTCTTGTAACCATCAACAGTGTCTCCCGCTAAACTCAATTAGGTCATCAATAACACGCTTAGCCAAATGGTTTTGTGGTGATGGTGCTGCCATTGATAATGAAATTGGGTAAAATATGATATTATTGAAAGATTGATAAGAAAGGTTGAAGAAGAGTTGTGGGGATAGTGTGATAGAGAAGATACTTGTAACTCCTTATGAATACAAACTATAAAGACCTAAACTTTAAAACCGTAAAACAAGTCCTCCTTTTAAACTATCACTATAAATTAGGTGTTTATCCGTAGTTTCGGGTTGTTTGGTTTCGTTAAATCGGTAATTTTTATTCGGTTCAAACACGAAAACCAAACGAACCAAACTAGAATTAAACCGAAGCAAAGTAAAACCGAATATGAATTCACTGGGCTTCTTGGGTTGACCGAAAAAGTCTTAAAAACGGATAATAAGCTATAAAAACGAAAAAAAGCGGACTACGCAGTGAAAAAGCGTGTAGAACGTTAAGAAACGTATGGAACTTAAGAAAATGTACATTAATATGTAAAACATATGAAACCGTATGATAAAAGTCACGAAGACGTCTAAAATAGATGAAAACGGGTAGAAACGGCGGAAAACGGTCAAAAACTTATACAAACGGACTAAAACATGAAAAAACCAGCTACAAAGTGTAAACACGGGACGGGTAAGCGTGTAAACAAAGAAAGCGTAAAAACTGATTAAAAGGACAAAAGCGTACAAAAGTGGAAGCGTATGGAAAACAGCGCAAAGGTAAAACGTTATGAAAATGGTGTAAAAGTGTAGAGAAGCGTATGAAAACGGCGAAAATCTTTCAAAACATATGAAAATGGCTAAAAACGGATAAAAAAAACAACTAAAAGTGGACGAAAACGTATAAGAATGTAATAAAATGTACTTAATATGTAAACAGATGAAAACGGACGAAAGCGTCTAATATAGATGAAACGCGGATGAAAGGACGGGAAAACGGTAAAAACTTATAAAAGCGGACTAAAACATGAAGAAACAGTGACAAAGTGTAAACTACGGATGAAAAGTGTAACAAAAACAAAAAGCGTATAAAAACTTATTAAAAAGGACAAGTAAACGCACAACGGTGGAAAAAACGTATAAAAACATACGCATAACGTGTAAAAATGTATGAAAATGTGTAAAGTGTAAAAACGTATAAAAAAGGAAAAACATATGAAAAGACGCAGCGTGTAAAACGTACAAATCGGGAAGAAAACATGTACAAAACTAAGAAAACGTATGAACACGGATCGAAAACGTATATAGGACCGACTAAAATGCACCAAAAAGCGCAAAAGGGTGGTTACCAGGTGCCAACGATTAACGCAAACCCTAAACACATTTCACAAGTGTTTTGAGTAAGACACGTGAGTTAATGATTTTATGTCATCCTGAAATGTCAAAATTAACGTGCCCACCTTTAATAACTTTAATACAATTCATATAACCTTCACACTATAATATGAGTCAAAAGCATTGGGTTATAGTTGCTTAGAGTGTCATGTTACGACATGATTCAATCAATAGTATATATAAAATGTAAGCATATGAAAAACCCGACCAAATGGTCAATTTGCTGGCTACCAGAGAATGAAAATCCCAATTTGGTAAAAGAAAGTCAAAACACAATATTTTCTAGAAATATGAGATATCCAGTCGTTTTAAGTCCCAACGGAGTGTGAATGGAAATTCGCGTTCGGTCGTGATGGGTGTCGGGTGATAAAGAATAATGAAAGATATTTGGATTTTGTGAATAAATTTATGAAACATAAACTAAAAACAAAAAAAGATGAAGGTTAGATCAAGTGGTTAATACTCTTGCCTCTGGAGAAAGAGGTCAAGGGTTCGATCCTTACCCTGCAGAAGGCCGGATGTCCTTTTCTATCATTGGTAGAACCGGAAGCAACCTCTCCAAGGGTCGATCCTCACCCTTGCAAGGGGAGGTCCTTTTCAACTTTGGTAGAACTGGAAGCGCCTCTCTACCTTAGGTAGGGGTAAGGCTGTCTACTCTACCTCCCACATACACGTGGAAGACGGTATTGGGACCATAACTTCGTGGAAGGCAGTACTGGGAGTTACTTTACTTTTTTTTTGTTAACTAAAAACAACTAAATAACCAAATAAATCAACTAAAAAAAGTCGAAATAACCTAAAATGCACTTAATCCTAAAAATACCAAATATTGTAAATTTAAGCATAAAATTTAAAATTATTTTTTAAAAGTCATAAATATTTAAACATATATATATATATATATATATATATATATATATATATATATATATATATATATATATATATATATATTAAAAAAATTGTATTTTTCTGAATTTTATTTTATTTATTTTGAATAAATAACCTTTTTAAACTAATTAAATGAAAAAAAATCATTAAATCAAAAGAGAAAAACATTTTTAAACTAATATGAAAACTTTTCAAAAATTTAAGCAAATTTAAAATTACCCCCACAAATTAAATTTATTCCCCAAATGCATCAAGGCCATTCCAAACTAATTGCAAAAATTAACTCCTCCTCATCCTGTACCGCCACACCTCCCTCTCATCTCCACACAAATCCCGTCACCACCACAACTCTCCGTGTCATAGACCCACCATGTCCCGTCACCCACTGGTAAGTATTGTTATCTTCCTTTTGTACACATCGTTTAACACATAAATATAACCCAATGTTAAGCCTATTAGCTAAGTGAACATTTGTTTCGAGATATCCTCTTGTAAATTATGTCATTTTCTTGTTAAATTTAGATAGTTAATTGGTTAAAAAAAATTTAAGAAACCATGTTAAGCCTGTTACCACATGAACATGGAACCATAATTTAGCTAGTTAATTTCTTATTTTTCCTTAACCCAAACATCCCTTTAGAGAACTGTTCATTAGACTTTATTCAATTCTTAGCATAATGCAATACCACATTCAATCTTTGAGCTATCCTCATTACTTGGAATGTCTTTTTTAACTTTTAAGATCATCAATTGAAGTTTGATGTTGTCTTGTATAATCTTCAATAACTTGGAATGTCTTTTTAACATGGACTGCGGGGACTACATTTATAAACATTTGCTTTCGGATAAGTGGGACACATTTATAAACATGGACAAGACTTGGATAGGAACTAATAGGACCAACAAATCTTATGTTGATGGAGTAGCAGCGCTATTGATTATGCATTACACAAACTTGCGGAAGATGGGAACATCGACCCGCGAGTTAAGAAAATTGATCTTTCAATGCCATGTCCGTGTGCAGATTGTTTAAACCACATAGAGCATAAAGTGGAGAAAGTGCAGTTCCATTTATTCAGCAATGGGTTTGATCTAAGCTACCTAAACTAGACTAAACATGGAGAGAAGGATGAGTCATCAATAAGTACCGAAACACCTATTAACGCTAAAAACGAGTTTGTTGACGACACGGATTTTTTCTTCATATATTCCAACGAGATGCCCGCAACGGTAGAAATGGTTAATGCTACAAAAGATAATTTTGATGAGGATGATCTTGTCAAGTTTAAACAATTATTATTAGATGCGAAGAAGCCTCTTTACGCAGGATGTCCGACTTCACAAGAGCGTCGCAATAGTTAAAACTACTCAACTTGA
Organism: Chrysanthemum makinoi; assembly: GCA_910596185.1. Lineage (NCBI taxonomy): Eukaryota > Viridiplantae > Streptophyta > Magnoliopsida > Asterales > Asteraceae > Chrysanthemum > Chrysanthemum makinoi. Next base: position 106,973,830 of record OU343222.1, on the reverse strand, counting down.
AGGGTAAGTCCGGATGCTCTGATAAGTTCTTTTGAATTACTAGGATTGTTAAAGTAGATCTGCACTTGGTAACGAAATGGTGGAAAAAACTTATCAAGCCAAAAAAATTTTGAAATTGATGGGATCAGGATACAAAAGATACATGTATGTATCAACAATGCCTTCTTCTTTGGAAGGATGACAAGGATTTAACGTGTGTGCGAACTTGTGGGATATCAAGATGGAAGGTGGATAATAAGACACATAAAGTGTACGAAAACATTCCAGCAAAGGTAATGTGGTACTTTCAAGTTATACCAAGACTGCAACGACTATTTAAGCTAGAAAGTATTACAGAAGTTTAAGCCTGCACGCGACAAGGGGGACAAGATGGTGTGTTACGTCACCTCGCAGATTCAAAGGCATGGCGTACCATAGATGAAAAATTCGAAAAATAGCGAAGATCCAAGAAATCTAAGGTAGGAATATCGGTGATGGGGTTAACGTCAACTTCGGAAATAGGCATCCACAGTGTATGGCCAGTTTTAACTGTCATATACAACCTTCCTCCATGGTTGTGTATGAAAAGAAAGTTCATCATGCTTTCGGTATAATATCGGGATACCCGGAAATGATATCGATGTTTTTCTAGAACCGTTTGTTGATGATCGAAAACCTTATTCGTACAGGGGTTGATACATATGATGCATCCACAAAGATAAACTTTAATCTACGTGCAGTTGTGTTATGGACAATAAATGATACTGCCACTTGGCACATTATGTGGATGCCCGTACACGGATTCAAAGGTTGTGGAGTATGTGGGAAAGATACAAACGTGTTAGACTCTTTCTGCCTCATCCAAGCAAAGTTATGTTGGTCACAGACGATATCTACCATATGACCATCCGTTCAGAAGGCAAAGGAAGGCATTTAATGGACAACAAGAATTTCTCCCGGCTCCAAATCCAATGACCGGGGAACAAATATACAATGAGGTACAACATATTGAAAATAAGTGGGAAAAGGAAAACGAACAAACAATAATGCATCAGAAAACCAAGAAGATACGAGAGGAAGAGGTGGGAAGATTCAAAAGCAGAAAGAAACAGATAGACAGTAGAGGGTGTTCAAGCCAAGTGACGGACAAAACGGTGCGCATTGGAAGAAATTCAACATTTGGTATCGAAAACTTAGGTATTGGAGGCATAATTATGTTCCACATTGTATTGATTTTATGCGGGTAGAAAAGAATGTGCTGAGAGTCTCGTCAGAACTTGCTACATGTCCAGAAAGACGAAAGATGGACTGAATGCTCGATTGGATTTGGCTGAGTTGGGGGTAAAACAAGAGTTGTTTGCTATGCAAGAACAAGACAAAATAACACTACCTCCAGCAGGTTACACATTAACGAATCTTTGAAAAAATATTTTTTTGTGAAACTTTACACAACATCAGGGGTAGCACAAGGCTATTGTTCAAAATTCTCTTGTTTGGTGAGCCTAAAGGATAGGAAGCTCATTGGCCTAAAATCGCATGACTATCACATGCTAATGCAAGAGTTACGCCCATTGCAATATGTTCAATCATGCACGCCACACACACGATATGCTATTATCGAGGTTTTGCTTTTCTTTAAATCAATATGTTGCAAAGAAATAATATTGCAAGAACTTGATAATATGCAAGCAGAAGCTGGTAGTGACCACTGTGCCTACCAGAAGTTCTTTCCTCCATCATTCTTTGATATTATGATACATTTTGATGTTGCAACCTAACTAGGGAGGTAAAATTATGCGGTCCCATATGCTTTCGGTGGATTTATCCATTCGAAAGATGTATGAAGGTTATTAAAGGACATGTCTTGAACAGAAATAGAGCAAGAAGGATGCATTCTTTGAGGGAGACTCGCAAGCGAAGAAACAATAGAGTTTTTAGCGAATATCATAAATCCATGAAAACTGTTGGTATCCCACCTGATAAACATGAAACAGATGAAAATAAGGAAGGAAAGCCATTGCAGGTGGCAAATCAACTGAAGTTTGCGAACTCTTTTAGAAAGCACATTTGTATGTAAAAAATACAGATGAAATTATGCGTATATCGAGGTAAGTCTTACTAACACATGTCTATTAGATTTATGAAAATGATGTATCAAATATAATAAAACCACATTGTTTAGGTGACACAAGCAAGTTTTGAAAGCAGAAAAACCCGAATTAAAGAATAGCATTTGGAGAATGAGCACAGTAAATCTTTTGCCAAGTGGTTACGCAAAGAAGTAATTAATCTTATGTTACTCAACATACCCTTTATAAACCTTATTTCTCAGCTCATTTTGATCTGAAAATGGTGTGCCTATTCTTTTGAGCTAATATATACTTGTAATGAAATTGGGTTAGAGAGAGTTAGAAATCGACAAAGAAAGTGTATCGAAAGCGTAATGTGGATATCCTATGGACCAGCGCCACGTA
>OU343222.1:106727505-106971277 GCA_910596185.1 Chrysanthemum makinoi | reverse complement strand
CCGAGACATCGAAGCGTTGTATAGTTAAAGAGTTCCATTATCGCCTTTTAGGTGACAACTAGCTCTAATAATCACTTGAAGATGTAAACTCTCCGAAAGGAGGGTTAGACCCAAAGTTCATGTCAATCAAGAGTGTCTCAGATTGGTACATTCTACTAAGATAAGTCTTGACAAATCTCTTTTCTATTACGGAACATTCAAAGATCGCCAATTCATCGGTGATATCCGACGCATGGTGAACTTCTGCGACCAACAATTTTAATCACATTTCTCCCCTCAAAATAGCATATGTATGTTGTTTTGGAAAACATGGTGATTAAAATATGCTTTTTAGGTGTTTGAAATTCTTTAAAGAAACGGATTTCAAGAACATTGATTTTGAACAAAGATTTTGTGCAGAACAAAAAGCTTTAGCTCCTTAAATTTTGATTATTGCAATCAAGCGCATAATAGGGTCATTTTTTTGAAAATCGAGATTTGTTTCAATCACGTTGCCTTTTGTCTATTTTGTTTTTCAAATTCATTTCCTGATAACATAGACCTAATCGGTTTCTCAACAAATTCCCCACATCAAGAATTTTAAACCGATTCATCCCGAAACCGTAGTGAATAACTGAATTCTCAACAATCTTCCCAATCCGCATTGTATGTCTTTAGCAGCCTCTCAGAACTTCCTTTGGTGAAGTTTGAATCAAATTTTCCAAACCGACAAACCGCCTTCATCGTGATTCAAAACTTTGATGTAGTTAACATGTCTTCTCGACTTTTACGTTTTAAGTGCAATAGAATTTGTAGATGAAGTAGAAAACCACATCAACAAATCCAATTGTCATGTAATCATAGTGCATACATACGCGGAAAATTGCCGGTAACATGCAAGAAATCAACAAGATCTTTCATGTATGCGCAGGCATTCCACCAAACAAACCTGAGAGATGAAATAATACTACTTCCTCGATTGTTGGGTATATCGGAATAATAATCGACTATGTATATGAATACTGATAAAATGATCGTGCAGACGAGGCATCATAATACGCTAAAGCATCATATGTGGTAACTTCACAAAAATAACCCAGATGAAAGTTGAAACGATAACACCAAAGTAAGACGTTTGAACCACATATTGTCTCATTTCTTCCCCGACAAGTAAAACTTCGTGGAGGAAAAGAGTTTTTCAACGAAGGAAAGAAAGCACATGACATATACTCTCTTCCCCGATGTTTTGATGAATCAAAACATACACGTAATGTTGTTGATGATGAAACATACACCACGATGCTAATTTCAAACATAATAATGAAACAAAATTTTGAAATGTCCATGATGGGTGAACTAAAGTTCTTCTTAGGACTTCAGGTTCATCAATCTCCCCGTGGCATATTTTTAAATCAATCCAAATATGCTCTTGAAATCTTAAAGAAACATGGAATGACCAGTTGTAATACTTATAACACACCTATTCGCAGACCTCACCAAAGCTTGGACGCCGATTTACATGGGAAAATTATTGACCCTACAAAATACCAAGTATTATTGGGTCTCATGTATCTAATGTACCAGAGACTGACATTGTATTTGTCAGATATCTTTGCTCCTGCTATCAGTCAAGACCAACCGAAGACACTCCACGAGGCTAAAAGAATCCTTCGCGAAAGCGGAACCATTCACTTGGGAATCGGTATCCCAGGATTCGGTTTTCACTAATCGCTTTTTCGTGATGCCGATCATGCAGTGTTTAGATACATGCAAAGTACATCCGTGGTGTTCGCCGAGATAAACTTGGTTCGGGTACCAAAGAAACAAGATCAGACATCTATGTCATCAACGAAGGTAATATGTTGCCATGTCGGCATGTCGCGTTTCGATAATTTGGATGAGATCACAACCTGATGGACTACTTTTGTATTCATGAAGATTCCAATGTACCGCGGACTCCAAGAGCTATTGCATCTCCCGCAACACGGTTCAAGATTCCAAGTCAAAGCATATTGCTCCGATATCATTTCATTAAAGAGCATGTCAAAGGGTACAATTGAACTATACTTTGTGGTACTCAATATCAATTGGCGGATTCACTAAAGCCTTGTGCGTTTCACTGAGCTTGTCCATCAAATTGCTATGCGGTGTTTGACCTCGCAAGATCTCGAAAATTTAATCAAACTTTCTTAAAACATCAAACACCAAAAACATTTCTTTGTAAATACATATTTTAAAATCCAAATACAAAAATATAAAATCTTTAAAAATTCAAAAGATTTTTCATTTTAATTTTCATTAAAAAAAAAAAAAAAAAAAAAAAAAAAAAAAAATCCTATATAAACTCTATAAAACGTTTTTTTTAAAGACCTAGGGACTAATTGTGTCAAGTTTTTCATTCTTCTCCCTATATATACTTTGAGTTTAGTCATTCTTCAAAAATATCATTATTCTCAAATCCACAAAACGCTGCCGATCTTTGTTCGATCTATATCACGTTCTAATTCCACTCGACAAGTATCTATAACTAATTGTTGTGTTAAGTCTGTTTAATTGGGAATATTATTCACGATCTAGGAAACAATCGGTCATAGGATTATGCGTGATCCGGGTCATTACATTGTTTATTCTGGAATCGCTTATTAGGAATTGCTTATAAGTGTTTCGTGGTTTAATATTTTCAAAGATTGGATTATGCTTAATCATTGTGTGTTTAGTGGTTTTGGTTTGAATTTTGGCGAGTATGTCATGGTTTCTTGAATAATGGCAGTTTTAACCAAAGATAATTAAGTAGTATTGGTAACAAAATCATGTGTTTTTATGAAGTTATGAGTTTGGCTTAGTTTGCCATGGTTTGATGAGTACTTTAGTTTCTCTTAGATTTATAATTTGGCCAGTTTTCCTTCTAAACATGAATCTTCATGAAGCTCTCTAGTTTTAGAGTTTCACAGTTTGCCTCTAAACATGAATCTTGCTAGTTTCTATTAGGTGTAGAGTTTGGCCAGTTTCTCTTAGGTTTAGAGTTTCATGAAGCCTTCTCTACACATGAATCTTTGCGTAGTATTTTTGTCAATACTGCTGTTTGTTTTTGGCAAGCTTGTCAACATATAAGAATCTAGAGTTTGTTATTAGGTTTATTGAATCTTTTCAAGTTTGAGATTTAATCACGCAGTTTGCCACCAAGCATAAATTTTGGCTAGTTTGTGAGCTTGTTATTCTTAAGGATTCGTGAAGTTTCTTCTTGTTGTTTCAAGTAGTATCCGTCATTATGAGTTTTTTACAATTTTTGTGAGTTTCTACATTTTCTTTGAGAATTTGATGTTTCTTGTGAGTTTCTATTACATCTTAGCTTAGTATGACTTAGTTAATTTTGAGAGCATCACACATAAATGCTTTTGTGAGTTTGCATAGTTTGTATGTTAGGATCATATGAGTCATTCCCAACATGTCATTACAAATTCTTGGATATCTTGGTAAATGATTTGTTTCAGGTCTAAATATGTCTCAAGGATCTCTTACAAGAAGGGACATGTTTCCCATTGAAGATTAACGCAATATTGGGCTTTTAAACTCTCGTATTGATCTCGAACAACTTCTATGTCATCCCACATGTCGATAATAGTGGAAATTTTAAGCACTTCGCTTCTGCATCTTTTGACTTTATCCGCAAGTGTCCTCAGATCTACTTAAACCACCCCGCATTCACTCAAGATAAGTACCATTCCAACCTCATGACAAATTCATTGACAGAACACCAATCAATTTGATGTCAGATTCTTTTCCATGTTCTTCATCTTCCTCTTGAAGAAACAAAGACTCACACTTCGTTCATACCATCTCCATCACAAATTGCAAGATCTCTTAGAAAAAATGGGTTATGATGAGTCTTCTAACCGCCAAAGAGTTCCCATGTAAACCGGAAATTCATTCCTCAACCATGGTTATCTTTGTATACCATACTACCATTGTGTTACAGAAAGGCTATCGCCTATGAACACCCTCGCTTGGAACTTCTTCAAATCTTTTCAAAATGCCACACAACATCTTGATTATGCACAACTAATTTGGAATGATATGATCTATCACAGCAAGCAGCTTTTACCATAAGAAAGGGTATAAAATTCCGCTTGCTCTACACCAAGCTTCTTATTGAATACTTCATGAAAGAAGATCCAAGCATCGACAAACGATTGGCAAGTGGTGATAAGTATCATACTAGTCAAATGGATCATGTGCTTAAACCATAAAGCAAAGCACTAGCACAACAAACAAAGGCTTAAGAATTCTGACCGCCTCTTGAATGATGGCATCAAGCGGACTACCGCTATGGACTATGATCAAGCAAAAGCAGAAATTGGGATTATTTCGAAAAACCTAAAGGTAGAGGAAGGAGATCCACTGCGAAAACATAAGAAACCTCGTTGCTTGATGAAGATTTCCAATACGTAACATGTTGTCAAGAAGAACAAGTTAGTCATCACGACGAAGATGTTAACCCCCGCAGAAACTCAAAGACTTATCCAGTGAAACACCAAAAGCCGCAAAGACAAAGTGGCAAAACCATCGGGTTCAAACTCAACTACTTCAATCTCCTCAGACTAACAAAGAAGAACAAGCAATCCCAAGAAAACCTTGCGACAACAAACGCCATCACCAAGCCGATCTTGAAAGGTTGCATAGAAGGATCGCTCGGTGATTGGAACAAATTCCAACCATGGAACTGAATCTTCCGAATCGGATAACTCGCCATTGTTCTCTTCATCCAAAGATGAATTCGAATTCATTCGCTCGATAACGAAGAATCACAACAATGATGACTCGGAGAATGATGATTTGATGATGTTAGCTGATAAACCACATTCGAAGTGGACGCCGCTCTTCCAACATCACTAACACAACCACCTCCAAAGATCCTCAGATCAACAACAAAGATGAATGTTCCTTCCAAAACCACCTTTAAGATCAGCCCTTCTACAAAACATCCGAAGCAATCAAAAAGATAAATTTAAAGTCATTCAAGCAATTTTACTTCTTCAAACCCAAGTTCACACAACAAAAGCAACTTCAAGATCAACATCAACATTCAAACACTTAAGTATCCATTATCCGGAGCAGATTGAGGAAATCATTAAAAAGGTTCTTCCTACAGAGGCAAAGAGTTGCATTAATGAAGTTCTACCACGCATTACGCGACATATGTTAGAAACAAGCTTCATGTGTAGAAGCTCATCTTCAAACACACCGATAACTCTTGAAACAAAACCTTCAAAGTCATTGTTGATCTCAAAAGTCAATGTGACAACCCAGTTTCATCATTTTCGACACGATTCATGTCTCATTATTTCAGCATTTATAGTAAACTTGGTTTACTTGTTTCAAATTCTACAACCTTGGAGGTTTAGCGAATTCATGATCATGACATCACGCATTTCATATGGACTATGATTGTCTACATTTCATTGACATCATGGGAATTTAATTAGTACATTCAATGACATTTCATTTTCACGCCAACGCCAGTAATTTTTTATATTTAATAAACTTTATCGAAGTTATTATTTTAACATTTGACCCATTACTTTCAAAAATGATCCCAGGTATTTAAACTTACATTTAGTTCATAAAAACTATATTTTAGTTTTCCTAGTGTTTCAGATTTATTTGGTACTTAAATCTAAATAAATTATTACTTATCGTTTTAAAAATTATACTCGATAATTATTTTATCACTAATTTTCACAAGGTATGTATTTTTACAATTTTATGACCTCAATATACTCTTTACTTTGATCTATTAAAATTACTTTAGCTAAAACTATCACAATTCTACAAGTACCTTTACTCACATATTTAACCTACACTTTTGTTACATTACATAATACATTCAAAAAAAAAAAATATATAAATGAAAGACACAATCCCCCATAACCTACCATGAGGGATGTATCCTAGTTGATGATTTTTTTTTTCTCTCTTTGATTTGTATAGACTTGTACTCAACTTAAAGTCTTCATTTATACATTTCAATCATTCATTCTCTTCATTATTTTCAAGTCAGCAAAACTTTCTTTCTCTCTCTCTTTTGGTCTCACTCTCCAAAACCGCCACATTCAAGATCACAGGGATCAAAGATTTTCTCAAGTCCAAGTGTTTACAATCTAGTTTATAATTTTTTATGGTTTTGAAATAAAACCAAGAGTATTTGGTGATAACTTCAACTACACCTCATCATATTCATTAAGGTAGCTTGCTTTTCATTTTCATGTTTCCTTTTCATCATTTCATATGCTTTTCATGTTTGGAGCTTATATGCAAGTTATGTGATTTATACCATTTATTTCATGATTTTTGAGTTATAATATATATTGGTCATCCTATAATTATTCCCATGGTATTCTTTGGTCTTGATGGTGATTAGGAACCCATGACTCCCTAAGAAGGTGTATAGTGGTAGGATTAGCATTGGAGTTGATTTGAAGGGATTAGAATAGGTTTTGTCCGAGAAAAACTATTTTCGATAACTATATATTTTGGTTCTGTCCTAAATTCGAATTTCTGGAAACACCTGCTGTTGGTACGAAACTTTGGCCTTGATTTTTGAAAATATACTTTTAAAACTAACTGTGGCCGCTTGAACGGAATAAAACGGACTTATAACGAAGAAGCGGATTTTAAAGTTGATCTAATTTAAATATATATGTTTTTCTTTCTGAAAATTTCAGCAACATGTTTTACTTTAATCGAGTCAAAACGAGCCTTAAGCTTCAAATTATTTCGAATTTCAAAAATATATTAGTTTACTTCAATAACGGCTAAGGACATATTAAACGAAACGATTGAAACGACAAAGATATGCACTTTCATAAACTTGCCGTGAATTCAATTGCACACAATTAGCCAAAACCACCATCTTTAACCTTATTATCTATGTTCGACCTTTGGACCTAAAACTCCTGAATGAAACTTTAGATATCGATACAAACTTTCCAAAACCGCCGAAGTTCGTTCTCTAACGATCGACGACACTGCTTTTACGCCTAGTTTCCAAAGCCATTTTGTAACCAAAAACCGACGACATTTGTTTTGCTAATGAAAAGGGAAATTTCTAAAAATCATTATAAACCATTATAGGATGACATTTTAATGTAAAAAAACATGTCATTTTGAAGGGTCAAGACGTCAAAAGAGTATTTTTTCGACGACGAGTAATATTTTCAAAACTCGCAAATGGTATAAATAACATACAAATGCATGCATAACATTACATTGCAACTCATATCGATCATATCATTGGTAATACTAGGTAACGGATAACGCATCACATATACCTCGGGTACTCACTTTTGTCATTTCACGTTTTACCAAGTGAGTTCCATAGCCCCACTTTCTGTTTTAATGCTTTCATAACCGCTTGGGGAGATACATGCTCAATTATTTTCTCATAACTATCATGATTATTTGAACTACATGTTTCACCGAATCAATGCTTAAATCATGTAGTAACATTATTGCCATACTTAGAATTTCTATATCATATATTCAATGGTCTAACGGACTTGGTATGTTCATTGGTCTAACTACCTTGGTATATTCATTGAGCTAACGGGTCTTGGTATATTCATTGGTCTAACTATGGTATATTCATTGGTCTAACGGTCTTGGTATAATGATTATGGACTAACGGTCTTGGAACGATTGAACATACACTTCCATATACTCGCAAAATAAGGTAACACACAGTTGCAAGTTTTGTATGGGCTGACGGAATGAAAGTATCTACAATGCCTTATCGCATAAACCATTTCGATACATTGAGCCATGCACTATTTTGTGAATTCATTTGACGATTGCTTGAATATAAACTATGCATATTCAAGCAGTGGTTGTGAACACACTGTGTTGTAAGTTTGTGGAGGGACTTGGAACCGAAAGGATTTACAATGCCTTTGCTACATAATCGATTTTGATAGTCTTTACATTTCAACGGTTTACAATGCCTTTGTCAGCATAGATGATTTGAAAGGCTTTACATTTCAACACAAACTCTATGAAATCACTCAACCTTTGTGTTGACACTTTAAAGATGTTTATCTCTCGTGTATCTAAGATATACACTTCATGGCATGCATTTGGACACCTCATGGAGTCGTGGTGACGAAATGCGCCTCACTTGGGTTTTACTGCATTCTTTAAAACATCGCTTTGGAATTGTAACAAACTTATTTCCGCGACAAGTTGATTTTCATTCTGGGACCTACTTTGTAAACTCGATTATTTTATTAAATCAAACGATGTATTTTCCAAACGACACTTTAGGTCGCTCAATATAATTGCTGACAGATACACAACCCGGAACATTCCACAGCAAAACAGTAAATGGGGTGACAGACGTAAGATCGAGCTTCAAATAGAACTAGGTCAGATCATTGAATCTCTGACTATAACTACATTATCATAGCATCTCATCATTTCATCATAAATGAATGTTCACTTATGCGTTTTACGTGACGCTCGAAGTTAATTACTTTCATTTCACATCGATTGTCACATGGATGCCCTTAAATACCCATTCCATTATTCTTTCTTCATACTCTAACGTGAATTTCGTCGTCTCTATCACAATTTATCGCTGATTCATCATCGATATCGACGGTGCCGAGATAAACTTTAATAAAAGTCGCCTTCACCTTTGTTTCACCACTAACATGTCGAGCTACACTTTATTCACACATTAAGTCTCTAAACCATCATACATTGAAGCACTTACAACACCTCCTAACCCATCTTTTCGAACCCGTCGAATCATTTCGAAAATAACCTCAAACTTATCGCTTTATCACATTTCTTTGGTGCTTTATTATTAACATCGGATTTTGCTACGCTTCACACTTCCTCTGTTTTGAAGAAGATATGGCCGAAGAAAGCCACTAATCGAAATGACCCAAGCAAGAATTCAAAAGTTGGTGAATGATAGCATTGCTGATGCTTTAAGGATTGGAAGGGAAACGATGATCGCCAGCCGTTGTGAGGCCGCTACCGCTGCTGAAGCCGAAACTTGCCGCAAAGAAATGTAAGAGGGTCCGTTAAAAGCTGTTCAGATAAGGATTTCAAGAAAGGAGATCCCACCCAAGTTTAAAGGGATCAAGGAGCCACTGCCATGGTTAGATGGTTCGAGAAATTGGAGTCCGTGGTTTTGTTATGTAATTGCCCGGATGATAGCAAGGTCAAGTTTGCTACGAGTACACTACTTGATGGAGCTGTCGGTGGAACTCATGCTCAACCGAGGGAGTAGAGAATGCTTCGCTTACTTGGAGCAATTCATGGTTTGGTAACTAAGAAGTTTTGTCCTCGCATCGGTGAAAAGTTGAGACAGAATTCTATGAGTTGGTAACTATTGGGTATGACATTGATACTTACATTCAAAGATTTCAAGAATTGGCCGTGTTATGCCCATCTATGGTTTCGGATAACGAGAAGTTATTAGAGGCTTTTATCTAGGACTTCCCGAGGTTATTCAAGGAGATGTGACTTCTCGACCGCGAAACGATTGAGGAAGCTATTCGATTGACTCAAAAGCTCATGGCCTTATTAAGAGAGGTACACCTAAACACCAACCAAACAACAACAACCCCAACAACCATCAACACCACAAAACCAAAACAACAACCGCAACGACGATAACCAAATTAACCACAACAAAAGAAAATGGGAAGACACCAAGGAGATTATTATAACTATTATAACAACAACAACTAAAACCGCAACACTAACCATCAACAACAACGTAAGAGGCAAGAAATCGCATCGGGTATGTTGCCGCACTAGTCACGCGAGGTTATGCCGAACTTACCCACTATGTAATCGATGTAAGTATCATCACACGGTCTTTTGTCCTGCTATGCTACAAGTGTCAACAACCGACACCTTGCCGAATGTAGAGGCAAGGCCATGGTTACATGTTACGATAAAGGAGCAAAGGACACTATCAAATCAATGTCCTCAAAACCAAATCAACAAGACGAAGGTGCTGTGGGAATATATATATGTTAGAAGGAGGAGGAGTTTCCGGTACATCAACGACGCCGAAGATCAAGAAGTTCGAAACTAATGTTTTATTTCTCCTATGTACTATGTCGTACCAAGTTTATGTTCATCATCAAGATCCAAACTTTATAACTTAAAGATGTACTATACTTTGCTAAACCACTTGTGTAACATATATTCTCATCTATCAGACTTTATTTTCTTTCCGATTTGTTATCATTTACGAGGATTTCAATTCTTTTACTTTAACTATCATTTTAACGACACTTCTCCATGTCTTCTCTCCTCGATGTTCATCACAATTTAACATCACTGACTCAACACCAAACAACATATATGAGTCGATAGTCCAAGCATTTCATAGTTAATTCTAAATTATACATACCACCTCACCTATGTCTAATTCCAAGAATCATGCAATGAAGCGGAGTAGAGGCTTATATGCAGTTAATTCGCATCGAGCCAAATTTTCAAAGATTTTCTTCAAACCACTTGTTTCCAGCTTTGATCCGCGACAGTTTTGTTTGATGAGTTGCAAAGATCGAGCTAGAAACAAGTTGTTACCTAAACCGATTAAGCCTAATCGTATGACATTTTGTTTGATGAGTTGTGGGATTAAGTAAAATCGTTACAAAAGTCTTTGAGAGTTTTCTTGAATGGGAAAGTTTGCCACATCAAACCCTAAACCCGATAGATCATCTAACCGAATTCAGTATCTGACTTTGATGGGCGAATGACAACCCGACTTTCAAATGTCATTTCTATCGACTCATGTCTCATTATTTCAACATTTATAGTAAACTTGGTTTACTTGTTTCAAATTCGCAGTAACCTGGAGGTTTAGCGCGAATTCATGATCATGACATCACGCACATTTCATATGGACTATGATTAGTCTACATTTCATTGACATCATGGGAATCTATTAGTACATTCACTTATTTCATTTTTCACACGCTCAACGTAATTTTTATATTTAATAAACTTTATCACAGTTATTATTTTAACATTTGACCCATTACTTTCAAAAATGATCCCGAGGTATTTTTAAACTTACATTTAGTTCATAAAACTATATTTTTAGTTTTCCTAGTGTTTCAAATTTATTTGGTACTTAAATCGTTAAAGCAATTATTACTTACGTTTCTTAAAAATTATACACGATAATTATTTTATCACTCAATTTTCACAAGGTATGTATTTTACAATTTTTATTCTCAATATAATTTTACTTTGATCTATTAAAATTACTTTTTAGCTAAAACTACTACAATTCTACAAGTACCTTTACTCAAGATATTTAACCTACACTTTTTACATTACATAATACATTTGAAAAAAAAAAATATATAAATGAAAGACAACCCCCATAACCGTCATGGGAGGGATGTATCCTAGTGATGATTTTTCTTCTCTTTGATTGTATAGACTTGTACTCAACTTAAAGTCTTCATTTATACATTTCAATCATTCATTCTCTTCATTATTTTCAAGTCAAGCAAAACTTCTTTTCTCTTGGTCTCACTTCCAAAACCGGCCACATTCAAGATCACAAAGGGATCAAAGATTTTCTCAAGTCCAAGTGTTTTACAATCTAGTTTATACTCTTTTTATGGTTTTGAAATAAAACCAAGAGTATTTAGGATAATCCTTGTTACTAGCACTTCATCATATTCATTTGTGTTTGCTTTTCATTTTCATGTTTCCTTTATCATTTCATATGTTTCTTTTCATGTTTGCTTTATATGCATGTTATGTGATTTATACCATTTATTTCATGATTTATTGAGTTATAATATATATTGGTCATCCTATAATTACTCCCATGGTATTCTTTTGGTCTTGATGGTGATTAGGAACCCATGACACCCTAAGAAGGTGTATGGTAGGATTAGATTAGCTTTGGAGTTGATTTGAAGGGATTAGAATAGGTTTTGTCCGAGAAAAACTATTTTCGATAACTATATATTTTGGTTCTGTCCTAAATTCGAATTTCTGGAAACACCTGCTGTTGGTACGAAACTTTGGCCTTGATTTTAGAAAATATACTTAAAAACGAACTGTACGCTGAACGGAATAAACGGACTTATAACGAAGAAGTTATGGATTTTTAAAGTTGACGACTTAAATATATATGTTTTCTCAAAATTTCAGCAACATGTTTTACTTTAATCGAAAGTCAAAACGAAGCCTTAGCTTCACAAATTATTTCGACTTCAAAAATATATTAGCATTTCAACAGTTTAACTATTAAACGTAGAAAACGGATTCAAAAACGATTAAAGATATGCATTCTTTTTCATAAACTTGCCGTAGAACTAATTTTCTCGCACACATTAGCCAAAACCACCATCTTAACCTTATTATCTTTATGTTCAGACCTTGGACCTAAAAAACCTTGAACTAAACTTTAGATATCGATACAAACTTCCAAAACCGCCGAAGTTCGTTTTCTAACGATCGACGCATTAATCGCTTTACGCCTAGTTTTCCAGCCATTTTGTAAATTTCATAAACCCGACGACATTGTTTTTTCATGTAATTTAAAAGTAAATTTCTAAAATCATTATAAAACCATTATAGGATGACATTTTAATGTAAAAACATGTAAAGTCATTTTTGAAGGGTCAAGACATCAAAAGAGTATTTTTTCTTTCACGACGAGTAATATTTTCAAAACTCGAAATGGTATAAATAACATACTGAAATGCATGCATAACATTACATTGAACTCATATCGGATCATATCATGGTACTAGGTACCGGATAACGATCACATTATACCAAGTACTCACTCTTGTCATTTCGTCAGTTTACCAAGTGAGTTCCATAGCCCCACTTTTCTTGTTTTAATGCTTTCATAACTGTTTTGGGGGAGATACATGCTCAATTATTTTCATAACTATCATGATTATTTGAACTACATGTTTCACTGAACTGAATGCTTAGTCATGCGTAGTAACATTATTGCCATACTTAGAATTTCTATATCATATATTCAATGGTCTAACGGACTTGGTATGTTCATTGGTCTAACGGTCTTGGTATATTCATTGAGCTAACGGTCTTGGTATATTCATTGGTCTAACGGTCTTGGTATATTCAGTGGTCTAACGGTCTTGTATACCATTATGGACTAACGGTTGGAACGCATTTGAACATACACTCTACATATTTCTCGGCAAAGGTTGTGAACACACAAAGGCAAGTTTTGTATGGGGGACTTGAACTGAGTGATTCACAATGCCTTTGCCGCATAAACGATTTCGATACATTGAGCCATGCACTATTTTTGTGAATTCATTGGAGATTTCTCGTTTGAATATAAACTATGCATATTCTGGCAAGGGTTGTGAACACACCAAGTTTTGTATGGGCGGGACTTGGAACTGAGTGGATTTACAATGCCTTTGCTACATAAACGATTTTGATAGTCTATACATTTCAACGATTTATATGCCTTTGCTCTTTGCATAGATGATTTTGAAAAGCTTTACATTTCAAAACAAACTCTATGAACTCACTCAACCTTTGTGTTGACACTTTTAGCATGTTTTATCTCATGTATCTAAGGTATACACTTCATGGCATGCATTTGGACACCTCATGGAGTCGGTGACTACGCCGCTCACTTGGGTTTTACGTACTTTAAAACATCGCTTGAATTGTAACAAACTTATTTCCTCGACAAGTTGTTGATTTTCATTTGGGACCTACTTTGTAAACTCTGATTATTTTATTAAATCAAATGATGTATTTTCCAAAGCGATCACTTTTAGGTCGCTTCAATATAATCTGTGATTGTGATGCTATGATAAATAATCCCCGTGAATTCCATTCACGCAAAACAGTAAATGTGTACATCAACTTCTTGAGAAGATACTTGATTATGATGAAGAAGTTGAACTTCGAGACGCTCTACTCAAATCCATAAAGAGCCGTGATAAGAAGATTGCATCTCATTGTGCAAAGATATCCCGGCAGAACGCACACGATGATAAAGATGATGAGTCACGCCCAAGCGACAAACATACCAAATTCACCAGCATCCATCATCTTGAAGCTTTCAAACCACCTTCTCACGATATTCCACCAAGATGAAATTCAACCACAATCTTCTAATCAACCTCCACAACAATTTGTCTCTCAAGTCATATCCACCACCATCTAACATGCAACAAGAAGAAGCCCCATAATGGATTGACTCTTCCACTACTCAGCTTTGACTGGTTTGAAGATATGGTTGATGCTCATCCAAAAGATGAACTTCCTAATGAAGCTTCCATTGTGGATTTCACAAAGAATTTGAAAAAGATCATGAAGGTGCAGAAACTTCAATTGTCTCACATTGCCAACATTCGCCGAGCAGGGTTTACACGATTTAAGACTTCAACCACTTCAAGGCACCAATTTGAATACAATCTTGAGGAAGTTGCAAGAGCAATGTCTGAGAACATTACTTGGGATGTTTCGTTTCCCTCCAGTGCTCCCAAAACGTTCAAGTTTCAAGACTATTCTCAACCTTTACCACTCATGGGTCATACCCATAATCCCAAGGTACCCACACCATATTTCTTTAATCATGATTTAGAATACTTGATGTATGGCAACACGATCAGTAAAGGTATGCAACATCATTGTCAAAGTTCCATGATGCGGTTTACACTCAAGAGGGAATGGAGGAAGAAGTTGATGAATTGTTTAGTTCTTCGGTTGTTACATATAATGATGAGGCAGAACTTGGCATCTTCCACTTGCCTAATATGCGTAAATGGTTTTACAAATGGCGGCTCACATTCACCTCTAAACACAAAGTGTGTTATAACTACCGGATCTTGTCCATTAAAAGTGCAGAGATTATGGATAAATACGGGTACAATTTTCTGACTAACATCAAGGTTCGCAGAGCTGACGACAAAGAATACACCTTCAACGAGGCTGACTACAAGTTTGTAAATCTCAACGATATTGAAGATATGTATCTTCTCAAAGTTCAAGAAAAGCTTGACATATTCCTGGTAGCTTACAATATGATATCTTCAACTCAATTCTCATTTTTATCCGCAGTCTTGTCATTAAGTCCAGAGTTGAAGATCTTCATCTTGGCGTTGAAAGTTATCAAAAATGTCTGAATCTTACCAAACCTGATCTCCAACCACCCGGCATTTATGACCGTAAACCGTATACATTCACAAGAACACCATTTGGATTACACTTCATCGGGAACAACATCACAAATTCATGGGATACGAAGAAATTCACAAGTTCAGTTGATGATACGTTGACACAGTAAAGGCCGAGCTTGTAAACATTCTTGAAGATCCTGAACGTATAAAACAACGTTGGTTGCGAACATGACATGGAAGAGAAGAGATGTTAAGCAAGCTGAAAAGTTTGTCAAGAAAATTGATTCACGACTCAAGTTCCGAGTTCAAATGAGACGACTTGAAGGCTATGTTGGAGGAAGAGCAAGGGTTCCAAATATCTTGATCAATAAACTCGCCAAAATAATTGTTTATAATTATATCATATTATAAAATAAATTTTTAGGCCACTGGGAGGGCTTGTAGTGAATTTTAAATATTTCGCCTCAATCGCGTGCATTTGAAGATCCTTGAGTGAAGTTACCGCCGTTTTTGTATATATATATTTTTGAAAAACCCAAAAACATCTAAAACACCAAAACATTCTTCCTAGAGTGTTTACAAAACCAAAAAAATTAACAGACACAGTGTTCGAACTAATCCTAGACGGGCCAAGTTGTTGAGAATAATCATTTGTCAAATCAAGTCACTCCACATCCACTCGCACCGAGAAAAATGCTTACGTTTTATTAAAACTGCTTTCTGTTAAACCTCAACATGTAGCTGCAATGGCCCGTCTAGGATTAGTTCAACAACGTGTCTAAACCGAGCATTAAAATTAAAGATTCATATGATTCAAATGACGCGGACAAGAACTATGATCTAGAAAAGGCTAGGAAAAGGACACTACTCCAAAAGGATGGAATCTTAGGTTCACGACCTGCGTGTGATGCTTCTAGTGTATTGCAGCGTAACCTAAGTGTAGTCAGCAGACAATTCAAAATAGACCCGTTGAACTGAGAAACAAACTTCGGAAACCTAATAGGTGGATCAATATAGGACAAAGGCTCTTTCCAAAAGAAGTTTCAAAGATTTCCTAGATCTAATCTTAGTGGATACCCACGGGTAGAATTTTAAAACTGTTGGTCTTAGGTGGATTCCTCTGAGGCAGATATTATATTAAACATTTGCAACAAAACAAAGGTGTGTTCGTGTCAAGAAGATAATTGACACCGCAACTTTATGCTTCTAACATGGAACCCGGTTACACTTGGGGATCCATGTCCGTCTCTATCTCCCGTCTACTTTCTATATAGGTACAACAACAATGGCTTCAAATAATTCAGTTTTGGACCCGCGACTTCACGATGGCTTCTAAGTACAACAGCTTAGGACCCGTTTCCCATCAGTTTAAAACATAATGATCCATCACCGCATCACCATTGTACTCATCGTCAGAATTGGAAACTTTGTTTTGCTCCACGTTTGGAGATTCTTTAGAAAGCCGCGGCTTCGTTGTATCTAATGTTTCCACGCAACACGATCATATTCTACTTCTAGATACACACTGAATCTACAACAACAACCGCTTTGGAGATGCACCTTCAATTGAATCTCTCGATAACAGTAGATCAAATGTTTCCAACTACAATGACACGCTGATGATCAACTAAATAAATGAGTAGAGAAGTTTTATCGCCAGATGATTATCACGGGATATTTCGTACTTCAAACTTGTTCGATTAATTGAACATACGTTCTGTTGTCTCGATTTCATTATCAACATATTGGTGTATGTTTCGATTCATCGAAAACATCGGGGGAGAGAGTATATGTCATGCTTTCTTTGCTTTCATTGTGAAAACTCTTTTTCCTTCATGAGTTTTTGCAATCGTGGGGAAGAAATGAGATGATATGTGGTTCAAATGTCTTACTTTGTTATCATCTCAACTTTCCTTTGGGTTATTTGTGTAAAGTTACCTACATATGATGCTTTAAACCGCATTATGATGCTTCGCACATGGTCATTTTATCGAAGTATTCATATACATAGTTGATTATTATTCCGATAAACTGCAACAATCGTAAAAGTAGGATCGTTTCAACTTTCCCGGGTTGTTTTGTGTGAAGTAGCCTACTTTTGTGAGAAAATCTTGTTGATTTCTTGCATGTTACCCCTGAACGGAGTTTTCGAATTGAGCACAATTGTGATTAAGTGACTAGTCAGATTTGTTCGGTGTGGTTTACGGTGTTATCTACAAATTCCGCTGTGTACTTAAAACTTCAAAAGTTAGAAGACATGTTAACTACATCAAAGTTTCGAATCTGCTGAAGAAGGTTGTCAGTTTGGGGGGAAGTTAATTCAGAAACTTCGCCAAAAAGAAGTGTATGGAGAAGCTGCTAAAGACATGCAATGTGGATTGGGAAGATTGTTGAGAATTGCAGTTATTCACTTACGGTTTCTCAGGAAGAATCGGTTTAAAAGTCTTGTTGAGAAACCAGATTGGGTCTATGTTATCAAGCTGAAATGAATTTGGAAAAACAAAATAGACACTAAAGGCACCGTGATTCGCAACAAATCACGATTTTCAAAAGATAGGACCCTGTGGTACGCTTAAGTACCTCAATCCTAATTAAAGGAGCGAAAGCTTCTTAACTGTTTGCAACACAAAATCTTTGTTCAAAATCAAATGTTCTTGAAATCCGTTTCTTCCCAAAGGAATTTCAAACACCTCAAAAAGCATATTTTAATCAACATGTTTTCAAAAACATCATACATATGCTATTTTTGAGGGGGGAAAATGTGATTAAAATTGTCGATCGAAGTTATGGAATCGATATCGTGCTCGACTCGGATATCACCAATGAATTGACGATCTTTGAATGTCAAGAATCAAGCAGATTTGTCTTTCAAGACTTATCTTATTAGAATGTACCAATCCGAGACACTCTTGATTGACATGAACTTTTGACGGGTCTAACCTCCTTTTCAAGGAGAGTTTACATTTTCAAGGTAGTTACTAGAGCTAGTTGTCACCTAAAAGTTGATAATGGAACTCTTTAACTATACAACGTAACCGTGTCTCGCTGGGAATTGTCTATCAAGAGTCGATCAATTCAAAAGTGCGAGCTCTACTCTCTCATGCAGATTTCAGTCAAAACTCATAAGCACATGTGGAGGGGGAGTATTTCTGAAAAAAACCAAAAACTCTCAAGGTGTTAGTAAAACATGTTTTTCATCATAAACATCTTGAGAGATTTTTCAAGAAAAGGTTTTGTGGCAACATAGGATAGTCATGGAGTTAAAAGGTGACTAAATTTAGGAATAAACGTCCTATGATCCGCCAGAGCCGGAGGGATCTACCCAAGGACACCACAAATAATTAGTATTTAGAAGTCCTTAGGTATGATTGAAAAAGGAGAAAATGAGAATCGGAGAAAGAAGGAGTTGAAGAATTAAAAAGAAAAGTTAAAGAAAAGGGTGAAAATAAATAGCCCTCCAAATTATTCAACTTAGGTCAGACACCGGGTTCAATTCATATGCTACTGGTTGTCACAAGATGACACCCGTATTGAAGACAAAGTCGTCATGGACCCAGTGACGCAATGCACTAAACCTTCTAAGCCACTCAAGTTCTCTCAAAAGAGCTTGTTTCATTCTCACAGGGAACCCTACGTAATCTATCGACTCTCTCTTAGAGATTGTTGGTATTGAAGAAGGAGACCCTCTCCCTAGTCTCCGCCTAGGAAAATCAAAGCACACTAATCAAGTCTAGAGCCATGAGATTCATCAAAAGATCTCTTAGGAACACCTAATATCTCATCACTTGATTGTTCAAACAATAAGGACACAAGTGACATATTCCAGAGTCCTTCGCAGATCTTAGCAACTGCCGAACATTTATGAGGGATTCACAATTTTGATCCTCAATGATTGAATGGAAACTCCTGCCAGGGTCAACATCAAACAGACCTGACAGCAGGTCACTTCGGTAATCCCTTGTGGGTTACGCTTAGTGTTCGCATGGTCTCAAACGGTCTCAGCCGTGGGAGTGATACCTCGGTATACTCCAACGGCTCACAACGACAGAGTGAAGATATTGAGTACAGGGAAGTTCTAGCAAGTATCCGATCTGAGATTCATCAAAGATCGTGCCAGTATAAGGGATGTACTTGTACAAAATATCCAAACTCTTACGTCGGAAACGTTATTGCTAACTGTTTTATTTCAGGTACTCGTCACAGACCATAGCCACCATCATTACCATCAATAGCTCATTTCCACATGCTCATACATACATCAGAAAGACATTCTCATCAAAGATCTAAGCAAAGAAAAGTTCAGCAAAATTTCACTTCAAAGTCAAAAAATCAAAAAAGTCACAAGTCAAAGATTAGAGATAAAGAATGTAAACTTCACATGTATGGATCACAAACTTCACAGGAATTATGAGCATGTTGGAAAAAGACATAAAAGCACCATAAACAAAGATGTTGATAAAAGGCAGATTTCACAACTGATCACAACAACAATAACAAAGAACAAAGATGCAAAGAATCAAAGACGTCACAAGCTATGAACGCCAAAGAAGTTCAAGACGTCGAACGACCTAAGCAAGACAACAAATGATGACCAACCGTTAGGGGGAGATTGTTAGGAACATGTTTTATTATCAAGTGTAGGTCATTTCATTTGTAATAGGTCGTTAATAATTATGGTTTATAAATGTTTGTAATTAGTTTCTTAGCTCATGTAGTAAGCCCATGAGCTGTGATAGAAGGTTCTTCTAGAACCAAGGGGAAACACCCCTACTTATGTAAACACTATAAATACCCCCTCCTTTGAAGGAGAGGGTTGTTGGTTCTAATTGCAATTATCATTTTCATAATCACTTCATTAGTTCCTTCCACTTTCTCTCTCTAAAACTTTCTCTCTCTAGAAATACATATTGATGTGATAAAATGGTGACCTAACAAGTGGTATCAAGAGCCAGGGGATAGTTTAGGTTAATATTGATTAGATTTAATAGAAATCCGTACTTAAAACGTGTTTTAGATTGAAATTTATGGACTTTTGGACTGAATATCGTGTTTCATGCGAGTGTTGAATACACACAGACCTTGACAGATCTTAAGCAGTCGTGGATCGTTAGTGTTGCCTATGTAATCACAAGAAAACTAATAGAAAATCTCTACAACCCGTATTCTATAGCGGAATGTAAATACAAGCTGTTATAACTAAGAACACTTAGATCCTCTATGGATCTTTTTATTCACTGAAACTCTATGTTTCGAATTGTTATTTATTACAAACTATTAAGTTCTTTTTATAGACAAGGAACCCTAAACTATTACTACTCAATCGACTAAACATGCAAGCATGCATTTAATGACTAAACACTAAACAATATTGAGCAGAACATTAATACCCATGCTAACCTCGAGCAGTTCAAGAATAATGATGGGTTAGCATTTAAATAATAAAGAGCATGCTGATCCTAGTCAGCTTCCACCCTTCAGCAAAAACACGGCAACGCTTTTAATCTTCAGCAGAATCTCTTCTTCACAGATTCGCTTCTACTTCAGAATCCTTCGCAAGATTGACAAGCAGAATTCCTACTTCGCATAATTCCCAACAATCCTCCCTAAACCGAATTTGACTTGGTTAAGTTCCAGTTTCCTAACCTTGAAAGATCTTAGAGACTGCAGTAATAGAGGATTGTTCTCAAACATCAGTAGCAAAGAACCAAGAATAAGCTCATCTCTATGATGACCAATCTTTGAACCGCCAGGTCTTTGCAGCAACAATTGACATAGTGTACATCAAAACTCATTAGTTGCATACTATTCTCATCACATCCAGGTGTGATAACTCCCAGAGAGGTGAATCATTGAAAATAATGGATTTGATGTCTCTTTACCAATAGCCATTACTACTGAGTAGCCAAATGTTTAAGTTCGAAAACTATGGTACACTGATAACCATTTGATTTATTGGCAAACCAGAAACCATATAAACGGGTTTGATGTGTCTTTACCTGTAGCCGTTTGCTCGGGACTAGTCAATTCTTAGAATTGGTGAATTGATAACCAAATATGGATTCAGCTTGCCTTTACCACAAGCCATATACTTGTGGGCTAGCCAATTCTTGGATTCCAAAAGGAATATACCATGGTGAATTGATGACCATACAACACTCAGCAATAAAGCATGAGTGGTTGCAGACCCTATGATTTTGAGCAAATCATTACAACTATCAACAGATTTGATGTGTCTTTACCAAAGCTGTACCCTTTGGACTAGCCAACTCTTCGATATACACAAGGTATATCTGGTGAGTTAAAAACCATCAACTATGAACAACAAACCTGCAAAAGAAAGTTAGTTTTTTTTTTTTTTTTTTTTTAACTAAGAAAGAAACAAACAAAATAAATCAAACAAAGTCATCCCCTGAGGCATATGCCTCCCCTGAGGCCTATGCCTCCCCTTAAACTTTGCAGTTAAGGATTAAGCATTCCACTATTGACCACAAGGTGTTGAAACCTTGGTCCATCAAAAGCTTTTGTTAATAGATCTGCCACATTATCATCTGTATGAATTTTAGCCACATTTATCAAATGTTTTTCATATGCATCTCTTATAAAGTGGTGCCTGATTTCAATATGTTTGGTTCTACTGTGAAATACTGGATTTTTGACAATGCATATGGTACTTTGATTATCAATAAAAAGAGTTGTGTTCATGACGTTATACCCATAATCCAGCAATTGGTTTTGAATCCAAAGGACCTGTCCACAGCAATTTGCAGCAGCAACATACTCTGCTTCAGTAGTGGAGGTAGCCACAATGGTTTGTTTCTTGCTGCGCCAAGAGATCAATCTCGTTCCAAGGAATTGACAAAGCCTCCAGGTTGTGGATCTCCTATCTAGATTTGCACCAAAGCATAATCACTATCACTATATGCTTCCAACTTAAAAGGAGACTCTTTTGGGTACCAAAGGCCTAAATGAGGTTGACCTTTGAGGTACTTAAAGATCTTCTTGACTGCATTGAGATGGGAAGTAAGTGGAGTGACTTGATGTCGAGAGCAGACACTTACAGCAAAGGTAATATCAGTGCCTTGAAGCTGTTAGATACATTAATGAACCAATCATAGATCTGTATAAATGAACATTCACAGGAAGATCTGGTTCATTGTTAGTTTTCTTTTTGGAGCTTCATAAGGTGTTGTGGCAGTTCTGACACCTTCCATACCAAATTTCTTCAACATGTCCCTCACATATTTATCTTGACTAATAAATATCCCATCTTGTTCTCTGAACTTGGAGACCCAAAAGAAAGTAAGCTCCCCATAGCACTCATCCAAATTCTCCCTTCATCGATCCTCAAATTCCTCGCACCAAGCTTCTTTAGTGGATCCAAAAAATGATGTCATCCACATACACTTGCACAAGAATGATGTCTGTCGAGTTCTTCTTCAGAAAAGAGTCTTATCAATGGCACCTCTTCTGTAGCCATGCTTTAGCAGAAATGATGAAAGCCTAGCATACCATGCCCTTGGTGCCTGATGAAGACCATATAGAGCTTTAACGACCTTGTAAACATGATTAGGATGATCTGGGTCTTCAAATCCTTTGGGTTGAGAGACATAAACTTCCTCTTCTATCTCACCATACAGAAAAGCACCTTTAACATCCATCTGATACAGCATGAAGCCCATGTAGGATGCATAGGCCAAGAAAATTCGAATAGCCTCTACTCTAGCAACAGGTGCAAACACTTCATCATAATCAATCCCTTCCTCTTGCCTGTAACCTTGAGCTACTAATTTTGCTTTGTTTTTAATAACCACACCCCTTGCATCTCTTTTGTTCTTCAGAATCCATTTAGTTCCAATAGCATATTTTCCATCTGGTAATGGTACCAAGATCCAAACTTGTTGGTTTTGAAACTGTTGCATTTTGTCTTGCATTGCCTCAATCCAACTTGAGTCTTCAAGAGCTTGAGAGACACTGGTTGGTTCTACTTGAGAAAGAAAACACGCAAACAGACAATGCTTGAAGTCTGTGTGATTGTCTCTTTGCTGATTTGAGACATAAGAGAGAAAAGCAACTTGTCCAAATTTAGGACTAGAGATAGCCCTTCTAGTTCTAACAAGAGCTAGAATGTCATCAATAATATTGGATTAAGGGTGAGTTATGTTGATTCTTTTAGTAGCAGTGGGGTTGACTTCAATGGTAGGTTCAAGATTAGACACAGTTGGTACAAAAGTTGTGTCATAGGAAGGTGAGGTGAAAATGCCAGATTTGGATTGATGATTTCCAATATCTGAAGGTCT
The DNA here is from genome assembly GCA_910596185.1 of Chrysanthemum makinoi. Taxonomy (NCBI): domain Eukaryota; kingdom Viridiplantae; phylum Streptophyta; class Magnoliopsida; order Asterales; family Asteraceae; genus Chrysanthemum; species Chrysanthemum makinoi. The sequence goes on along the minus strand of OU343222.1, from coordinate 106,947,831 downwards.
TGGAAAGCAAGTATACGGTTCACCAAAGTCTGTGGATACTCTAGTAGGAATAGGAGTAGAAACAGTCGAGCTTTCAGCAGATTTGATGACTATGGAGAGATCATCGTGTCAGAAATGTGGTTTCCACTGACAGCTTCATTTGCAAGCTCCCCATTCACCTTCTCAGCTTCAAGCTTAGCTGCAAACTCTTGAGTCTGAAGCCTAGAAAGGTCCTCAGCATAGTGTGATTCATCTTCACACTCAGCAGAAATATCTCTAGAAGTGTTACCTGCGACATTGTTAGGGGAGAAAGAAGGCACAAGTATAGGTTGTTCATCACTTCAAATTCACTTTCAGAGTCAGCATCCAAGGTGCCTGCATTGTTAGTGGGAGACTCTTGAGAACCTGCACTTTGGTTAGCCATATGTCTAGTATAACCCAAATAATCAGTTAAGAAGTCAAGGTCAAAAGACCACACATAACCCTGTCCTTGAACATTGGGCTTATCTTCCATGTATCTCAGGTTCAAAGTCTCCTCTATCTTCTTGGTAGATAGATTATATACTCAGACGCTTGCTATGAGCTGAAAAACCCACAATATATCCCTCATCAGCTTTCTCATCAAACTTCCCCAACGGATCACTGGTGTTTAGAAAGGTCACTTGACAACCAAAAGGTTTGAGGTAATGAATGGCTGGAACCTTCCCAAAGAGAAGTTCATATGGTGTTTTGAGGTGAGGTCTAGTAATGGAGACTTTGTTTAGCACATAGCAAGTCTGTGCCAACACTTCAAATCAACATAGTGGGCAATTTAGAGTCTGCAAGCATAGATCTTGCAGCCTCTATCAAGGTCCTATTCTTTCTTTCAGCCTACCCCATTTTTGTGGGGTTCTTGGATTGCTATAGTCTCTCTTTATCCCTTTAGACCTACAGAGTTCTATAAGAATGGCATTTTTGAACTCTGTCCCATTATCACACCGAATGCCCTTAACCTTCTTGTTCAACTGATTTTCAACGAGGGTGATGAAGTCTTTCAGCACAGGAGATGTTTCATCTTTAGTCCTTAGAAAGAACACCCAACAAAATCTGCTATATCCATCAGTGATAACCAAACAAAAATATTTGTGATCAATGCTTCTGACTTGAGTTGGACCAAATAAATCCATATGTAACAGTGAAGAGGCTCGAAATAATGCTCACAGCAGTGATAGCTTTGTAGGAGGCTCTGTTGCTTCCTTTGTTGCATGCAACACAATTATGATCATTGGAGAAAACTTTGGAGGGGAGACCTTCAACAAGACCCATTTTAGAGAGAGTGTTTATGGTCTTGAAATTCACATGAGCCATTCTCCTATGCCATTTGGTTGACTCATCCAAGGATGCTTTAGCCACCAAACAAGTGAGGTTACCTTCGGGATGAACTTCATTGAGGTTGAATGTGTATAGATTGTGAGTTCGAGGAACTCTCAGCAGAATTGAAGTATCTTCTGGAAGCTTGAACTCTTTAGAAAGCACAAGACATTCATCTTCAGTGAAGAGTACCTTGTTCTTGGTGTCACAAATTTGTAAGACAGAGAACAAGTTGAAGTGTTGAAGTTCCCTAACATAGTACACATTTTCAAAGTTTAGTAGGGGTGTCTTGATGGTGCCTTTCCCAGTAATTCTACCATCACTTCCACCGAAAGTCACATTGCCTCCTTCTTCAATAGGAATAAAGTTGTGCATCATATCTCTATTTCCAGACATGCTTCTAGAACAACCACTATCAACAATACCGATATCTTTATGTTTAAGAGGATGATCCTATAGAACAAACAATATATACAAAAGAATGTTAGTTAACGAAGGAGGCTCAAGTCATTGCTGACTTGAACCCTCGCCTTTGTGGATCATAAGATTTAGGTCTAGCAAAAGAGTAAGATCCACCATTGTTCTTGGGTTTCCACTGAAAGTTAGGTCCCTTGTTTTTCCAAGAACAACTGCCTGAGGACTTGACAGCCAGTACCCCAACATCCTTTCCCATAATTCATAGAGTCAACATGTGCAGGCCAATAACCATGTTTAAAGTATGGGCTAGTAGGTGGCACATAAGGTCTATCAGCTGATCTCCTCCAAGGAGAGTTATTACAAGAAGCTTGTGGGACATAAGGTGGAATATTCTTAACATTGGTCCACACTGGTCTAGGTTTCTACTGAGTAGCACAAACACCCAATCTTTGCTCATAAAAATCACAATCCTTAATAAGATGAAATTTACTTCCACACACAAAACATGTCTTCCTTTTGGAAGATTTATTCAACAAAGTAGATGTTCTATTACATGTAGAAGTACTTAAACCAAAAACATTAAAGGAATTGTTTTTAACAGACATATTATGCAAAGATTTAAAGGACACTTCTTCAGGGGAAACAGGCTTGGAAGTGGATTTCAAAGTAGCTACCCTAGAAGGCTTGTAGATAGTCTTGGGTGCAGGCTTGGGTGTAGGCTCAGGTGAGGGCTTGGGAAGGTTGGACTTATCACTTGAATCACAGCTGGAAGTAGATCCTTGATCCGATGAATTGTCACTGTCAGAGAAAGAGACAAAGTCATTAGATGAAGTATCAGAAACCTGGCAAGTCTTTTGACCTTTTGCCATACAAATGGTGTGATCCATCAAAGTCAACAGTAATGGTCAGGTCAGTAGGCATGAATTCACCTCTAATAGGTCCAGGGACAACATGCAAATCACCTTCCTTTCTAAAATGTTCTAAGCTGCAGTGTGATTTACGCATCTTGCCTAGCTTCCAATCCTACATACTTTTGAAAACCTAAACCTATTCCAGAGTTCACTGACTGACTATTATAGAGTTCTCTAGCTAGTTCGTCACCTGATATTAACCATTGTTTATGTCTAGCTATTTCCTCAGTAAGTTTCTCTTTAAGCTCTAGATTCTCAGCAATAGCATCAGCTTTTTCCTTTTCAGTGCGTTTTAAGTTAATATCTGCAATATCTAGATCAATTTGTAACCCCTTTATCTTCTCTTCATAAGCTATCTGATTCTTTTGAAACCAAACCTTTTGTCTTTCTAATGTTTTTAACGAGAGTTTATAAGCTTCATTATCAACATAGCATTCATTGTATTTAGGTTTCATAGTATCATATGCTTCTTTAAGTTCATTGTATCTTTCACTACAACCAAATATACAGTTATGTGCCTGAGAAAGTCCCATCAAGGCAAATTGATCATGCCTATCTTCTCAAGTACATCGGCCAAGAATCCAAGCTTCTCTGCATCAGCAGACTTCCTCATTCACGGGTTCATGTGCAGCCCAGTTGACCTGTTCATCCAAGGTGACAAGAGCTGTTGAAGTTCTAGCTTCTTTCTCGATTCTGATAGGAATTGTAGTTAGCTCCTTCTCCACTCTTCCTATCTTTGCATTCCCTTGAGAAATGACCCATCTGGTGACAAGAGAAATACTTGACCTTGCTCCTGTCAAAACGAGCTGGATCCTTTCCTTGAAGCCAAACTTTCTTCGACTTCTCCTCAAACCTCTTGATATCTATCTGAAAGCATGGCCACCGCCATTTCAGCCTTCATCTCCTCCATCTCAAGTGGGTCCACCTGATCAAAGTCTTCATAAACAAGATGCTGCTGAGTATCATAATCAGCAACAAATGAATGAAGCACATCCTCCAATACACTACCAGTTTTAGCTTGAGGGTAGGAAGGAGTGGGACGATTGTAAGATGATGATGGTAAGTAAGATGGACTTGGAGCATGCATCATCATATTGGAGAGAGATGTCCCAACAAAGGTCAGTATGACCGTAAGAGGATGCACGGTAGGGAGATCTAACATCAGGTTCAAGAGATTTGAGCTTGTTGTATAGCTCATCAAAAGTGAGCATGTCCAACCCACCTTTAGCCTTAAGAGCTATCGACATGTAACCATGATGGAGGCAAAGATCGAAGGAACTTTGAGTTGCAATCATCATTGTCGTTTTGCATTCAACCGGTTTAGCTGACTCAGAATCTTGTGAAACCTGTCGTATCCCTTGTGGATACCTTCTTCTTCAGAGATATTGCACTCTTGGAAGTGTTGTCTCAAAGATGGACTTCCTCATTCTCCTAGACTCTTCATTGCCACGAACCTTGCTTTAAGAGCCATCCATATGTCCTTTGCATCATCCATGTGGTGAAAATCACCCAAGTGATCTTCATGAATAGCTTGAAGAAGGATGGTTCTCACTTTGTGCTCTCTTTGCACAGCTAAAATCTCTTCAGCAGTTTTGGGAGGAGCAATGGTAAACTTACCATCAAGATCTTGGATAGTCTTCTTCGATTGTTCCTTTCTTTACAATTTCCCAAAGATTCCAATCAATATTGGAGATCCAGTTCTGCATTTTCATAGTCCACAGATCATACTCTTCCTTTTTCAGATAAGTAAACTTACCATTACTGTTGGAAAGACTAAGTTGCTACATAGAGGTGGTGTTTTTGATGTTGTTGTTGGTGACTTCGATTCATCATCGCCTTGCATCGGTGAATGTGTTTTGGTTGTATGGGGGTGAGGAAAAATATGGTTCTCAGTATCGTAGAGACTTTCCCGAGGCTCTGAAACCACTTGTTGAATACACACAGACCTTGACAGATCTTAAGCACTCGTGGATCGTTAGTGTAAAACCCGAAAATCTAAAACGCGTAAAAAGACTATTTTGCCCCTCTAAATTAAAATTTATAAAATACATAAAATACGTCATGCTTATTAAATGTTAATTTAATCTCACTTATAAATGATTGACAAACTTAATGTACGAGGTCATTAAAAATAATTACGTTTACGTCTAAAATATAAACCATGCGCTACCAAATAAACATGGGCCGAAATTTAATTGATCTTATAACTTAACTTTGACCCATCTTAACTTAGATTTGGGCTTGGCCCATGTGCCTCTACTTAAGGTAAAACCAAATTCCCTTATATATATCTTCCATATTTTTTCGGTACCCTACGTTCCATATTATCTCACGCAAAACCTAAACCCCAAAACAAAAAAGTGACAAAGAAGTAATCTGGTTCTCTTTTCTCTGTGTCTCGTTAGCAGCAGGTATCACATCATCACCCTTGTGTTCCTTGTTAAATTCGATACTCATACGCGGGATAATATGAATGTATAAACACTTTAAAACATAATCGTTTTATGTAATCTGAATCTGTTAATATTGCTACTCATTAATCTGATATAGAACATGGTAATAAAGGGCCACATGGAATCATAACCTAACTTGTCTAAACTTGATGGTAATCGACTTTGGTCTGCTGTTGTGAATCGCCTACGTATAGTCATATGTAAAGGTCCTGAAAACTTAACCAAACCGCTTATTATAATCATGATACTTAAACATGAAACTGTCTTGTCACATGAATTTATAAAACCATGAACCTGCTTATCATCTTCTTATGTCGACCTTGTTCATAACTATTACAAAGCGAATTTGTCTTGTTCAATTTTTTTACCTGGACCTTATCGGTTTTTAAACCGGATATAAACCAAGAAAAATTAAAGAATGATCAGGTACATGTGTGATAGATCAGATGAATGCTTATATATACATATTGAACCTAAGAACTATATTAAATAATATGGCGTATGCTTATGAATTCAAACATGGGTCTTTTATTCGAGTCGTGGGTCGAAGTTAGAAACTGATTATGTCTATCGAATTATGGTAGTGTATGCATGTTATGTTGTAGACAAATAAATGTTTAATATTAGTGATGTCATCTGTCCATGGTCGAATGAAGTTCTTTCAGTTTTGTGAATTCTTAAGCGTGGGTCGTGGTGTTAAATTGTGAATGCATGACCTCTACGAGAAGTACACGAGTCTTTGGTTAGTGTCCTTGCATGTAATGTTAGCATGGAGCGCATAAAATAATGAATGAGTGCATGGTATCACGTTTCATATATTCCTCTGTTTTGTATCCCACTCACCACTTGTATATGCATGCTAAAAGGCACATGAATCATATATTAAGTCACTTAAATATTGAAAGGACAGTCCATACAATCGACATATATAAACATGAATTGAACTCAACTTGACATGCATGTTGTACTCAAATATAATCATCACTAAAACTAATAAGTTGTCACATAAAATCATGTTTTGACATCACTTAAATATTGAATGAAAGACCTGTACTCGACCCTCCTTTGCATGCCTTTGTCACGTCCATTTATCGAGCTTAAATTGTCACTTTTCACCTTAGACTATAATAGTAATATTATAAAGTGTTTAATATTTAGTTATTTATCGCAATAAACCCTAAACTTATGAAACTTGTCATAATTGATCTTTAAAACATGATAATGCTTATTTTCATCGGTTTGATCTAAATTGACTTTAATTATATCATCAACAACTAAACTTGCTAATTATGGAAACTTACTAAAATGGGTAAACCTAATTCATCAGACTTAAAAGTAATACGTGGTATTTAATTTGTATAGGTTCTGAAGAAAGGAGTGATCCTTTGCTTTTTGTGTTTCTTGCTTTTGTCAGTTTTGCTTTTGGAATAAGGTACAGATATTCTGACCTTATCTCTTAAGGTTTCTCATGATTCGTTTACATATTTCGATATTAGATTTGAACTGTGATACTTTGCTTTGAGCCTTCTATTTAGGGCTTTCCTATGACTCTGCTATGCACCCTTTTGTTATGAACTCTGATTATGAACCTTTTCTGATTATGAACCTTCTGATTGTGAACCTTATGACTACAAACCTTTCTGATTATGAGCCATTGATATGAACTTTTGATTATGAACTTATGTTATGGAACTTTGATATGAACTTTGATATGAATCCTTATGATATTATTATGCTTTGACCCTTGGTTTGATACCCGAGCCAAATATGTTTTCCCTAGCCATGAAGGTAACATGGCCGTGTCGCTTGATGCACCTCGGCATGACTCTAGGGCAGTAGAGTGATGTTCCGCCACGTCCCTTGGTGGTGGATCATATTTTGTATATGTGAGGTAGGGGCGTATGGATGCATCCTAGATCTGTTCTGTTATCTGATATGATATGATTTGTCTGGTGAATGATGTCGTGTGCAATACGCGTCTTCACAATCTGGGAGCTAGCTACTCCATTGGTTACTGAGGTCTCCGCTCCTATTGGTTTGGTATTCTGAGGTCACCCCTCCGAATACAATGGCTACTTATGATATGATATGATATGATATGTTTCTAGGCTCGTGGTAGATTTCTGACAACCCTTACACTTTTGATATGCCTATACTGTACTTTCTGTATTTCCACAACGCACCATAATCAGTATAATTGTTCATTACTCAGTACCCTTATATGACTCACTCTTACCAAGATATAGATACTCCTTTTCATTGATCTGTCACACTTTCATTTCGTTATTTCAGACTATCGTTCCATTCACGTACCGGGTTATTATATGTTATTGGATTTGATTATGCTCTTCATGTGTTATGTGACTCTGATTTCTGCTGCGATATGATTAATATACGGTTATCTGAAGTTAACCGTTTTCATCGATGATATGTGATCTCACTGTTATGTGACCCTCTGAATTGTCTGGTGACCATGCTAATTTGTAATCGTTAGTTTTGTCTGTTTATTATGTGTACTTCGTTCAGTTAATTCCGTGGACTATGACTATTCGTTGTGTCCTTATCTGCTTATTGTTTACCTGCCATGTTTACATTTCTGTCTATGCTACGGTTTTATTAGGTAAATGGTTCGACTTGTGACGTCGGCTTGTTAATTTGTTTAGTTTCCCTGCTATGTCTTTAATTCATTTAATTATATCGTTTATACTATATTCCTACTTATTACGTGTGATTGCCATGTGTTGACTGCTGTTAGTACTTCCGCTGTTATGATACTGGTTATGTTTTCAACTAAGGGTTTTGACCTGTGTGAATTGTCATGCTCACTTATTAATTAATTGCTTCCGTTTTCCTGTAGATATCTGTTTGGTTTGTATGTCTTCTGATTTCCTGATTTGATTGTATGACATATATGTTGTGTTGATGCGACGCCTGCTATGTTTGCTTATGTTTCAGTTCTTGTATGTCTGGTTTGTATGTGCTTGTTTATATGTCATTGATGCTTTGCTTTGCTTCGTTCGCCTTGTTATCTGTTTGTTTTGGATATCTGTAAAATTGTGTTCTGCAGGATCCTCATTGACTCATTGTTCTCATTTCGCTGCGACTTTGTTATCCGTTTCCTTTGTTTCATTTTGCATTTCAGATTTTATTTAGGTTTCGTTTTGTTATATCTGTTCACTGGGCTTTTTAAGCTCAGCCGCATTTCTTTTCCTGCGGCAGGTTTTAGGTTGGAAGATGGGATTCGATGGGCTGAGGGTTAGAGTATCTGAGTGTACCAATCCTAGCACCTTATTACTTTGGGACTTATTTTGAAGAACTTTCGTTTTGGGATTTTAATTCATTCTGGATATTGTATTTTCTTGTCAGTCAATTGTGTATATGTTTTGATACTTCATTTTTTTAGGTTTCCGTTTGTAAAGATTTCATTTGTATGTTCTGATATGACACCAGAATGTAACACTTCTACCCTTGCCGGGTTGGGGTGTTACAATTATGGTATCGAGACATGTGTTTCGTCTTGTTAACCTTAGGATTGACCTGTGAGGACTGGGTAGACATTAGGCTTCCGTCGTTTCTCGATTTTCTCCGATTCGTTTGATTGTCGTTCAGATTTGACTTTGATATTCGTTTGTCTTCACTGATTTGGCCTTCTTCTTTGATCGAATTTTATTATTTGGTCTTCGCACATCCGCCTCGATCGTTAGGTGGAGACTACTCGTGGAGTCGAAGATGATGGTGCCGACCCTGCGTTGCTGCAAGAGTCCCTGAGCTAGAGAGGTTCGTAAGGCAGAAGCCGCACCCGACCGCCGTGCTGCTGGAGACACCAGGATGCTGCTGGAGGAAGCTGGGCGGATCAACCAAAGGCGCAAAGACGGAGACAAGATTTAGCCGGTGGCTGAGAAGGTTCATCTACTTCATATGGTTGGGCGCGACTTGTGTTACTCGATTTGTTTGTCACGCGTTTTGAGGCGGTTTGATATTTTGCTATGTGATTTTGGTCGGCATTGCTTTTCTTGATTTGTTCATAACTCAGTTTGAATCGTGAAGGTTATGGTTTAGCATTTTGTTAATATCTCAGCTTTTCTTTTAGATCGTCAGTAATGAGTCATGAGGAACCGTTTCGAGCAAGTTGGTGGCCTTCTTCTTTGGTGATATGGTAAGTTGTTTGATGTAGTATATGTCGTATGTATGTGATCTAGTCTGCTTTAGTATGTTATTTGATATCGGTATGTGATATGTTTTGTGTGATATTAGTTATGTGGTTTGTCATGACCCGGGACAGAATATGATGACAATAAAAACTTGTTATGTGATGCAAGTATTATGACGCCTGATCAACGTGATAATACCGAGATCATATAATTTGAACTTATTGGAATCATACGACGGCTTGGGAAATGCCTGGGGTTTGGTACGTGAATGGACTAGGACTTATATCCGTTATTTGGTACTCCTCACGTTCGTTTAGAATTATGTACCTCTTTGCGAGATTTTCATAGACATCTGTTACGTATAAGTTTTGTACGCTTTGGAACCGAAATCGTTATGATCTGTGTGAAGCTATAGATTGCTACATCTGCCATGAACTCGTACGCCTCTGTGTACCCTTCACTGTGCAATTTTCGAGGACGAAAATTTTCTTTTAGAGGGGAAGAGTTGTAAAACCCGAAAATCTAAAACGCGTAAAAAGACTATTTTGCCCCTCTAAATTAAAATTTATAAAATACATAAAATACGTCATGCTTATTAAATGTTAATTTAATCTCACTTATAAATGATTGACAAACTTAATGTACGAGGTCATTAAAAATAATTACGTTTACGTCTAAAATATAAACCATGCGCTACCAAATAAACATGGGCCGAAATTTAATTGATCTTATAACTTAACTTTGACCCATCTTAACTTAGATTTGGGCTTGGCCCACGTGCCTCTACTTAAGGTAAAACCAAATTCCCTTATATATATCTTCCATATTTTTTCGGTACCCTACGTTCCATATTATCTCACGCAAAACCTAAACCCCAAAACAAAAAAAAGTGACACAAGTAACTGGTTCTCTTTTCTCTGTGTCTCGTTAGCAGCAGGTATCACATCATCACCCTTGTGTTCCTTGTTAAATTCGATACTCATACGCGGGATAATATGAATGTATAAACACTTTAAAACATAATCGTTTTATGTAATCTGAATCTGTTAATATTGCTACTCATTAATCTGATATAGAACATGGTAATAAAGGGCCGCATGGAATCATAACCTAACTTGTCTAAACTTGATGGTAATCGACTTTGGTCTGCTGTTGTGAATCGCCTACGTATAGTCATATGTAAAGGTCCTGAAAACTTAACCAAACCGCTTATTATAATCATGATACTTAAACATGAAACTGTCTTGTCACATGAATTTATAAAACCATGAACCTGCTTATCATCTTCTTATGTCGACCTTGTTCATAACTATTACAAAGCGAATGTGTCTTGTTCAATTTTTTACTCGGACCTTATCGATTTTTAAACCGGATATAAACCAAGAAAAATTAAAGAATAATCAGGTACATGTGTGATAGATCAGATGAATGCTTATATATACATATTGAACCTAAGAACTATATTAAATAATATGGCGTATGTTTATGAATTCAAACATGGGTCTTTTATTCGAGTCGTGGGTCGAAGTTAGAAACTGATTATGTCTATCGAATTATGGTAGTGTATGCATGTTATGTTGTAGACAAATAAATGTTTAATATTAGTAATGTCATCTGTCCATGGTCGAATGAAGTTCTTTCAGTTTTGTGAATTCTTAAGCGTGGGTCGTGGTGTTAAATTGTGAATGCATGACCTCTACGAGAAGTACACGAGTCTTTGGTTAGTGTCCTTGCATGTAATGTTAGCATGGAGCGCATAAAATAATGAATGAGTGCATGGTATCATGTTTCATATATTCCTCTGTTTTGTATCCCACTCAGTCACTTGTATATGCATGCTAAAAGGCACATGAATCATATATTAAGTCACTTAAATATTGAAAGGACAGTCCATACAATCGACATATATAAACATGAATTGAACTCAACTTGACATGCATGTTGTACTCAAATATAATCATCACTAAAACTAATAAGTTGTCACATAAAATCATGTTTTGACATCACTTAAATATTGAATGAAAGACCTGTACTCGACCTTCCTTTGCATGCCTTTGTCACGTCCATTTATCGAGCTTAAATTGTCACTTTTCACCTTAGACTATAATAGTAATATTATAAAGTGTTTAATATTTAGTTATTTATCGCAATAAACCCTAAACTTATGAAACTTGTCATAATTGATCTTTAAAACATGATAATGCTTATTTTCATCGGTTTGATCTAAATTGACTTTAATTATATCATCAACAACTAAACTTGCTAATTATGGAAACTTACTAAAATGGGTAAACCTAATTCATCAGACTTAAAAGTAATACGTGGTATTAATTTGTATAGGTTCTGCGAAGAAGGAGTGATCCTTTGCTTTCTGTGTTTCTTGCTTTTGTTAGTTTTGCTTTTGGAATAAGGTACAGATATTCTGACCTTATCTCTTAAGGTTTCTCATGATTCGTTTACATATTTCGATATTAGATTTGAACTGTGATACTTTGCTCTGAGCCTTCTATTTAGGGCTTCCCTATGACTCTGCTATGCACCCTTTTGTTATGAACTCTGATTATGAACCTTTTCTGATTATGAACCTTCTGATTGTGAACCTTATGACTACGAACCTTTCTGATTATGAGCCATTGATATGAACTTTTGATTATGAACTTATGTTATGGAACTTTGATATGAACTTTGATATGAATCCTTATGATATGATTATGCTTTGACCCTTCAGTTTGATACCCGAGCCAAATATGTTTTCCCAAGCCATGAAGGTAACATGGCGTGTCATGATGCACCTCTGGCATGACTCTAGGGCAGTAGAGTGATGTTCCGCCACGTCCCTTGGTGGTGGATCATATTTTGTATATGTGAGGTAGGGCGTATGGATGCATCCTAGATCGCTTCGTTATCCGATATGATATGATTTGTCTGGTGAATGATGTCGTGTGCACAATCTGGGAGCTAGCTACTCCATTGGTTACTGAGGTCTCCCCTCCTATTGGTTTGGTATTCCGAGGTCACCCCTCCGAATACAATGGCTACTTATGATATGATATGATATGATATGTTTCTGGGCTCGTGGTAGATTTCTGACAACCCTTACACTTTTGATATGCCTATACTGTACTTTCTGTATTTCCCCAACGCCCCATAATCTGTATTAATTGTTCATTACTCAGTACCCTTATATGACTCACTCTTACCAAGATATAGATACTCCTTTTCATTGATCTGTCACACTTTCATTTCGTTATTTCGGACTATCGTTCCATTCACGTACCCGGTTATTATATGTTATTGGATTTGATTATGCTTTTCATGTGTTATGTGACTCATGATTTCTCTGCTGCGATATGATTAATATACGGTTATCCGAGTTACTGTTTTCATCGATGATATGTGATCTCACTTTTATGTGACCCTCTGAATTGTCTGGTGACCATGCTAATGTGTAATCGTTAGTTTTGTCTATTTATTATGTGTACTTCGTTCAGTTAATTCCGTGGACTATGACTATTCGTTGTGTCCTTATCTGCTTATTGTTTACCCGCCATGTTTACATTTCTGTCTATGCTACGGTTTGATTAGGTAAATGGTTCACTTGTGACGCGGCTTGTTAATTTGTTTAGTTTCCCGCTATGTCTTTAATTCATTTAATTATATCGTTTATACTATATTCCTACTTATTACGTGTGGTGCCATGTGTTGACTGCTGTTAGTACTTCCGCTGTTATGATACTGGTTATGTTTTCAACTAAGGGTTTTGACCTGTGTGAATTGTCATGCTCACTTATTAATTAATTGCTTCCGTTTTCCTGTAGATATCTGTTTGGTTTGTATGTCTTCTGATTTCCTGATTTGATTGTATGACATATATGTTGTGTTGATGCGACGCCTGCTATGTTTGCTTATGTTTCAGTTCTTGTATGTCTTGTTTGTATGTGCTTGTTTATATGTCATCGATGCTTTGCTTTGCTTCGTTCGCCTTGTTATCTGTTTGTTTTGGATATCTGTAAAATTATGTTCTGCAGGATCCTCATTGACTCATTGTTCTCATTTCACTGCGACTTTGTTATCCGTTTCCTTTGTTTCATTTTGCATTTCAGATTTTATTTAGGTTTCGTTTTGTTATATTTGTTCACTGGGCTTTTTAAGCTCAGCCGCATTTCTTTTTCATGGCGGGTTTTAGGTTGGAAGATGGGCTTCGATGGGCTGAGGGTTAGAGTATCTGAGTGTACCAATCCTAGCACCTTATTACTTTGGGACTTATTTTGAAGAACTTTCGTTTTGGGATTTTAATTCATTCTGGATATTGTATTTTCTTGTCAGTCAATTGTGTATATGTTTTGATACTTCATTTTTTTAGGTTTCCGTTTGTAAAGATTTCATTTGTATGTTCTGATATGACACCAGAATGTGACACTTCTACCCTTGCTGGGTTGGGGTGTTACAGTTAGTGTTGCCTATGTAATCACAAGTAAACTAATAGAAAATCTCTACAACCCGTATTCTATAGCGGAATGTAAATACAAGCTGTTATAAGTAAGAACACTTAGATCCTCTATGGATCTTTTTATTCACTGAAACTCTATGTTTCGAATTGTTATTTATTACAAACTATTAAGTTCCTTTTATAGACAAGGAACCCTAAACTATTACTACTCAATCGACTAAACATGCAAGCATGCATTTAATGACTAAACACTAAACAATATTGAGCAGAACATTAATACCTATGCTAACCTCGGGCAGTTCAAGAATAATGATGGGTTAGCATTTAAATAATAAAGCGCATGCTGATCCTAGTCAGCTTCCACCCTTCAGCAGAAACACGGCAACGCTTTTAATCTTCAGTAGAATCTCTTCTTCAGCAGATTCTGCTTCTACTTCAGCAGAATCCTTCGGCAGTATTGACAGCAGAATTCCTACTTCGCATAATTCCCAACAGCGAGTTTGGCTAGTTAGCCATGAATTTCTGCAAGTTTCTCATGAATTTCTGCGAGTTTCTCATGAATTTCTGCGAGTTTCTCATGAATTTCTGCGAGTTTCTTTGAATTTCTGCGAGTTTGGAAATTTTTTTTGAAGTTCTGCGAGTTTGTTTTTGAAGTTCTGCGAGTTTGGATTTAAATTTCTGCGAGTTTGGAAATATTTTGAAGTCTAAATCTTATTACCATATTAGACTGTTAAGAGGTGGTCATAAAGTCAGAATCTGAATGAAACATTGTTATTTATTTGTTTATAATTGGAATGAATTTAATTGTCCGCTTTTTTTAAATATATGATTTAAAACCATCGTCATACGACAAACAAGTATCTTGTGTAAACATAAAAAAAAACATTTTTTTTATCATAAATTTAACACAATTAATAAACAATTAAATAAATTATCTTAACGCATATTCTAAATTTAACATAGTAAAAAAACTATTATTGACATTGGCGCCGACCCCAGTTGGTGATAGAGATGATGACGGCGGCAAGAGGTGGTCGGCCGAGTTTAGAGGTGGTCGCGGCGCCTATGAAGGGGGAGGTTTTTAAGGTGTTCATGGGTTGAAGGGATGTTGGGATGAAGGGTTAAGAGGAAATACGACTTGTGCACCACCTCTTATTGGGTAAGATGGGTAAGGTCTTACGGCCTTTTATTGGAAAAAGAAAAACAAATAACCTCCACCCTTGTTAGATTAACGAATTGCCTCCTTTGTATTATTCATTCCCAACAATATATAGTGTACATAAGATCATTCTAGATACAGAAATAATGGACTAGGCCTACTAAACCAATAAAGGCCTATGGCTAAATAAACATATCAACTAACACTCCTCCGAAGTTTGAGCGGGAGGTGTGCGGACACTCACACTGTACGGAACTCCTCAAACAAAGCCAACCCGAGTAACCATGTCAGGAACAAAGTGGATATCAATCTCAATATGCTTTATTCGCTGATACTGCACTGAATTAGCCGTTAAATAAATATCACTAATATTATCACAATAAACAAGAGTGGTTATGGATGAGGTAGATTCATACGGTGAAGCTTAGAGGAAATAATGTTTGGGAGATTGAAGTTGATAAGAATGACAGTTGGGGATGGAAAGCTATCCTGGATATTAGAGACAAGATAAAGAACACAGTTGTGTACAAAATTGGGAATGGAAAATCTACCTCCATGTGTATGATAACTGGAGCCCAATTGGTCCATTAAGTCAATATATTTCTTATAGGAATATATTTGATGCTAGACTAGCTGCTAATTTTTAAAAAAAATTGATATGATTAAAGAACGAAAATGGATTGGCCTAGTGACTGGTATATGCAGTTTAATAATGTGACCAACATTACTGAACCAAGAATTGGTCCAGTAAAAAATGACAGTGTGATTTGGAAAGATGATAATGGTAAAGGGATGGATTTTGCTGTGAAGAATGTCTGCAAGGATTTAAGAAATAATGATCAAATTGTCTCATGGTAGAAAATGGTATGGTATCCTCAATACATTCCAAAACATGCATGCACTTTATGGTTAGCTATGCAGGATAGATAGAGTACTCAAGATAAATTTAAGAAACCAAGCAATTATGCAGTCAATAGATGTTATCTTTGCATGAAGGAATTTGAAGACTTAGACCATTTGTTCTATAAGTGTGAGTTCACTAGAACAAAAAGTGGATTTGGCTTCATCGAAAAAGTGTGACGATATACATATAGTCACACATGATTTTTCGAGTGTATGTGACTAAAGGTGCCGCGACCATAGGTACTCTATGGTCACGTGTTTGACTTTTTTTTAGTCTCTATTGCAAAAGAGTAACCAAAACCGTAACATGTGTGACTAATTAGGTACAAATTTTGTTGGATTAATCCGTATTAGTGACCATAAACACTGTATAGTCACACAAAGCATGTTTCTTTTGGGTATTTAGTCACATACAATTAAGCATAAAGTGGCCAAAAGTGTTAATAAGTGTGACCATATATTGTTTAAGGTGAAGAAATATGTCTTTTGTGTGACTATTGATCATCCAATGGCCACTTGAATTTTATGTTTGTGTGGCCATTTATAACATTTAGTCACACAAAGCATGTTTGTTTTGTGTATTTAGTCACATACAATTAATCATAAAGTAGCCAAACGTGTTAATAAGTGTGACCATATAGTGTTTAAAGTGAAGAAACGTGTATTTTGTGTGACTATTGATCATCCAATAGCCACATAAATTTTATGTTTGTGTGGCCTTTTCTAACATTTAGTCACACAAATCATGTTTGTTTTGGGTATTTAGTCACATACAATTAACCATAAAGTGACTAAAAGTGTTAATAAGTGTGACCATATGGTGTTTAAAGTGAAGAAATGTGTGTTTTGTGTGACTATTGATCATCCAATGGCCACTTGAATTTTATGTTTGTGTGGCCTTTTCTAACATTTAGTCACACAAAGCACGTTTCTTTTGGGTATTTAGTCACATACAATTAATCATAAAGTGGCCAAAAGTGTTAATAAATGTGACCATATGGTGTTTTAAGTGAAGAAATGTGTGTTTTGTGTGACTATTGCTCATCCAATTGCCACATTAATTTTATGTTTGTGTGGCCTATTCTAACATTTAGTCACACAAAGCATGTTTGTTTTGGGTATTTAGTCACATGCAATTAACCATAAAGTGGCTAAAAGTGTTAATAAGTGTGACCATATGGTGTTTAAAGTGAAGAAATGTGTGTTTTGTGTGACTATTGATCAACCAATGGCCACTTGAATTTTATGTTTGTGTGGCCTTTTCTAACATTTAGTCACACAAAGCATGTTTGTTTTGGGTATTTAGTCACATACAATTAATCATAAAGTGGCCAAAAGTGTTTATAAGTGTGACCATATGGTGTTTTAAGTGAAGAAATGTGTGTTTTGTGTGACTATTGATCATCCAATGGCCACATGAATTTTATGTTTGTGTGGCCTTTTCTAACATTTAGTCACACAAAGCATGTTTGTTTTGGGTATTTAGTCACATACAATTAAGCATAAAGTGGCTAAAAGTGTTAATAAGTGTGACCATATGGTGTTTTATGTGAAGAAATGTGTGTTTTGTATGACTATTGATCATCCAATGGCCACATTAATTTTATGTTTGTGTGGCCTTTTCTAACATTTAGTCAAACAAAGCATGTTTGTTTTGGGTATTTAGTCACATACAAATTAAGCATAAAGTGGCCAAAAGTGTTAATAAGTGTGACCATATGGTGTTTTTAGTGAAGAAATGTGTGTTTTGTGTGACTATTGATCATCCAATGGCCACATTTATTTTATGTTTGTGTGGCCTTTTCTAACATTTAGTCACACGAAGCATGTTTCTTTTGGGTATTTAGTCACATAAAAATTAAGCATAAAGTGGCCAAAAGTGTTAATAAGTGTGACCATATGGTGTTTTAAGTGAAGAAATGTGTGTTTTGTGTGACTATTGCTCATCCAATAGCCACATTAATTTTATGTTTGTGTGCCCTTTTCTAACATTTAGTCACACAAAGCATGTTTCTTTTGGGTATTTAGTCACATACAAATTAAGCATAAAGTGGCCAAAATTGTTAATAAGTGTGACCATATGGTGTTTTAAGTGAAGAAATGTGTGTTTTGTGTGACTATTGCTCATCCAATGGCCACATTAATTTTATGTTTGTGTGGCCCTTTCTAACATTTAGTCACGCATCGAATTAAGCAAATTGTGACCAAAAAGTGTTAATAATTGTGACTATATGAATCTTTTAGTCACATATAAGAAATCAGTATATATCAAAACAAATTCAAATATATATATATATATATATATATATATATATATATATATTCAAAATATATTCAAATACAATAAAATTTGAATGTATATAAAATTCTAATGTCGTACATAATAAAATTCTCAATAATTTAACGACTTCTGACTCTTGATCTTCTTAGCTTCCTTTTGCATGGTATCACTAGAGACGTAGCGCTTCGTTTGTATTTTAGGTGCAGTTCTGTTCTCACCAATCAGTTTTATGGTACTTGGTGGTGTTACCTGTAGGAAACAAAAGCCGGGGTATTAAACACTGAATTAAATATGAAGAATGATATATGTAGGTTTATAAAACACATGCATGTATGTACCTTTTCATCGAAAACCACTTGATCCTTTGGCCATGCATAAAAACCACCTATTGCATCCTCAACTGTTTTGAGACCGTTACTTCCTACATCCGGTATGCACGCTGCATCCACTAAAGATAATTTGTTGCATGTATATATGTATCAGTAATTAATTAAACTAAATAACATATGAAAATGTTTAAATACATACTTGTGGTAGTACTGTTAATGGAGACTCCTGTTCTTGTGATCCGGAAAGTTGACATGAAGAATCCTTTCGTTTTGATCTAGTCGATTTCTTAGATTCGACAGATTTAACATTTTCCTATATGCGGAAAACTAGAAGGGGGGGTTGAATAGTTTTACCAATTAAAACTTCATTTTAATCTATTTAGATCGACTTATGTCAATCTATTTGGATGTGTGTGTTGGATGTTGATAAACAAACATATAAAGGTAAGTAATGAAAAGATAAGAGTAAGAAGCACAAAACCACAACGCAAGTATTTATAGTGGTTCGGCTACAAGGTCACCTTCCTTGACCTACTCCACTCCCCGAGTCACCTACTCGAGAGTTCGTAATCACTACACCAACTCCTTATGGCGGAGAAGCCTTCACAACGTCGCCTACTCTTTTTCCGGTGCTAGGCTAACCACCGGGTTCTTTCACTCCAAGGTGAACCACACCTACACAACGTCGCCTACCCTTTATAAGGTACTAGGCTAAGTACCTAGTTCTTTCACACCTTAGGTGAACTACACCTTCACAACGTCGCCTACCCTTTATTAGGTACTAGGCTAAGCACCTAGTTCCATTGCAATGGAGGAACTACTACCACACTACACCAACGACTAATCCCAAAGGAGATCTACTCCTTTACAACATCATCAAGGATATCAATATCCTTGGATCTAATACTATTCTATCTTGTACATCGAAACACACCATATCGAATGTACATCTAAGGCACCTTTCACTAATGCCTTTGACTAGATCTACAAAACACCCTTCACTAATGTCTTGTGTCTTCACTTCTAAGCACCTTTCACTAATGCTTCTTTGTCTTGACTTCTAAGCACCTTTCACTAATGCTTCTTTGTCTTGACTTCCAAGCACCTACCACAAGTGCTTTATCCTATAGACGATAGATACCCTTCACTAATATCTTCGTCTTGACTCTTGAGACATCTTTCACTAATGTCTTCAACACTACACTTCTTTGAAGAAAGAAAGGAATCATCAACAAGAAGACTTCAGTAGCCTTGATGATGAGGAAGCATGGCAACTCATGGACTTGAGCTTGCTCGACTTCAAAGGTGGTGAGCTTGCCTTTAAGAGGAACCTAAAAGATCACACAAAAACAAAACTACAAACATAGATCTCTTGGATCTAAGGTTAGTGAGATTTAACTCAGGGGGGAAAGTGTGTTAGAAAGGGATTCAAAAGGGGTAAGAAATAATGAAGACATGGCTCACTATTTATAGAGGAAAAATCCTACTGTTCCCCGGATCCCACGGATCCCTACCACAAGGGATCCGGCTAGCACAAAGCTAGGGATCCGTGGTACGCTCCTCTTTGCCCATGGGTACTTTTGGTTATGGGTCATGGGTCATGGGTTATGGGTTGATCCATGGTTTTCTTTCTTGGTACAATGTATCTTAAGGATACAATGAACTTGGTTAAGTGGTATATATAAAACCATGGGTTGTGGGTCAAAACCATTTGCTAGTATTTACCCATTTAGTATATACTTGTATTTACCCATTTTAGCATATACTTAGTTTTTACCCATTTTAGTATACTTAGTTTAAGTATATGTTTAACCCAATATGTAAACACTAATTGTTGTACATATGTATCTAAATCATAAAATCACTTATACTTGTTTTAGTGTTTTATGTGAAAGCGTAAGTGTGTTAGAAAACTATTAGTCCAAACCATTTACGGATTTTATTTGTTTCGTTAAAATGATTTTACTTTTGTTATCGACAAAACATTAGAAGATCGTAAAATATAAATAAACGTTTTTACGGCTTATTTGTATTAACAATCTCCCCTTTTTGTTGATGACAAAACATAAAATTATTTTAAGGAAAAGCTAAAATTCGTAAAAATTTGAATTTGTAGTTTTTACTTTCTTCTCCCCCTTTTTGTCAAAACAAAAGTGTTTGAAGGAAGGCAACACATTGTTTTTAAGAAAAAAACATGTGAAAGAAAAGTAAAAGGAATAGAGAGCAAATAACGGGAAAGGATCTCGTCTTTTACTCCCCTTTGACGAGTCCATCCCTATGTAAGGGCGTCAAGTAAATGATACTAATCTAGTTTGTTTGCAAATAAGTTTACAAAATATATCGTCTACGAGACGAATGTGCTCCCCCTTGATTATTGCAAAGGGATGTCATGAAATGTAAACCTAGTATTGCAAGTAATTTGCAATGTATTGCTTTGACATAAAGCTCCCCCTAGCTTTAGGATGTCAAAGTCTTCATATGTAAATTGAATAACTACAAAACAAAGGTTAGAAATCAAGTATAATTCACAATTTCCTGCAAATGTGATTCAAGTTAGTAGAAAGAAATATTTCTGTCTCACGGATCCCACGGTTCCATCCTAGTAGGGATCCGCTCTAGGCAATCTGAGGGATCCGTCTGGATGATGAATAAAGTCAGCAAAGATTGGTATAACAAGAAATGTTAATACTGAAAAGAGATATGGATTATATAGTATACTCACATACTCATAAATATAGCAAGTAGCATGTAATTCCATTTAATAAACAAGAGTTATGATATACATGACTCGAAAAACAAGAAAATAGACAATACATGACTAGGAATTTCTAGATCACCTAACGCTTGAAGCTAAGACACCACTATAATCTTTTAGCTCAAGTTTTGTTTAGGTTTAATCTCGTCGAAACGATCGAGGAGATGATAGAACATGAAACGTTGGTCTTCTCGTACTTCATGTATCAAACTTTCAACATGTTGACAATGATAGCAATCTTTGTCATGGCTAGGTAGTGGTGGTGGATGAAATGAAATGGCTTGATTCGAAGGATCAAGTGAAGCGGCTTGTGGAGCTTCAAACGATGGAGGGATTGGTGGAGGTGCATTTAAGAATGACTCAACCAAGAATGATGGTGGTGGTAGAGAAGTGTCAACTTCCATATGGTCGGGTGGTTGACTTTGATGATTTGTCATAATCCAAATGGGATTATATGATGAAAACGCCGAGAAGGAAGACGGAGCAAGTGTTGACTCAACACCTTGATTTTAAACCATTATTCCCTCTAATGAGGAGAATGTTGTCGGTGGGAGCGGATGAGACGGCCTAGGAGGCAAGTCCTCTAAATTGTAGAGGTGTGGTGATGATAGTGGGGATGTAAATGAAATAGCTCTAGGAACCAATGGTGATGGTTTGGTGGAGATGATATTGTTTGGCCTAGGAGGTATGGTGGTGTTTGGCAAAGGTAGTTTTGTGGGTACTATCCTTTTAGGAATTGGTTTGATTGGATGATGAAGGATTCTATCATTTGTTGGCTTGACTGGAGATGATTCGGTTGAAGAAATTTCGTGTAAACACGAGCTCTTTTCATGGGTGGTTCTTTGGTGGATAAGTTACTACTTGGGGATTTCCTCATGATGAGATGATTTCAAGAGTTTGCAAGAGCTGAAAGTTAGGATGAGAGTGATGACTATGGAGGTCCTAACAAGGTGGTTTCTAAACTAAGAGATTTGGCAAGTGCATTTAAGCCTTAAGCCACTAGAATTCATTGAAATGTGATGATTGACATGCACAAGAGTCAACTTCAGAGGTTGCACTGATCTAGGAACTCATTTAAGATGAGATGGAGTGTTTGAGTTAGGAAGATAAGTTGAAATGATTGTTTTGCAAGATTTGACATAAACTGTCATCCGGATCCCACGGTTCCCTCATCAGAGGGATCCGTCTAGGCTAATCCTAGGGATCCGGCTCTCAGCAGCTATGAAAGAGTGGAAATGATGTTTCTAAGATCTAAGACCTATATCATCTTGAGTGTTTCAGTCCTCCTAAGTGTTTTTTAATGAAGGGATGCTTGAGTACTTGAAGGTAATGAATGGTGTAGCTAATGATTGTCATTTATGGAAGGATTTGGAACTTTCAAGAGTACCAATGGGTGAGCAAGGATGACACTAAAGATTTAGAGTATCAATTGAAGCTAAATGATCCTAGAGATCAGGTTGTGTTTTAGGATAGTGTTTTGGAAAATATCCTAGAGGCTTTGAGATGAGAAAACTAGATTTTGATCAACTTTGATCAATTTTGAGGTGAGGATGATTTATGAACAATTTTGTCATAATCGAAAGATTTCTAAGACTAGATGTGAGGGATCAAGTAGAAAATGAAGTGTGAGTTTAAGAGCGGAAGAGTAGTGGATTAAGGACCAAACGGTAGATTTACAATTGTCTTAGAAT
The DNA here is from genome assembly GCA_910596185.1 of Chrysanthemum makinoi. Lineage (NCBI taxonomy): Eukaryota > Viridiplantae > Streptophyta > Magnoliopsida > Asterales > Asteraceae > Chrysanthemum > Chrysanthemum makinoi. Next base: position 106,925,002 of record OU343222.1, on the reverse strand, counting down.
GTGATCTAGGTGAGTTATGTATGAGTAGGAAAGATCAACCTATCTTGATAAGGACTTAATTTTGCCTTAAGGCACTATGCTTAGCTGAGTGTGTGAGGTGTTCTAAGGATATGTTTGAAATATAATGCTTGCAATTGCATTTTCTGTTTGCCGGATCCCACGGTTCCCTAAGAGTAAGGATCCATCTAGTGCAATCTTTGGGATCCGCCCATCTGCTCAGCAGGACCTTTACTAAAGGTAAGCAATGATCTTGACAATGCACTATATCTCAAGGATAGTCTAAAGAGAGTTCTAATACCAAGATATCAAATGTAAAATGTTTTATTTCATGAAGGAAATTGGATTACATTGATAAAGCATTAGTACAAGAGATTTGATCCTATTTTGGAATACTATTAGTTTCCTTGAGTGTTTTCGCTAGGAGGATCATTATGTGATTGATGAGTGTTGGTGGAATCAAGAATGAAGAAAGTCTTCATGAGAGATATGTTTAGCGGTTCCATCATCTTGTTCACAAGTACGTACAATGGACTTTGAAATTGAGGATGGAAGTGCATACCATTATGATAGAGGCGTGTCAAGAACATTCCATAAGGGATGAGTTTATTCTTGGAGCCTTGAAGATTTGCAATTCGCCTTGCGAAGAAGTAGGCGAGATTGTATGGTTGTTGTGTTAGCAAACAGTACAACATGTGAGCACAACAAGCAGGAAGAATTTCTCGATTTCCCCTAAGACTCCAAACATTTTCACGTAGGATGAGTGCAAGAGGCTTGTACTCTTCTCGGGTATCCCTTGTAAAGATAATGTTTGGATCGGAGTAATATGGTCGAGGTTTGCATATTATGTGATTTAAATCTTCCGGAGAGGGTATGTGTGAACAATATGGACTATTTTCTTCACAAAAGTTGAAGAGAGAATCAAGAGACCAATCTTCGGTGAAGGCACATTGTCCATGATTTGGAATCCGGAGGATGTGAGCAAAATGCCCAAGGGTTAGAGTGAACTTTTGGTTTTTGATATAAAACCAAAGAGATAGAGAGCGATCCTCGTTACGAACGAGTTCGACTTGACGGAAGAATTCCATTATGAACCTTGGACATATCTTCTCGTTGATTTCAAGAAGACATTCTAGTCCTATGGCTCGGAATGAGGTATTGATACCTTCTTCGAATTGTAGAGAGGTGTCTACAATACGTCCTTCGTGGAAGTGACGGTTTTCAAGATTATTGAACCCACGGACATGATTGCCAGGTGTGTTGGGTTCGAGAGAGATGTTCGGAGTGTAGACGCTAGTGAGTGAAAAATCAAACTAATATTCATGCGTCATAGTTGAACCTATAGAAACGACAAGTTAATAAAGGGAGGTGTTTGTGGTCAACTTATGATAATCTAATGTTTTTACTAGATTTTTATTAACAAAGGTTTTTAACAAGAAATACACTTAACTCACTTATGGTTTTGACATACAAGTGGAGTATTACTCTTAGAAGAAAAGAGGTTTTTGATTTGCATGAAAAACTGTTTTCCAGTAGGACGGATCCCACGGTTCCTTTTCAAAAGGGATCCGGCTAGTACAACTTCCGGGATCCGTAGATCTGTAATTACAGAACCAGATTATATGAAAATGCATAGATTTTTGAATCTCATAATTTTATACCAAGATATATGTTTTAACCTACATTTTCTTTTAGCATGCATACATGACTTCTAATGTATCACAGAAGAATACAAAGCATATAAATCAAAATAAGTGTCAAACACATTATGATAGCAACAACCTAGATAAACTAGATTATTAATAATATTGCATTTCAATACTAAGGATGATACAAAAGATTGGGTATATGATCCCAATATAGATTAACAACACAAAGTAAATGTCTCCGTATGTGAACTTCATCATAGGGAACACAAGTGCGATGAGTGTTAGGGCGACGAGTGCGATGTAAACCATGTTGATGACGGATCTTTCTTGGTTTCCGTTGAGATAGAGTGAGGAGGAAGATGAAATTGGAAGATTTTGAAAAAAAGAGGATTTGGTAGAGTGGCCGACGGTGGGGTTTTATAGGGAAGGAGGAATTTTTGAAATTCGTGTTTTGCTTTATTATTGGATTTAAAAGAAACAAAACAAAGTTTTATATACCACGACTTTAGACGAGAAATAAAACACGTATGTGAGAAAAAGGCTTCCTAATGAATCTTTATGTAAAACATATATAAGCACAAAAGATAATCATATAAATACCTAAATAGGCATACTTAATTATCAAGAAAAATAAAAAGAGAATCATACCTCTATCGCACTTAGGAATGTCTTTACAAATGACACAACAAATGTCACTTAGACGATTCCCGCTCCTTTGCGATTAAGATACCTTCTTAAGGAAGGTATTCTTGTTACCAAGCGACTCCTAAAGCTTGGTGGGTATGAGCTTTGACTAATCAACATGACAAAGAAGATTAGTGCATTTAAATGAAAAGGTAAAAAAAATGTTGTTATCAACTCAACATCCAAACATATAGTTTTGAAAGACATGGTGTTTGCTTTTATGAAAAACCTTCTTTGTAGTTTTCAATTAACCATGGATCGTATCAAGTTATAAAGTACAATATACTTCAAGAAACTTGGTAACGAAGCTCTGATGCCAATTGTGGAAAACTAGAAGGGGGGGTTGAATAGTTTTACCAATTAAAACTTCATTTTAATCTATTTAGATCGACTTATGTCAATCTATTTGGATGTGTGTGTTGGATGTTGATAAACAAACATATAAAGGTAAGTAATGAAAAGATAAGAGTAAGAAGCACAAAACCACAACGCAAGTATTTATAGTGGTTCGGCTACAAGGTCACCTTCCTTGCCCTACTCCACTCCCCGAGTCACCTACTCGAGAGTTCGTAATCACTACACCAACTCCTTATGGCGGAGAAGCCTTCACAACGTCGCCTACTCTTTTTCCGGTACTAGGCTAACCACCGGGTTCTTTCACTCCAAGGTGAACCACACCTACACAACGTCGCCTACCCTTTATAAGGTACTAGGTTAAGTACATAGTTCTTTCACACCTTAGGTGAACTACACCTTCATAACGTCTCCTACCCTTTATTAGGTACTAGGCTAAGCACCTAGTTCCATTGCAATGGAGGAACTACTACCACACTACACCAACGACTAATCCCAAAGGAGATCTACTCCTTTACAACATCATCAAGGATATCAATATCCTTGGATCTAATACTAGTCTATCTTGTACATCGAAACACACCATATCGAATGTACATCTAAGGCACCTTTCACTAATGCCTTTGACTAGATCTACAAGACACCTTTCACTAATGTTTTTTGTCTTCACTTCTAAGCACCTTTCACTAATGCTTCTTTGTCTTGACTTCTAAGCACCTTTCACTAATGCTTCTTTGTCTTGACTTCCAAGCACCTACCACAAGTGCTTTATCCTATAGAAGATAGATACCCTTCACTAATATCTTCGTCTTGACTCTTGAGACATCTTTCACCAATGTCTTCAACACTACACTTCTTTGAAGAAAGAAAGGAATCATCAACAAGAAGACTTCAGTAGCCTTGATGATGAGGAAGCATGGCAACTCATGGACTTGAGCTTGCTCGACTTCAAAGGTGGTGATCTTGCCTTTAAGAGGAACCTAAAAGATCATACAAAAACAAAACTACAAACATAGATCTCTTGGATCTAAGGTTAGTGAGATTTAACTCGGGGGGAAAGTGTGTTAGAAAGGGATTCAAAAGGGGTAAGAAATAATGAAGACATGGCTCACTATTTATAGAGGAAAAACCATCGTTCCCGTCAGATCCCACGGATCCCTACCACAAGGGATCCGGCTAGCACAAAGCTAGGGATCCGTGGTACGCTCCTCTTTGCCCATGGGTATTTTTGGTTATGGGTCACGGGTCATGGGTTATGGGTTGATCCATGGTTTTATTTCTAGGTACAATGTATCTTAAGGATACAATGAACTTGGTTAAGTGGTATATATAAAACCATGGGTTGTGGGTCAAAACCATTTGCTAGTATTTACCCATTTAGTATATACTTGTATTTACCCATTTTAGCGTATACTTAGTTTTTACCCATTTTAGTATACTTAGTTTAAGTATATGTTTAACCCAATATGTAAACACTAATTGTTGTACATATGTATCTAAATCATAAAATCACTTATACTTGTTTTAGTGTTTTATGTGAAAGCGTAAGTGTGTTAGAAAACTATTAGTCCAAACCATTTACGTATTTTATTTGTTTCGTTAAAATGATTTTACTTTTGTTATCGACAAAACATTAGAAGATCGTAAAATATAACTAAACGTTTTTACGGCTTATTTGTATTAACACTATATGTATAATACACGGTAAATAATACATGTATGTAGAATTCAAAAATCGCTGGGGGGTGATTTATTACTTATAATTATTTCCATTTCCTTTTCCAAAGTTGCAAGTCCATTAGACTTCTCAATGCTCGCAATTTTCTCACGTCCAAGAACACGTGTTCCGCATCATCATCAGACTGCTATTTATAAGATTAATGTTCACCGGAGACACCTGAAATATAAATTGTTTAAGAAGACTGCATCAGTATTTAAAAGGGTAAAAAAAGATGGAATGTTACTTTCTTATGTCTTACTTCCTTTTGTGTCAATGGAGTTTCAGTTGACTGCAACTGCCCCCTTTGTGCACCAATTGTTTCATCAAATCTGTATTCGCCTCTTTTTCTTGACGTTTGCGCCTCTCATTATCAAGTTCACTTTGAAGTGCCACCACTCTTTCATCGATGCTATGTCGATTCGAGGCAAATCAAAATACCTCTTGTAGGTTACTCCACCTCCCACTCCTCTCGCATATCTTCCCTTTTCCTTACCTAATACAAATGCCATGGCATCAGTGCCATGATCAAGCTTCAAGGTTCCTTGTTTGATCTTCTCCTCCGCTCTTCTGACACACAATATGGGAAATAGGTTATTTAATTCTACCAAGATTAACTTATAAATAACAAAGTATTAACTTATAACTAACAGCTTTAACTAATACACTATTAGTTTTAACTAATACACTATAAGTATTAACTTATAACTAACAATAAACATAATCATAAAATGAGTCAAACTTACAATTTTGTCCAACGTGCTCGATATCATCATCGTGAAATTCTTCGCCTTTATTCACCCTTCCTTTCAACCACAGAGTACCACGCGGTGGTTCTTCATCTGGTTCAATTTCTTTATTCTCGATCTTATAAACATCAAATACATACACTTGTAAGATAAACCAATATAAACGAAAGTATGATGCTATTAAATGCAAATGTTTAATGTTTAATGTTACCATTTTATCCATCACATCTGGCGTATCCACCTCGCCCCATTCTATGCCGATAAACAGACTTGGAACGCGCCACTTTAGATGCAGCTGATTTCACCTTGCAACACAAAATAAAAAAGGTTTTTAGATGTAGTAATGCTGATAGTATACAACTAATATATATGAAAACATCAAATGTGACAGATATTTGAACTTGAATAAAACTGAATAATTAACACCTTGTATTCCTCGGTGGCCGTGTAGTTTACAAAATTTACCCAATCTTCAGCTTTTATAATTGCACTATACTTCGCCGGGACTTCATTTAGTTTTTAAAGGGTATTTTGGTTGGGCAATATGTAGTTTTCGGTCAATTTCCTTCGAAAATTCCTTAGAAGTTGACCAAGACGATTCATTATCAGCTTTCGGATCACAAGTCAACATCAAAATATCCTCGCAAAGATTAATACAATGTTGTTAATTAGTTGCACACAATGTAAATGCAGAGATAAACTTATTAACACCTTGTACCTACGACAGCCAAGCCACTACTAGTTAAAAAAAGTATGTGTACCGTGATTTCCGCACATTTTATCTCTTGCTTCAATCAACCTTCCTCCGTGATAGAATCCTCGACACCTATATGCTCACGAACCAAATCACCCAAAAACTCGAAAACAATGCCCTGTTTTTCCGATATCCTATTCAGTGCATCAATGTTACACGACCTTTATTCCGTCGGTTTTTCCATAATCCCTGCGAAACTTAGGTAACCTAGTTATGCCCCTCTTAACAACATTCACATTTGAATGGTTGTTTTCAGCATCCTCACCCTCATCGAATACGCCTCGATTCATATCCAAATGAGTTATCATTTTCACGATCCGAATAAACCAAATCATCCTGACAATTGGTTTGAGTTGCCATGATTCGTCAGAACTAATGTGTTAAAGAAAATTAGTAAACTTAATTGGTAAATAATGGTGTAAAAATTGAAGTTCTTGTTGTTTTGCTTGAATCCGATTTATTGGAGTAAAATTAGGTCTCATTATGGGCAGTTTTCAATTAAGGAAACCATAATTTCTAAGTACTTTTAAAAATTTAATGAAATTTGGCTCCAAATTTGATAATTTTAAAATGTGGCTCCAAATTGATAATATAGAATTTAAATATTTCATTTTGGTCGCATTTTGAAACCAACACACCCATGACAAAATGGTTCTTACCACAGTCCCAAACACCCATATAACTTCAAACTAGTCAGTATCAAAGACACATATAACTGCAGCTACACTAAAATCTCACCACATGGCGCATACAAATGTAGAAACAAAATAAAAAAAATGGAATTAAAGCAACTAATTAAGCAACTATAACTAATAAGCAGTCCCAGATAAATAAGTAAGCACAAAAATAATCAAATCCAACCAAGGACTGCTGACACAAAAAACAGCCCTGAGACCTTACTTTAAGCCTATAAATAAGCTATTTATAAGCACTTAAATAAGTTCTAACATCCTCCAACAGTTAAAAAAATCAAGAAATCATGTAAATGCAAATAACTTAAAGCAAAAAAAAACAACAAAAGCACCCTAAAAATTGACAACCACCTAAAAAATGAACAACCTAAGCAAAGCACTTATGAACCGCATATCCATGGCTCAACATTGAACACGACACATGGGATGCACCACTGTGATTGGATCAACCTCAAACCTACAATAATACATTCTACTAGATATGAACTTAAACACCACAACCAATTCCTAAATGCAAAACAACATTAAAAAATATGAAACAAACTAGCGAAATATCCCATTCCATTCCATTAGATAAACCATCAAAAGATCCATACATGTTTCATTGTTAATATATCTACAAACCATAATATTAAACCAAGACATTAGACATTATAAACAGATGACACTAGAGCAAAAGAAACCATCCCTTTACATAGCGAGCAACCCTTCAACCATTCATCGACTTAATTTGTTCTTCCTTGGTCTCGATATCCTCCTCAGCTTGAGTAATAAGATCATTCAACCCCGCAGCCTTAGTCCTCGTGCCTCCAGTTCATGCCTAAGATCCATCAATGTGTCAAAATATTCATCCCCATCTCCATTAGCTACCATCTTAGCAATTAAAGCATTAAACTGCCCAATCTCATTCTTTGCTGTGGTGGCCTCTTCACAAGCATCCGGCTTATAAAGCCACGGAGACGAAATTTGCCGAGCCTTGAAGAAACTCATGTAACCATCAAAGATGTCTCCGCTAAACTCAATTAGGTCATCAATAACACGCTTAGCCAAATGGTTTTGTGGTGATGGTGCTGCTATTGATAATGAAATTGGGTAAAATATGATATTATTGAAAGATTGATATGAAAGGTTGAAGAAGAGTCATGGGGATAGGTGATAGAGAAGATACTTGTAACTCCTTATGAATTCAAACTATAAATACCTAAACTTTAAAACCGTAAACAAGTCCTCCTTTTAAACTATCACTATAAATTAGGGGTGTTTATCCGTTTGGTTATCGGGTTGTTTGGTTTCGTTAAATCGGTAATTTTTTATTCGGTTCAACATGAAAACCGAACCGAACTGCAAACTAGAATTAAACCGAAGCGAACCGAAAACCGAATATGAATTCACTTCGCTTCTTGGGTTGACCCGAAAAGTCTTAAAACGGATAAAACTAAAAAAACGGACTAATGCAGACGAAAACGTGTAAGAACGTAAGAAAACGTATGGAACTTAAGAAAATGTACATTAATATGTAAAACATAAGAAACCGTATGAAAACGCATTTACGAAGACGCTCTAAAATAGATGAAAACGGGTAGAAACGGACGAAAACGTCAAAAACTTATACAAACGACTAAAATATGAAAAACCCAGCCAAAGTGTAAACACGGACGTAAACGTGTAAACAAAAACTAAACGTATAAAACCGATTAAAAGGACAAAGTCGTACAAAACGGTGGAAAACGATGAAACAGACGCAAACGTGTAAAAACGTATGAAAATGTGTAAAAGTGTAAGAAAGCGTATGAAAACGGCTAAAAAGTCTTCAAAACATATGAAAATGGCTAAAATGTAAAACAGATAAAAAACGAACTAAAGCGGACGAAAACGTATAAGAATGTAATAAAATGTACGTTAATATGTAAAACAGATGAAAACGGACTTAAAAACGCTCTAATATAGATGAAAACGGCTAGAAACGGACGAAAACGGTAAAAAACTTATACAAACGGACTAAAACATGAAAAAACCAACGACAAAGTGTAAACACGGATGAAAACGTGCAAACAAAAAACAAAAACGTATAAAAACTTATTAAAGGACAAGTCGTCACGCAAACGGTGGAAAACGTATGAAAACAACGCAACGAAAAATATATGAAAATAAATGTGTAAAGTGTAAAAACGTATAAAACGACGAAAACATATGAAAAGAGACGAAAACGTGTAAAACGCACAAAATGGAAGAAAACATGTACAAAACTAAGAAAACGTATGAAACGACGAACGATAGGACCGACTAAAACGCACAAAAACGCACAAGGGTTGTGTTACCGTGCCCAACGTATCTAACGCAACCCTAAACACATTTTCACACAGTGTTTTGAGTAAGACACGTGAGTTAATGATTTTATGTCATCCTGAAATGTCAAAATTAACGTGCCCACCTTTAATAACTTTAATACAGCTCATATAACCTTCACACTATAATATGAGTCAAAAGCATTGGGTTATAGTTGCTTAGAGTGTCATGTTACGACATGATTCAATCAATAGTATATATAAAATGTAAGCATATGAAAACCACCAAATGGTCAATTTGCTAGCTACCCGAGAATGAAAATCCCAATTTGGTAAAAGAAAGTCAAAACACAATATTTTCTAGAAATATGAGATATTCCCAGGTCGTTTTAAGTCCCAACGGAGTGTGAATGGAAATTCGCGTTCGGTTCGTGATCGGGTGATAAAGAATAATGAAAGATATTTGTATTTTGTGAATAAATTTATGAAACATAAACTAAAACAAAAAAGAGGAAGGTTAGATCAAGTGGTTAACACTCTTGCCTCTTGAGAAAGAGGTCAAGGGTTCGATCCTTACCCCTTGCAAGGCCGGAGGTCCTTTTCTACCTGTTGAACCTGAAGCAGCCTCTCAAGGGTTCGATCCTCACCCCTTGCAAGGCGAGGAGGTCCTTTTCAACCTTTGGTAGAACCGGAAGCAGCCTCTCTACCTTAGGTAGGGGTAAGGCTGTCTACGTCTCAACCTCCTACATACACTGTGGAAGACGGTATTGGGACCCATAACCCGTGGAAGATGGTACTGGGAGTTACTTTACTTTTTTTTTTGTTAACTAAAAACAACTAAATAATCAAATAAATCAACTAACAAAAGTCAAAATAACCTAAAATGCACTTAATCCTAAAAATACCAAATATTGTAAATTTAAGCATAAAATTTAAAATTATTTTTTAAAAGTCCTAAATACTTAAACATATATATATATATATATATATATATATATATATATATATATATATATATATATATATATATATATATATATATATATATATATATATATATATATATATATATATATATATATTTAAAAATTGTATTTTTCTGAATTTTATTTTATTTATTATGAATAAATAACCTTTTTAATCTAATTAAATGAAAAAAAATCATTAAATCATAAGAGAAAAAACATTTTTAAACTAATATGAAAACTTTTCAAAAATTTAAGCAAATTTAAAATTTCCCCCACAAATTAAATTTATTCCCCCCAAAGTTGCATCAAGGCCATTCCAAATAATTGCAAAATTAACTCCTCCTCCTCCTCCTGCTGTACCGCCACACCTCCCTCTCATCTCACCACAAATCTCGTCACCACCACAACTCTCCGTCATAGACCCACCACCTGCCACCACCTGGTAAGTATTGTTATCTTCCTTTGTACACATCGTTGTAACACATAAAATAACCCTCAAGTTTATTAGCTAAGTGAACATTTGTTTCGAGATATCCTCTTGTAAATTATGTCATTTTCTTGTTAAATTTAGATAGTTAATTGGTTAAAAAATTTAAGAAACCATGTTAAGCCTGTTACCACATGAACATGGAACCATAATTTAGCTAGTTAATTTCTTATTTTTCCTTGACCCAAACATCCCTTTAGGAACTGTTTCATTAGACTTTATTCAATTCTTAGCATAATTCAATACCACATTCAATCTTTGAGCTATCCTTATTACTTGGAATGTCTTTTTTAACTTTTAAGATCATCAATTGAAGTTTGATGTTGTCTTGTATAATCTTCAATAACTTGGACTGTCTTTTTAACATGGCTGCAGGGACTATATTTATAAACATTGCCGCCGGATAAGTGGGACACATTTATAAACATGGACAAGTCTTGGATAGGAACTAATAGGACCAACAAATCTAATGTTGATGGAGTAGCGCGTTATTGATTATGCAGTACACAACTTGCGGAAGATGGGGAACATCGACCCACGAGTTAAGAAAATTGATCTTTCAATGCCATGTCCGTGTACAGATTGTTTAAACCACATAGAGCGTAAAGTGGAGAAAGTGCGCCCATTTATTCAAAGAATGGGTTTGATCTAAGCTACCTAAACTAGACTAAACATGGAGAGAAGGATGAGTCATCAATAAGTACCGAAACACCCGTTAACGCTACAAATGAGTTTGTTGACGACACGGATTTTGCTTCATATATTCCAACAGATGCCCCAGCAACAGTAGAAATGGTTAATGCTACAAAAGATAATTTTGATGAGGATGATCTTGTCAAGTTTCAACAATTATTATTAGATGCAGAGAAGCCTCTTTACGCAGATGTCCCGACTTCACAAAGTTGTCCGCAATAGTTAAACTACTCAACTTGAAGGGTAAGTACGGATGTTTTGATAAGTTCTTTACTGAATTACTAGGATTGTTAAAGTAGATGCTTCACTGGTAACGAAATGGTGGAAAAAACTTATCAAGCCAAAAAAAATTTGAAATTGATGGGATCAGGATACAAAAAGATACATGTACGTATCAACAACTGCCTTTTTACCGAAGGATGACAAGGATTTGACTGTGTGTCGAACTTGTGGGATATCAAGATGGAAGGTGGATAATAAGACACATAAAGTGTACGAAAACATTCCAGCAAAGGTAATGTGGTACTTTCCAATTATACCAAGACTGCAACGACTATTTAAGCTAGAAAGTATTTCAGAAGATTTAAGATGGCACGCGACAAGGGAGGATAACAGATGGTGTGTTACGTCACCCCGCAGATTCAAAGGCATGGCGTACCATAGATGAAAAATTCCCCGAAATTGCTGAAGATCCAAGAAATCTAAGGCTAGGAATATCGGCTGATGGGGTTGACGTCAACTCAGGAAATAGGCATCACAGTGTATGGCCAGTTTTAACTGTCATATACAACCTTCCTCCATGGTTGTGTATGAAAAGAAAGTTCATCATGCTTTCGGTATTAATATCGGGATACCCGGGAAATGATATCGATGTTTTTCTAGAACCGTTTGTTGATGATCTGAAAACCTTATTCGATACAGGGGTTGATACATATGATGCATCCACAAAAGATAACTTTAATCTACGTGCCGTTGTGTTATGGACAATAAATGATTACCCTGCACTTGGCACATTATGTGGATGCCCGTACACTGGATTCAAAGGTTGTGTAGTATGTGGGAAAGATACAAACTGTGTTAGGCTTTCTGCCTCATCCAAGCAAAGTTATGTTGGTCACAGACGATATCTACCATATGACCATCCGTTCAGAAGGCAAAGGAAGGCATTTAATGGACAACAAGAATTTCTCCCGGCTCCAAATCCAATGACCAGGGAACAAATATACAATGAGGTACAACATATTGAAAATAAGTGGGGAAAAGGAAAACGAACAAACAATAATGCATCAGAAAACCAAGAAGATACGAGAGGAAGAGGTGGGAAGATTCAAAAGCAGAAAAGAAACATAACAGAAGTAGAGGGTAGTTCAAGCCAAGTGAACGGACAAAACGGTGCGTATTGGAAGAAATTCAACATTTGGTATCGAAAACTTAGGTATTGGAGGCATAATTATGTTCCACATTGTATTGATTTTATGCATGTAGAAAAGAATGTTGCTGAGAGTCTCGTCGGAACTTTGCTACATGTTTCAGGAAAGACGAAAGATGGACTGAATGCTCGATTGGATCTGGCTGAGTTGGGGGGTAAAACAAGAGTTGTTTGCTATGCAAGAACAAGACAAAATAACACTACCTCCAGCAGGTTACACATTAACGAATGCTGAAAAATATATTTTTTGTGAAACTTTACACAACATCAGGGTAGCACAAGGCTATTGTTCAAATTTCTCTTGTTTGGTGAGCTTAAAGGATAGGAAGCTCATTGGCCTAAAATCGCATGACTATCACATGCTAATGCAAGAGTTTCTGCCCATTGCAATATGTTCAATCATGCACCTACCCACACGATATGCTATTTCAGGTTTTGCTTTTTCTTTAAATTGATATGTAGCAAAGAAGTAATATTGCAAGAACTAGATAATATGCAAGCAGAACTGGTAGTGAGATTGTGCCTACTTGAGAAGTTCTTTCCTCCCTCATTTTTTGATATTATGATACATTTGACTGTCGCACCTAAATAGGGAGGTAAAATTATGTGGTCGCATATGCTTTCGGTGAATGTATCCCTTTGAAAGATGTATGAAGGTTACTAAAGGACATGTGCAAAACAGAAATAGACTAGAGGGATGCATTGTTGAGGAGACTATTACGGAAGTAACAATAGAGTTTTTAGCGAATATCATAAATCCATGAAAACTGTTGGTATCCCACCTGATAAACATGAAACAGATGAAAATAAGGAAGGAAAGCCATTGCCGCCGGCAAATCAATGAAGTTTCGGGGAACTCTTTTAGAAAGCACATTTGTATGTAATAAATAATACAGATGAAATTGTACCGTATATCGAGTAAGTCTTACTAACACATGTCTATTTCGTTACTGAAAATGATGTATCAATATAATAATCAAACACATTGTTTCAGGCGACACAAGCAAGTTTTGAAAGCAGAAAACCCGGGTAAACGAATAGCATTTCTGGAGAATGAGCACAACAAATCTTTTGCCAAATGGTTACGCAAAGAAGTAATTAATCTTATGTTACTCAACATACCCTTTCTAAACCTTATTTCTCAGCTCATTTTGATCTGAAAATTGGTGTACTTATTCTTTTGAGCTAATATATACTTGTAATGAAATTCAGGTGGATATCCTATGGACCACGCGCCACCGTATTGAAATACGATGCATATCACATCAATGGGTATACTTTTCGTACGAAAGATCATGAAGGCAAAGTTTACCAGAACAGTGGGGGTTAGTGTTGAGGCATTAGATATGCACATATCTAAAGAAGTTGCAACCACAAGAAAAGCATATTATTATGGGGTTTTACAGGAGATATGGGAACTAGATTACCGTTACATGCAAATTCCTCTTTTCAAATGTGACTGGGTTAATCACAAAGCTGGTGGTGTGAAACGCGATACTACTCTTGGGTATACATTGGTTGACCTGAATAGTTTAGGCCACAAGGTTGATCCGTTCATATTAGCCGCACAAGCACGACAAGTGTTTTATGTGAAAGACCAGGTAGATAAAAAATTGTCTATTGTGTTTAAGACACCTCCCAAGAATTACAAAGATAAGTATGACGAAGCCGATGAGGAATTTAGTACCGTCATTCACCAGCACAATGATAACATATTGCCACGTGTGGATCGACGTGACTTGGGTAACGAATCACGAACTGACTACTATCGAACCGACTGTGGAGGTGTTGTTATACGAAAATCCAAGTGAACCATGTTATGGTCAAGTTGTCACACTCTACCTTTATCATATTTCACTCTTTTAAAGCATATAGACATTCGATTTTTTGTACTTTTTTAAGGATTTATGTTTATAATACAAGACTTAATATTAGTTAAATCTGTTAGGTATATTTTTTTGTTTAAGGATATGTTGAAAAGCAAGAATTCTCACAGATTGGAGATGTATGGAAGCTGTGCTAGTTGATGTGCTATAGTACAGAGTTAATTCTGGTGATGTCATTTTTAAGTCTGTTTGACCATTCTTTAGTCTAGTAGTGCAAAAAATAAAAAACGATTTTTACTGTTTAAATAGTACCGTTACCTAATTTTAGATGGTCAGAAGTATTTATATGGATAATTTTTATTTTTAGAATTCATATTTATCCTTTAATTACTTTATCCTAATCTTTAAAAGTTTAATTATTTTATTTCGATTAAGTCTCCTTACCAGCACTAAATCCTAATTGCCCTGCACTACCAGTACTTCAATTAACATAAAAGATGGCACAATTAAAGTTTGTAGACAAGCACAATCAAGTGGGATTTCTCAAAAAGCCTGCTGAAAGCACAGGCTTCGAGCAGATAGTGGACTTTCTAAAGGGTATTCATATCAGGTATGCCCTTACTCATAATCCAACTATCTATGATTCCCTAGTCAAACAGTTCGGCAGACGGTACTGCTAGAACTATTGCTGATGGGACACTAGAGTTAAATGCAACTATTGATACGTTAGAGTATTCAATCACTGAGGAATCAGTGAGAAGCAAGCTTCAATTGGCTGATGCCTCAAGGATTTCAATGTTGGCAAATAATGACCTCTTTCAGGGATTGGAAAAGATTGGATATCCAACTGATGGAACATTCACTTTTTGGAAGAGTCATTTTACGCCACAATGGCGTTTCCTTGTGCATCATATTTTACATTGTATGAGCTCTAAAAGTGGTTGATGGGATCAATTTGGAAGCAATATTGCTTATGCATTGGTCTGTCTCTCCACTGGAAGACTCTTCAATTTTTCAAAAATGATTTTTGATGTCATGGTTGCTAATTCCAAGAATAAGAAAAAGTTTTTGATGTACCCAAGATTTTTGCAAATGGTCTTAAATGTTGAAACAGCAAGCAAACATCCTTACATTGCTCTCCCTTTCACTAAAAAGATATTTGGTAATATGAAAAGGGGTTTTGAAGGGGCACACAAGCCACTTTTGTCTGCTATGCTGCCTTCTGTTGCTACTGACCCTGAAGGTACATCTACATTTGTGCCATCTCCTATGCTACATCGAAGCTCAGGTGCTCAACCTACATCTGAACCAAAAAAAACAGAGTTTGAACAGAGGACACCAACACCCCCACCACCTTCACCTTCAGTCCATGAGGAAGAACCACCAGTGATTCCTCAACCACAACCTCCAACACCCACTACTACAGCAGAACCCAATTCCTTATCTATGGAAGATCTACTTCAACTGGTTCCACAACTGATTTCAAGGGTTGATGAGTTGGAGAAAAAATTAAAGAAGACCAAGAAGTCACTGGGGACTACTCGCAAAAGAGTTAAGAAATTGGATGGGAAATTCAAACAGACGGGGATAGACATTATAGACTCAGAAGGTGAGGAATCCTCTGAGAAAACTCAAATTAGTTCTCAAGGATTGGAAGCAGCTGAAATCTTGGTTAAGAATTTCAGTCACAAGAAATCCTTTAAGAAGAGACTGGATAAAGAAGCTGCAAGTTCTAGTGGAGTGGATAAGTCTGGTGACTTTACTAAAGATAAGTCTGGTGTTGCTGAAATTAAATCGCTTTGATGAAGATTTTAATACTGGCTTTGATGTTGAAGTTAATACAAGTACTGAACATATTAATCCTGGTAGTGATCCAGGTAGTACTGGTGAGGAGTTTGTGCATAGGGAAGGCAAAGGAATAGTGCAAGAATCTTCTGAGCTAGTGAAGACCAAAAAGCAACTCACAGAAGAGGAAGCTAGCTTAGCTGAGATTGCTAGGATTCAAGCAGAGGATGCGGCTGAAGAAGCTAAACGTGCAGAACTAACAAGGGATGATGAGCTGATTGCCAGAAGTCTGCAAGAGGAACCACAATTAACTGAAGAACAAATGAAAAGGAGAGCTGAAATTGAGCAATCTTCCAAATTCTACACTGATGAAGAATGGGATACTATAAATGCCAGATTATTAGTAAACAGAGATATCCTTCCTGATATTGGCGGAGAAGACTATGCAAGTAAAATGGTCGAGATAATTAATGAGAAAAGAGCTTCTCAGAGAGCAGAGACAAAGAGAAAGGATGAAAAGACCCTTGACCAAAGCTGAGCAAAGGGATTATATGATCCACTACGTCAAAAGTCAAGGAAATCCTACCTGGAAGTTGAGCCAGTTAAGGAAATTGAAGAATGATGAACTAAAAGCAGAATTTGAAAAAGTAGTGTACCAAAATAAATTTTTTTTTCCAATGGATTCAGATTTGGAAGCTTCAACGCTTAAAAGGAAAGGTTACAATCTTCAACCAAAGGATGCTAAGAAGCAGAAGATTGCAGAGACTGAAAAGGTTGCTGAAGCTGAAAAACTTGGTGATAAGCCAAAAACTGTAAAGAAAGAGGAGGAAGTTGAGGTTAAGCAACCAGTTTTGAATATGACAAGGAAGAAATCCACTGGAAAGAAAGGAGTGAAAAAGGATAAGACAAATGTTAAGAAGGAAGTGGAAGAGTACATGAAGGATAAGGTTGATGAACCGTCATCAGAAGAGTTTACCATGGGCTCCATTCCTACAGGTTCAGCACTTCCTGCTAAGATTGCAAAGGTTCAGATCATCAAAAATGGGAAAAGGTAGTTTACCTGATAGTAAGGGAAAATCACACAGACACTATATATGTGAACTTTCCTGGTTTATTGAGTGATTTGTCCAGGGATGATTTGAAGACCATGTACCAGCTGATGATGGAGAAGCATGGTGACGAGAGACCTGAAGAGGAATATGAAAGAGTCCTCTGGGGTGACTTGAAGACCATGTTTGAGACACCAGATGCTGATGATGAAATGTGGAAGCTGGCCTATCAAGAACAAGTGATCAGATGGAGATATTTCCACACTTGTCAGGTGCACAGTTTGGAATTAGAAACTGCAATTCTTTATATGCTTACAGAAGTGGAGTATCCACTTCCAAACAGTATTTGCAGGGCTATGCTTGAGAAGAAGCTGTTAGGTGAAAGAAAGGATGATGCATGCTATCAGCTTTTGAGGTTAATTGAATCAAAAGCTCAATAGCAATAATACTGGCAGTATAACAGTTAAGTCTGGTAGTATTCGTAGTTAGTTCTGTTTATGAAAAACAGAATAGTTTATTAGAGTTTAGGGAAGGCATATGTACGTGTAGAGATATCTTAGGGAATATCTATATCCTTCTACACGTTTTGTATACTAGGTTTTCCTAAGTGTATAAAGGAACCCTAAAGTATAGTGAATTGAACTTGTACTTAGACGAATAGAAATATTAATAAAAGAAGTTTATTAGTGAAATAGTATTTATTTCTTCTTGCTTGTTTTTAAGATTCCGCAGTAACAATCAAGTACTCGTCGTTAAAGAGTTCTTCATATATATAATTAGTTTGGATTTATCCAAGTTTAGTAAATTGTGGTGTTGCACAAGTGTTAATGTGTGTGCATATCTATGTGACTATAAAAGCCATCACCTACAAACCCACATTTTCATTAACAGTATAAATGCAACAAACTTGACCATATGGTGTTTAAAGTGAAGAAACGTGTATTTTGTGTGACTATTGATCATCCAATGGCCACATCAAATTTATGTTTGTGTGGCCGTTTCTAACATTTAGTCACACAAAGAATGTTTGTTTTGGGTATTTACTCACATACAATTAATCATAAAGTGGCTAAAAGTGTTAATAAGTGTGACCATATGGTGTTTCAAGTGAAGAAAGGTGTATTTTGTGTGACTATTGATCATCCAATGGCCACATGAATTTTATGTGTGTGTGGCCTTTTCTAACATTTAGTCACACAAAGAATGTTTGTTTGGGTATTTAGTCACATACAATTAACCATAAAGTGGCTAAAAGTGTTAATAAGTGTGACCATATGGTGTTTAAAGTGAAGAAACGTGTATTTTGAGTGACTATTGATCATCCAATGGCCACATATTAAGTTACGTGACCATATGTACTGGATTTTGGCTACACTTAAATAATATGTGTGACAAAAAGTTTAGCGTGACCATATATGGCATTTGGTCACGATGTTAGTAGCAAATGTGACTTTATGGATTAGCTTTTGGCAAGCTTTCACAAACTAAACTTTAAACACACATATTTACTTACGTGAACATATGTACTGGATTTTGGCTACACTTAACGAATGTGTGACAAAACATTTAGTGTTACCGTATATGGCTTTTGGTCCAGGTTCAAGTGTGTGACATATATTTGTCACTGTTTATATGTATATCGTGACTAATGCTTCAACCTTAATTTTCATTTGTCACTTGTTCCAATTTCAGATGTGGCTAAAGAGTTGGCAAAACATATCAGTCACCCTTAAGTAATGTGTGACAAAACTGCTCTATGATTAGACACACAAAAATTACTTCATGTGACTAACGCATCAAGGTTACTTGTATTTGTCACGCATTCCAAATTCATATGTGGCTAAATGATCTGAAACAAAATCACCAGATACATTTAGCCACACAATGTTCAATTGTGTGGCGATACAGTTCTAATGGTCACACAATCAAAATTTTCATGTGTGACTAATTAGTAAATGTTGTCAATTTTCGTACCTTCAGCCACAAAAATATGCGAATGTGTGGCCATTCCATTTCGACCATGCGTGACCAAATCCCGTTTTTGTACTAGTGGTTCTCTGGTGATGTTTGGAACAAGGCTAAAACTATGGCTTACATTCATAGGAACTCTTTAACTTGGAAATATATTGTACAAGATCTGGTAAATGGTAATAATGGTAACAATATTTTAAGTGTGGTGAGGAGGCTGATTTTTGTTGCAAGTGTCTATTGTATCTCAAATGAAAGAAATACCATAATATTTAGAAATGAAAGGAAAAAGAGTGATAAAATTGTCAAAGTTATTATTGAGACAGTTAAGATGAGGCTGAAGAGCATTATGGTAAAAGAAAGTGCTGCAATTAGGAGGGTTGAAAAAGTGTGGACAATTATTTGCAAGAAGAAATAAGACGCCCTAAAGGTACAGGAGGAAAGTGGTATGCTATCTCTGTATATGGTTGTATCTGGGAGATATATGTGGCATAGGTGATGTATGTTGTCTTGGATTTTGGTAGATAGCAAATAGCTTGTGCCTTGGATCTGAAAAGGCCTTCTAATTGACTCTCTTTCAGTAATTATGTGAAGATGTAGCTGCATAGTTATTGGATAATGTGTTTAACTAAAGGTTCTAGTAAGATTCAAAAGGAAGTTTTCTGCTATGGTATTTGGAATGTCTAACTTGATGTTTGGATTAAGTATTTGTATGACATTCTAAATGTCCTCAGTGGATGGTTTTGGTGGAATGCCAGCCTGATGGTGCCTTTTTAGCTGTCTGTTTTCAGTTCCTATTTGTGAGGATGAAGCTGCAAATGAGTGTTGAATTCTGGGTAGTTAAAGAAGAAATGTAGTCTAAGTGGGATGTATCCAAAAGTGCCTTCTCTCGTTTGAGTTTTGTCAGTCTATGTTGGAAATGCAGCTCTATGTTTGAAGCCTTAATGGAACAGGAGTTTTACTCTTTTGTTGATGAAGCCTTGATACAAGAGCCTCTATGGTTCAAGGTTAGCACACAGGCAGGGTGTTTGTATGAAAAGGAACTATAGTCAAGATAGAGGTTTCTCCTTGGATTCCTAGTTCTAGTATATTTGCACTAGACTAAAAGAATTTGTAATTGTATTCCTAGTTTGATTTTGTTTGAATGTTCTTCTGTTTAGTAACTTAAAAGCTGCATGGGCATATCCATTCAATTTTTTAGTTTGCTATTACTATTGTTTTTTATTATTGTGGTACACTATATATTCACCAGTTTCACCAAATAATGAGGAATGTAATTCCCAAAGAAGATTACGAATCCAAACAGTCTCAGCAACAACATTGGCTACACCCGAATACTCAGCCTCAACACTAGATCTTGAAATATTATGTTGACACTTAGAGGACAAAGACAGAAGGTTATCCCCAAAAAATACACAATATCTAGAAGTAGAGCGCCTAATTAATGGACAACCATCCCAATCGGCACCAGAATATGCAGCAAGAGAGCCAGTTGGGGAATGCATAGGGCTGTAAACAAAAATCCAATATACCATGAACATAACGCAGCACATCCTTAAGAGCTGCTAAGTTAGGCTCCCGGGTGTCATGCATATAAATAATAATTGGTTGTAATGATTAAGAAATTTCCAGGCAAGTGAAAGATTGTAGACCACCAGCAACACTACAATACAGTGTAGGATCCGAAACTGTATCCCTA
The DNA here is from genome assembly GCA_910596185.1 of Chrysanthemum makinoi. Lineage (NCBI taxonomy): Eukaryota > Viridiplantae > Streptophyta > Magnoliopsida > Asterales > Asteraceae > Chrysanthemum > Chrysanthemum makinoi. The sequence goes on along the minus strand of OU343222.1, from coordinate 106,904,217 downwards.
TCACGACCAAGTTTTGGATTCTGTGCCAACTGGAGTCCGAGTAGGATTTAGGTAATAATATGTGCATGTTCAAGAAGCACCACAGCATACTTCCTCTGAGAGAGGAACATACCTGTAGAATCACGGGTAACGTATATCTCCGAAAAATAATTAAAGGTCCCAAATCAGTCATATCTAACTCCTGATGTAAAGAAGAAATAATGTCTTGCAGCAAAGGTGTAGTGTACGTTATCAGAACAATATTATCTACATAGATCAACAAATAAGCAACCTCAATACCATGTCAGTAAATAAATAACGAAGAATCACATCGACTAGAAGAAAAACCAACTTGAAGAGCATAACAAGCAAACTGTTGAAACTAAGCACCCAGTGCTTGTTTTAAACTGTATAACCACCGTTGCAAATGAAAAGCATGTTGGAGAAGTTGAGGATCAACAAACCCTAGTGGCTGATAATATAGACAGTCTCTGATAAATCATCGTTAAGAAAAGCATTCTTAATGTCAAGCTAATGAACTGACCAACCACACGATAAATCGAGGTTAAGAACTGTACGAATGGTAGTCGGTTAACAACGGATTAAATGTGTCACCACAATCAACACCAATTTGTTGACTACGCCCGTTAGAAACAAGATGAGCCTTATACCGACTTAAAGATCCATCTGTGTGATACTTATGTCAAAACAACACATAGAACAAACTACATTAACATTTGGTGATTTCAAAACAAAAATCCAAGTATCATGTTTAACTAATAAATTACATTCATCATACATAGCATCACACCAATTAGATTCGGATAACACAGTGGAAAAGTGATTTAAGGAGAGGATAGATATGAGACGTATGAAAATTAAAACATATATTACGCTTAACAGTACCAACTTGAGCACGTGTGACCATAGGGTGAGTCTGACTAGAGGGAGATTGGGTCAATGTAGTTGGTCCGATAGATGTAGTTTGGTCGGTAGTATAGTTTGATATAGTTGGGCCAATTGGTGGAGTTAGGCTGGTAGTAGAACGGGGGTGTAATTGGGTTGGTAGGTGATGTGGGTGATTGGGTCGTGGAAGTTGGACTCGTAGATGGTAGGTTTATATAGGTCGTAGGGGAAGAAGTCATGTGATGGGTTGGAAAAGTTTGGCTCGTGGGTGACGTGGGGATAAGTTGGGCCGATTAGGTCGCTTTGCTAGGGGATAATTAGTGTAGATTAAAGTGCGAGTGACTGTTGTCGGGTTAAGAAAATAATAAGAGATGGTGATATCGGAAATATATATGTAGGGTAATTGTTGTTCATCAAACGTGACGTGTCGGGAAAGTATAATTTTGTTAGTGGAAAATTCAAGACAACTGTAACCGCAATGGTAGGTGGGATAGACTAAAAAAATGCACGATGTGGCTCTAAGGGCTAATTTATGAGGGGAATCAAAGTGCGGGTATAAGAGGCAACCAAATATACGAAAGCGAGGATAACCAGGTTCTTTATTAAATAATTCCGTGCATGGTATGTCATTATTTATGGCGGTTGAGGGAAGAAGGTTAGGGATAAGATGGCCATATGAAGAGCCTCGACCTATGGTCACATTGGAAAGTTTTGGTGTTATCAAACTCACCACTATGGTCACATTCGAAAGTTTTAGTTTCACACTTAAACTGGTTTTTGACATAAGAACGAAAATGTATAAACTTTTGAAACACATCAGATTTATGGAATAATGGGTAAATCTGCACATATTGAGAAAAGTGATTAAGAAACAACATATAATATTTAAAACCACTATCGCAGACAATAGGAGATGTTTAAATATCAGAATGAATAATGTCAAAACAGCTAGAAACACTAGTATCCGAACTAACAAACGGAAGGTGCAAATGTTTGCCAAGTTGGCATGCATGACAAATATGGGAAGACCTCTCTTCATTACATGAAATGAGATTACGAGAGACAAAAGAACGTAGCAATTCCACATCGGGATGTCTGAGACGTTGATGCCACGTAGAAAGAAATGCACTAAGGATAAGAGATGATGTGGTAAGTGGTTAGAGGTCCCCGAACTTTCACATCTGAAGAGGATATAACGAGTCAAGAAATGCTTTACACAAAAACAATGTTCATCAAATTCAACAATACATTTATTGTCTCTAGTGAACTGGCGAACAAAAATAAGGTTTTTAATTATTTTAGGGGGTGACAAGAACATTATGAAAGTACAAAGGACAATTAACTGTGGGCAAGATTTTAAGGCCAGTGTTAGTGATGGGTATTGTTAGTCTGTTACCAACACGAACATATGGATATAAACATGTGTTAAAAATAGTACTTAAGTTACGAGAATGTCAGTTTAGATGAGAGGATGTACGTGTGTCCATATTCCACGTATGATCCTCGAGAGTCATAGTCCTAAACGCATTAGGGAGCAACGTTTCTTTAGTTGGTGTTGGGCCTAGAGTACTTGCGGAAGAAGTCGGGCCAATGGATTGGCCTGTTGGGTCGAGTTAAGTTGTTGTACCCGTGGAAAAATGATTGGGGCAGGTGGGCCCGTCTTTTAAAGCTTCCAGGTGAAGCCCATGAATGCGGGTGGACAACTTTAGTCGGGCCTTGAATAGCATGCGTTCATACTCCCCCTATTCGTACCAGAATCATTAGATTGATCCTAAGCATTGGTTATATTCATATTCTGTTGCATTTGATCATGACTACATTATTAACTGTCACCAAATTTAAAATATTCTTTGTAAAGTTACGACAATAATCTGGTACAGTCTTGTCTGAATTAGTGTTACCATCCATTATTGTTAGCGAAATATGTAAAGGGAGCAACTAATTTAATATCCAATTGATGTCGATAACGGCTAACAAAACCAATGAAAAACACCAATATTTTATTGATGTACATACAGCGGCAAAAGAAAAGTGGATGAAGACAAAAATCTATCAAACTATTATCTATGTTTCAATTTGGTTGAATGTGACATAAGGTCCTTCACATAAATAATTGATAAGGACATTTTTGGATAGCTTTTGGATAGTAGAATTGGTGGCAAGATAAAAAAGAACAAGGACGATTAGCTGGGAAAAATATGACGGCAAATTTGGCTTTAAGGTTTTATAAGTGACATTTTCTTTTATTCAAGGCTTTGATTACCATGTTAGATTAATGACTTGCCTCCTTTGTATTTTTCATTCCCGACAATATATAATGTACATAAGATCAGATACGGACTATGCCTACTAAACCAATAAAGGCTCATAGGCTAAATAACATAACACCCACGTCTAACCGTCTCTGACTGGTAAGTAGTAAAAGACCATTAAGATATTTTTGTAAAAAAACAAACACACCGATAGTCAGTTAGTTAGGGTGTTAAGCTCAAATATTTTAGATGGTGAACATCCAATTAATTCCCTTTTCTTTCTGGATAATGATGCTTCTTCAGTTCCCATCTCTTCATAACTTACATGTAACTTCTCTTTATGTGGAAAAATTTTAAAAGCTAGAACTTGTTTAATGCAAAAGCTTTTCATAGCTTTTTACTGTTCTTTAAAAAAAAATTAAAAGTTATTTTACATTGTGATTTAAGATTTTACAAAAGCTTTTTGTGAAAAAGTTAGTTTTTAATTAGCTATTCGTAAAAGCTTTGCCACTCTCCAACATTATATAAGTTTAATCCTATAATACTACTAAGATTTTGCAAAGCTTGTTAGTAGGAGTATTAGTCTACTGGAGTTAACATTTTTAAATGACTGTTAATAAGTTAATTATACTTATATGACGAGTTATAAAAAGTAAAAAGTCTTCAATTTGAGCATTACACAAAGTAAATGGTACCAAGCTCTGTGTGCAATTTGAGCAATATGCAATGCAAAGTACTCCCTCCAGACAAAAACAATAATTCATATTTTTTTAAATGCCCGTAATAATTGTTTATTTTACTTTTACAGTAAAATAAGAGAATTTAGTAGAAAAATATTCCTTTTTGAATTGTTGAAAATTAAAATGACCCAATTTAGTAGAAAAATATTCCTTTTTTATTAACGGAGTTAGAAATGTTTATTCAAGAGTTCGAGGCGAGCAAACGTCATGTGAACAAGACCCTGGCCCTTCAAAGCGTCATTAATACGTCCCTCGTGAACGCTGGTTGTCGGCACGCCTGTTGTCGACTATTTTGGCGACAACCCAAAATATTCGACGCCAATTTAGACGCCGATTTCAGATGAGCCATCGCTTCATTTCTAATACAACAAGGTATTGAAACATATATCAAACTCATCATCCTCTTCCTGCGATTTTGATTTTGAATGCCAATCATGGTAGGTGTAATGAGTTTTGGTGCTTATGAAAGACATTTGCTCTTACTACCAATCGGCTTATACTTCGGATATCACCGATGCATTAGATGAGTATTTTACAAATGGTGAACACGTGCACGCCATTGCCTAGATTTTTTCTTTATGTGCATAATCCAACTATTTATTAAGGAGTTTTAAGAAAACCGGATGAGGATGACATTCAGAACTTATACTATGCACATAAAACGCTGCTCATGGCTTCCGAATGTTGGGAGCATCGATTGTATGCACCGGAATCGAGAAACCGTTCTAAAGAATGGCAAGGCCAATTTCATGAGGGTGATAAAAATATCCACTATAATGCTGAGGTCAGTTTCCTACACATGTGGATTTGGTATGCTGGGTATGGCTAATAACGATCTAACGGTTTTAAATAATTCTCCGCGACCGGACGACTAATATGCATACCGAGGTTGAGTTTGAAGTTTATGGGTGTAAATTTGGCAGAAGATTAGCTTCCACTAATCTACCCGGAGCGGCATCTTTCGCCAAGTCATTTAAGGCCTAATCCAAAAATGCTTCATTCAAAGCGAACAAGAAAAGGTCGAAGACATCATCGAAGAGCTTTTGGTGTCCTCCGTGGACGTTGGATACATTGCCCAACCGGCGCGGCATTTACTACGGCAAAGCATGAGAATCATGTACGCTGCATCGCATGCATAACGATTTTGAAAGATGAAAATTTTACATATCGATATTGTGAAACGATATTCTCCAACACCAAATTTACAAACAGACATGGATTGAACGTTGCCGTGCAAAGAAAAAGCCAAAGAACTACATGATAAACGCACGCTTAGCTTTCAACGATGTTCACCAATTGTATACCAGTGCAACAAGTTCAATGGCACAATTTCAACAACATAATCCGGATAATTAGTTTCGTTATAATTTCATGTATTTTCAGTGATTTTTTTGATTCTTTTTTATGTTTAGTACGCTTTTTTATTGTCACAGATTGTATTTTTAATTTGAATGAAATGAATTTATTTGGCTTTTATTCGGAAGTAAAATTGAATAAAAATAAAAATAGTACGTACCAAATGAAGATGCTGGCGTTTGTTATGGAAATGATGGCGGTATTGCCATAATGCGAAAACGAGATTGGATGCGGCTACTGGCGCTTGGACGATTTAGTGAACCCTTGTTATGGTACCTAGCTCTCTTAGGGTTTCGCATGTTTAATTTAAAATGGACCATGGGTTAAGATTTCCTGTCGAACCAACCTTTCCTTTTCGTAATATTCATGATAGGGGAATTACGTATATTGCTAGTGTTAAATGACATCTCCTTACTTGTTATCAATATATCAAGGCGATTGTCCATATTTCGTAATATCTTAAACCTTTCGTCTTTTATTTTGCACTTCAAGGATCACCCTCAATGAAGATGATCATCTTATTTTCTCTATCACTCTATCATACTTTCTAGATTTTGTTCTTTGTTGTATTAATAGGTAAATTGTTTTACAAAATTCCTTAAATCATCACTAACTGGAATTAAGAGTTTTGGCTTTTGTGACTTCTATTCGTGCTTTGTTTTACAGTTATTTTATATTGCACTTTTTACAATTTTTTTATGAAGTTGAAGAACATGGATTCGCGAAAAACACATGGATGAATTTTGGGGTAAATGTTCGAAAGTGGCCTTTCATGTGGTCGCACATGATAGTTTTAATGGGCTGTGTCTTTAACTTCGATGACATATTGATGAAAACATCATAAGAGCATCTTTAAAGCTCAGTTACTAGATTTGTTATTTAATGGGTAAAAGTAATTAGCCGGAGATTTAACTATCTCTTCTAAGCAGATTTGGTTAGAACTTCTCACACAACAAGAGATATAATTAAAACACGAGCCTTTTGGTAGTTATTAGTCACAGATAGAGAAACACCTTTGTTAGATTTTTGCAAATAAAATGTAGTCACGAGAGAAATTTCATGTCAACGATCAAGATGTACATCACCAACTCTTGGAGGTGGTGGGTACCTTTAATTGGTAAAACTAATATTTTTGTAATCCAACACATCACCGAATAATTAAGTGTATCGTTTACCTAAAGAATTTTAAACCTTTTTTATTCTTTACATATTTTACCTGTCATCAAACTTAGCTTCACCTAACGTTTTATTAAATGCTACTCCCTCCGTTCCAAAATTATTGTCTCATATTAACTTTTTTAGTCTTTCTTCTTTAACTTTTACCATAATTATTTTTTTTATATAATATGATTTAAAAATATACGAACGTATTGGTTTTAAATGTATTTTATTGGTATAATTTTTATCAAGATTATATAACACAAATAAATATAATTATCGTTTCGAAAAAGAAAAACCCACAAAGTTTCAAAGCCTAATAAAAATGGACGACAGTATTTTTATTTAGGAGATCCAGTTTGATTGCAACACACTGTTTTACGTGCAAAAGCTAAGTATAAGTAGCGTATGGGTACCCCTAAGTATAATTGTATGCTCCACTATATATCTACTTATAAACGTTTACTTTCTACATGAAGTTTAAAAATCTTAAGCACTAAAAACATTTCTATAAAAAGAAGTCTTAAACAATCCAACAGGCAAATTTTTATTCACAATGCACAAACAATACATACTTTCAATGCACAATAAAACGTAGAAAGTTAATACATGAAAATTAAATGTCTTTAATTTACTTGTAACAACACATTTCTATAGCTTCTTGCATACACATGAAAATTAAATATGTATTTGCTTGAAATGGTCAATATCTATATTTATTGTAACAGCCTTCATGCCTTCATACACTTGTAAAATATGAAACTGAACAAAAGTTATTAATCCACATTAAAATTTCGGTTATAAAATGTTATATAAAACCAACTACAACACTACCCTAAGGCTATACACAATGGGGGAGGTGAACCGAGTGGGTTGAACAAGGTTGAGCAAGGTTGTTCCCCATTGCTGGAAGCCGTGCCAGGCTGTCAGAGAGGATTGACAACTAATGCCTTAATCGACCGAAGCGAACAACACAAACAAACAAACGATTTTGATTATTTTGATCATGTTTCATATTATAAAAAAAAAAAAAACTTTACCACTTTTACACTGTTGTAAAAATATTTGAATTAAAATAATAATAAAATATATATATATATATATATATATATATATATATATATATATATATATATATCGTACACCATCAAGTAATTTGCGTCGGGTTTGAGGTAGAAAATGACAAGATGATGAATTGTGGCTACATCAAATGCACTTAACCATAATCATGCTCAAACAACATCAAATCCATCTATCATATGTCCCATCCGCCTCAAGAAACCACAACCAACATCCTTCTCCAAACAAGACACAAACGAGAAAAATAAATAAATAAACAAGATCTCAGATTCATCAAACTTTGTTACCAATCTTTCTAAAGATTTCTTTTAGTTTGAACAATAACTCATCATCGATCTATCAAAGACACAAACTAAAACATAAACAAAAACCTTTTACCGTAGGTCTTTTCAAAGATCTTGAAGTGAAATCCCAAAAAAAATAACAATGTTTTTTTTTTGGTTGTGTTCTGAGTTCGAGTTACGGGTTTAAAAGGTTTTTAAGCCGAACACAATAGTGTTCTCCCTAGCCCGATTCCTCACCCAACCTGTCATCCCCCAACCAAATGAAAGTTTCGGTTGCCAACCACAACAATTGGCACTCTTATCCCATTTTCTAGCCGTTGGGTTGTGTTACCTATTTAAAAAAAAAAAGCCATTTTTATTTTGTGAAGTTTGTTGTTCCGATCTAAATGGGTGGTTTTAGTTTGTGTGGTGGATGAGGTGATATTTTACTTGTGTTTGATTTGTCATAAGCATAAAGTAAAGAACGTGTTTGATTGTTAATTTGAGAGAATAGAAGAGATAAAGAAAAAGTTGGTGGCTGAATAGAAACTTAGATATCTGTGTTTGAAGATGTGGTTAGAACCTTAGGATTAGGAACTTATATATCTAGGTTAAAAGGAGGGTAATGGTAGGAAATCCCAAAAAATAAATAATGTTTTTGGTTGGTTCGAAGTTCGAGCACGTTTAAAAGGTTTAGCCGAAACACAAGTGTTCCTCCCCAGCCCGACTCACCTAACTGTCATCCCAACCAAATGAAAGTTTCGCTGCCAATCACAACAATTGGCACTCTTATCCCATTTTCTAACCGCTGTTGGTTACCTATTTAAAAAAAAAAAAAATATTTTTATTTTGTGAAGTTTGTTGTTCATCTAAATGGGTGGTTTTAGTTTGTGTGGATGAGGTGATATTTTTACTTGTGTTTGATTTGTCATAAGCATAAAGTAAAGAACGTGTTTGATTGTTAATTTGAGAGAATAGAAGAGATAAAGAAAAAGTTGGTGGTCGAATGGAAACTTAGATATCCTGTGTTTGAAGATGTGGTTAGAGTGGATCTGGTGGGTCGCCGTATTCGCCGAGCCGCTTACGCTGGCCGTCGCCGTGCCACCGCTTCACACCGCCGCCCGCTTTGTTGTGGCTTGCCGGATACCAAATCGGGGACGCAGGTGCAACACCGACATTAAAGCAAAGTTTACGCTATAAAACGTAAACATTTTTCAAACGAACTTTTTTTTTTTAAATTAACTTTTTTTAAACCCACCACCTATATATAAACTATCATCATCTTCTTCATTTTACACATCTTCAAACCCAAAATACATAACAAATCTTTCTTAACCAACAATATCATTTTACACAATGTCTCAAAACCCACATGACGGAGGATACTTCACAAATCTACTTAACTCAAACGCACAATTCCAACCCGTCTACCCCTTCTTCACTCCAATTCCAACCCGCTCCACAAGAAATAATGCTTAACAAAATACATTCAACATGGGTTGTTTAGTTACCCCAACCGATTTCCATCACCGCTTCTTTAACCCGCTACAATCTCCACAGCTTTTTAACCCGTCCCAGCTTCCACAATTGCCCCAAATGGAATCACAACCGACCGTTCACAATTCAAAGTTCAAAAGCACGTGAACCGCAAAAGGCAGGGCAAAAAATCAAGGCAAAAAACGCAGATTGGGACAGGACGATGACCTAAGATGTTGAAGTCATAGCACAAGTGAACAGAGAAGTGGACCAAGTCTCAAGAAATGTTACTTAAGTGCATGTTGGATAGAAATTTCCCAAGATAAAGATATGGGCAATGACCGTCCAGAGCACTTTGAACGACATTTCGAAATGTTCAATTCTCGACAACCGATAACCGCGGTTAACGTAAATGGACAAGGATTGATTGCCGTGTTCAACGCTATTTACAAACATCTTCGGTCGGTGGTGAAAATGACCAAGATCATGTCGAGAATGCCAAAGTTAGCTTTACGAGGCTGCTTTTGATGGGAGGAATTTTGTATGAAAAATGTTGGGATGTTTTGAAAAATTATCCCAAGTGGGATGCCGAAGATCCTATTGACGTTACGTGTCTCGAGGATATATTCGGCCACAAACGACCTCGCCCTCGAAGAGATGTATGCAAACGAGCCAAGAAGAAATGTGTCACTTCAACTGCCGCAAGCTCCGTGGAAGTCAACCAGTAGTTTTTCGACATATATCTCAAATATATGCTCAAAAAGCCGATGCTCAAAGGGCTTGTTACGAGGCGTGGTATGGAAAAGGAAAAACGGGCAAGAGAAGATCGAGATGGATTTTCTCATGATAGATCCAAAATCAACTCGACCAAGGAGCGTGTAAATCATCCGCAAGAGGCAGGAACGTCTAGTCAACAAATATCATCAAATCATGGACGACTAGTATTTTTTACTCGTGTGTTGTATTTTTTACCCGTCGCTTTTTTTACCCGCAGGTTGTTTTTTTTACCCGTTTTTTTTTCCGTATCGTTTTTATTAGTAAGTGTTTTTTTTTATGTATTGTATTTTTAATTTGAATGAAATGAATTTATTTAGTTTATTTGAAAATGAAAATTGAATAAAAAAAAATAAAGTGGTAAGGTGGTACCAAACAAGAGGTTGAGGTTATATGAGGAGGTGGGGTTTGTTACATTAAGGAAAATGGTGATTACGCTACTGGCGCCTGACGATGAGGTTGAGGCTTGTTATGATACCTAGCACTCTTAGAACCTTAGGATTAGGAACTTATATATCTAGGTTAAGGAGGTAATGGTAGAAAACCATTTGACGCCCTATAATGGATCAATCTTTTATTAAAACCAAATGGACTTTGTTAATTGTTATATGTTAAGTATTTATAATGTTAAGTGTTATTAAGGATGAATATGTTAGTATAATATTTTGATATCGGTTTTGATTGAGCTCCGATAATTCAAGATGGTTTTTCAAGGAATGATCGCATTTGGCCACAATGCGTTACAATTAGCAAATATAGAAGATATAATATGTTAACTAATTACCTAAATGGAATACTATTAATGCACGTTTAAATTGATTTAAACATGACCAAAATATATATTTAATAGGGGTGAGTAAAAACCAAACCGAAAACCAAAAAACCGAAATAACCAAACCGAAAACCAAAAAACCAATGGTTTTTGGTTTTGTAAAAGTCGAACCTTTCGTTCTTTTATTGTGATGAAAACCGACCATAAAACCGAATCAAACAAAAAATATATATTGTTTAGTGTATTTTATATTTATATTCTTTCATTACTTATGCTATGTAGATATGTTAATATATTTTCTTTTTGGGTGTACAAAACAAAATCAATTATCTGTTTTAGTTGAAAATACACAAGATTAATTTGGTTTAATAAAATACATATATAATAAACGAGTATATAGAGTTAGGATCAAATAAGAAGATTACTTAAAATAAGAAGAAATAAGAAGAACTATAACCGCAAAACCGAGATGCACCGACCTAAATTAGATGCATCCCTATAATCTTAGATGCATTATAACGCACAATATTATGTCTTCTAGCTTTTAATCGATGATATATGTATATTAGATGCATTTCATGATTCTCTTATTTTGTTCCTCCGCATGTCAAATCATGAAAATCAAATTGCACCATCGATACATCAAATTAACTTTCCAAACTCAAGATGTTGCATCTATATGAATAGAAATGCATCTAATGCAAGTCGTTGCATCTCAAATGCGTGGTTTTGGTCACTTCTCACCACTTCTTATTTTAATTTACTTCTTACTGGATCCCTACTCTATAATAAACGCCTAAAAGATAAAATTAGTTAAGTAAATCAGTTATATGTTTTGAGCTTCTTTATCATATTATTTACTTAACAGAAAAGTATTTTATTTCTAACTTAATAAGCTAAAATTGTAAAAAAAATAATAATAATAATAAATAAATAAAACAAAAAAAAAACAAAACCCAACCAAAAACCGGAGAATCGAACCGATAAAAAACCGAAACCTACGGTGTTTGGTTTTTAAAAACCGAACTTTTTGGTTCGGTTTTCAGTTTTAGCATAAAAACCGAACCAAGACCCATGCTCAACCGTAATATTTAAACAAGGTTAGTTTTTGCATAAGGTCCGGCATCTAAATAGTTTTGCATCATATATCGTGCACCGCCGGTAAATGAAGATGGTAAAACAATCCGCTTTCCAAATTATATTTTATTTTGTAATGACGTCAATTTTAACCTACGTTTCAAAGATGCTACTTATGTTCGTTTTTTTCGGTTGGACCTTATGTTTATCTGGATATGAAATATTTTGTATTGTTATTGGTTAAAATTATTTTGAAAATAAATTATCATTCACTTGTACAATTATTATTAAGATGTGTAATCGAATAAACTTTGCTCGCCGCAAAATATAGTTACAAGGTACCCGCCGCCGCATTGCGCGGGTACCTTGCTAGTATTGATAAGAGTAGAACTAGATTTCTAAATGAAATGAAGCTCCACAGTTAACAAACACAAGGAAATCAATGGAAGAATGATAACCAAATGATTTGTTATTGGATTAATGTGGAAATGGAAAGATTACAGATTAGAGAGAATTTGATTTTACAAACATTGCTTAAAAATGAAAATGAAAGATACAACTACTATTTATAGCAAGCGGAAAGGTTGTTTGGTTTGACCGTGAGTGACTAAATGATGACGTTCCGACCAATAGCAGACGCACATCCGGCATTTCTGTATAGTTTGGCACGTATCAATCCATCCCGCTTAAGAACCTTGTCCTCAAGGTTACATTTCAAAGTGAGGATAACGACCAATAAACTCATGATACATCTCCCAAGTAGCATCTTCTGGAGTTTGATTTGCCCATTGCACCAAAACGAACATGACTGGCTTATTGTTGACTTTGCCCAGCCTTCTTTCCAAAATGCTACTGTGCTCAATAGTAAGTTCATCCTCCCAAGTAGGTAATACCCGGTCCCCACTGTGGCCCATGACATTTCTTCAATTGGGAGATATGAAAAACTGGGTGAATTTGACTGGTATTAGGTAACTTCAATCTGTAAGCTACCTCACCAATCTTAGCCTCAATCACAAATAGCCCAAAGTACTTTAGTGATAACTTGTGTTGAGAGCCTTGTCTAACTGTCAATTGTCTGTAAGGTTGAAGCTTTACATACACTTTCATACCTACCTCAAAGTTTCTTTCAATCCTCTTCTTGTTGGCCATGTTAACCATCCTATCTTGAGCCCTCTGCAAGTGAAACTTCAGGGTCTGGATAGCTTGTTCTCTGGCTTGCAAAGTCCTATCAACAGCTTCTACTGCACTATTTCCAGGAACATAAGGCATATGAAGGGGAGGTGCTTGCCCATACAACACTTCAAATGGGGTAGTTTTGGTAGCAGAATGATGATTAGTGTTGTACCAATATTCAGCCATAGGTAGCTAATCCACCCACTCCTTTGGGTTTTCACCTGCCATGCACCACAAATAACATCCCAAACACCTATTAACTACTTCTGTTTGACCATCTGACTGAGGATGGTAAGTTGTAGACATATGGAGCTCTACCTTCAACATTTTGAATAGGGATTGCCAAAAGTGGCTAATAAAGACTTTATCTTTATCAATTACAATAGCAGTAGGCAACCCATGGAGTCTGAAAATGTTATCAAGGAATACCTTTGCTACATCACTAGTAGAAAAGGGATGTTTCATGGCCATAAAATGAGCATACTTGCTCAGTCTATCCACCACCACAAAGATTACCGCTTTTACCATAGGGATTGAAGACTTTCAATGAAATCCATGGATATGTCGGTCCATAATGAGTGAATAGGAAGGGCTTTGAATTAGACCAGGATAAGCCACCAACTCAGGTTTATATCTTTGCCATATATCACACTCCTTGATGAACTTCTTGACCCCTGACTTCAGACCTTTCCAATAAAAGACTGCAGTAATCTTTTTGATGGTTACATGAACTCCTGAATGACCACCAACTGGGCATTGATGAAAATAGCCAATTATCTGCTTTTGAACTTCTTCACTATTGCCTACTACCAATCTTCCCTTCCTTCTTAATTGTCCATCTACCCATGTAAAATTTTCCACTGCATTAGGATGAGTTTGCAACTTAGTAATCATAGCTTGTAAGTGCTGATTAGACTCCCAACTTTCTTGAATCTGTTGCAACAAGTTACTAGATACAGCAGACAAAACCACAGCACAAAGTTCAGATCCAGTTTGAACTCTGGAGAGAGCATCAACAGCCATATTGTCACTTCCCTTCTTGTAACTGATTTCATAATCAAAAACCAATAGCTTAGGCAACCATTTAGTTTGAAATGGTGTTGTAAGCCTTTGGTCCAACATATATTTCAAGCTAAAATGGTCATTTTATCTTGAAAATGTGTCCAATAAGTACCTCTCCATTTTTCCAATGCAAGCAAGTGACTAAAAACTCTTTTTTCATATGTTGATAAGGTTTTAGGTTAAAGACAAGGCTTTGCTCATGTAGGCTATAGGATGCCCATTTTGTGAAAAACCGCACTCAATGCTCGTATCACAAGATCGCTTTACCACAAATTTTGTTGAAATTTGGGTAGACTTAACATCGGTGTTCTTATCATGGCTTCCTTCAACTCCTTAAAAGCCATGTCAGCTTCATTGTTCCATTCAAAAGAGTTCTTTTTTAGCAACTTGGTTAATGGTTGACTGATTATTGCATAAGACTTGATAAATCTTCTATAGAGTCAACCCAAGGAATCCCCTTAACTGCTTCACATTCTTAGGTTTGGGCCAATCCTTCATAGCCTGAATTTTTGTTGGATCAGTAGAAACACCTTCAGCAGAGATCAAATGGCCCAAATACTCCACCTTGGTCATAGCAAATGAGCACTTGGAATGTTTTGCATAAAGCTTGTTAGACTGCATAGTCTCTAAGACACACTTTAAATGTTGCAAATGATCTTCCATATTAGCACTGTAGATCAAAATGTCATCAAAAAACACCAATACAAACTTCCTTAAATAAGGCTTGAAGACTGTGTTCATAAGGCCTTGAAAGGTAGAAGGGGCATTTGTCAATCCAAATGGCATAACAAGGAACTCATAGTGGCCTTCATGAGTCCTGAATGCAGTTTTGTGAATGTCTTCATCTTTCATCCTTATCTGATGGTAACCAGACCTCAAGTCAAGTTTGGTAAACAACTTGGCCCCATTCAATTCATCCAATAACTCTTCAATGACTGGTATTGGAAAATTGTATTTCATAGTGAACTTATTGAGCTTCCTGTAATCAACACACATACGCCAACTTCCATCTTTCTTTTTCACCATGACAATAAGGGATGAGAAAGGGCTATGACTATATCTAATCACCCCAGATTCTATTAACTCTTTAACCATCAACTATATAGCTTCCTTTTGGTGAGGAGGATGTCTATAGGGCCTAAGATTGATTGGAGGTGTGTTGGGCATTAACTGTATAGAGTGATCATGAGACCTTTTGGGTGGTAAGCCAACTGGTACTTCAAATACTGACTTAAAGTCATCCAAAACTGACTGTATAGGTCCTTCCACTTCATGTGTGCTAGTGTGTTTGCCCTCCAAATTCCACAACTGAGCAGGGTAGACACACATAGTAATAGCAGACAATTCCACTCTATTGCATTCCTGATTTATTAGTCATTTGCTTCCCATTTATCCAAGATAACACAGCCTGTTGTGACCCCCTCAGTACCACCCTCTTACCTTGATACTTGTACTCCATTGTTAAGTTTTCAAAATTCCACAATATGTTTCCCAATGTGGATAATCATTGCACTCCAAGCACCATGTCACAGCTGCTCAAGGGTATAACCATTACATCAGTAGTATAATTGTTACCATGCAACTGCCACTAGAACCCTTTGCACATATACTCACTCACCATTTGATTCCCATTAGCCACTGACACTTCTAATGGCACAGTTCTCCTTAACTTGCGCATTCTAACTTCCTTGGTACCGTCATAGATAAGAAGTTATGAGTGCTTCCACTATCCATGAGCATGTGTATTAGCTGTTTTCCCACATGGCCTTTAACTCTCATGGTTTTATAAGAAGTGATGCCTGACAAAGCATTTAGAGATATCTGAGGAATGTCTTCATCAGTGTTTGGAAATTGCTCTAGTATAGGCTCCTCTAATTCTCCCATTTCCTCAATTACTTCATCACTTGCACTATTATCCTCCTCCCCACTGCCTACTACTTCCAAAGAAAACATTTGACCATTACACTTGTGACCAAGAGTGTATCTTTGATCACAATAAAAACACTGATTTTTGGCTCTCTTCTCTTCCAACTCCTTTTGTGTCAACTACCTTCTCATAGGATATGCTGTTTTTGGAGCTGGTAGTGCCAATAGAGGAGGTTTTGTAGCAGTGTGGTTAACTGGTCTAGCATTAACAGTATTGGTATGTTGATACCTAGTGTTATTAAAAGGTGAGTAATGTGGCTTTGTTCTCATTATAGCCACTGTAGCTTCCTGCATTTTGGCCAAAGCAAGAATATCTTTCAAGGTGACAGGCTTAAACATCCTCAAAGGTATCCCAATCTCACCCTTCAAACCACCAATAAACATGCTAACACCTTTCTTCACCAAATCAACGCTATTCAATAACACTTCAAACTTATCCTGATAGGTTTGTATATCTCATGTTTGTTTCAAATTCTTAAGTTCTACCAAAGGATCATCATTCACCTCTCCAAATCTACTCACAATTTCAGACATCATATACATACCCAAGGCACATTTTCA
This sequence comes from Chrysanthemum makinoi, assembly GCA_910596185.1. Classification (NCBI taxonomy): domain Eukaryota; kingdom Viridiplantae; phylum Streptophyta; class Magnoliopsida; order Asterales; family Asteraceae; genus Chrysanthemum; species Chrysanthemum makinoi. The sequence continues at coordinate 106,887,662 of OU343222.1, read as the reverse complement.
CCATGTTTTTAAAAACTAAATGCCAGGCAAAGCTTTATCAAACAAATGCATGGATACTAACCTCAGTTTTTTATCTTCCCTTACTTGATCAATAGCAAAAAATTGATGCACTCTAAACACCCAACCTTTAACATCCTCACCAAGAACTTTGGAAATTCAATCCGTGTGAGTCTGCCATAAGGATTGTGATGTTGATTGTTTTGTGCAGCTACATGAATTTGACCTTGTGCACATTTGGTTGTACCACCTGTTGTACCACAGGTTCATTGTTCTGTTGTGTACTAGTACTTGCACCATTCAATTTTGCCAACTCATTTGTAACATAACCTTGAAAGAGATGGAATGTCTCCATTCTTCCATTAATTCTGTCATCCATAGTTTGAACAAACTGAGTTAGTTGAAGCAAACTTTGACTTATTTGAGTCAAAGTGAGGGGTTCATCAATAGCAGGGGTGCTCTGCTCTTGATTCCGCGTGTGAACCACCATTGTATGCTATTTTAATAAAATTTGGTTGTTAAATGTTACTCCTTCTTCTTCAATTGAGTTACAACTAACAACTAATTCGTTCTTGTCTAACCTTGAGTCAAACAAAACTGGTCATTGTTTCGAAAATAGAGGATTTAAGCACTTATGCGCTATTCTCTTGATCGCGATGAATACTTAACAATTGGTCGTGTTTCTAACGGATAGCATACAACAATTGAACAGAGAGCCAGTGTAGCACTCTGTTTTCAATAAAATTTTATCGCCGGAAAATTAACTGCTTCGCCGAAATCGGAACAACTTCGCCGGAATTGTAACAAACTTGTCGGAATCGTAACAAACTTGTTGAAATCGATAGTATGAGCGCCAAGAAAGAGCTCTGATACCACTTGATAAGAGTAGAACTAGATTTCTAAATGAAATGAAGCTCCACAGTTAACAAACACAAGAAAATCAATTGAAGAATAATAACCAAATGATTTGTTATTGGATTAATGTGGAAATGGAAAGATTATAGATTAGAGAGAATTTGATTTTACAAACATTGCTTAAAAATGAAAATGAAAGACACAATTACTATTTATAGTAAAGGCGGGAAAGGTTGTTTGGTTTGACCGTGAGTTGACTAAATGATGACGTGTTCTAGCCAATAGCAGACTGACATCTGGAATTTCTGTTGGTATAGTTTTGGCACGTATCATATAATTTGAGTATTGATTTATTTTTCTACATGTTGTGTTTATCTTTTCATCTAAACCTCAATTTTTTCACGCGTTAAGATTTTTATGTAGGAAGATAAATATGAATGATTTGCAAAGAAAAATACCATTCCTCTTACAAGTTATATCATTGATTTTATTAAACTAGCAGGGTACCCGCGCGATGCGGCGTTGGGTACCCTGAAATAAAAAATGAATCATGCTTTATAATCTGAAACATTTTATGTGACGATAAATTTCTGGGATGCCAAAAGTTTCATGTCAACTCTTTAGAATATTATAATAGGGTACCCGCGCGTTGCGGCGGCGGTATCAAGTAAAAAAAATTCGGTAAAAAATGTTTTCAATTTTATGTTTTCCCTTACAATAACTTTACCAATAGCAAAAACATAATTAGTTTGAGTAACTTTAAAAAAAAGTGTTGGATAATATCAAACTAATTCATATAAAAACAATTGAAAGTGGCGTGATTTTGCGTTGCGGTAGTCAATAATGTTATAGGGTTATGGTCAAATTAGTTGATAGTGGCAGTACAGAATACAAGTAAGTAAAACATTTTTTTATGAAATATATATGTAATGATCAACACCTCGTAATAAGTAAATAAAATATATTTTTGAACATGTTTGTATCATTAACATTGTTTATTACACTTGTCCCATATAGATAAAAGATATAAATGAAAGAGTGTTTATAATGTATATATCTTGTAAAGTATATATTTATGAAAATTTTTGTATCATTAATATTATTTATAACACTTGTCCCACATAGATAGAAGATATAAATAAAAGAATGCTTATAATGTAAAGAAAACTTACATGTTTAAGCAATTATTTAGAGTTATCCATGAAAAGTATAATAATTAACATACTAATATATTAATCATTGAATTAGCACTTAGCATTTTGCATCATTTGTCTTCAAAAAATTGTCCCGATTTTTACAAAACCCCATTTTTTACTTTTGTAGTTAATTTTATTTAAAATAATTCAAAATTTATTTAGATTGGTTCTCGAAACACTCTTACGATATAATAATAGTTTTGGAACTTTGTAGTTTTGTATGTATTTTAACATTATATTCATTTATATGTGTATTTTTGCATTAAAACTATATTAATTCAAAAAGAAATAATAAATGAAACATTAAAATATTGTGGAAGATAAATTAGTAAAAGTTATGTATTGTGTATATTATGTATTAAAAATTGTAGTAATGCTTAAAATACACATTAATGATATTTTAAAAAAAATTAGGAAAGATGGTATTAAATGTTTTATAAGTAGTATAGATATAAATATGAAATGAAATAGAAAAGGTGCATGAAAGCAAGTCTCGAATAAACTCTAAATTTAAATACGACAAAGTCATCGTCAACATCCGAACAAATAAAACAAACGTTACGAGTTTTAAAGATGTGGGAATTTATAGTTGACTTAGGAGTTTAAGAATTTGTTTTCCATTATGTTTATTCTATCTTCTAAAACTAATCTAGTATTATTTTGTATATTTAGCCAACTCATCTAAAGATTGATTACTACATATCTTTAATCTTCAATGTAGTGTTCTGACGATTTTGCTTCAATTTGACAAATATTTGTAACATAAAATCACAGTGACAATTTTGTTATATATTTGTTAAATATGAGTTTTAAGACCTAAATATATGGTGGAACATAAATTCTGAGGCTCTTAAGAATTTGGGAGCTTTCATATACGGCACCGAAGATGGGACAAAGTTAAACAATCTTCAACTTAATTATGCCCTGCAAAATGAAGAAGAATAGGAATTAGGAAACAATCAAACAAATACGTGAAATTGGTTATAGCATGGTTTCTAAATATATAGGATTAACAAATTGATGAGTTTCTTTCCTCTAAATATATATTAAGGATCAAATGAGAAATAAAATTAAAATAAGAATGGTGAGAAGAAACCACGACCGCACAATAAATATATAGGATTAACAAATTGATGAGTTTAAATTTAAAGCAAGATAACATTACTCAATGATGTTTTATTCTGATTTTGGGTTGAATATATTTAAAATTGTGTTTGACGAAGACCAATAAAACCAGATGACGAAGATTTGGGCATCGATTTTCTTCTTATGATCAATGAATGATTATAGAAAAAAGTTGTGGTTTAAAGTATCATCCGAAACATTTGTGAAAATATGCTTGAAAAGACCATCTAAGGGCATTTCTCATAGAACATTTGATAAAAAATAATAAATAAATAAATAAAATGCTATTTTAGTAAGTCTTTCAAAACTTTTTAGCATTGTACACATTTGACATAATAATGACTATTGAAACTAGGGCTGCAATCAAGTCAAACTTTTATCAAGCAACTCGATCCCAATAAATTGGCTCGAAACATATAACAAGCCAAGCTCAAGCTTTTAATAGCTTGGCTCGAGCTTTTATCAAGCCTTAGTATATACTACCTCCGTCCCAAAATTATAGTCCCCGTTTGACTTTTTTGGTCTTTCTCTTTCAACTTTGACCATAAATATTTTCGTTTATGTTATACAATAGTTGATGAAAATTATACCAAATGAAAATACATTTAAAACTCAATCCATTCATATATTTTGCATCAAATATTATATAACACAAAAAAAAAATACTTAAGGTCAAAGTGGTAAAAGAAAGACCGAAAAAATAGAAAGGGGACTATAATTTTGAGACGGAGGGAGTATATCTTTTTATATTTAATTTTTATAAGTAACTAAGAAATAATTTGAATATTATTCTAATTATAAGGATTTATTTCATAAAGATTTATTAAATATACTCTTGAAGGACTATTATATGATAAATAAAGTTGTATTTATTTGTAATCGTGATATCTTAGACTAGTGTGTTGCTTACTTGCTTTATAGCTGGAAGCGAATACAAGTTTCTAGTTATGAATCATGAATATTAATAGACCAAAATATATATTACTATTAGATAATTTTAGCTTTTATTTATACTTAGTTTATCGATTACAACATTAATTAGTACTTTGGCTTATGTTTCATTCTAATGTTAAACTTAGTACGAGAATGTTATTGTTGGTTTTATTACTGTTAAATTAATTTAATTTGGTTATCAAATGTGGTTTTAGTTTGTATTACTTTAAAAATATTTATATTGAATAGTTTGTTTTTCAAATACTATATTTATGTATACATTCAAGCTTTTCAAGTCAAGCTCAAGTTTTACTCGAAACCTACTCAAGCCTGGATAATTAAGGCTTGACAAGCTATCAAGCCAAGCTCAAGCCTATTATTTTTGTTTCAAGCCAAGCTCAAGCCTTGTCGAGCTCAAGCTCGGCTTGACTTGATTACACCCCTAATTGAAACCATTTTAAGCAATAGCTTCATAAACCTTCAAGGAAAAAATGTGCATCGAAGCAATGAACCATTTGAAGCAATGACTTTATCATGAAAAGATTTGTGCATGGAAGTTGTTGATATATGATTGGTTACAGTTGATGGAAAAAATGACGTAGCAATAGAAAAAGAAAAAAACTCTTCAAGGATTTTGCATTGCATGCTCTTTTCGTTGTTAGTTGGTTCTAAGGTCGACTAAAAGGTTTTCGAAGCCTTCTTTTCTTTCATTGTCACGGCCTAAATACGCATCTATATGTCAAATTATTTCCTACCAAACAAGGTATACCTTTCCGTCCAATCAATCTTGCTATTGATTAATAAGAGCACTAGGTGTCACGACAAGCCTTAGGCTCGTCGTCGTGCCACCTCAGCGCCACATCAGCATCCCATTTTTCCACAACTAACCACAACAAACTCCCTCCTCACTCATAACAAACTTCAACCTCTTCATTTAGGGCCCACCACTACCACTTTATTTTTTTTATTCAATTTTCATTTCCAAATAAACTAAATAAATTCATTTCATTCAAATTAAAAATATAATACATAACTTAATAAAAAACGTACGAAACATAAAATAAAGATAAGAAAAAAAAAACATACGCAAGAAATACATCAAATTATAACGAAACTAATTATTCGGATTATGTTGTTGAAATTGTGCCCATTGAAGTTGTTGCCAAACATGCTCGATGAGACATCGTTGAAGCTTTGCGTGTTTGCGTTTATCATGTAGTTCTTTGGCTTTTTTTCTTTGCACTTGGCAACGTTCAATCCATGTCTGTTGTAAATTTGGTGTCAGAGAAATATACGTTACAGCAATGTCGGATATCGCAAAGTTTTCATCTTTCAAAATCATGTTATGCACTATGATGCACGCGTACATGATTCTCAGTAACTTGCCAATAGTAAATGCACGCCCCGGTTGGGCAATGATATGCCAACGTCCTTGGAGGACACCAAAAGCTCTTTCGATATCTTTTCTAGCACTTTATTGTTTCGCTTTGAATGCGCATTTTTGGATTAGTTGCAACTGTAAATGACTTGACAAAAGATGCATACTCCAAAATTTCGTCAGCTAGATAATACCTTGCTTAAATTGACACCAGATACTTCAAACTCAACCTCGTGGGCGATGTCATCAAGCAAGTCGTCGAATAACGGAGAATTATTTAAAACCGTTAGATCGTTATTCGCACCCGCTACCCCCAAAAATGCATGTCAAATCCACAAATCGTATGACGCAGCTGCTTCAAGTATTATAGTTGGGTATTTTTTTTATCACCTATCTCAAATTGGCCATGCCATTCTTTTCGGACAGTTTTCCATTCCTGCATACAATCGATGCTCCCCAACATTCCCTAAGCCCATGAACAAGTGTTATGTGCATGGTACAAGTGACGAATGTCATCCCTATCCTGGTTTTCTTAAAAACTCCTTAATAAATAGTTGGATTACGCACATAAGAAAAAAATCTAGGCAATCGCGTGCAAGGTTTCACCTATTTGTAAATACACATCTAATGCATCACTGATATCCCGTAAGCCAATTGGCGTAGGGCACATGTGCATTTCATAATCACACTAAAACTCATTACACCCTACCATCGGGGTCTAACGACTCTAAAAAAATCAAAATGCTTAGGAAGAGGATGATGAATTTCAATATATGTTTCAATACCTTGTACTATTTGTAGAATAGACGACTCATACGAAATCGACGCCTAAAATTAGCGTCCCAAATATTTTGGGTTGTCACCAAAATAGTCAGCAAGAAGACGTGATTCAGCAATTTCACGTTCACGAGGGACATATTGACAACGCTTTGAAGGACCGGGTGCTTGTTACTGCAATGTTTGCTCCGCCTCGAACTCTTTAATAAACATTTCTAGTTCCGTTAACTCTTCAAGGTCACTTTCGCCGGAATAAGATGATTCACTCGTGTAACTCATGTTTCAGCATGTTTGAATGGTTTATTTTGATTGAATATGAAAAAAAGTGTATGATATGTTATGTTAATTTATAGGGTGAGTGGTGGGGTTTTTTTTTTAAAAATATATATATATATATATATATATATATATATATATCCGTTGTAAAACGGATAGAAATTGAAAAATTAAAACGTTATAAAAACACTTTTGTCAGAACACTTGCTCGTCGTCACCACGATGAGCTAGGCAAAGACGCCCCACGGCGAGGGGGGCGGTGTCTCGGCGAGGCACGGCGAGGTGAGCCTCTACGGCGAAGCCACACCGTGTGCTCTAACAAATAGCGTAAACACACATCTAATACCCCTTGGAGGCTTTGATTAAAAAGTTGTCAAGATTTAGATGCTCGTCTTCATAAGATTGGATTAGGATACTAATTAAGACATCTTCTTGCAAAGTCCAATACGATCATATGAACGGTCATAGAATCTTATGCTCGATCTTATAATATTGTGATGAATGTATTTATGTCCGAGCTTATTGTGTTATGCTTGACCCTATGTCCAACATGACCTTATAAGAAGTACCAATCTAACTAAATTTTCGAGTACCAGATCAAAAGCTTGTACGATTCTATGTGAAGATTACCTTTTGATAATCTTGTTTTTACACTAGGGTAATGTTACAGTGTTACAGTTGTATAATGACATATCTTTTATAATTTACAAAAGGCATAAAACATTGTTGTCAAACATATGTTATTTTGTTAAAAAAAAAACATGTCTTTAACAGAAAAAGACGAATAAACCGAATGTTTTTCAAATCTGTATTATAAACAAGGGTTATTTGCATTAAAATGTATCATACTTGTCATTGTGTGTATCATTTTATTTTTCAATTTTGACACTAACCTTTTGAATTTGTCGTATTGTGGGTATAAAAAATGTAACACTGTATAAACGGGTTTTCAAGTTGTTAACTCTTTACTATAGAAGAAAACTCTTTTATTCTCAAGAAAACAAAAAATATTTTTCTACAACTAAACACAATTTAAAGAATTAATTTTTTCACGAATACCGCTAGACTAAACGCCTTCCAGCAAAATATTTTTGTTTTAAAATGTTTGTGTCCTATGCTATTTAATGACATTAATCCTTTCATAAAAGAATAAATTAAATATAATAATTAATTATATGCAGAATTTGGAGAAGCGCAGAAGTTAGCATGTTGGTTGTCTCCGGATAAAGAGATCTGGAAGGGCAGTTCTGCAATTATCCACCCAGATAAACCGATGTTTTGTTTGGTAATTAACGTGACTTTTTTGCAAGAGAGCATTTAAATATTGGGGTGAGCAAACGGACCGGATGGACCGGACCGACCGACAAAACCGACCGGACCGATGGACAAGCGGTCCGGTCTCTGTCTAGGGTTTTTGCCGGATTCGGTCTCGGTCCGGTCCGGACCACAAACCCGAAATTTAGCCTTGTTGGACCGGACCGACCGACGGACCGACCACATTCGGTCTCGGTCTCGGTCTAGGGTTTTTGCCGGATTCGGTCTCGGTCCGGTCCGGATACGGTGTGAGCTTTGTTATAGCTCGCCGTGTCACATTGGCACCCTCTTCGTGCCTCGTCGTGACACCCCCTCCCGTTATACTTCGTCATTTCAATCCTCGTCGTCTGCACGGCGAGTGTAATATTTGTACGATTTGTAAGTTTGTCTTTTTTTTTTAATAAATATGTAATTTTTTATAAATGGTGGGCCCCAAATTAATAACTTGAGGTTAGCTGTGAGTGAGGAGAGGATTAATTGAGGAAGTTTGTTATAGTGATGTGGCACCCAAGAGCCCCAAACAGGGACGGAGCCAGGCTGGGTCTCGTGAGTGTCCGGGACACCTATGAATTTTTTCGATATAGCTTTAATTTTAAGAAAAAGCATCGATTTTTCTCAAATGTATCTTAAATGACCCCGGTCTATCGAAATGTGTTTTTAGTCTTATTTAGTTAGCATCTTAAACTCTATTATATTATGGTTAAAAAAAATTGTTCACCCGGTCATACTTGTCCCTGGCTCCGTCCCTAGCCCCAAATAAGTAATTATGGTTATTCATCACACCTAATTGTCACGGACTTGTCTCTACAAGGTCTCCCGTGCGGCACTTAGTCTCGACTAAGCTCAGCCTTGCTCGAATACTCAACGATATATGCAACGAAGATAGTTTCTAAGAAAGGAACAAGTGGAATGAAAGGAAATGCTTTGTATTACTAGAGAGCTTTACAAGTTTTGATTACAAGAGAACTTGTTGGATGATTTCTACAAATGAGGCAACACCTATTTATACTACTATGTACATCATTCTGGAAACTTCTAGCTTATAGGATTTCCATAAGCTTCTAGAGCTTCCTACTTATTCCATCTTATTCTATAAGCTTCCAAGATTATCCATCATCTTCCATGGGCATCCAAACTCTTCCATCCTTATCAAGACTTCCCAAGAGAAGTGTAGAATAATCCGGAATCCCGATCATACTTGAAAATGATCTAGTCGAGTAGGCGGGTCGTGACATCCTCCCCCACCTAAGCTCGCGACGTCCTCGTCGTGCCATCCTCGTGATACTTCTTGATCTTGTCCGCAAATTGCCACAACAAGTCTTCGGCTTCCCAACTTGCTTCACTATCGGGCAAATTACGCCACTTGATCAAGTACTCCTTATAGCTTGGCACTCCTCGTCTCCGTATCGTACGATCCGACAAGATCTCATCAACCTCTCGATCGTACGAAGTAACAACCGCTGTTGGTGCCCGCTTGGACACCCCTCGTTCCGAGTCTTCCTTGTCCTCATGATAAGGTTTGAGAAGACTAACGTGGAAGACCGGATGAATCTTCAACTTGGGCGGTAGTTGAAGTCGATAAGAAACTTTCCCGACACGTCCAATCACCGAGAAAGGGCCTTCATACCTCCGTATCAAGCCTTTGTGCACCTTCCTTAATGATTTGAATTGTTGAGGCAAGAGTTTCACCATCACTTGATCTCCGACCTCGAACTCGACGTGTCTTCTTTTCTCATCCGCCCACTTCTTCATCTTCTTAGCCGCTTTATCCAACGAAGCCCGGGCTAAGTCCGCTTGCTCGTGCCATTCCTTCATTGTTTTGTAAGCGGCCGGGCTACTCCCTTCGTATGATGCGGCTAAGGCATTCGGAGTCAATGGTTGGCGCCCCGTGACCAACTCAAAAGGACTCTTCCCCGTGGCTTCACTCCTTTGCATGTTGTACGAGAATTGAGCAACATCAAGGAGTTTGGCCCAATCGTGTTGGTTGGCACTCACATAGTGCCGAAGATAGAGCTCCAATAATGCGTTCACCCTTTCTGTTTGCCCGTCCGTTTGGGGATGGAAACTCGTAGAGAAGTTCAAATCCGTCCCCATGATCTTGAACAACTCCGTCCAAAAGCGCCCCGTGAATCTAGGATCTCTATCGCTAACGATCACATGTGGCACTCCCCAATACTTCACCACATTCTTAAAGAAAAGCTTAGCAGATCGTCCCACGCGGACATCGGGTGGTGCGGCAATGAAAGTTCCATACTTCGAGAATCGGTCGACCACCACTATAATGCTCCCACATCCTTCCGACTTCGGCAAGCATGTGATAAAGTCCATGGAAACGCTCTCCCATGGTCCTTTGGGCGTCGGTAGAGGCTCCAACAGTCCTCCGGATTTCTTTTGCTCTATCTTGTCTTGTTGGCAAATAAGGCACGTTCGCACGAATGTCTCGACATCGTCCTCCATCCTTGGCCAATAATAAGTTCCTTCAACTAATTCCAACGTCCTCTTGATCCCTGGATGACCGGCCCACCTCGAATCATGACACTCCTTTAAGATTGCACGCCTAAGATCACCCCACTTAGGTACGTAAAGCCGATCCCCTTTCGTGAACAACATGTCTCCTTTAAGCCAAAATCTTCGAGTCTTTCCATATCTTGCTAGGGCCATGAGCTTCTTGGCAAAAGGATCATGTTCCAATCCTTCCTTGATTCGGTCTTGGAGGAAGAATTGTGCTTGGGTGATCCCCGCAAACTCCGCCTTGCGACTCAATGCGTCGGCTACCACATTAGCCTTCCCCGGCTTGTACTCCAAATGGTAGTCGAACTCGGCTAGGAAGTCTTGCCAACGAGCTTGCTTGGGACTTAACTTCTTTTGGGTTTGAAAATAACTCGTGGCAATGTTATCCGTCTTAATCACGAATTTTGAACCCAACAAATAATGCCTCCAAGTCCGCAAGCAATGCACAATCGTTGTCATCTCTTTCTCTTGCATGGTGTAATTCATCTCCGTTTCATTTAACTTCCGACTCTCGAATGCAATCGGGTGTCCTTCTTGCATTAGAACCCCTCCAAGAGCAAAGTCCGATGCATCCGTATGTAACTCGAAAGGCACGGTTACATCCGGTAGTCTCAACACCGGTTCCTCCATAACCGCCTTCTTCAAACTCTTAAACGCCGCTTGACACCTTTCGTCCCAAGTCCAAGCTTTGTTCTTCTTCAATAGGTCCGTCAAGGGAGATGCTATTGTGGAGTACCCCTTGATAAACCTTCGATAATAGTTCACCAAGCCAAGAAAAGATCTTAACTCCGTTACCTTGGTTGGCGGTTCCCATTCTTGGATAGCTTTTGCCTTTGCACCATCCATCATCAATCCACCGTCTTTGATCTTGTGTCCCAAGAACTCGACTTCGTCTTGGGCGAAAGAGCATTTCTTCAACTTTACCTAAAGTTCATTGTCTCACAACACTTGGAACACCTGTTTCAAATGCAAGACATGCTCCTCCAAGGTATGACTATAAACAACAATATCGTCCAAGTATACCACCACAAATTTATCAAGGAACGGGTGAAATAACTTATTCATAAGGGTGTAAAAGTGGCGGGAGCATTCGTTAAACCAAATGGCATGACTAAGAACTCGTAAGAACCATACCTCGTGACACACGTCGTCTTAGCTTCGTCTCCCTCCGCTATCCGTACTTGGTAGTACCCCGATCTCAAGTCTAACTTGGAGAAGTATCTCGCCTTTCCAAGTTGATCAAACAAATCCGCAATAAGAGGAATTGGGTACTTGTTCTTGATTGTTACCTTATTAAGTGCCCGGTAGTCTATGCACATCCGCAAGGATCCATCCTTCTTCCTTTGAAATAGCACCGGCGCACCATATGGGGCTTTCGAGGGTCGAATATACCCCGCATCCAAAAGATCCTTGAGTTGTTTACTCAAATCCTCCAACTCGGGTGGTGGCATTCGGTAAGGGGCTTTAGCGGGTGGCTTGAAACCCGGTTCCAACTCGATGGTGTGATCCACCTCCCTCCTAGGTGGTAGTTTCTTGGGCAACTCCTTGGGCATCACGTCCTTGAACTCATCAAGTACCCGCTCGATCTCCTTCGATACCTCTACCTTTCCTGACTCGCCATCCGTTTCTAGCCTTGTTACCGCCAAATAGCAAGGCTCGCTCTTGTTGTACCCTTTCTTGAATTGCATGGCCGAAAGGGTCTTCGCTCCACACTTAGAATCCCGCTCCGTGCTAACCATGCAAGTCTTTCCACCATCTAGGATACATAAAGAATTAGCAAATGGCATAGGGAAAGCTCGTACCTTATCGAGGAATTCCAAACCAAGAACCACATCGAAATCATCCATCGGGACCACCGACAAGTCAATCGTCCCTTCTCATTCTCCAATCTTTGCCCGAACATCTTTGGCCACTCCTTCCATTGGCTTGGCCTTCGAGTTTACCGGCTTAAACGTTCCACTCCCTTTCGTAGCGCTAATCCTTAGCCGTTTGGCTTCATCAACCGACACGAAATTATGAGTGGCACCGGAATCTACTAAAGCACGTACCTTGGTTCCATTGATGGTTGCTTCCACAAATTGCAATCCTTTCCCTACGACTTTCGGTACCTCCGTCTTGGCCTTGATTGCATTCAAGATCCTCATCGAGCTCATGCATCCGCCATCGCTTGGGCCTTCGTCTTCATGAACCATCATTCCATTAAGACTTGCTTTCTTAGGACAATCTCGAGCTCTATGAGGTCCGTCACATATGAAGCATCCACCACTCTTGAAGGCCGTCTTTACGTCTTTATTCTTTCCGGTTGGTGGTTTATGTGTATTATCATGCTTTGCTTGGGCGACTTTCTCTCCCCCACCTTTCTCATGGCTCACCTTTCGATCCTTCGACTTAGACGTTTCCCTCCTCGTACTAAAGTCGATCAAGGCCTCGGCATGGGCGATAGCCGTAGCAAGGTCTTGAACTCCACGCCTTTCTAATTCCGTCTTAGCCCATCCTTGCAAACCATCGAGGAAATAAAAGAGAGAGTCTTGGTCGGAAAGATCCGGAATCTCCAAGGTGAGTGTAGTGAATTCCTTAACATAATCCCGGATCGTTCCGGAATGCTTAAGTTTACGAAGCCGACTCTTTGCTTCGTTCTTAGCATTCTCCGGATAAAATTGCTTCTTAAGTTCAGCAACAAAATCAGCCCAAGTATCGATAGTACACGTACCTCGTTCGATATCTCCATATCGACGTCTCCACTATAACGCCGCGGTATCCTTCAAGTATCGGGTCGCCATCTTGATCTTGGTGTCATCATCCGTAATGTTGACGCTCTCCAAGTATTGCTCCATCTCCCATAAGAAATCATCAACCGCCCTAGCTTCCCGCTTTCCCACGAACGGTGATGGTTTTGGAACATCAATCTTCGGAGCATTATGATTAGCGTTGCCACCTCCGTTAGCCATGGATCGCTTGCATAACACTACATCGGCTTGCAAGTCTTCAACGGTCTTATGAATGTTGGAGATCTCGCCCATGAGCATCTCCTTTAAATCATGGATCTCGCGTTTAAAGTCGCCACTAAGAGCATTGAGGACGACCCTAAAGTCATCCTTCATGGTCGATAAGTCCGAGTCTAAACCTTCCAAGCCCTCAACTTGGGTCTTCAACTCCGACACGGATGTCTCAACACCCGCTAATCTCTTATCCAAGCTCGACATAGCGTCCTTAGACGCACCTCTCTTCTTTGGGTCTTGACGCTTGTCATCGCGACCTTGCCTCTCGTCAAAGACCACACTTCCACTAGCACCAATCTTATCGGTCTCGTTTGCCATCGCCTTGAATCAACGCTCACTCTGATACCACTTGTCACAGACTTGTCTCTACAAGGTCTCTCGTGCGGCACTTAGTCTCGACTAAGCTCAGCCTTGCTCGAATACTCAACGATGTATGCAACGAAGATAGTTTCTAAGAAAGGAACAAGTGGAATGAAAGGAAATGCTTTGTATTACTAGAGAGCTTTACAAGTTTTGATTACAAGAGAACTTGTTGGATGATTCTACAAATGAGGCAACACCTATTTATACTACTATGTACATTATTCTGGAAGCTTATAGCTTATAGGATTTCCATAAGCTTCTAGTAAGCTTCTAGAGCTTCCTACTTATTCCATCTTATTCTATAAGCTTCCAAGATTATCCATCATCTTCCATGAGCTTCCAAACTCTTCCATCCTTATCAAGACTTCCCAAGAGAAGTGTAGAATAATCCGAAATCCCGATCATACTTGAAAATGATCTAGTCGAGTAGGCGGGTCGTGACATAATGCTCTAAGTTAATTGAAAGTAGACCTCTAACTTCATGCATGTCACATATCAGTTGGACCCTAGCTTATAAACTATTTTGTTTACAAAACGTGTAATGTAAAAAAAATATATGGAGTATATCTATATTACTTATAATTGAGGGATAACCCTCTCTACTATTTATGAGTTTAAGATTTTCTAAATTAGAATTTAAGCAAAAAATATTTATAAAACATAATGTAAAACTATGTAAAGTACAATTGATTTTAAGCAAATTCTATTTCTTACATACATACAATTAATACACCCCATCACAAATATATACAACTACCTAAGCACAATGTACAAATACAAATAAAACTAAAAACACACTATTCAATACATACAATTAATACACAATTTAATTCACCCCTTCACCAAATTATACAACTCTTTAACCACAATGTACAATTTAATTAAGCTTCCAAAACATAAATTTGAAATCAAGCAGCTCAAAATAAAATAACATTCATTCGCTAGAAAATTTAGTTACACGGCGGCGGGTACCCTGCTAGTGTATAATAAGAAGAGTTGCTAAATATTAATGTTACCTTAATTTGCTAGGAATACCTTACTTATTATCATATATTTTTTTCTAATGACGAGATATTATTAAAAAGAAAACTCCAGCAAGAAACTAGAGAAATTATAAAAAGAAGCCTAACCCAATCTAACTAGTTAAAAGATTTATCGCCTCTAGACTTTAGTCAAGAAAAAGAGACTAATCGAACATTATCAAAAATATCGATTTGCCACATGAACTGAGAGCTAAAAGCAATACTATTTCTAGATCACCATATGAATCAAAAAGTAGTAGCAATAATAATATACAAACGAGATTTTCTTGAAGAAGTAGATCTCCAATTATCAATCCACTCGATCCATTCTCTGTTGGAACTAAAAACTGGTAATGAAACATCAGTCCATATGCGAATTTTTACGCCAGATATTTGCAACCGTTGTTCAAGAAAAGAAGATATGATCTAAAGACTCCCCGCTCAAATTGCAAACTGGACAAATAATTGAAGGGATTTCCAACCCACATAGTGAGAGATTTAACCAATGGGAAAGCCGGTCCAAGAGAAAACGCCAAATAAAAATATTTACCTTCCTAGGCAAAGACTTATTCTATCTTGTGCCGAAAGACATTGAAGGAAGCAGAAGATTATCAATATATTTTCGAGTTGATCCCACAGAAAACTCCCCATCATTGGATATTAGATATATCGATCCTACGATGACTTAAAATATATATAAGCATAGTGAAACAAATTGGAAATGATAAAGAGAGTTTATGAAAAAGTTTAACAAAATATGAAAAGATATATCATTTTGTTATATAGAATTTGGATCCAATGAAAAGGATTAAGTCCTTCTCAATTGAGAAGGATTTTGAAAACGCTAGATTTGGAACATCGATTCAAGTTTTTCAAGTGTAGAACTCCTTTTAATGTGATTATAATCCAAAATGTGTAAAAAGAAATTGAATCAATGTTAAAAATTTCATGATTTTACGATATATGTACAATTCTGAATCATATGTACGTATTTAGTGAATCATTATCATAACTCGATTTTTACAAAGATCTGTAAATCAAATTTGCGATTTATAGATTCGATTCACCATTAATTGATGTATACAAGTGAATCAAATGAAAAATTATGAACCAATAGCTCAAACGAAGCATTCTCAATTTCCTTCTCAATATAACTCTTTTCAATGGGACCAAAGCTTTGTTAACCATAGTGGAAATGTGTTTTATGATTATGTAAAATGAAAAGGTTTAACATTTAAACCTCTTCTAAATTTAATGCATTGATGTTTAATAAGATTTTTATAAAGCTTTATGAAGTTTATACATAGTAGAGAAAGGTTTATAGCAAAAAAAATGTTTATTAATTGATGATGTAGGATGACTTGACAATGTTGTAATCTTTTACAAAAATAATCATAATAGATTCCCTAAGTATAAGTTTAGATGCTAAAGTAGTACAATATATTTTTTGGCAATTTAATGTGTAATTTTAAGTGATAATCATATACCGGAGAATTAATCCGTTCGTGAAATAGCATTGCAAACCATTTAAATAAGCTTACTCGAACATACCATGACCTATATTTTTAAAGCTCATCCACAACAAGACTAGTTTGTGTCATGTTTGCAATTGAGTTGAGTCGGGCTCGATATATTCATGCTAAGGTCGAGCCTACTTGATACCTTTACGAGCTTTCAAGATGTTGGCTCAAGCTACGCTTGAGAAAATTTCAAAATCCGCCTCAACTTGATTTCAACTTTATACTTTAATATATACATAAAAGAATATTTATATAATAACAAATTTCATTTTGATTATATACATTTTATTTGACACGAAAACATATCTACGTGGCTAAACGTTACATTAAAGTTTGATCACAAGTGAAAACCATTTTTATAAAGTCTGAGATCATAAGGTACACAACGTTATAGGGTTAGCCGGTGCTCCCATAACGTGAGTCGTTATGGCTTCACTTCACAAGCCACCCTAAGTTATAATGTATTGCGCTAAAATTAACAGTCGTGTTATACCATCATTTTTTTTATGTTATATTTATGTTTTATTGGGTTAAGTGTGGACTAAATGGTGTCTTATAACTTGAGTGATGGAAGGAAGTTGTTTTTTAGTTAAATTATAGGCTTTGAATTATAGAGGAAAAATGTTGAAGTAACAACACTTTTTTGCTATAAGACGACGCTATAACTCCCTCGACGCTATAACTCCCTCGAAACCTTGTGCTCTAAGGTAATAACATCAATCAACAAATTTGCAAACTCATAGTTATAAATACAACTACGTTTATAAGAGGTATTGGGACCTCCTTAAGAACGATATCTTTGAGTTTGTGTCTTCGATCCTCACCTATAAAAAGATGCCATTGGGTTCCAACTCTTCCTTCATTACTCTTATAACAAAGGCCAGTAACCCATTTTTGTTAAAGATTTTCGGCCTATTTCTCTCATTGGTATCCATTACCAGATCATCTCGGAGATTCTTGCAAACCGACTCTCTAAAGAAGTCGATAAAATTGTTATCCATTAGCAATCCGCCTTCATCAAGGGTCGTCAAATCCTTGATGGCCCGCTCATCCTTAGTGAGGCTATCGAATGGTATAACAAAAGGAAGAAAAAGATGTTGCTTTTCAAGGTCGACTTCGAAAAGGCCTTTGACACCGAGAGTTGGAAATACCTAGACTTTATGCTTCACAACCTCGGCTTTGGATTAACGTGGAGGTCTTGGATCAAAGCCTGCCTTGAATCTTCTAGGACCTCGATATTGACTAATGGCAGCCCCACTTCCGAGTTTAATGTTAGGCGTGGCTTGAGGCAAGGGGATTTTTTTTTATCTCTTTCTTGTTTATCATCATTATGGAGGGTCTTCATGTGGCTATGTCCGAATCAGTTATATCGGGTTTGATTCGAGGTATAAACATTAGCTCATCTGATATTACTCTTAGCCATTTATTTTCTGCCGACAATGTTGTGATTACTACGGAGTGGAGTCTGTTCGATATGGACAATATTATTCGAGTTCTCAGGTTTTCTTTCTCGCTTCTGGTTTCAAGATAAATATACACAAGTCTAACATCTATGGTATTGGTGTGTCTTCTGAGGACGTCTATCTCATGGCCTCTAATACCGGTTGTGTCGCGGGAACATTTCCTTTTATCTATCTTGGTTTGCCTATCGGTTGCAACATGTCCCTAACTGCCAATTGGAAGCCTCTGTTCGATAAATTCAAAGCAAAGCTCTCGGGTTGGAAAGCTAATCTCCTTTCTTTTGGTGGTCGCCTCACCCTTATTAAGTCCGTTCTTGGAAGCCTTGGTATATATTATTTCTCCATTTTCAAACTGCCCGAAATGATTTTGAATTCTTTGGAGAAAATGTGTGCATCCTTCTTTTGGGGCTGCTCCAAAGATTCCAGAAAATTAGCTTGGTTGAAATTGCCCAACATTGTTTCTTTGTTCGAAAAAGGAGGTTTGAACATCGGAAGTTTAAAATCGTTCAATTTAGCCTTGCTTCAAAATTGGCGCGTTGAAGAATGTTCTCATATTCGAATGCCCTGTGGGTTAGAGTTATTAAAGCTTTTCATGGGCTTGATGGTGGTTTTGATCATAATGGGTGCAATCATAATGGGTTATGGGCTAAGATCGGTGGTTCTTCTAGCTACCTACATTCAAGCAATATCCTCCCTATGGACTCCATTCTTTTTCAAGTGGGTTGTGGTTCACACATTTTCTTTTGGAAAGACATTTGGCTCGGTCCCTCGCCTCTAAGTTCCAGGTTCAGCAGGTTATTTCGGTTAGAGCAAGACAAGAATTGTTTGATCATGGACCGAATTTCAAATAGGCATTGGGTCTGGAATTGGTCCAACAACCTTGGAGTTCGCAATACAACCCATCTCAACGAGTTGCTACTCGAGATCAGTCACTTAAATGTTCAAGTCGATATCGATAAGTGCGTTTGGTCTATGGATGACGAGAGCATTTTCACAATTGGTGCTTTACGTCGTCTTATTGACGATCATCTTCTGCCATCATTGGATTCCTCGACTACATGGGACAAATCCCTTCCTAGTAAAGTGAATATTTTCTTGTGGCGCTTGAAGTTAGACAAGCTCCCGCATCGTCTAAACCTTCTCTTAGAGGTACAGAAATTTTGTAGATTTCTTGCCCATCGTGTAGCGGTATGGTGGAATCTAATCAACATATCTTCTTTGAATGCGTGGTCGCCAAAGATATTTGGAGGATAGTTCGCATGTGGTGTGATAATTCTGTTCCTATATTTGATTACAGCGTTCATTGGCTTGATTGGTGGAGCTCGTGGCCCGTATCTAGAGAAAAGAAGCGCCGTTTGTATGTCATTTTCGCGACTACTTTATGGTTCATTTGGCGGTATCGTAATAACGTCACTTTTAATTCTCAGTCATTGAGGAAAAGTGACATTTTTGATAGTATCTGTATGTTTTCTATTTTTTAGCTTAAACATAGAGAGCGTATGTCTTGTAGTTGGAATGATTGGTTTAAGTTTAAGTTTTTATCGTAATGTTTTTTTTAGTTTAAGTTTTCTTAGATTGGATTAGGATAGTAATTAAGACAACTTCTTGCAAAGTCCAATACTATCATATGAACGGTCATAGAATCTCATGCTCGATCTTATGATATTGTGATGAACGTATTTATGTCCGAGCTTATGATGTTATGCTTGACCCTATATGTCCAACATGATCTTATAGGAAGTACCAATCTAACTAAATTTTCGAGTACGAGATCACAAGCTTGTGCGATTCTATATGAAGATTACCTTTTGATAATCTTGTTTTTACACTAGGCTACAGTGTTGCAGTTGTATAATATTAATGACGCATCTTATAGTTTACAAAAAGCATAAAACATTGTTGTCAAACATATGTTATTATGCTAAAAAAAAAAAAAAAAAAAAAAAAAAAGTCTTTAACAGAAAAAGACTAATAAATTGAATGTTTTTCAAATCTGTATTATAAACAAGGATTATTTGCATTAAAATGTACTGTATTATATATGTCACTTTTTATCATTATGTGTAGCGTCATTTTTTTTTTCAATTTTGACATCAATCTTTTGAAGTCGTGCTATTGTGTGTATAAAAAATGTAACACCGTATAAACGGGTTTTCAAGTTGTTAACTCTTTACTCGAGAAGAAAAATCTTGTATTCTCGAGAATACTAAAAATTAAAATCGAATAATATTTCTCTACAACTAAACGCAACTTAAAAAATTAAAATTTTCACGAATACCTCTAGCAACTAGCAAATATTTTTGTTATAAAATGTTTGTGTCCTATGCTATTTAATGACATTAATCCTTTCATATAAGAATAAATGAAATATAATAATTAATTATAAGGAAAAGTGCAGAAGTTAGCATTTTGGTTGTCTCCAGATAAGGAGATCTGGAAGGGCAGTTCTGCAATTATCCACCCAGATAAACCCATGTTTTGTTCGGTAAGTAACGTTACTTTTTAGTTGAGAGCATTAAAATAGTATAAGGCTACCCAAAGTCGTGATCTGAGTCATCGGCTGCTACATCAGTTTTCTCTCTCCGGTAATCAGATACGATCAAGTTGCCACAGTCGATAACCGAGTTTTTTTTTTTTTTTTTTTTTTTTACAACAAAGAAAACTTAATTAATAATACAAATATTACATAAATCGATACGAACTAAAATAAACTACAATACAAAATACATAAATCATAAATCATAATCTGAATGCTCCCCGCATGCAGAATCATACGAAGGAGACCGATAACCAGCAGAGGTTGCTCAACAAATCTAGGTCTAGCAGACGAACTTAATTCACATACACAATCGGTTTTGTTCTCCCGATAGCTCCAATTGATTTTGGTGCTGATGTTATTTTGTATTTGTTGAACACACCCCCACAACGTGTCAGCAATGTCGTGCGGGCTTCATCCATCAAAAATCTGTCGATAACAGCTTCTCTTCCAGGCGAAATGTCGTTGCAAAACGCGTATTTTTCTTTCAAACGTTGATTTTCTGCCTTTGCGAGATCAAACTGCTTTATAACGTCAATAATGGCGTTTTGTCGAGCCGCATCGTCATCTACTCATTGTTTTTTAACGTACATTTGCATTTGTTCGACGGTATGGGGGAGACGACAAGCCATAATAATTTTGTGTTGAGAAGTAGTTTGAGGTTGGAAGTGAATATGGATGAGAAGTAGTTTGAGGTTGAATTGTGTTTGAAATTGTGTGTTTAGAAGTGTGTTTGAGGTTGGTATTTATAGGATATAAAGTGATAAAGTATTTTAATTTTTTTTTAATGAAACGGTAAATTTTTTAAAAATGTGTGTGTAGAAATCGGTTGAAAAAGCAACCGATTTTCGTTTTTTGGTTGCCTCGACCGATCCTCGACCTCCACCCTACAGTCGCAACGACCGGCTTTAATGTCGGTCGAGTTGTATGTTGGTGGTAATTCCTAGAACAGTGTAAAGATAATTAATAGCAAACAAATACCAATACAGGTTACCGGATATCACTTGGAATTGTGTTATCACTTTCCAAAGTAAACTATTCGACCCTAATGTCTGGGTATCACGAATATCTACCTGGGATAAGACCAAATGTATGTTATTGAATTAGACACAAATCAATAACCTTGCGCTACCAAGTGTTTATGTTTTCTGTCGTCAATCATGCATAATCAGATATCCTATTTATAGGAAATTACTCTTAGCTAGTCAAATGGAATTATGAGGATTAATCGGCCCATTAATCGCCTCATAATTATCCCAATTATAGCTGATAGTGGTTACATTACCAATTAAATGAGGTCATTATGCAGTTATAATTGCTACTTGAATAGGTCAAAGCCTGTTACAAGTTGATTCCAGTACTAGCAGTAGAAACTTGCCTAGCAGTACTAACTTAGCACTACCAGTAGAAACTTGACTACCAGTACTAACTTAGCACTACCAGTATTAACTTTTGAATCTCACCACTATAGAGTCTCGGTGTTCAGGGACCTTGTGGGTGTACATTCAGTACCTCCTGACCCATTCCATGTGTGAACTAATCCCACAAGTGCACTAAATTTTCCAACAATCCTCCCCAAATTTAGTTCTCTTCCTTTGCATGAAAATTAAACATCAAGAAAAACATGTGCATAAACGAAAATATCCTGAGGATTGAATTTCCATCTTAGTACATTACACGTTCAAATATTCGAGAATCAGGGTGTTCTAAGAATTGAATCCTTCAACCCATTTGAATACCTGAAGATAAAATACACACAAGTTTTGCAAACACTTAAAAGCTCCTGACACCATACAAGCCATGTGTCCATATCCAAATTCATAAACGTTGTAAGAGCCAAAATTCCAAAGCTCTTTGAAGCGGCAAAACTTCAACATTCACATAGGTGGTTCCTCTTTATTCATGCTCCTGCCAAGCACTTTTTCAAAGAAATTAACCCTTAAGAAGTAAAGACTTCATCCTCCTTTTCAGCAGGTTATGAGCACAACCTTGGGATGTAAAATAAACATGTGCTCCGGTTCACTGAATGTTCAGCTTTCCACATTGAACTTAGCTCCCAAGTTTCCTCAGGAGGGAGTTGGGTGTCTTAGCATTCAGTGACTAAGTTGGACTTAAACCCATCCCTTTAGCAGACTTTGTAACCAAGTTTCTAGCCAAACCCTTCGTCAAGTGATCAGGTAAATTTTGTTGAGATCTAACAAACTCTATAGATATCACCCCATTCATGACAAGCTCACGAATCATGCTAAGTCTAACACCTA
Organism: Chrysanthemum makinoi; assembly: GCA_910596185.1. NCBI lineage: Eukaryota > Viridiplantae > Streptophyta > Magnoliopsida > Asterales > Asteraceae > Chrysanthemum > Chrysanthemum makinoi. Next base: position 106,865,139 of record OU343222.1, on the reverse strand, counting down.
AGTTTCTAGACTTCCCATTGTACATCTGGCTATAAGCCCTTGCCAATGTAGCTGCACTATCACAACGGATAGAAATATGTGCTATAGGTTTAGGCCACAATGGAATCTCAAGAAGCAAGTTTTTCAACCATTCAGCTTCTTTATCAGCAGCTGCGAAGGCCACAAATTCATATTCCATTGTTGAACTGGTGATGCAAGTTTGCTTATTGGATGCCCAAGAAATTGCAACTCCACCAAATAGGAATACCCAACCACTGGTAGACGAATTGTCTTCAGTGTTACTGATCCAACTTGCATCAGTGTATCCTTCCAACACTGAAGGGTAACCAATATATGAGAGATTATAATCCATAATTATCTTCAGATACTTTAGTACCCTCTGGACTGCTTGCCATTGATGAGCACTAGGATTGCTAGTATACCTGCTCAATTTACCCATTACAAAAGCAATATCAGGTCTTGTACAAGTCATGGCATACATCAAGCAGCCAATTACCCTAGAATACTCAAGTTGAGATACAACCTTGCCATTATTAGGCATTAGCTTCTCTCAAGTATCCATAGGTGTACTCACTGGAGTACAATCAAAGTAATTGAATTTCCTTAACACCTTCTCAATATAATGAGACTGGGAAATAGAAATTCTTTTACTTTCATGTTTAATCCTTATACCAAGGATAACATCAGCCTCCCCCATGTCCTTCATGGAGAACCTTTGATGGATCTGGACACACACCTTGTGTCAATGATATTTTGTATGATATTATTAAGCATGCGGAATTTACTTAGTAATACTTTAGAAGATGGATTGTATGATGTATTGTATGTAAACACAAATTAAACACAAAACTTAAGCTCCAATATTATTGATGAATAATACGAGTGATCTTGCTTATCACTAGGGTTACACCTTGAAGCTTTTGTGAGTAATACGTAGATAATTAGACAAGTACCTAAGACAATGACCTAGGACCTCCTTTTATACAACAAGGAGTCCTTTACAAGATAAGTATAAAGCTAACATTATAGAATATACACAAAATCTATTCTATACTTATCTTAACACGTTTTCCTAATCGTTATCTAATAGCAGTGGCAATAATGTACCAGCAGTGGTAATACGTTTCCACTGCTAGTGTATTCCAAGCAGTGTAAACCACAACTATCCGTGGTAACAGATTATTCCCAACAACCTTGATGAAAAAAATTCCTTTGTCAGGTCAACCTGATTTTGGTCAGTGCCAAAGATCAACATGTCATCAACATATAGACAAATGATGACTCCTTTACCAGATTCATCAAATTTGCTATACACACATTTGTCAGCTTGGTTAAGAAAATAACCACCAGACAAAACCACTTCATCAAATTTTTTATGCCACTGCTTAGGTGCCTACTTTAGTCCATAGAGAGACTTAATCAGTTTACACACCTTGTTTTCATTTCCGGGCATGATGAAGCCCTGAGGTTGGTTCATATAAACCTCCTCATCCAATTCATCATTCAAGAAAGCTGTTTTCACATCCATCTGATGAATAATCATATTTTGAATTGATTCCAAAGCAATCAGCAGTCTTATAGTACTGATACGAGCCACAGGAGCGTATCAAAATAGTCTATTCCTAACTTTTGTTTAAAGCCCTGAATGACTAGTCTAGCCTTGAACTTTTCAATAGTTCCATCTACCTTCATTTTCCTTTTGAAAATCCAGTTGCAACCCAGAGGTTTGCAAGCAGGTGGTAGATCAACCAACACCTAAGTGTTGTTGCCCATGATGGAATCCATCTCATCATTGATTGCTTCTTTCCAGAAAGCAATATCATGGGACTTCATTGCTTCTTCAAATGTCTTGGGATCATCCTCAAAAATGAAGCAATAGGAGTATTGGTCAGATACCTCATCCCTTGTTCCCTCAATTAAGTATAATTGAAACTCACGTCCAAATGACTTTGGATTCCTGACCCTTTTGCTCTTTCTGAGCATAGGTTCAGGTTGTTGAACCACAACCTCATCAGGGACCTCTGATGGCACTTCATCAGGGACCTCTGATACACCAATGTCATGAGTTCCATTATGAATCCTCAGACTTGGTCTAGGGACTGATGAGAATCTATTCTCATCAAATATTGCATCCCTTGATTCAATTATGGAATTAATTGAAACATATTCATTAGGTTCAATAACATAGAACCTAAAAGCCTTGGAATGCTCAGTGATAACATCAAATAATCCTGATATTCTAAGCGTTAATTTCCCCCTTTTATCGTCACATTATGAGTAAAATGCTAGTAGAAACATCCTTATTCCTTATTATTTCATTTCGGGATCTATTTCATGCAAGGAAGTGGTAAATGGACATTTCTAAGCCCAAGGATGATTTTTCTCTCAACTACGGCGTAACCAAGTGATGAAGTTACGCCGTAATCAAAGTTTATGAAGAATACGGCGTAACAATGGAGTATAGTTACGCCGTAACAAGACCGCTGAATATGAAGCACCAACTTTACAAAGGATACGGCGTAACCCTCAGCTCAGGTTACGCCGTAACAGCAGATAAACACTAAATTTACAAAGGATAAGGCGTAACCTTCAGCTCAGGTTACGCCGTAACAGCAGATAAACAACTTTACAAAGGATATGGCGTAACCTTCAGCTCAGGTTACGCCGTAACAACCGATAAGCATCCGATTTACAAAGACTACGGCGTAACCCTCAGCTCAGGTTACGCCGTAACCATGGATAAGTACAAGATTATGATGAGTTACGGCATAACTAATTAATAAATGTTACGCCGTAAACTGGTATCTGAGCCTATAAATAAACGAAGTTTTCATCAGTTATAGGCATCTCTCCTTTCCCAAACCTTTCTAGGGTTTGGGGAGATCAAACACAGAAGAAGAATGATGGTTTAGGAGTATGAATAACGAAGTTCTCGTCTATGATTTCTGTTGTATTCGAGTTTGAATTCCTTTTATATTTTTCTAGGGTTTATATTATGGATTCATGTTATTAATTTAAGTTTGCATTTATGTTATTGATCTTCTCTTTATTTCTTTATAGACATTTACTAGTCTTGTCATAGATCGCTAGTCTTGGTAATATTATAAGCTTGTTAGTATCTAAAGGGCTGGGAGAATTGACCAACTGACCTCAGTCTAATAGGTTGCGAAGTATGGAAGGAATTGGCCATAGTACAACCACTCTTCGTGTGCGAATTGACCAAATGATCACCTATCAAGTGGAGGTATTTAAGAGGCTAGGGTAAATCTAAGTTCCTAACGGCCGGGTTTCCATAGACTAGATCAAGTAGATTTGGCCCTTAATGACTGCTATTAGGTTGCCGAATGATCCCGGGTGACCTGTTCATCTTGGTGAGGAATCTAAGAACCATAGGTCATGACGAATTAACCAAAGGATTCTGGTGATAATTAACCACTATATTGAACCCTTATATTGAGAATCAATTCTTATTTGTATTCTTTATTAAGCTTTGCTTTTCTATCTCTTTATCCTAAATTCTTGTGTCTGTGTTATTGGAATAATTATATCATATCAATAGATTATCAATATCATATCATTATCATTTATAATCATCTTAGTTCTTTCAATGTCACAGCTCTCTTGGGACGACACTCGGATTTACCTAAGGCTTTACTTCATCTGATCGGGTTCTCTGCCCGTTAGTATGTGTTTATCCTAAGTTTGTCTAAGTTTTGTAAATATTAAAAGCAGGATGAAATAGCACATCACTCAGCATATCCAACAAAGATGCAGTCAATGCCTCTAAGGTTTTAAAATGTACCTTTTTGAGGGGTCGTTTAAGCCCTTATTTGATCACTTTTGTATCCGTTATTACTTAATATCGTTCCTTTTCACTTTTTAGGTCTCTTGAAGGCAAATTGCTGTAATGGCACTTATTTGGACGAAAAGGCGCGGATATACGAAGAAAATGGCCAAAATCAAGAATCGAGACACTCAAGCTGCTGAAATACAAGGTGACGGCGTCACTGCTTAACTGCGACGCCGTCAGAGCATTTTGTGACGGCATAGAAGCCAAATTTCTTATTTTCAAGTGACGGTGTCAGGCTTTAAAATAGTAGGCCGTCACAACTCAGACGCCCTAGATTTGATCCAGACGGCGTCAGAAGATGAAGCCGACGGCGTCACAACCATAAGGTGACGCCGTCACAAGCTGCAACATGTGCGGGAAGTAGCTGATACTGTTTTGGCCATAACTTTTGCATACGAACTCGGATTTAGGTGATTCAAAAGCCTACGCGATCGGAACGAGAAAATATACAGTTTGGTGAAAAAATGGTCATGACGCCGTCACTCTATAAGTGTGACGCCGTCACTCTTTGCCGACAGAAAATCTGCCTATAAATATAACATTATAACTTCACTTTTTGTAAGCCCTAAACCCTAAGTCCGATTGCAGGGTTTAGGTAGGTGTTTTTCCAGCAACTTAAAGGGTTCCAAACAATCTATAAACATCGTGTAATGGTTTTTTTGTTAATCGAATCCTATGGTATGTCTTCAATTATCATAATTGTTGCTTGCTCTTCATTAATTATGTTTGGCTAATTCACCTAGTGTTTGCTTATGATTGTATGAAACTTGTATATAATTAATTAGATCTTATTGATTTCTTAGTGATGCTTGTGTCTATCTTCATCATTAGGGTGTGACAATTTCAATGAGTCTAATTGGTTTAGTTTATAATTCTTGCATCCTACTGTCTCTTGTTTGATTGGTTGTCTTTTATCTTAATTGTAATTGGCTTAGGAGTGCGACTAGGCTATCGTTGTGTTTAATACTTGATATCTTGGATAGTTTATGAATGACTTAGTGGATTTCGTTTACTAAACCCAAAGATAACCTCAAAGTTATTTTATGAATGACTTAGTGGATTTCGTTTACTACAATTAAAGGTGACTTTAAAGAGTTAGGGAATGCACACCTTACGACCTTAGAAAACACAACGCGTTAAGAATAAGGACGTGACAATTCAACCATCAATAGGACGTGACAATTCAGTAGGTAGAATTAGATAGCTAGCAAGGAGTAATACATCATAAGTAGATACGCTTCACGTTCCTGGTAGACCCATAATTTAGTTAGTATCTTTTGGGATAGTTGACTAGCAACTAATTCCACCCTACCCTTCACAACCGAGATTCATAAAATATAAAAATACAAAAATAATCATCCCTCACCTTTAGACTTAAATCGACATACACTTCAGCCTAACGACACTATTCCCCTAGAGAACGATATCAATACCCGTGGCTTACCCTAATACTACACTACAGCGATTAGGTTCACTGCCTAGGGTGTTATAAAACTTGCTCGATGAAAAGGAAGTTTCTTTGACCCCGAACGACGCGTGTAGCGTTATCAAGTTTTTGGCGTCGCTGTCGGGGAATAGTTATTGTTTAGGCTTGATTTCTATCTCGTTTAGGTCTACTCACAAGATTCCCATCAAGTGAGATTTTTTCTTTTTATTAGCTTCCTTGTAGTCTATCTCCCTTCTTTGTGCCTTTGTTCGTAAAACTTTTCCATTGACTCTTCCGTTCACCATTATGGAGAACGCGAATCCACTATATCCGCGATTAGGTTTTTTCATAAAAAATTATGACATTCCTAAAGCGGATTATTCAAGATGGTGGGAAGAAAGTAACCAAGTCCATAAACCTTTTGAGGGTTTCACCATTCCATCAAGCCCACAAAATACCTCATCTAGTGAAACCTATGCTTCGTTTGAGCCTTCACCTAGGATAGACTTTCGTGAACAACCTCCGTGTTTAGAAACTATTTTTAGTGAGGCCATTAGGAGAACTGACCAAATTTCTGAAAATATTATGGTAAGCAACCAAACATTAAACCATAAGTTGGATCAATTACTAGATTTGGTTTCATCACGACCTAAGGAAATAATACATGACGAGCATATAGATGATGTAGATGTGATTGAGGATAAGGTGAAAAGTCTAGACCCACAAGGTATCCCACAAGTCCCACCATCATTTAAGGCATACACACCGCACGTGACTTACCCAGAAGTAGTAGAAGAGACTTTAGGAATCCCGATGGAGGTAGAACATTTAAACCAAACGCAACTAGAGAGTATAGGTTTGAATACTTGTAGTCTTAGTTTTACTAATAGTTCTGGGGGATTTTCTAGTGTTGATGAACCGGAACCTCAATCTTTACATCTAGGAGACAAAAGAGGAACCGACCCACCCATCAACCAATTTAGTCTGGGTAGTTTTAGGATGAAGGAAGCCATTTACACACCCCTTCACCTCACGTGGAAAATCGCCACCCTAAGGGCGTGTATCGCTACTATCACCCGCACTTAAACTTAAGTGTAGGGAAAACCTCCCCTTTATCCGTTAAATAAGGGTAGAGTCAGGCTCGTGACTCGAACAAAAACAAGCGCTTCTTGGGAGGCAACCCATGTGTATTTGTTTTTCATTTTCATTTGTGTGTCGTATATCTTTTATTAATTGTTTATTCTCATGTTTAAATTTGTAAAAATGATTTATTTTGTCTTTAACCTTGTCTTAATTACATATAAAGGTATTTTACATAAAGGATAAGTGTAGGGAGGATTACACACGTTTTCAAAAGAAACGTGAACATGAGAATAACGATTATTGAAAAGATATACATGTGTGTTTGTTTGAGTCAAATGTTTGTATCGAATCATAATGGATGTTTTGCAGGAAAGTTTTCCAGATTCTAAAGATGTAAATTTTCCAGAATTTTTTCCAGAAAATCGCAGACCTGTTTCTGTCAGGATAACCTGACGGCGTCAGGGTCGCAACCTGACGGCGTCCGGAAGGAGAAGAAACAACTAATTACTTTTTCTCGTTTTCTGTGCTACTTATAAATTTTTGGAATTTTCCAGGTCTTAATTTTTCAGAAAATCTGCAAACATCCATTCCACAAGCATTATATCTTATTTAAGTCTGGAATTACATCTTGTTGTGATTTTTCTTTGTTCGGTTTGATGCTTTGGGTTGTTTGTTTTCTAAAAGTGTGCAGGTTTTATTTATCAAGAAGAAGATATATAAGTTTGGAAGGAGCTTTTCGCGCAAACACTCTTCTTGAAGAAAGATTTAACCACTACTTCACACATGGATCCTACCGAGCTAATCAGGGGAGTATTAGTTTCTTTCGTTTTTCATTACCTTCTATTATCATAACTTTTGTACTTTCGGGGAACATTGGGGACAATGTTCAGTTTAAGTGTAGGGAGGGAAAATAAAATGGGAACTTTGAAACTATGCTTATCCTTGATTATTTGCTTTGTCCAATTGTATTTGTGTAATAAACCATGAGAAAATGTCGGTTAGGGTAATTTTGGCACCAAATTTAAAATTTTTTATGACATATAGGAGTGGGCCATTAGTCTTAACAAAAGCGTCTCACGGATAGGAAGTTGCATGACTAGCACAAAAAACCCTTTACCACCTAAATTCCACCCAAAATGTGAGGATCGCCCTTAGATTAGTAGGAATTAAAGCATTCATCTTTAATGCTTAGAGTGTGAACCGGTAGTATATTAGATTCTAGAACTTGTTTTGTGATGCATCCAGAGATCGCTAGTAAGACTACACTTGTGTAGTTAGGAATAACTAAATGATAAAAGGCATTAGGATAACCCTTGTTTGATACCCGTAATATAATTACTTCTTCCACATCGGTTGAGTAATTCCCCCACACCTTTGCGTTGTACTCATCTTTAGTACACGATACCCCTAGTTAACCCCTCAGAGCCTATCTTTTTCGCGGTTCTCGTGATATTTCGGTTTTTCCGGAATATCAATGAAGAGCATTGTTTACACCCCACCCCCAAATGTACACCCAAATCGCCTTAGCCTACCCTGTATGCACTCACTTTTAGTGCATTATTGTTATCACCCTAAACCCTTTGTTCAATTATCTAGTTGCTTGCATGAGTTGCTAAGTCGAGTCATATCCTTTGTACACAGTTTTGGGACGATTGGGACTCATGGAAAAAGTTAAAGTTTAATGACTGGAAGGGAACGTTAAATTCCCTTATTTGCATAATAATATACCCCAAGTGTTTTGATCTTTTCAATTCGGGTCAAATTAGTGTTAGAGTAATAAAAACTCAAGTGTAGGGATGTGCCTATAAATCCCTATCATTTTGATGTTACCTTAGAGGATGGTAGAGTAAAAGTGTATGGAAAAAAAAAAGAAAAAAAGAAAAGAAAAAAAATAGAGTGAAAAAAAAAAAAAAAAAAAAAACATACGGGCTACCATCCTACATCTATCTTTAAATTTATGTTTGTTTGTTTTAGTTATCTAGAGTTTAGAGTGTCGAGTCTTGGCTTAGCAACGCCATTCTTCGTATGCTTGTAACATAAAGATTTTTGACATGCCACCACTAAATAGCCTATCCCACCAAACCCTTTGTTTCCCTACCGTAAGCCTAACATTACAACCCTTTAAAGACCTCTTTGATAGTCTTTCCTAGGTGCTTACGCCAAAGCGATGGAGGTTTGATCTATTCTCAAGCCTATGGTAATCTATGTACTAGGACCGGTCAATGAGTGTTTATCTTCCATTTCCAATTTGATATATTTCATATACACCTGAGAGATGTGAGTATCCAAACACCCCATGTGAGGTGCTAGTATGTAATTTCCGTGCTTGTTATGACTTTTGCGGGGCTTATATGTGTTGTGGACTGTTTTAAACCAATGCTTCATGACCCCTAACTTATAAATTAATTGGCTAAAGCACATTTGCTTGAGGACAAGCAAATACCAAGTGTAGGGATATTTGATAAGGTTTTAAAATGTACCTTTTTGAGGGTCGTTTAAGCCCTTATTTGATCACTTTTGTATCCGTTATTACTTAATATCGTTCCTTTTCACTTTTAGGTCTCTTGAAGGCAAATTGCTGTAATGGCACTTATTTGGACGAAAAGCGCGGATATACGAAGAAAATGACCAAAGTCAAGAATCGAGACACTCAAGCAGCTGAAAGACAAGGTGACGACGTCACTGCTTAACTGCGACGCCGTCAGAGCATTTTGTGACGGCATAGAAGCCAAATTTCTTATTTTCAAGTGACGGTGTCGGGCTTTAAAAGAGTAGGCCGTCACAACTCGTGACGCCCTAGATTTGATCCAGACGGCGTCGAAGATGAAGCCGACGGCGTCACAACCATAAGGTGACGCCGTCACAAGCTGCAACATGTGCGGGAAGTAGCGATATGTTTTGGCCATAACTTTTGCATACGAACTCGGATTTAGGTGATTCAAAAGCCTACGCGATCGGAACGAGAAAATATACAGTTTGGTGAAAAAATGGTCATGACGCCGTCACTCTATAAGTGTGACGCCGTCACTCTTTGCCGACAGAAAATCTGCCTATAAATATAACATTATAACTTCACTTTTTGTAAGCCCTAAACCCTAAGTCCGATTGCAGGGTTTAGGTAGGTGTTTTTCCAGCAACTTAAAGGGTTCCAAACAATCTATAAACATCGTGTAATGGTTTTTTTGTTAATCGAATCCTATGGTATGTCTTCAATTATCATAATTGTTGCTTGCTCTTCATTAATTATGTTTGGCTAATTCACCTAGTGTTTGCTTATGATTGTATGAAACTTGTATATAATTAATTAGATCTTATTGATTTCTTAGTGATGCTTGTGTCTATCTTCATCATTAGGGTGTGACAATTTCAATGAGTCTAATTGGTTTAGTTTATAATTCTTGCATCCTACTGTCTCTTGTTTGATTGGTTGTCTTTTATCTTAATTGTAATTGGCTTAGGAGTGCGACTAGGCTATCGTTGTGTTTAATACTTGATATCTTGGATAGTTTATGAATGACTTAGTGGATTTCGTTTACTAAACCCAAAGATAACCTCAAAGTTATTTTATGAATGACTTAGTGGATTTCGTTTACTACAATTAAAGGTGACTTTAAAGAGTTAGGGAATGCACACCTTACGACCTTAGAAAACACAACGCGTTAAGAATAAGGACGTGACAATTCAACCATCAATAGGACGTGACAATTCAGTAGGTAGAATTAGATAGCTAGCAAGGAGTAATACATCATAAGTAGATACGCTTCACGTTCCTGGTAGACCCATAATTTAGTTAGTATCTTTTGGGATAGTTGACTAGAAACTAATTCCACCCTATCCTTCACAACCGAGATTCATAAAATATAAAAATACAAAAATAATCATCCCTCACCTTTAGACTTAAATCGACATACACTTCAGCCTAACGACACTATTCCCCCAGAGAAAGATATCAATACTCGTGGCTTACCCTAATACTACACTACAGCGATTAGGTTCACTGCCTAGGGTGTTATAAAACTTGCTCGACGAAAAGGAAGTTCCTTTGACCCCGAACGACGCGTGTAGCGTTATCACTCTTTCACCCAAATTTTTCAGCTTTGGATCAGGGAGTCTTCCAACAGCCCTACAACCCCAAACCCTGAGATAGTTCAGGTTGGGTTTCCTTTTATTCCAGAGTTCATAAGGGGTAACCTTGTTCCTTTTGTTGGGAACTCTATTCAATAAATAGCAAGTAGTTAACATAGCTTCAACCCAGAACCCTTGACTCAGTCCTGAATAGGACAACATGGAATTAACCATCTCTTTCAGTACCCTGTTTTTCCTTTCAGAAATACCATTTTGCTGAGGAGTATAGGGGGCAGTTGTTTCATGGATTATACCAACAGGCTGAAAGTACAAAGTATCCATGTACTCACCTCCCCTATCAGTCCTTAATCTTTTTCTCAGGGACCCAAGTTGCTATTCAACTTCATTTTTAAACACTTTGAATTTATCTAATGCTTCATCCTTAGTATGTAACAGATAGACATAACAAAACCTAGAAGCATCATCAATAAATGTCACAAAGTATTTCTTATTCCCCAAAGAGGGAGTGGCATGCAAATCACACAGGTCACTGTGTATTAGCTCCAAGAGCTTAGTTTCACGTTTAACACCCTGAAAAGGTTTCTTGTTATTTTGGTCAACATGCAAGTTTTACACTTTTCAGTGTCCATGTCAAATGCTGGGATTAACCCATCCTTAGACATATCTTGCATCCTTTTATAGTGTACATGGCCAAGTCTAGCATGCCAAAGGGTAGTGACAGTCAGGTCAGTGGTGGTCATAAAGGCTGAATTATCACATTCATAAACAATATTAAGCCTGAACATTTGATTACACAAATAGCCAAAACCAATAAACACACCATGTTTAGACAAAACAAATTTATCAGATTCAATAACTTGTTTATAACCATGATTATTCAAAACACTACTTGAAACCAAGTTCTTCCTTACATCAGAAACATGAATAACATTAAATAAAGTTACAATCTTTTCAGAACTAAACTTAAGATCTACACAACCACGTCCATGCACCAGGGCTGTTGACTCATTTCCCATGTAAAGAATAGAACCATCATTCAGTGACTCGTAAGTCTTGAACCAGCTTTTATCTTTGCACACATGAACAGTTGCTCTAGAGTCAACCCACCATGCAACATCATCATCCTGCACATAGTTTAATTCAGATACATATGTAACATAATAAACCTAAAGAGATTCATTAAACATATTCTGACCTTTCACAGGAACTGAACCATTCCCTGATCCATTGGTTTTACCACCAATCTTAACACATTTGCAATCCCTTTTAATTTGACAAGATTTGCCACATTTCCAACAAGTAGGTGTTGCCTTCTTGATAGGGTCTGCCCTTGTGTTATCCTTATGTTTACGTTTACCCTTGTTGTCATTGTACCTAGTGGAATTGTTATGCTCCACCATATTGAAAACAAATGCACTAGTAGCATTGCTACTCTTTGGCTTGTCATTATCCTGCACCCTGAGAGATTCCTCAATGCGCAGATGACTGCCCAACTCAACAAGAGTTAACTCTTCCTTCTTATGTTTCAAGGTATGCTTGAAATCTTTTCAAGAAGGAGGAAGTTTATCAACGACACAAGAGACTGAAATAGCCTCATCCATGTGCATTTTGTGTTGTGTAAACCTTTCAAGTATACCAAGAAGTTCATTGTATTGTTCCATAACTGGTCTTGAATCAGTCATTTTGCAACTTGTGAAATTACTTATAAGGAACTTCTTACTTGATGCATCCTCAGCCATATATTTGGCATCCAAGGAATCTCATAGTTCTTTGGAAGATTTAAAATTCTGATAAATATCAAAGAGAGAATCTGACATACCATTGAGGATTAAACCTCTGCAGATGTAATCATCATTCTCCCATTTGCTCCTCTTCCTGATTTGTTCCACAGTAGCATCATCCCCATCATCAGGAATATGTGTAGTCAAAACATAGACCACACTCATGCTTGAAAGAAGAAAGTGCATCTTCTTTTGCCATCTTCTGAAGTCCACCCCTTCAAACTTGTCAAGCTTGGCAAAGTTTGTAGCCATGTGTTTCTGTAACATATTGGATTTCATAAACACATCATAACATATCAAATGGGGAGTATGGTTTAGAGTTTTAGAGAGAGAAAGTAGAAGATGGGAGCCTTTCTAGAGAGAGAAAATAAACAAAAGAAAGAAGGTTAGATTGAGTGAAAGGTCCAACCCTCTACCTTGGGAGGTAGAGGGTATTTATAGTTTTACATAATACGCCCTCTGTCGGGCTGTGGATCAGGAATACAGTGGGTAAAGACCCGTCCGTCCTTGTAACATATTGGATTTCATAAACACACAAACAATCACAAATATGGGGCCTATAGTTTAGAGTTTAGAGAGAGAAAGTGGAAGATGTGAGCCTTTCTAGAGAGAGAGAAAGTAAACAAAAGAAAGAAGGTTATATTAGAATGAAAGGTCCAACCCTCTACCTTGGGAGGTAGAGGGTATTTATAGTTACATACTACACGACCTCCTGACGGCCTGTGGATCAGGTATACAGTGGGTAAAGACCCGTCCTTCCTCCATGATGTTGCACTAAATTAAACTACGCTAATAACTAACTAATAAACTCACAAATAACGTAACTAACGATATGTATACGAGCTAACTTATGCTAGATAATATTTGGGGTGACCGACACTTCACTTATGGAATTTCCAATTCCTAACAATCTCCCCCTAAGGGAGGTCACCCCATGTTTTACATTTTGCATCCTAGCATTCTATTAAATCTTCAGTTCCGAGCTCGTAGACTATAATTCTTCAACATCTGCATCTTTGTGCTTTAGCAGTGATTCTTCATAGTCTGATTATTTTGTACTTTCAGTGGAGGCCTTTAACTGATCCACATCTTTGATGATCTTCGAGCTTTCGTTGAGATCATCAGCCACAGTAAATCTCTGGATCACCCTTTTTGTGTTGCCATCATGTGAAGTTGTGACTTTCGGACCGACATGCTCACACTTTCAGGATCATGACATCTTTCCATCAGAGTAGCGGAAGCTTTACTGGCCCATGATATTTGCAGCAGCGTAGTGGAATCATAATATAAAAATATCAGAGCAAGGTTCTGTAGATATGCGCAAGTCATGATTTCTTCAATTAAGTGTGGATGCTGTGAGCATGCGGCTTTGGATTAACTCCTCAATTCTGATCAGCTGCAACCGTCCAAATGTACCTGCAAACAACAGTTAGCAATAAAACACACGAAAGTGTATTTGATCACTTTCGTTGAATTGAGGCACACGGCCCACGGTTACCCGTTGATCAGTACAAGTACTGCCTTTGATCAGGTAGAGTTCCGAAAAACCTCCTTGACAGGGTTTCGCAGCTGTTCTAGCTGTTCTCAATCCGGAACGTCTCAAAGAAGACAACATGGAGTGAGTGAACCAGCAAATTGAGATTCACTGATTGATGAAAAATGATTTGAAAAACAATCGCGTATTTCTTGAAGAAAAAGTTTTGCAATACGACGAAAGTTTTATGAGAAAGATCAATTTTCAATCAAAAATACCTTTTGTATTTGAAAAGAGTACACATTCAATGTGCTAGAGAAAAGAAGATTTGCACATCGAACAGTTTTTCCAAAAATATTTTTTCAATCAGAGATACTTTTTGTGTTTTGATTCAAGAGTGAATCGCCCCATCGTTTCTGTCCAGTTGTCACAAGCTTGATCTTACGAGAAGATCTCACATGTTACCCACCAAGAGCTTGTTTGATGTTGGCTCTAGAAGGATTTCCATCTTCATCGTGAATATTTTCATATCACTCGGATGTTCTGGCAATACCACAAGGATAATGCGTAGGACTCTTAATATATACTAACTTTCCACATTGTGTGAAACAGCAAGTCTTGACTAATTTAGTGTCCTAATGAGATATTGTGGACGATCTCTTGGTTCTAGACTCAAAAGTGCACATTTGGTTCCTATGCCGGAGACTAGGGAGAGGGTCTCCTTCTTCAATATCAACAATCTCTAAGAGAAAGTCGATAGATTATGTCGGTTCCCCGTGAGAATGAAACAAGCCCTTTTAAGAGGAACTTGAGTAGTTTGGGAAGTTAGGTGCAGTGCGCCACTGGGTCCATGACGTCTTGTCTTCAATACTAGTGTTACCTTAGTAACCACCAGTAGCATATGTATTGAACCCGTTTACTGCCCTAAGGTTGAATTATTGGAGGGCTGTTTCTTTTCACCCTTTTCACATTCATTTCTTTTTCATTCTTCAACCCCTTCAGTGCTTACCGTGACTTTATTACTAGAACCTTGTTGGGTTTGTTCCAGTACTAGCTCTGTCTCAGTTCGCACTCTTCCCTTATTCTCATTTTTCTCCTTTTTTCATCATACCTACGGACTTCTACACTATCTAGTGGATTGTCCATGGGTAGATCCCTCCGGCTCTGGCGGGATCGTGGGAACGAATACCTAACCTAACCCTCCTTATAACACCATGCATAAAGTAAATTGGTCGGACTTTTTGTATTGTTCATTCTTCCATGAAACCAATTGAAAAATCATTTGGAAAATCAATCAAGGTACTTGTGATACGAAATCAAAGCATTTTGTACCTTAATAGTTTTGATCATTTAGAAAACCTCCCCCTCAACATGTGCATATGATTTAGAAATTGTTTAGCACATGGAGGCAAGAGGGCTTTGAAATATTTTCTTTGATCACAATTTTCATAGAAAAAGCCATTTGATTTTCTTGGTAAATTCTCCTCCTCAATATGTGCATAGGATATTTGAAATCATTTTATCACATAGAGGAAAGAGTTCCTTTTGAAGTACATTCACGATCACAAAAGCCATTAAGAAACCATTAGAAAATCAATCAAGGTACGTATGTTAAAACATAGAATTCTTTGTACCTTGATAGTTTATTTTCTTTTGAAATTCTCCCCCTCAATATGTGCTTCGAGATTCGAAAGCGTTTAACACATATGGGAGAGCAGTATGCACATTTGAATCAAAATGATCATCTTTAATCAAGTTTCATTATTAAATCACAAATTCTCCCCCGATCAAAAATATCAAACCCTTTGAGATTTTGGATCCCAAGTGATTTAATAAGGTTTAGAAAACATGGGAGAAAATGTGGCCTTGTTTAAATACTCTTTTGGTTTTTGGTTAAATGCTCGTCCACAATCATGTGCATTATGTATTACAAAATCGTTTGACACATGAAGGAAGGAGTACTTTTGAAACAATCACCCTTTAAAACCGATTTGAGATTTAAATCACGATCTCTCCCCCGATCAAAAATTTCAAACCAATTGAGATTTTGGATCCCGATTGATTTAAATCATATAGAAAATTTTGGGGAAAGACGTGGCAAAATTTAATTTTGAAAAATGATAGATAAGGAACAGTTTTTCGAACATTAAAGATTGTTAGTGTCAGGTATGATAGTTTTAAGAGATCTTTAAGTAAAATAAAACAATTTCACAATCAAACAAGAACAGAAAAAATTTTCATTTTGTAAAATCTTTAAGTTTTAAAGAAAATCATACCATGACATAACATTAAATCTTTATATCACCACTTTGTTTTTGTACAAATCGGACTTTTTGAAGAAATATCGTTTGAAAATATTATATTTTAAATCACTCTCCCCCTCAATCGATGACCGTAGTCGATGATTGAGTGACTTATAGTTTTGATAAAATGAAGTCCGGTGATTTTCAAAATTTAGTCCAGTTTATTTTCAAAACCAATATTTTTCCATTTTTTAAAACAATATTATTTGAAAATTGTTTAAAAAAAATGGTATCAAATTTCCTGCACAAAGATACGTTAGGTGGTTGAGAAGCTTATGTTGTTGTTGTAGGGCTTGGAAGAAAAACCGTCTGTTGATGCATTGAGACTTCATACGTTGCATTTTAATGCCAACTGAGGTCAAATTAAGCTCCGTTTCTTCATTTGCTAATGAAAAAAACAATCTGCAGATGCAGTGAGACCTCTTACGTTGCATTTTTCCATGCCAACTCTCCATAGAAGTCCAATTAAGCTTCGTTTCTTCATTTGTCCACCCAAGATATAGTTACCCTTTCTTTTCGGCATCCAATCATCTTCATTTGTGGGATCCGGATCAGGAACATTCTTTTATACCAATATACCTGCATACGTTAGTGAACACACATACAGATATATGGTGGTCGACATCACCCAAACAGCAATCGGCTAATAAAAGTCAATCCAACATAACAATCAGTTCATATAAGGTATGGGATTTATGTGTTTATCAAACTCCAATCATCTAATCCTAACAATCATATCCTAAATTCCTAGTCCTTCGACATAGGCAAATATCATTTTAGTTAAGCACGTAGGATAATTAAGAAAGCCCGTTAGATGATGTAAATTTAAAAACATTCTCCCCCTCAATCAATGACTCATTTTATGAAAAGTTTAAAAGCGCTGAAGTCATTGATTGAGTTTTCAATTTTTATTTTTCAAAAACTCTGAAACTGATTGATTTTCAAGCAACTCATTTACCACAATTTTGTTAAAACAAATATTTTTCTGAACAATTTTAGAAAGAAAAATATTTGAGTAGGAATAGCAGTCCTTCGACATGCTTTCCTCATTTTGTTTTAGGATAAGTGCACGAAATATTTGAAAATTGGTTTAGCGTAGCACTTTCCTTCCATGAAGAGTGGGTTGCTATCTGAAATAATAGCAAACCATAGTTTAAGCACGGGTTACAGTCTGAAGTAACTGCAAGCCATCATTTTTGAAGCGCGGGTTACAGTCTGAAATAACTGTAAGCCATAGATTTTAGACATGTTTTGAAAAAGAATATTTACACCTCCTGCTCGAACTTCATCTATGGTCCCGTGCCATTATTGAATGACATTTCTAAGACGCAGATGTTATCGATACCAGAAGACATGTCTTGAGAAAACATATTTTTGGTTATTTTCAAATTTTTTGATTTTTTATAGGTTTTTGTTGATTTTATATTTTTCTATTTTGTTTTTGTTGGTTTTATATTTTTGTATTTTGGTTTTTGATAAATATTTACAAAGATAGAGTAGATGATATAATTTAAGAAGATGATGATACGAGTACCGAGATAAGGATATCGAGCAGCCCCGTTGTAGAAGATAGAAATCATCATCTCTTAAACGTCCACCACCAAAGCTTCCGAGGCTCTTGAAAAAAAGAAATAGAGCCTTTAAGAATGTGAGACTTTGGCAGCTTCCCCCCAAACCGAAAATCCTTTAGCTGAGCAGATTCAAAGCTTCCTTTCAAGCTTCCCTTAGCCAGGTGTACGAAGAAGCACACCATTATCATCGATCTTGCTGCTCCTTTTAAGAATAATCACCGTGATTCTTCGTTCGAGGTTATATCATCCAAATGAACAACAACAACGTATCATCCCACTTTTAAATAATCTTCTCAAGTTCCTTTTCCGCTAAAGTCTGAAGCGATCCATTCCAAAAGGTGTCAAGAAACCACTTCCCCCAAGTAGTTGAATTGATGCAGTCAATCTCTTAGACTAGAGCTCACGAACCCGAATACACATATACCCGAAGACAAAGAAACTTATACCATCGAAGTAGCAGATTAAGTCCAAGGCACAAAGAATAACCCCGATGTATACTTTTCTCTCCCCCTGAAGAAAGTGTATGAAGCTCAAGAACCCGAAGTACCCGAATGCCCAAAGAGAGAATAACCGATAACATTGAAGAAGCAGGCCGAATCATTGATTATCTCTGCGGAGGACTATCTCTGCGGATTTCAACTCCGGAATAAGTGATTATATCTCTGAATCACTGATAAAGCACTCAAGTGAAACAGCTGAGCGTCCCCAATGTACACAAGTCTCTCTCCCCTGATGATTGCGATAGCATCGAAATCATCACACACTTGTGTACCTCTTTTATCTTCAGAAACTTACTCTTCCATCTCTTCCCCCCCCCCATAGTTGGAATAAACACTAAACGCCATGAGTCAAACCTTGAGTTTCTCTGCGGTCATGACATTTGTCTTCCCGGGATATCTTCAATCACTTAGAAGAATTAAGTTCATCAAGTTTACTCGCTTTGTGTTTAGATGTGTGTCTCCTTCCCCCTTGCTGGTTTTGATACTTCAGAATCAGCAACTCATTGTAAGCCCATATACTCGAAATCTTTTTAGAAGAATACCATTAGCACTAATATATCTGTGAGAATCAACTTGCTGAAGAACAGTGTGAGCAAATCTAATTAGGGATTAAATCTAACTTATCACACTCCCCCAATTAGTGCTCTCCCCTAAACCGACAATCTTTATGATGAATGCTTGAATTAAGAAGAAGTCTTTTGATCGTTAAATGCAACTCGTCTTTAGTCTTCTAACATGTAGCAGAAAATGTAGAACAGACTGTAGACTCGACCTTCTTCAAGATTGTCCAATTGGGGAATAGAAAGTTAACATCTTCATCTCACCAAATGCGTTCCAATTACCTTATATGTAGCAAATATCCTTAACTAAAATCCCTCCCAATCAAACAAGAACATAAATATGTTCATCAAGGAAATCCGCCTCGCAACTGGAAGCACTTTGTCATTAATCAAATCAGCCCGTGTGAAGATGCCAACCAATGGCTCTTAGAAGAAAAACTCCATGTGAAGAAGACCCGATAAGAAGAAACTCGGTTTTTACATGAGTTTGGAGCCGTTTGACCATTTATTCTCAAAAATCAATCAACCATGCAATAAATTCACACTTCTTCTCCCCCTCAAGAATTGCATACAGAGTTGCCATTCTTGATTGAATAAGTGAAATCATCCAAATGTAGTCTATTCACACTTCTCCCCCGCAAAATTAGCACATGATGTCGCCATCGTCATTATAGTTGAGCAAGTGGAATAAGAAAAACAATCAACGGTAGTCCGGTTCACTTGATGTTTGAAAGCGCATGGAAAAAGCATGAAGCATGTTGATGAGAATGGTCATAATAGAGAAGATTTCTCTTCTTCAGAAGATAAAGCGCACTGAAGCGTACACTTTTATTTTCTTTAGGGAACGAGGCTTGAACTGTTGTGTTCAAACGTCATTATGATGAAGTACGAGGCCTGAACTGATGTGAACAGACGTCACAGCCGAATGAATATCAAGATTGAGTTACTTGAACCCGTGAGTTATGAAATATCAATCCATTTGTAATCCATACTTTAAGCCAGTCCATGCAGTGAAGGATCGAAGTATCTGCAACTGAGTAATGACTACCTGCACTAATATTACAAACTTGATTGCATATAGTTTGGTTAGTGACATTAGTATCCAAACCCTTTGGGGTTTCACAGTCAACCTTGATTTTGTCATCGGTAAACAGCTTTCCGGTAGGTATCCACCTAAGTCCAGCATCCTTAAACATTCTACCAGACGGTATCCACTTATGGAAAGGTCTAGGATTGTTAGGCTTCTTATGCATAGTGGAAGACTTATCCTTATTCCTAGTTTCCACAGATTTAGCAGTTGGTATCCATCTAGGTGAAGATTTTGGTTTGTTTTGCTTCATATGCACAGTAGATGACTTAGTGAAAATCCTAGACTTAACAGGTTGAACCTTTGTATGAGCATTTACTTTCTTTAGGGATTTCGAAAAACAATTATCATGATTTGCCTTAAAGATGCATTTCAGACAATTTGAGCAAACAGCTTGTTTGGATTCAGAAAATGATCTAGAGTTCTTAGAGTGATCTGCTATGGAAATAGCTTTATTCGAAACGCAACTCCTCTTAGATACAAGTCAATCCCTAGTCTTTAGTTGAGTGTTCCTAGGTAATGGTTTAAAACTACTAGCAGTACCTTGAAACCTCGTAGAATTCATCACCTTAGGTCTTGTACCTAAAATTCCATCTTTTCGAATCTGTGCTTTTTTCCTAGCTTCTTCTAGATAATAGCTCTTCCACAAGTCATTCATATCATATGAATTTTGAATTTTAATGCTTGGCTTAGACACATTTTTTGAACCAATCCTAGAGGTGCTGGGAGTAGAAGTAGCTGCTTGTTGAGGTTTAGAGGAACTAGAAGCCTAATTCTTAGGCAACTCAGGTGAAGTGACTGGTTTGGACAAAACTTGTTTCTCATCAACTTGGGAGGCAAACCGTGTTTTTGAAAATTTTGGCCTTTCGGATATAAACGCAGTAGGCTGCCTAACAAGGGATCGGTTTCTAATGGGATGAGAAACTGGTTTCCCCAAGGTTGATGGTTTAGTAAACTTAGTGTTCACACTTTTCCCTACAGTTTTCCTAAGCTCATTTTTTAAGGCAACAATAACGAAACTCTTTTCCTAAAGTTGAGCTTTGAGATCATCAATTTTGCTATCAAAGATTTTGTTTGTTCCATTGATGTAGTTCTAGCTTCTTTGACAGAGTCACTTAGTTCTATGTGATGCTTTCTCAAAGACTCATTTTCCTTTAGTAATTTGGCCACACAAACCGCTAATTCATCATTTCTCATTTGAATATCAACAATAGCATTAACATCAGAATTACTTGTAACCAAATTAATTTTCACATGCATACCAGAAATATGTTTCTTCAAATTGTTGATGGTTGAGTCTTTGTCTTGAAGCTGAGCTTTCAAAGTGTTCATTTCAAAAAGTTCACGGAATTCAGGAAGTTCCAGATTTTTACATGGTTTGTTAATTTGGAAACTTTCTTCTTTACTTTGTATCGCAATTTCAAGTGAAATGCAATGTTTTTCAAGATTTGAGAATTTGTTTGAAAGTTCATCAAAAGCCTTTTTATCAACCATATTGTTTGTTTTGAAACATTTAATCTCAGACTCAGCCTCGATTCTGAGGACATTTATCGAGTCATGTTCAACATCATGATCAGTTTGTTTAAGTACTTTAGTAGATGCACTATATTGAACAGTAAAGGGTACCTCATTACATGACACCTGTTCAATTTCGGTCGATATCGCATCCACATCATGTGTAACAAGAGTCACTGAACACTGGCGTGTCAAGTTTATCTATTTCTGATCCTCTATATTCAGTTTCAGCTGATCCGTCATCCAATGCCTTACTGGTCTCAACACTATGATTTATTGATTGTACCCGACATTCATTCACCATTCTGATCACAGCATCCACTTCTTGTGTGCCAGGAGTTATTGAGGAGCTGGTTACATCATTCTTTGTTGTCTCTGATATTCTGCATTCAGCAACACCTAAGTCTTCAACTGATACATTACCCAACTCATCACAACTTTCTCTCAACTGCACCAGACTCTCATCCACTTTATCATCTTTTTGAGTAACTTCCTCAATATACTTCTCCACATTATTCATAAGATGGATAAGTGTCTCTGTGAACACGCTAATTTCCATTCCTGTGTGTCTCTTAAAAGATATTCCAGTCAGGTCTTGATCATAATCTGATGTAAATTCCCCACTTATGAAAGACTGAAATTGGTTGTGGATCACTTGAAGTGCAGCACTAGAACAATCCTTTTGAACCTTTTCTTTATCAAGTTGTTGTTCTAATTGTTCTAAGTTCAATAGTAATGTTCCCGTTAATGTGGATAAGTCTTGACGGAAAAGGGCAATACATGTTCGTTCCATTGATGTGGGTAGAAGTAACATGAGGTGAGAGTGAAGTTGTTGATATGGTTTAATGCTGCTTTCCTTTTGCATGGCATTCTGAAGCTTTAGCAGGTGCAATTCATTCTCATTGTACTCAGAACATGAAGATCTCACATCCTCATTGATTAATTCAAACATCTTTAATCGTTCAGTGTAGCATTCATTATCATTGTTGTCCACAGCATCATACAATTTAAGTACTTCCGAAATCACTGGGTCAGTAGAGCAAGACATGATGTTGAAGTATACACGGGATTTTACAAGTCTATGATTTAAACCGAGAAATAGAATCTTTCGCGGGATTTTACACAAATCAAGACAAAACCGTGAGACAATGAGAAATACGATGTAGTAAGGGAACTAGGAGATGATTTGGTGTTAAAGATATATATGGTGTTATGGTTGAGTTTGTGATATTCCCTAATTCTTTGTATGTTAGGTTTAGAGACAAATCGCAGGAATAGACAAATCTCAGTCCTTGACAAATCGCTTAGAAGACAAGTCGCTAGAGTGTCCTTGACAAGTCGCTAGGTACTCAAGTCGCTATGAAGACAACTCGCTAGTTACAAGTCGCTAGATGCACAAGTCGCTAGAGACAACTCGCTATGAAGACAAATCGCTAGTTAACAAGTCGCTAGATGCTCAAGTCGCTAGAGACAACTCGCTATGAGACCAAGTCGCTAAAGAGCAACTCGCTAGTTACAAGTCGCTAGAAATAATAAAGACAAGTCGCTATGTCAACCAAGTCGCTAGCCGAAGTGGAACCTCCACTACTTTGTATTGTTTGTCGCCTTGTCTCAATAGACAAGTCTCTAGGGCTCAAGTCGCTACCACTTCAACTACAAGTCGCTGCAAACTTACAAAGCAAGTCGCTATGAAGAAAAATACTCCGAGACTCAAGTCTCTAGGTAGAAAAACATACATACAACTCTTTTCAATCCAAAACAAGCCCAACCACAGTGATTGAAGCTTTCCAAATCAAAACCAAAGCACTTATGATGATTTTAAACACAAATGTACAATCAAAATTCAAACTTTAACACTAGAAATGACCCAAATGATGCAAATACCACTAAACATTTTCAACCCCAAAAACCATATAAAACCACTAGAAATCCAAGAACATGCAAGAGAGATGATCAAACCATGGCTCTTGATACCATTTGTAACATATTAGATTTCATAAACACACAAACAATCACAAATATGGGGCATATAGTTTAGAGTTTAGAGAGAGAAAGTGGAAGATGGGAGCCTTTCTAGAGAGAGAAAGTAAACAAAAGAAAGAATGTTAGATTAGAATGAAAGGTCTAACCCTCTACCTTGGGAGGTAGAGGGTATTTATAGTTACATACTACACGACCTCCTGACGGCCTGTGGATCAGGTATACAGTGGGTAAAGACCCGTCCTTGCTCCACGGTGTTGCACTAAACTAAACTACGCTAATAACTAACTAATAAACATAAATAACGTAACTAACGATATGACTACGAGCTAACGTATGCTAGATAATATTTGGGGTGACCGACACTTCACTTATGGAATTTCCAATTCCTAACAGTCTTCCACGGTGTTACACTAAGCTAAACTAATAACTAAATAACTAACTAATAACCAGTAAATAACGATATGTCTACGAGCTAACTTGTGCTAGTCTATAGTTGGGGTGACCGACACTTCACAATGGAATTTTCAATTCCTAACAATCTCCCCCTAAGGGAGGTCACCCCATGTTTTACATTTCGAATACTAGCATTCTATTTAATCTTCAGTCTTGGGCTTGTAGACTTTAATTCTGCAACTTCTGCATCTTTGTGCTTTAGCAGTGATACTTCAAAGTCCGCATAGTTTTGTACTTTCAATGGAGGTCTTTGAACTGATCCACATCTTGATGATCTTCAAGCTTTCTTTGAGATCATCAACCATAGTAAATCTCTGGATCACCCTTTATTGTGTTGCCATCATGTGAAGTTGTGACTTTCAGACCGACATGCTCACACTTTCTGGATCATGACATCTTTCCATCAGAGTAGCGGAAGCTTTACTGGTTCATGATATTTGCAGCAGTGTAGCAGAAGCATAGTATAAAAATATCAGAGCCAGGTTATGTAGATATGCACTAGTCATGATTTCTTCAATTAAGTGTGAATGCTGTGAGTATGCGGCTTTGGATTGACTTCTCAATTTTGATCAGCTGCAACCGTCCAAATGTACCTGCAAACAACAGTTAGCAATAAAACACACGAAAGTGTCTTTGATCACTTTCGTTGAATTGAGGTACACGGCCACGGTTCCCCGTTGATCAGTACAAGTACTGCCTGTGATCAGGTATAATTCCGTAGAATCTCCTTGACAGGGTTTCGTAGTTGTTCTAGCTGTTCTCAAACTGGAATGTCTCAAAGAAGACAACACGGAGTGAGTGAACTAGCGAATTGAGATTCATTGATTGATGAAAAATTGATTTGAAAACAATCGTGTATTGCTTGAAGAAAGAGTTTTGCAATACGATGAAGGTTTTATGAGAGAGATCAATTTTCAATCAAAAATACTTTTTGTATTTGAAAAAGAATACACATTCGATGTGCTAGAGAAAAGAAGATTTGCACATCGAACGGTTTTTCCAAAAGTAATTTTTTCAATTAGAGATACTTTTTTTGTTTGAAAATGAATACACATTCGATGTGCTAGAGAAATGAAGATTTGCACATCGAACGGTTTTTCCAAAAGTATTCGTCAATTCATTTCCTGGACCAAGGTTGAATCAAAAATGAATCGCCCCATTGTTTCTATCCAGTTGTCACAAGCTTGATCTTTAGAAAAGATCTCACATGTCACCCACCAAGAGCTTGTTTGATGTTGGCTCTAGAAGGATTTTCATCTTCATCGTGAATACTTTTACATATCACTCGGATGTTCTGGCAATACCACAAGGATAATGCGTAGGACTCTTAATATATACTTACTTTTCACATTGTGTGAAATAGCAAGTCTTCATAATTTTGTGTCCTAATGAGATACTGTGGATGATCTCTTGGCTCTAGACTCAATTGTGCATATTTGGTTTCCTATGCCAGAGACTAGGGAGAGGGTCTCCATCTTCAATATCAACAATCTCTAAGAGAAAGTCGATAGATAATGTAGGTTCCCCGTGAGAATGAAACAAGTCCTTTTAAGAGGAACTTGAGTAGCTTGGGAAGTTTAGTGCAGTGCGTCACTGGGTCCATGACGTCTTGTCTTCAATACCGGTGTTACCTTGGTAACCACCAGTAGCATATGTATTGAACCCGGTTACTGCCCTAAGCTTGAATTATTGGAGGGCTATTTCTTTTTTTCATTCTTCAACCCCTTCAGTGCTTACCGAGATTTCATTACTAGAACCTTGTTGGGTTTGTTCCAGTACTAGCTATGTCTCAGTCCGTACTCTTCCCATTTCTCACTTTTCTCCTTTTTTCAATATACCTAAGGACTCTACACTATCTAGTGGATTGTCCCTGGGTAGATCCCTCCGGTTCTGGCGGATCGTGGGAACTAATACCTAACCTCACCATCCTTATAACTCCATGCATAAAGTAAAATGGTCGGTCTTTTGGTACCGTTCATTCTTCCTTAAAACCAATTGAATAACCATTTGGAAAATCAATCAAGGTACTTGTGATATAATATCAAAACATTTTGTACCTTAACTGTTTTGATCATTTAGAAATGCTCCCCCTCAACATGTGCATATGATTTTGAAATTGTTTAGCACATGGAGGCAAGAGTTCTTTGAAGTAATTTCTTGATCACAATTTCCTTCGAGAAAGCCATTTGATTTTCTTTGGTAAATTCTCCCCCTCAATATGTGCATAGGATATTTGAAATCATTTTATCACATAGAGGAAAGAGTTCATTTGAAGTACATCCACGATCACAAAATCCATTAACAAACCATTTAAAAAATCAATCAAGGTACTTATGTTAAAACATAGAAATCATTGTACCTTGAAAGTTTATTTTCTTTTGAAATGCTCCCCCTCAATATGTGTTTCGAGATTCGAAAGCGTTTAGCACATATGGGAGAGCAGCATGCACTTTTGAATCAAGTCGATCATCATTTATCAGATTTCATTATTAAATCACAAATTCTCCCCCGATCAAAAATATCAAACCCTTTGAGATTTTGGATCCCAAGTGATTTAATAAGGTTTAGAAAACATGGGAGAAAATGTGGCAGGTTTAAATACTCATCTTGTTTTTGGATAAATCCTCCTCCTCAACATGTGCATTGTGTATTTGAAATCATTTGACACATGGAGGCAGGAGTGCCTATAAAGGACTAAAACCGATTCCATTAAAACAGATTTGAGATTTAAATCACGATCTCTCCCCCTATCAAAAATTTCAAACCTTTTGAGATTTGTGATCCCAATTGATTTAAATCATTTAAAAGATTTTGGGGAAAGACATGGCAAAATTTAATTTTGAAAAATGACTGATAAGGAACAATTTTTCGACAATAAAGATTGTTAGCGTCAGGTATGATAGTTTTTAAGAGATCTTTAAGTAAAATAAAACAATTTCACAATCAAACAAGAACAGAAAAAATTTCATTTTGTAAGATCTTGATTCTAAAGAAAAAATCATACCATGACATAATATTAAATCTTTAGATCACCACTTATTTTGTACAAACCGGACTTGTTTTGATGATATATTTATTGAAAAAACTTAATTTGAAATCACTCTCCCCCTCAATCGATGACCGTAGTCGTTGATTAAGTGACTTAAGATTAAAAAAAATGAAGTCCGGTGATTTCCAAAATTTAGTCCAATTTATTTTCAAAGCAATATTATTCCATTTTTCAAAACAATATTATTTAAAAATTGTTTAAAAAATGGTATCATCACTATTATCCTGCACAAAAATACGTTAGGTGGTGTAGAGGCTGCTTATGTTGTTGTTGTTGTAGGGTTTGGAAGAAAAACCATCTGCTGATGCAGTGAGACCTCTTACGTTGCATTTTTTCATGCCAACTCTTCATAGAGGTCAAATTAAGCTCCGTTTCTTCATTTGATGATGAAGAAAACCATATGTTGATGCAGTGAGACCTCTTACGTTGCATTTTATCATGCCAACTCTCCATAGAAGTCAAATTAAGCTCCGTTTCTTCATTTGTCAACCCAAGATATAGTTACCCTTTCCTTTCGGCATCCAATCATCTTCTATTGTGGGATCCGGATCGGGAACATTCTTATATACCAATATACCTGCATACGTTAGTGAACACACATACAGATATATGGTGGTCGACATCACCCAAACAACAATCGACTAATAAAAGTCAATCCAACATATCAATCAGATCTTACAAATGCATGGGAATTATATGTTTATCAAACTCTAATAATCTAATCCTAACAATCATATCCTAGGAACCTAGTCCTTCAACGTAGGTTAACATGTTTTACATTTAAGTATATAGGATAATTAGATAAGCTCGTTAGATGATATAGATTTGAAAACATTCTCCCCCTCAATCAATGACTTATTTTCTGAAAAGTTTAAAAGCGCTGAAGTCATTGATTGAGTTTTCAATTTTATGAACATTCTGATACTGATTGTTTTTCAACAACACATTTTCCACCAATTTTGTGAAAACAAATATTTTTCTGAAGAATTTTAGAAGGAAAAATATTTGAGTAGGAACAGCAGTCCTTCGACATACTTTCCTCAATTTGTTTTAGGATAAGTGCACGAAATTTTAGAAAATTGGTTTAGCGAAACACTTTCCTTCCTTGAAGAGCGGGTTGCTATTGGAAATAATAGCAAGCCATGGTTTAAGCATGGATTACAGTCTGAAATAACTGCAAGCCATTATTTGAAGCCCGGGTTACAGTCTGAAATAACTGTAAGCCATAATTTTTAGACATGTTTTGAAAAAAATATTTACACCTCCTGCTCGAACTTCATCTATGGTCCCGTGCCATTGTTGAATGACATTTCTAAGACCGTAGATGTTATCGATACCAGGAGACATGTCTTGAGAAACCACTATTTTTGGTATTTTTCAAATTTTCTGATTTTTATGGGTTTTGTTGGTTTTATATTTTTCTATTTTCTTTTTGTTGGTTTTATATTTTTGTATTTTGTTTTTGAAAAATATTTACAGATAGAATAGATGATATAGTTTAAGAAGATGATGATACGAGTACCGAAATAAGGATATCTAGCAGCACGTCGTAGAAGATAGAATTCGTCATCTCTTAAACTTCCACCACTCAAGCTTTCGAGGCTCCAGAATAGAAGATAGAACATGAGCCTTTGAGAAAGAGAGACTTTGGCAGCTTCCCCCCAAACCGAAAATCCATTAGATGAGCAGATACGAAGCTCTATTTCAAGCTTGCCTTAGCCAGGTGTACAGAGAAGCACACCATTATCATAAATCCCGCTGCTCCTTTTAAGAACGATAATCGAGATTCTTCGTTCGGAGTTATATCATCAACAAGAACAGCAACGTATCATCCCACTCTTTAAATTTCTTCTCATATTTCATTACCACTGAAGTCTGAAGCGATGCATCCCTAAAATTGTCAAGAGACCACTTCCCCCAAGTAGATGAATTGATGCAGTCAGTCTCTTAGACTAGAGCTCACGAACCCGAATACACATATACCCGAATGCCCAAAGAGAGAATAACCGATAACATTGAAGAAGCAGGCCGAATCACTGATTATCTCTGCGGATGACAATCTCTGCAGATGTCAACTCCGGAATAAGTGATTATATCTCTGAATCACTGATTAAGCACTCAAGTGAAACAGTTGAGCGTCCCCAATGTACACAATCTCTCTCCCCTGATGATTTTGATAGCATCGAAATCATCACACACTTGTGTACCTCTTTTATCACCAGAAACTAACTCATCCATCTCTTCCCCCACATAGTTGGAATAAGAACACTAAACGCTATGAGTCAAACCTTGAGTGTCTCTACGGTAATGACATTTGTCTTCCAGAGATATATTCAATCACTTAGAAGAATTAAGTTCATCAAGTTTACTCGTTGTGCTTTTAGATGTGAGTCTCCTTCCCCCTTGCTGGTTTTGACACTTCAGAATCAGTAACACATAATAAGCCCGTATACTAGAAATCTGTTGAGAAGAACACTTGAAGGCTTGTGAGAATCAACTTGCTGAAGAGTGTGAGCAAGTCTAATTGGGGATTAAATCTGACATTTCACTCTCCCCCAATTAGTGCTCTCCCCTAAACTGACAATCTTTTAATAAATGCTCGAAATAAGAAGAAGTCTTTAGATTGTTAAATGTAATTCGTCTTTAGTCTTCTAACATGCAGCAGAAAATGTAGAACAAACTGTAGACTCGACCTTCTTCAAGATTGTCCAGTTGGGGAATAGATAGTTAACATCTTCATTTCACCAAAAAAGCATCCCAATTAACTTACCTCTTGCAAACCCCCTTAACACAAATCCCTCCCAATCAAACAAGAACAGAAAGATGTCCATAAAGGAAAACAGCAATCAGCCCGCAACGAACATACAAAATGGTAACACCAAACTACCAATCACATCAAACAAGAACAGAGAGATTGTTCGGAATCATCATGTTGATGTGTACGTGAAGCATTAACCGGAAGCACTTTGTCGATAAACTCATCAGTCCATGTGAAGATGTTAACCAACGGCTCTTAGAAGAAAACTCCATGTGAAGATGACCCGATAAGAAGAAACTCGGTTCTTACATGAGTTAGGAGCCGTATGACCATATATTCTCATATGTCAATCAACCATGCAGAATTATCACACTTCTTCTCCCCCTTCTTGATTATCTTCTGATGAGTTTAATCAACCATTCTTGATTAAAACAAGTGAAAATCATCCAAATGTATTATATTCACACTTCTCCCCCTCAAAGGTTGCACATGATGTCGCCATCGTCATTATAATCGAGCAAGTGGAATAAGAAAACAATCAACGGTAGTCCGGTTCACTTGATAATAGAAAGCGCATGGAAAAAGCATGAAACATGTTGATGAGAATGGTCATAATAAGAAGATTTCTCTTCTTCGGAAGATAATGCGCACTGAAGCGTACACATTTCTTTTCTTTAGGAACGAGGCTTGAACTGTTGTGTTCAAACGTCATTAGAAGATTTCTCTTCTATTGAAGATAAAGCGCACTGAACCGTACACTTTTCTTTTCTTTAGAGTATGAGGCTTGAACTGTTGTGTTCAAACGTCATTGCCGATTTGAATATCAAGGTTGAGTTACTTGGACCCGTGAGTTATGAGATATCAATCCATTTGTTATCCATACTTTAAGCCAGTCCATGTATTGAAGGATTGAAGTATATGCAACTGAGTAAGGACTACCTGCACTAACATTACAAGCTTGATTGCATATATATTGGTTAGTTACATTAGTATCCAAACCCTTTGAGGTTTCACGGTCCACCTTGATTTTGCAATTTGTAAACAGCTTTCCGGTAGGAATCTACTTAAATCCAGCATCCTTAAACATTCTACCAGACGGTATCCACTTATGGAAAGGTTTAGGATTGTTAAGCTTCTTATGCACAGTGGAAGACTTATCGATATTCCTAGACTCCAAAGATTTAGCAGTTGGTATCCATCTAGGTGAAGTATTAGGTTTGTTTTGCTTCTTATGCACTGAAGATGACTTACTGAAAGTCCTAGACTTAACAGGTTGAACCTTAGCACTGTTTATAGTCTTAGTGGATTGTATCTTAGCATGAGCATTAACTTTATTCAGGGATTTTGAAAGACAATTATCATGATTTGGTTTAAAGACACATTTAAGACAATTCGAGCAAACAGGTTGATTAGATTTAGATAAAGATCTAGAGTTCTTAGAGTGATCTGCTACGGGAATTATTTTAATCAAAACACAACTAATCTTAGATGCAAGCCAATCCCTAGACTATTGTAGAGTGTTCCTAGGTAATGATTTACTACAACTAGCAGTGCCTTGAAACCTCGTAGAATTCATCACCCTAGGTCTTTAACCTAAAATTCTGTCTTTTCGAATCTGTGCCTTTTTCCTAGCTTCTTCTAGATAATAGCTCTTCCACAAGTCATTCATATCATATGAATTCTGAATTTTAATGCTTGGTTTTGACAAAATTTTCGAACCAATCCTAGAGGTGCTGGGAGTAGAAGTAGCTGCTTGTTGAGGTTTAGAGGAACTAGAAGCATGATTCTTAGGCAACTCAGGTGAAGTGACTGATTTTGACAAAACTTGTTTCTCATCAACTTGGGAGGCAAACCGTGTTTTTGAAAATTTTGGTCTTTCGGATATTGTAACACCCCCAAAATTTTCACAGCGGAAGCGTTCGGGTCATGGGGTGCTACTAAATCAATATACACAACACAAGGTAATAAAGAATGGAAATTTTATTCCATTTTCAAAATATAGATTAATTTAAGAAATAGTTTTACATCATTGTTTCAAAGTGCGGAAGTAAACCCATAAAAATATATGTTGTCCCATTGAAAGTTGTATTAAATATGATTTGGAAATACTTCGGATGCCAGTCTTCAACGAATGCCTTTGCCATTGCCCACGCCAATAAGTAAACCTGAGAAAAACATGCTAAAATGTCAACACATAGGTTGGTGAGTTCATAGGTTTAAGTTTAAGAAATCAAGTTGGACCACAGTTGCACATATAGCATCTCCGTGAATGACACTATATGCAAAAAGGCTATTACGCTAGTACCAAGTTCATGCGACCGAAACTACGACAATGTGCATGCATCTAGAAGCATGATAAATAAAGGCCCAGCAAGTGTATTTCCAGTACACTCAATCAATACGATATGGTATACGCTCGACGTTTGCCTATCTGGTCAAACTCGAACGGGGGTGTCATCCCCAATAGATCTATTCATAACAATCGCGCCTCCCCAAAGGTAACTAACGGTAGCATAGTTGGGATTCATGGTTGTTTCATGTAATAGTGTTTTCAGTTTCAGGTCCGAAAAGAGTTTTGCATGTTTCTCACCCCATAGTTTTATGAAGCAAGTAATAAAAGTAAAAGTGGGGCTATAAACTCACCTTAGCAGTTCGGTGAATAAAGCACAAAGAGATCGAGTAACAAGTAGCTCCAACACGCAACCTAAATTAGTGCGGCAAATCTCAATTTTTGATTCCAAGCTAAATAAAGTCTACTTACTTTATTTAATATACATGTTGTGTTGTCGTTGTTGTCGTTGTTATTTGTGTGGCAACGTTTAAGTTTTATAATAGTTTTTTAAATGTTTGTAAGTATTTGCTCTTGAAAATAACTAAAGTATATACATGAGTATAAGAGTATATCAGTCTCCGTAACAAAAGTATCCAAAGAATGATGTACGGAGGGTTTCAAAATCATATATCGCGATAAATAGACGTTATCAAAAAGTTTAAAACTTTGTTAGCTATATATGTAAGTAGGTATATATCTACATATTTGTAAGTGTTTAAATGAAGAAGTGGTGTATATAAAAAGTATTTATATATGTTTAATAAGTTGATGGGTGATAAATTAAGAAAAATTTAAGTTAAGTGATGGTTTTTATCGAACGTAGAAATGACCCGTTTGTACATATTAGTTTTCGAGAATTTTCAAATGTTTAAAGAAGTTCACACTTTGTGTCCTCAAATGTGTTTTTGAAAAGCCGTATTAGATTTTTAACTATGTTATGCATTAAGCTTGAAGATAATTTAACTAAGATATAGTTTTATTAGTTTGGTTTTAACGAAATCTAACAGTTATGAGACGCGTCAATTAAGTCGGGAAAATAAGTTGTGAAATAGGCCGAGTACAAATAATAATAAAAATCTTTAGAAATGGAAATTGAGGCAACTTAAACAAAGTAACAAAAATTTCATTGATAGTAGTTGGGCTTGAATGGGCTCATCCCCTAACCATCTGGACTCACACAAAAACTAGCCTAAATCCCAAAATAACATTTGACTCAAACTAATTTACTAAATGCTAAACTAACATTTGACTCAAACCTACTAGCTTAAACATTTTACCCATGTTAGAAATTGCTTTAGACACTCAGTGAGTAAAGAAACCAAACGCACCTATGTTGGTCGACAAGAAAAGTCGACCTCTATTAGGACAGTGGGTTCGACCCCGAGCAAAACCAACTCCAGCACAATAAGTTATCTTAAAAATTGCCAATTGAATATACTTACTACTTCATGAGCCAAACTTAATCTTTCATGTATCTTGTTTGTAATTTATCACTTGTCACACATAACCAATAACAGAATATATTCAAAAAAAAAATATATATATGTCTATATATATATACCGAAAACCAAATAAGCAAAACCGATTCGACCTTGCATACACCGATAGTAAATTTATTACTTTTACAAGTTTATCAATTTAATTCTTGCGTTTCCATTGTTTCGACAGCCACAACATACAACAAGTAGCATGTATCTATTTTAAACTTTTCCGGTTTTTCCTTCTTGGGTCTAACGACAACATCAACAACAACATAACAACATCATCTCTCTAAATATTCCAACAATGCCAAATCGACATAAAAAGAAATTCGAAATATACCAAAAGTTAAATCAACAAATTAAATTGATATCAAAATAACAATAAAGACATGATTCTTACAATCAAAATTATGTGGGTCGAATGGGATTAAGAACCGAACACCAAAAGCTCCAACTGGAGAGACCCGAGATGAATTAGAACAATTAACCACTTGGGATCTCTTACTTGTGCACCCAATAACAAAACCCCTAAGTTAATTTTAAAAACCCCTTTGTTTGGTATGAACCCTAATTTTGTGATTCAGTATGGAATGTGAGTAAAAACTGTGAAAATTGAGTCTCTAATTATAGAGATAGAAGAGGAATGGAGCTTCTTGTCTTTCTTGGCCTCGTACTTAGGGTCTCCCTACTTCTGGCTCTCGTCTTTCTTCCACAGCCACGCCTCAAATTTCATGTGATGTCTAGGTGAGTAGGTGATTGTTTATGGAAGGTAGACATAGTGAATATGTGGGTTGAATCCTAAAAGAAAGGAGATAACACCATTCTTGTGTTGATGTTTCTGGTTAGTGTCGACAAGAGAGAGAGAAAAAGAGCAGGGGAAAACATGGGTCATGAAACATGTGGGAAAAAGGTTTATATTTATTTTGTTTTATTATTAGACATAGTATAATTTGTACCCCGTGTGTTGTCGGGTCTCCGCGTAAACGTACTCTCCGGGTGTCCGAAAAATATAGAAATTATATTTTTGGAAGCGTCTTCGAAATACTGTTATAAAAATATTGTCTTCGTCTTTGCTAGTTTATTTTTATATTTTAACTGTAACGGGTCGCGATTATAGATTGAAAAGAAAGAAAAAGAGAAGAAAAAAAAAGCTAACCGCGAAAAATCAGTAGGAAAATTTACGAGTTGTTATAGTACCCACCCCTTAAAAGGAACCACGTCTTCGTGGTTTAAGATGCGAGAATCGTCGAGGTCCAACGGTGACGAGATGTAAGTATATACTCTTAAAACGTGTCGTGGAAAAAGAGGCTAGTCGTTCAAGAAAGATTCGGTGACGTGAGGCGATAGTTGAGTTCAAAACAGAAAGAGCAGAATCGTATGAGGTTATAAAGGATAGAGCATAAGAGTGCCATAAGAGATTGTGACAAGTGACAGAGGTGGTCTAAATATGTGTGCGAGAATCAAGCAGTTGTATGTTACCTAAAAAAATAACATAGAAGCAGTTATGGAAGCATAGCATAGTGCGATATTGTAATTGTGGGCATGTTACGCAGTTTAACATAGAGGGGTAACAAGTATAAGCATTCGTAGTCTACTCTACACTCTCCTTAAGTTAATTATTCCTTAATCTCATTAAGTTTGTTACATCAATATTATTCTTATTTAAACTTCGCGACCCAATCAAACAAGAACAGCCTTAAAGTTTAAATGAGAGTAAGCATATACACATTTAAACTTCGCGACCCAATCAAACAAGAACAGCCTTAAAGTTTAAATGTGAGTTAATTAAGAAACTTAATGATTTTGAGAGATAATTAATTTAATTCAAATAAGAGTTTATACGAACCTAAAATACTATAGTAACACATAGCACGACTACATCGTGTAATAGTAGGCAAGGCATGGCAGACATTGGAAGCTGTGGCGGCATTGAAGTGTTTTTAAGGAAATGTGGTTATAGTTTAGGTTTTGAAAAATACCTAATTCTCTATAACCTGGCTCTGATACCAATCTGTAACACCCCAAAATTTTCACAGCGGAAGCGTTCGGGTCATGGGGTGCTACTAAATCAATATACACAACACAAGGTAATAAAGAATGGAAATTTTATTCCATTTTCAAAATATATATTAATTTAAGAAATAGTTTTACATCATTGTTTCAAAGTGCGGAAGTAAACCCATAAAAATATATGTTGTCCCATTAAAAGTTGTATTAAATATGATTTGGAAACACTTCGGATGCCAGTCTTCAACGAATGCCTTTGCCATTGCCCACGCCAATAAGTAAACCTGAGAAAAACATGCTAAAATGTCAACACAAAGGTTGGTGAGTTCATAGGTTTAAGTTTAAGAAATCAAGTTGGACCACAGTTGCACATATAGCATCTCCGTGAATGACACTATATGCAAAAAGGCTATTACGCTAGTACCAAGTTCATGCGACCGAAACTACGACAGTGTGCATGCATCTAGAAGCATGATAAATAAAGGCCCAGCAAGTGTATTTCCAGTACACTCAATCAATACGATATGGTATACGCTCGACGTTTGCCTATCCGGTCAAATTCGAACGAGGGTGTCATCCCCAATAGATCCATTCATAACAATCGCGCCTCCCCAAAGGGAACTAACGGTAGCATAGTTGGGATTCATGGTTGTTTCATGTAATAGTGTTTTCAGTTTCAGGTCCGAAAAGAGTTTTGCATGTTTCTCACCCCATAGTTTTATGAAGCAAGTAATAAAAGTAAAAGTGGGGCTATAAACTCACCTTAGCAGTTCGGTGAATAAAGCACAAAGAGATCGAGTAACAAGTAGCTCCAACAAGCAACCTAAATTAGTGAGGCAAATCTCAATTTTTGATTCCAAGCTAAATAAAGTCTACTTACTTTATTTAATATACATGTTGTGTTGTTGTTGTCGTTGTTGTTTATGTGGCAGCGTTTAAGTTTTATAATAGTTTTTGAAATGTTTGTAAGTATTTTCTCTTGAAAATAACTAAAGTATATACATGAGTATAAGAGTATATGAGTCTCCGTAACAAAAGTATCCAAAGAATGATGTACGGAGGGTTTCAAAATCATATATCGCGATAAATAGACGTTATCAAAAAGTTTAAAACTTTGTTAGCTATATATGTAAGTAGGTATATATCTACATATTTGTAAGTGTTTAAATGAAGAAGTGGTGTATATAAAAAGTATTTATATATGTTTAATAAGTTGATGGGTGATAAATTAAGAAAAATTTAAGTTAAGTGATGGTTTTTATCGAACGTAGAAATGACCCGTTTGTACATATTAGTTTTCGAGAATTTTCAAATGTTTAAAGAAGTTCACACTTTGTGTCCTCAAATGTGTTTTTGAAAAGCCGTATTAGATTTTTAACTATGTTATGCATTAAGCTTGAAGATAATTTAACTAAGATATAGTTTTATTAGTTTGGTTTTAACGAAATCTAACAGTTATGAGACGCGTCAATTAAGTCGGGAAAATAAGTTGTGAAATAGGCCGAGTACAAATAATAATAAAAATCTTTAGAAATGGAAATTGAGGCAACTTAAACAAAGTAACAAAAATTTCATTGATAGTAGTTGGGCTTGAATGGGCTCATCCCCTAACCATCTGGACTCACACAAGAACTAGCCTAAATCCCAAAATAACATTTGACTCAAACTAATTTACTAAATGCTAAACTAACATTTGACTCAAACCTACTAGCTTAAACATTTTACCCATGTTAGAAATTGCTTTAGACACTCAGTGAGTAAAGAAACCAAACGCACCTATGTTGGTCGACAAGAAAAGTCGACCTCTATTAGGACAGTGGGTTCGACCCCGAGCAAAACCAACTCCAGCACAATAAGTTATCTTAAAAATTGCCAATTGAATATACTTACTACTTCATGAGCCAAACTTAATCTTTCATGTATCTTGTTTGTAATTTATCACTTGTCACACATAACCAATAACAGAATATATTCAAAAAAAAATTATATATCTATATATATATACCGAAAACCAAATAAGCAAAACCGATTCGACCTTGCATACGCCGATAGTAAATTTATTACTTTTACAAGTTTATCAATTTAATTCTTGCGTTTCCATTGTTTTGACAGCCACAACATACAACAAGTAGCATGTATCTATTTTAAAATTTTTCGGTTTTTCCTTCTTGGGTCTAACGACAACATCAACAACAACATAACAACATCATCTCTCTAAATATTCCAACAATACCGAATCGACATAAAAAGAAATTCGAAATATATCAAAAGTTAAATCAACAAATAAAATTGATATCAAAATAACAATAAAGACATGATTCTTACAATCAAAATTATGTGGGTCGAATGGGATTAAGAACCGAACACCAAAAGCTCCAACTGGAGAGACCCGAGATGAATTAGAACAATTAACCACTTGGGATCTCTTACTTGTGCACCCAATAACAAAACCCCTAAGTTAATTTTAAAAACCCCTTTGTTTGGTATGAACCCTAATTTTTGTGATTCGTATGGAATGTGAGTAAAAACTGTGAAAATTGAGTCTCTAATTATAGAGATAGAAGAGGAATGGAGCTTCTTGTCTTTCTTGGCCTCGTACTTAGGGTCTCCCTACTTCTGGCTCTCGTCTTTCTTCCACAGCCACGCCTCAAATTTCATGTGATGTCTAGGTGAGTAGGTGATTGTTTATGGAAGGTAGACATAGTGAATATGTGGGTTGAATCCTAAAAGAAAGGAGATAACACCATTCTTGTGTTTATGTTTCTGGTTGGTGTCGACAAGAGAGAGAGAAAAAGAGCAGGGGAAAAAATGGGTCATGAAACATGTGGGAATAAAGGTTTGTATTTATTTTGTTTTATTATTAGACATAGTATAATTTGTACCCCGTGTGTTGTCGGGTCTCCGCGTAAACGTACTCTCCGGGTGTTCGAAAAGTATAAAAATTATATTTTTGGAAGCGTCTATGAAATATTGTTATAAAAATATTGTCGTCGGCTTTGCTGTTTATTTTTATATTTTAACTGTAACTAGTTGTGATTATAGATTGAAAAGAAAGAAAAAGAGAAGAAAAAAAAATATGGCCGCGAAAAATCAGTAGGAAAATTTACGAGTTGTTATAGATATAAACGCAGTAGGCTGCTTAACAACGGACCGGTTTCTAATGGGATGAGAAATTGGTTTCCCCAAGGTTGATGGTTTTGTAAACTTAGTGTTCACACTTTTCCCTACTGTTTTTCTAAGCTCATTTTTTAAGGCAACAATAACGAAACTCTTTTCCTGAATTTGAGCTTTGAGATCATCAATTTTTCTATCAAAGATTTTGTTTGTTCCATTGATGTAGTTCTAGCTTCTTTGACAGTGTCACTTAGTTCTATGTGATGCTTTCTCAAAGACTCATTTTCCTTTAGTAATTTGGCCACAAAAACCGCTAATTAATCATTTCTCATTTGAATATCATCAATAGCATTAACATCAGAATTACTTGTAACCAAATTAATTTTCACATGCATACCAGAAATATGTTTCTTCAAATTGTTGATGGTTGAGTCTTTGTCTTGAAGCTGAGCTTTCAAAGTGTTCATTTCAAAAAGTTCACGGAATTCAGGAAGATCCGGATTTTTACATGGTTTGTTAATTTGGAAACTTTCTTCTTTACTTTGTATCGCAATTTCAAGTGAAATGCAATGTTTTTCAAGATTTGAGAATTTGTTTGAAAGTTCATCAAAAGCCTTTTTATCAACCATATTGTTTGATTTGAAACACTTAATCTCGACTCGGCCAGATTCAGGACATTTATCATAGTCATGTTTAGCATCAAGATCAGTTTGTTTAAGTACTTTAGTAGATGCACTATATTGAACAGTAAAGGGTACCTCATTACATGACACCTGTTCAATTTCTGGTCTGATATCTGCATCCACATCATGTGTAACAAGAGTCACTGAACCGCTGGTTGTTTCAATTGATCCAACATCTGATGCTTTACCTGACTCAACACAACAATCTTTTAATTGT
Source organism: Chrysanthemum makinoi (assembly GCA_910596185.1). Lineage (NCBI taxonomy): Eukaryota > Viridiplantae > Streptophyta > Magnoliopsida > Asterales > Asteraceae > Chrysanthemum > Chrysanthemum makinoi. Next base: position 106,825,826 of record OU343222.1, on the reverse strand, counting down.
GCCCGACATTCATTCCCCTTTCTGATTACTGCATCTACTTCTTGTGTGTTAGGAGTAACTGAACAGCTGGTCACATCATTATTTTTTGTCTCTGACATTCTGCATTCAGCAACACCCGATCCTTCAACTAATACATTGCCCAACTCATCACAACTTTCTCTCAACAGCACCAGACTCTCATCCACTTTTTTTTTTTATCTTTATGAGTAACTTCCTCAATATACTTCTCCACATTATCCATGAGATGGATAAGTGTCTCTATGAACACGCTAATTTCCACTCCAGTGTGTCTCTTGAAAGACATTTCAGTCATGTCTAGATCATAATCTGATGTAAATTCCCTACTGATGAATGACTGAAATTGGTTGTGGATCACTTGAATTGCAGCACTGAAAGTATCCTTTTGAACCTTTTCTTTATCAAGTTGTTGTTCCAATTGTTCTAAGTTCAATAGTAATGTTCCCGTTAATGTGGATAAATCTTGACGGAAAAGGGCATTACATGTTCGTTCCATTCCTATCGATGCGAGTAACATGAGGTGTGAGTGAAGTTGCTGAAAGGGCACAATGCAACATTCCTTTTGCATGGCATTCTGTAGCATGAGCAGGTGCAAATCTTTCTCATTGGACTTAGAGCATGAAGAACTCAAATCATCATTGATTGATTCCATCATCTGTAACCGTTCAGTATAGCTAATATTGTCATGGTTGTCTACAGCATCATACAATTTAAGTACTTCCGAAATCAACGAATCGGGTGTATGCGACATGATGTTCTTTGTGTACAAGGGATTTTACATGTCTGTGATTTAAACCGAGAAATAGAATCTTTCGCGAGATTTTACTAAAATCAAGACCAAATCGTTAAGCAATGACCAATATAACGTATTAAGATGACTGATGGATCGACACAATGATAGACAATTGTGTGTTAGTACTTATGATTGTTTATTGGATTAGCTGAGATGTTGTTTAGTTGAGATTTGGATTGGTTGTTGCACGATTTTCCCGAGAAATTTAGGTCTAAAAACATAAAAACCTCAATAACTTCTGTTCGGAGCGGATTTAGCCCTTGAAGGTTGAACCGAATGAACTTTATTTGATTCGGCATGACATTCTCCTCGTTCTCACGGTCGTTTTGATGGGTAGAACGCTGAAAACGGAGTTACGGTTCAAAAGTTATAGCCGTTTGAAGTTTTGTCGGGAAAAGTCAACAAAACGCACTGAAGAAATGGTCAAACTGCTTCTAACAATCCTCTTATGACAAATCGCTTTTTACCAAGTCGCTTCAAACCTTGAAGACAAGTCGCTTAGCACTCAAGTCGCTAGAGACAACTCGCTATGAAGACAAATCGCTATTTTGTAGTTGTGTCTTTCTATTAAAAATACTTTAGTAAACCTTAAAGTACGGTTCGGTTTTGGATAGTAAAATAAACTACACGCCTCGCGATGGATAGTTAAAATCTCTAACCGAACTGTGCCGAACCGGCCTTTGAACATCTCTAGTTGGATATATATACAATTATAAGGTTTTAGAGGAATATATATGCAATTCACCTTTAATAAAATATACAGTTACTCATTACTATATTTTTCTAAAAAAATGTCATCATAATAGTGTAAAATATACATTTCAATAACTATAAAGTGGATTATTTGCATATATCATAAATTGAAATTTTTGTACGTGAACATTTATTTAGGACGAAAAAAGTAACTTAAAATTTGTATTAAACAAATTTTGTAATTTAGACATATAAATTTAATATATTAGATAAGCTAAATACTATGTCTTATAAAATCAATGATTTGCCCAAATATAATGATATAAATGAAAAAACGCAACGCAAATGAAAACGCTGTTAACATTTACTTTTCCGTCTCAAAATAATAATTTGTAGATAAAAAACACACAATTATTATTTCTCTTTTTGCAATACATTTACCTTTACATTTCATAAATTGTTTATTTTGAAGTTTAAGGCTTTTTTTATTTTTATTTTATTTATTTATTATTTTTAGTTTTGTAGTTGTGTCTTTCTATTAAAAATTTCATAAATTGTTTATTTTGAAGTTTAAGGCCTTTTTTTTTTTTTTTTTTTAGTTTTGTAGTTGTGTCTTTCTATTAAAATTTTCATAAATTGTTTATTTTGAAGTTTAAGGCTTTTTTCTTTTTATTTTTTTTTTATTTTTTTTTTTAGTTTTGTAGTTGTGTCTTTCTATTAAAAATTTCATAAATTGTTTATTTTGAAGTTTAAGGCCTTTTTTTTTTTTTTTTTTTTTAATTTTGTAGTTGTGTCTTTTTGATTAAAAATACTTTAGTAAACCTTAAAGGTAGAAAATAAATTTGGAGAAATTCAAACCATAAACATGAATAAGATGTACTTCAAATTTGAATAAGATAAAAGCATCTTTTATCAACATTCACCTTCTAATAATTATTCATCAATTACTCTAAATATGTAATATTAAGATATCTCATTTGATTTAAGCCTCAATATCAAGGTTGTCAGGATAGGGATCTTATCTAGGATCGTTGTCGGCTTTGCAAGATCGTAATCGTAGGATCGGATCGGGATCGTAAGATCCTATGAAAAAATAGTACCGTAGTAGTAGAATATTAGATATATTGCAATGTATACTTGCACAAAGTTACCACATAGTGCACGGTGCACCTACTTCTTGTTTTAATTTTTTTTATTATAGGTTTTTCGTGATAACATTTATGCAAAAAGATAATGTTAATTTATTAGCACGTGATTCTGTAAATTTTTTGTTACAATATATAGATTAATGCAAAAAGATAAAAGAATTGTATCTGAAAATGAAACGACATAATTTATAATAGAGGGCAACACAAATTTTTTTTCTTAATGACCAAATAAATTAAATTAGAATATTCTGATAATATTAGACCAAATAAATTAAATTAGAATATTAATGCTTTTATATGTAACATAAAATAAAATATGAACAAAATTGGATCAAGTATGTAGACAGTTTACTTCAAAAACAAGCTTATGACATTTTACAAAGCACAAAATCGATTTTCAATATAAACCAAAAAAGACACATCTAAACTATTTCTAAATAGCCCATATGAACATAATGATTTTACACTCATTAATCTTGCAAGAGACAATTAATTAACGCCACCAAAATAATATTTTTTTTGAAAAATTCTTAGTCATTGGGCTTTAAGACACGAGCTTATACTTAATAAGTTAACATACAAAAAAAAAAAACAATAATAGGCAATCCTATACGATCCGATCTGATCCTACGATCCTACTGCGATCCTACCTGGATTACGATCTTGTTAAGATCCTGATCGTTTTTTGTGTGTAGGATCGCGATTTTGACAACCTTGCTCAATATACTTGTTAAACCTAGGATATCTAAATAAAAATATAAAAACTCATTTACATAAACTATATATTTATAATTCTCTAATCAATAAGATTAAGATGAGCCCAATATTAATATATGTTATTTTAACTATTTTATTTGTTTATTGTGTTAACATATACTTTAAACTAGATATAAAAGTTTATTGCAAAAATTTAATGCTACACATTGGAATTATTTTTATTTGCCGCAACTATATCCTATAAACTAGACTACTACCTGTGTATATCAACGAGATTTTATAGTGACATATAGTTTTTCGTGATAAAAAAAGTTTATGAGTTATAAGCGAAAAATAATAAAAGTTTGAGGAGTTGTTGATTAAACATAATGTTTTGAAACATGGTTTTCGATATATATTAATAGTTTTCTTTTGAAACATATGTTTTCAACATTTTCTTTTTTAATTTCAACTTTTTACTTTTGTTTTTTTTTCATATATAATATAAAATATAAATATAGATATAGATATAATATTTTATGCAAAAATTCAATGTTAACATTAGAGATGCATTTAGTGCAAAGTTTAAAAGACATTTAATAAATTATATTAAAAAAACTAATTAAATACAGTAGTATCACAAAACATTTATCAATGATTTTAAAGGATATTGATCATCAAAGGATGATAGTGATCATCAATGATCTCATAAAGTCTTCAAATTGAAGGGATGCTTGAAGATAATATGTCTAAAATATAGAGAAAATAGTGTTTGGTGAAGAATAAAAAAGTTTAAAATAAACAATTGCAAAGACCTCATGAAGCTGATACAAATTTTGAAACAAGGAACAAATTTAAAAAAAACCAGCTTGTCCTATTCTTCCCAAACTCCAAGAAACAAAACCCCTTCAAATCACCCAATATTACACTCTTCCTCCTCCTGCCATACCACCATCTTTCAAAATCAAAATCAAAACCCATTTCCAAACACCCCCCTTTCTATTTTTCTCTCTGTCCAAAAAAAAAAACCATCTTCATTACGCTTCTCAGCTCAAACCTCACATCCTCACCCAAACACCCCCTTTAAAAAAAAACAACATTTTACCAGCTGGGTATTTTAGATCTGCAGCTCAAGTTTAAGTTGGAATGTGTTTTTAATAGGGTTTGTTGGGAATGATGAATAGAAGCTTTAGGGCGCCTGAAAAGGTAATGCCACGTCAGCAAATGGGTTTTAATAGGAAAAGTGTGGTGAAGGAGAAAGAAGAGGAGCTGGGGTTGTTTTTGGAAATGAAGAAAAGAGATAATCTTCTTTTGAATAATACCAATGATGATGATTATGATGATTTATCTATGGGTATTTTTTTTTTTTTTTTTTTTTCTTTTTTTAAATAAATTTTTTGGTATGTTTTGTGTAATAAGGGGGTGTCTTGATTAGCTTGTTTTTCGGGCTTATGCGCTTATTTGAAAATGGAAAAAGCTCATAAGCTTTACTTTTTTTGGGGTTTATGAGCTTATGGTTTATGGCTTATGGAAAGTCCATAAGCTTAACTTTATAAGCTCATAAGCAGGAAAAAAGTAGGCTTATAAGCTTTTCCAGTTTCAAATAAGCACATAAGATCGAAAAATAAGCTAATCAAAACACCCCCTTATTACACAAAACACACCCTTTATATTTTTTTTGTTATGTTTTGTGTTAGGGACTTAGGGAGTGTTTTAATTAGCTTTTTTTGGGCTTATGCGCGTATTTGAAACTGGAAAAAACTCGTAAGCTTACTTTTTTCGGGTTTATGAGCTTATGGATTATAGCTTATGGAAAGTCCATAAGCTTAACTTGATAAGCTCATAAGCCGGAGAAAGTAAGCTTATGAGCTTTTTCCAGTTTCAAATACGTGCATAAGTCCGAAAAATAAGCTAATCCGAACACCCCCTAAGTTATTGTTTGAATTTTAAAACTTAAATATTTAAATGTGTTGGTTAACTAACTAGGATTGAAAAAGATTCCATTTTTGAAATGCTAAAATTTAACATCTAGCAACATGTGATAATATATTTTATGATATGGTCAAGATCAAATAGGTCATGACTCATGGCGAAGCCTAGAAATGGCCGTTTAGGTGAACAAACATGAAATCTGCCTGGATGGACAAAATTTACTAGTTTAAATGAACAAGATTGTTAAATGTTACTTATGTTGATGAACAAACATTTTGCACGTTAAAAACAAGTTTTGTTGAGGAACAAGATGATTTTAACAGGCAAGACATTTGTGAACAAACTTTTATGTCTCGCCGGTGTCATGTGTGTATTCAAAACGGGCTCTTTTTAGGCGTTATACAACTTTAGGCTTTTTAAAGGATCCTTACACATATCTCATATGTGACTGATGCTAGAAGGGAAAAGGGGGATAAGCGGATAACTAATGAATTAGTTTTAAGCATTGGTTTTGATATTCATATAAACATGTAAATAACATAGAATGCTAAAAATGGGAAGCTAACTATAAGTAAGCTGATGGTCTGTTTGTGTTACGTGTATCTGAAATGTTTTTTGTGTTTATGCTTGATTTTGTAGGATCGATTGAAGGAAGTTCACAGATGTTCAGCATGCCTACAGCAACTCCTGCTAGAAAGACTGGCGCTGATGAGTTTCTTAACTCTGAAAATGACAAGAACGATTATGATTGGTAGGTTTTGTTGTGTTGATGTCGTGATTTACGTGTACATGGTGTTATTTTTATGGCCTCTTGTGGGAATATGTCGTAAGGGGAAAGAATATGGTTTATCACTCATATATGAGCTATCTTATGCTTTCAGGCTTTTGACGCCCCCTGGCACTCCTCTTTTCCCTTCACTGGAAATGGAATCACAGAAGAAAACTGTCATGGGTCAGACTGGAACTCCCAAAGCTCGTCCTACTGCACTAAAATCTCGAGTAAGAGCAATTTTTGTTTCTATACAGAGTAGCGTTATATAGTTTACGCATTTCAGTGATATTAGTTTGACAAAAGTTTTCTATTAGGCCTTTTTTTGTGCCAATTTGCAATACAGCATCTCAAATTATTGAACCTGTGACTAATTATATCTTTTACTTGCTTGCTTTTGGTGTAGCTATCAAATACCCAACCAGGGGCTACTGGTAGGAATAACATGGTATCTAGACAGCCATTGTCATCTCCTGGATTAAATACTTCAAGCGCTGGACTACGTAGGCCCTCCTCCTCAGGGGGTCCAGGTTCAAGGCCTGCTTCTTCAAGTGGAAGACCTGCTTCTTCAAGTGGAAGGCCTGCTAATCCAGCTGGAAGGCCAGCTACTCCAACCGGACGGCCCACATTAGCCGCATCATCTAGACCCATGTCTAGTTCAGCTACTAGACCCATGCTGAGTTCAACAACCAGAACAAGCTCTAACACAACTTCCAGACCCACTTCAAACACACCTTCAAGACCGACAAGATCATCAACACCTACACCTACTTCTCGTTCTACCGTGAGTTCAACTAAGCCCACACTACCAGTTAGATCTTCAACCCCTACACCAAGGTCTACCGCAAGATCATCAACCCCGACAAGTAGATCAACATCATCTTTACCTGCCACCAAACCCATATCAAGAGCACCAACCCCAACTCGTAGGCAACCCACACTAACAACTGCAACAAGACCATCGACCCCATTAGTCAAATCTCCTACACTCACAAAACCGGTAGCAAACCCAACAAGAAGCGCACCACCACCACGTGCTAGTTCACCCAGTGTAAGACCAAGACCATGGAAACCTCATGAAATGCCTGGTTACTCTCTCGATGCACCGCCAAATCTGAGGACCTCGCTTTCTGATAGGCCCACTTCTGTTACAAGGGGTAGACCTGGAGCACCAAGTAGCCGATCTTCATCGGTTGAGCCTGTGACTAACGGAAGGGTAAGAAGACAATCGTGTTCACCTTCAAGAGGACGGCTCCCCGTTGGCATGAGTCACAACAGTGGAAGCTCTGTGCCTGTTCCTGCACTGAACCGTGCATATGCTAAAGCCCATGACAGTTCAAGCCCTGGCATGTATGGAACAAAAATGGTTGAAAGGGTAATAAACATGCGGAAATTGGCTCCACCAAAGCAAGATGACAAGCATTCACCGCACAGTAACTTATCTGCAAAGTCATCTCCTGATAGCTCTGGCTTTGGTAGATCACTTTCAAAGAAATCCTTGGATATGGCTATACGACATATGGTATTTTTCTTCCTATCTCACATTAACTGGTTCACAAGTTTTTCATTTTCCTTTTTTTGGAGTGATCAACTTGTGAGCCTATTTGGCTTTCTGTAAACGGATTATGGAAATGTTGTACTAGGTGGTTTTGTCCATGGCCCTTCATTCTTGTAAAACAACGTCTTTTCTGCATTTCGTTTTGGCTAGTTTATTCTAGAGGTGACAATATAGTTGGGGTTGGGTGAGAGGTCAAAGGTTGTAACAAGTCTGTTTTTTGGTACGGGTCAAAATGGGTTGTTTTTGGTTCAAGCGCAAGTAATTTCTCTGAACATGCTTAATGCGTTAATTATGATTTTGAAAACACCTATGCTTGGATAATGACAATTTAAATCTTTGAAAAAAAACGACTTATTAGGTTGTATGCATTAATAATAGACTTAGGATGACTTTAAGCCCTTTCCTTAGCTAATTCTTTTTAACTTGAGTCGTTCTAGATAAAATGCAATCCAATATGACTCATCTGTAAGTAGAAGGGTGGAATTTGCTACCTCTAGTATGCAACTAAAAGACGATTTAGTCTTGTGAAATTGTAAATGCAAATAAGAACAATTTTGTTGACAACACGAACTTGATGGCACAAAAAACAACAACATATGTTTTGTTAATTCGAATTTGGTTACATGATCGAGGCTAAATTGTATCTTTTGAACAGGATATAAGGCGGACAATACCGGGTAACCTGAGGCCATTGATGACTAATATTCCAGCATCATCAATGTACAGCGTTAGACCTGGTCCCACACGAAGTCGAACAATCAGTGTTTCAGATTCACCTCTTGCAACAAGCAGCAATGCAAGCTCTGAAATGAGTGTGAACAACAATGGTCTGTGCTTGGATGGTAACATAGATGATGAAATTAACAGTGACAGGTGTTCCATTAACATCCGCGGAAGGTGAGGCTTATGTGATGTATTTGTTAACTGTTGTATCGGAATCTACTTAATCTGAATGTTAATCTGCTTAACCCATGAATGGTAGTACTGATATCATCTAATCTAGTTATTAGTTCCAAGCAAATATTGCTTTTTGAACGTTAGTCCGGTTAGAGTTGCAAAAAGTTTGAGTTTTTTTTTGCTTGTTGCTTGATTGGTTTTGTGTGGGTGCATATAATATATAAATTGCAAAAACCTGTACGTGTATTAGAGATTTTGAGTTAAGGCGAACTTGGGCTCTTGTTAGTCTAGTCTTGATATCAGTTGAAGTTGAATGTGCTTCTGTAAATTTAGTGTGACACCCTTAAAATTTTAAATTAACCTCTTTGGAGAACTTGCTATTGCGATATAATAAGAAGTTTGATACTAATATGCTGAAAGCTCAAATGATTGAAACTTTGATATGATCATCCGACAAATCAGGTATGCGCAAGTAGTGAAAAAGTATAAAAACCTGAATCAACTTGTAAATATGATCTGTCTAAATGGTCCATTAGATTTTTTGCTTCTCTGCTGCTTACAAGCAACATAGTCAACCATCAAAGTCAATCGACGTCGCTATGAGAGTGACTTTGTCCTATAAATGGCCACTTGTGTTGTAAATTGTACAGTTAGTCTCGTTTGATGGTGCCTTGTGATACCTCGTTTGTCGATTAGAAATGAATGTGTTTTGTTTTAAGGAATGCCGATTTGGAGACATTCAAAAATAGAATGAAAATGTCAAAATGGTCCCAAACACAGCCAAAATCCAAAATGTGTAGTGTGGTTTTGGGTATGGACCACGGTAGTAATTTGATCATGACCACCGGCCACTTGTGCACATATTTAGTTCATTGCTTTCTTTCATCTACAAAGTATTTGCATATTTCAGTCATCCATAGAAGATTTGTATTTGATATCTTGTTTGTCGATTGTAAATAATGCTGTAATTGTTTATCGTACCGGATTTTGTCATGAAGTTATACAAAAATTGAATGAAAATGGTCCCAAAAAGAATTAAAATGCAAATGTGGAAAGTAACTGCATCTAGGAACATTCATTGTCCACATTTATTTCATCATGTTCTTTCATTTAATTGTAAAGGCAATTGTATGTATCTAGCAGATGGGGATATTCGAATTGAAGTCATTTACAATTATTTCGCTGCACTTTACAATTCCACCAAACCAGACAGAATACAGGCTAGAGCAGTGCAAGTCACACATGTAGAAATTGAAATATGTGTTGCTGGAGTTTCATTCATTTTTCGCAGAAAAGAAGTTTCCATGATTTGGTGGACTTTTTTTTTGAACACCTAATTTAATAAGGCTAATGATTTGCACTTCAAAAAAGTTATTTGCACACTTAAAGTACAAGCCGTTGAAGCATGATATTTAATACTGTACAAGTATTTAATGCACAGACAAAGTGTCCTAATCAAATTTCAAAATGTGCAAATCAATTCACTTTTAATAAAGGAATTGATAACTACATCACATTTTTTGATGCATGCACCACATATTATGAATTACAGTTTGTATTGTATAATAGTGTAATGCACAAATTATGATGCATGCATCAAAAGATGTGATGTGAGTATCACCCTCTTTTTAATAAACACCAACACAAAAGAACTAAATTGTTGACCAAAAGTTCTCTTATGCTCCTCACAATGGTGGCTCGTGAGGTGGTTTGAGACCACTCTTCACGCGTGAGGCCCACTGTAAGGAGGGTGGGTGGCGCGTGAGTCATATCAAACAAATGGATGAAAGGTGAGGCTCTTACCAAATAGGTTTATGTGCAAATTGTGGGCCCATATTTAAATAACGGATAGTTATATATAAAAAATAGAGCAAATGATAAAAAAATGCATCGAAGTTGACACTTTATGTGATTGTGTGTAGCCAACTACTGTATTTTTTTTTTCTTATTGTATGTACTGAACTTTCAAATTTCGATCATTATTTGTATTTTGTGACTATTTTGCCATGTAAAATGACCATTTTACCCTTCAAAATTTGAAACAATTAAGGGTAAAATGGTCACAAAATGCACACAATAATCGAATTTTCAAAGTTCAGTACACACAATAAGAAAAAAAATAGTTGGCTACACACAATTATAAAAAGTGTCAAGTTCGATACATTTTTTTGTCATTTGCCTAAAAAAATATTTAAACTTTATCATTTTTTTTCTATAAAAACCATCTTAACTTATCATTCTTTACACAACTTTAAACTTAGCCTCACACAACTAAAAAAAAAAACTTATTATGGATATAAATTACAAATCAATAATGTTCACAGACTCATCGGTAGAAGAAAAAGTTATTAGTCGGGACAAGGTTTTTTAGCATGTCGTTTATTATGAATAGACGACAAGCAAATCGATCTAGGAGAAGCACCATAAGTCGAGACCGTTATTGTGCTAATGATCGTTTAGTCCAAGCGTATTTTAGTGCGAATCCGATGTTTCGGAAGAAACTTTCGAGGAGAGGTTCCGAATGAGTCAAAGCTATTCACATGGAAAGTTGAAGAAGCAGGTCTTTATTCTGCATACTTTCGTGATAATACTGACTCCACAAGAAGACAAGGAATTTCCAGTTGATGAAGTGCACTTTCGTAATTCGTTAATTGGCATACGGCACCATTCGTGACGCCCTAAATGAATAATTGCAAATGGTTCAACAAACTGCTCGTGGTTCTCTTGAAATTTTTTGTACGTCTGTTATGAAAATTTCGGAGCAAAGTATTTGCAAATACCTATTATCACCGATGTTGAAAAGCTATACGTGTTTCACGAACAAAAGCACGGGTTTTGGGGAATGTTAGGAAGCCTTGATTAAACATTTTGGCTGTGGTTCGCCTCCATTCATTTGCTGGAAGCAGTTGTGTCACAAGACTTATGGATATGACATGCTTACTTTAGTTTTTTTTTTGGGCGAACAACGACATCAATGTTATATATCAATCCCCTATTAAACAATCTCAAAGACGGAAAAGCACTAGAGATTCGGTTTGTGCCTAACGGCGTAACTTACAAATGGGGATACTATCTTTTTGACGGGATATATCCGGAATGGTCAACTTTGGTTAAGATGATAGGAGAACTATGCGTTGATGAACACAAGCGAATGCAAGAAGTGGCAAGGAAAGATGTGGAACGGGCATTTTATGTTCTAAAGTGTAATGGGCTATATTAGCCAATCTCGCACGACCATATCGTGAAGAAAAAAAAAAGAAATATGATGTATATAAGCATCATATTATATAATATGATTATAAAAGACTAAAGGGAGGCGATATCTCCTGATTGGCATCCGGAGGAAGCACATCAACTGGACAACCTCATACTTTCCCAAGAGTAAAGGCATAAAGTTATTAGACAAATTAAATCGGCACAAGTGCATTAAAACCTTTGTGCCGATTTGATCGACCTCATACTTTCCTAAGAGTAAAGGCATAATGTTTAATTTCAGTTTTTAATATCTAAGATGTTTTTTGTTTTTTTGAATGTAATGTTTTTAGTTTAATGAATAAATGTTTTAGTTTTTAATAAATAAGAAAAATGGATTGAAAGATGAGATGGTGTGACAATTGGGGGTGGAAAGTGAGAGAGATTGAGAGGAGGTAAATGAAATGAGAAAGCTCATGTAGTGCTTATGTGGAAGGTTAAGTGGTGTGTAACCATTGAGATACATTATTAACCCATTTGGCTTGTCTTGGATTATATCATCGTGAATTAGTCTGCCGAGAAACCACTTTTACCAACAGAAAAGACATTATAATAGAAAGACGAAATCAACGATGTGAAGAATTGAATCGAATTTGTTAACTTTACAAAGTGATCTAACAAAATATCTTACATAGCCGAAACTGATATCCTAACTACGTAGTATTTGGAACATCAAGTTGGAAGCTTTCACTTTGTTTTGTTGGGGTGGTTGGCAATCTGTTACTGGAGTTAAATAGTCAAATAGTTTCATTTTGAATATATATGTTTTGATGCTCATTCTAAATATGTCATTGCGTAAAACTTTGTAACACTGTTCATTGAAGTTATCAACTAATGACATATCATCTAATATTTCAAGAAACATGACAAAAAACTTACATTTATTTCTATGTTGATCTTGGTAACATCTATGAAGTTTTATCAATTAAAAGCTTAAAACTATTTAGTTTTCTAAATTATATATGTTCAGTACTTTGCCTAAAAACTCCAACATTAATCACCAAGAAGCTTAAACAACATGGTATGTATAAATGTATTTGCTTATCATTCTAGAATCAATTCAAATTTTAGTAGTACACATTAATTATTAAAAGTTTCGACTCACGGAACATGTGATCATGTACTAATTTAATCATGTTCATCTCACGGGCATTACAGGAAAACAGGCCCGTAAACAAGTGGCGTGGTTCTGTTGGAGGCATAGTCGAAGCGCCTATAGATAAAGTATGGTCCATAGTATCTCAAACTGAACGTCTACCCGAATGGATGCCTATGGTTGAAACATGCACACGCCTAAAAGGAGTCGAAGGTGAACCTGGCTATGTTAGATTAGTCTCGGGCTTCATGTTTCCTCAAGAGGATGGAGATCGATCTTGGATCAAGGAACAACTAATTTCCTTTGACCCAATATTGCATAGCTACGTGTATAGAATGGAGGCTAGCAATGTCGGGTTAGATGGATCCGTAAACTCACTCAGGCTCATAGATTATGGGGATGATTCAACTCTAGTGGACTGGTCCTTTGAAATAAGTCCGGTTGAGGGTGCATCAGAAGAAAGTCTAATAGATTATCTCGGATTTCTGTATAAATCATGCATTAACAAGATCCCAAGTGCTATAAAAGCATAATCGGAGGCTGTTTGAGTATAGATACATGTATGTTTGTACTTAAAGTATCTAACAGCTATTTACCCTAAAAAGATTACGAGTTGCTCTAGATCGAAAAGTTATGTCACTAGATAGCTTGTGGTGACAGATTTCTATAAGGGAAAGCATGTACGATAACTATTAGCATGTTTTCATTCTAGTGTGAAATGACAAATTAACTGCCATCTCTTTCGTGAAAACAAGTTTATGAAATGATCAAAACGTGTCTTTCGTTGCTGCCTCTATCGACACCGATTTATTCCATTCAAAGAAATTATCTTTTGAATCTAAATCCAAAGATCTATGGTGTCAAACGACTGAACGAACAAGATGAGACATACCCATCAAAAATGAACTTCTACTATTCATGGAAAACCATATTGCATCTCAAAATTAACACTTCACTCAATAACATCTAAACACCACCATTAATAGCAACCAATCACCTCTAATTGTCATGGCCACATACCCTTCTAGATTTTTGTCCATGAAAACAATTTCCCAACTCAAAAATTAATATACATGGTAATTTATCGAGCTGTTTACTAAGACTAACAAGTAATAATGTTTGTATATATAACGGCATCCACTATGATGGGTTTATAAAAAAATCTAAAGATGATGAAAATGTTTATATTTTGGTGTCGTTTGTTTTTTTTCAATAAGCATTTTTTTCTTCTTTTCACTTCTTTTATCTGCAGGAGGGCAGAGACATCTGTTTGTTTTTTTGAAGACATAAGTGCTTCTTTTCACTTCTTTCCTCTTCTTATCTTTCACTTCTTACTTCTTCTTTCACACCCCCTACATCTCTTTCTCAATATCTTACATCTCTTTTACGTTTCGTCCGTCTTTTAACATTTTCGTTCGTTCTTTTACGTTTTCGCCCGTTTTTTTTTTAAGTTTTCGCCTCTTTTTTTTTTTTTTACGTTTTCGCCATTTTTTACGTTTTCGTCCGTTTTTTACGTTTTCGTTCGTTTTCGTACGTTTTCGTTCGTTTTCTAACAATTTCGGCAGTTTTCTTAAGTTTTCGTCCGCTTTATTACGTTTACATTCGTTTTTTATGTTTTCATCTGTTTTTTTACGTTTTCGTCCGTTTTCTTACGTTTTCGTCCGTTTTCTTACAATTTCGGCAGTTTTCTTAAGTTTTCGTCCGCTTTATTACGTTTACGTTCGTTTTTTATGTTTTCGTCTTTTTTTTTTTTACGTTTTCGTCTGTTTTTTTAATGTTTTCGTCTGTTTTTTACATGTTCATCCGTTTTTTATACGTTTTCACCTTTTTTTTAACGTTTTCATCTATTATTTTACGTTTTTGATCATATTTTTACGTTTTCGTATGTGTTTTTACGTTTTCGTCCGTTTTCTTACGTTTTCGCCTGCTTTTTTACGTTTTCGTCCCTTTTTTATGTTTTTGTCGGTTTTTTCCGTCCGTTTTGTCCCTTTTACATTTTCGCCATTTTTTACTTTTCGTCCGTTTCCTTACGCTTTCACCATTTTTTACTTTTTCGTCCCTTTTTACGTTTTCGTACGTTTTCTACCGCTTTTTTACGTTTCGTCCGTTTTTTATGTTTTCATCCGTTTTTTACGTTTTCGTCCGTTTTTTACATTTTAGTCCGTTTTTTATATTTCCATCTGTTTATTTTATGTTTTCATCCGTTTTCATATGATTTTATAAGTTTTTTGTACGTTATTTTATCTTACCTAACAAAACGTAAGATAATGTAAAAAAACGGACGAAAACGTAAAAAAACGGTCGAAACGTAAAATAAAGTCGAAAACGTAAAAAACGCTCGAAACTTAAAAAACAGACGAAAAAGTAAAAAAAAAATGATGAAAAAGTAAAAAAACAGACGAAAACGTAAAAACCGGACGAAAACGTAAGAAAATGGATTAAAATGTAAAAAAACGGACGAAAACGTTAAAAAACAGACGAAAACATAGAAAATGGAGGAAAACGTAAAAAGACGGACGAAAACGTAAAAAAAGTAAAGAAACAGACGAAAATGTAAAACAATGGTGGAAACGTTAAAAACAGATGAAAGTGTAAAAAAAGAGACAAAAACGTAAAAAGGATATGAAAACGTAAAAAACTGACGATAACGGACTAAAACGTAAAAAAACCAACGAAAACGAAAAAAACAGACGAAAACGTAAAAAAAGGACAAATACGTATAAAAAGAAACAAGAACTTATAAGTACGTCAATAGCACAAAAAACAAACAGTCTTCTTCTTGCAGATGAAGAGCTTAAATGTACCTCTTCTTTTGCAGACATGGTTTGCAGATGAAGAGGTAAAAGCTCTGAAAAAATAAACGACACATCATTTCAACCATAGTAGGCACTCATTAACATGTCTATGTGGTATCAAAAATGTCATAATTCTTTAACCTCTTTGTAATTTTAATACATTTAATGTGTATAGTTGCAAAGGTTTATACTAGTGAATGTAGGTCTATAAAATAAAAATGTTTATAAATTATTGATGTGCCATTTTATAAACCTTTAAAAAAAATTCATCAATGCTCTAACGAACATAATGCACAGCTAAATTATATCTATATACTAAATATGAAACAAACAGAATCCATTATTTTAACACCGTTTGTGATGTGTCTATAGTGATTGGCCCTTATGAATGTGTTGCTTTAATGCTATTGGCTAATGCCCAATTGTGAGTGATTTTCTACAGTATCCTAGAGTATTCCGCTCCTGTTTATCGTTAACTCACCGTTTCTCTCTCTCCCAACATATTCTAGATCTACCTTATCCCTCTCATCATCCACCTTATCTCTCCCAATTGATACGCAAACAAATATCTGCTCATCACCTCTTATTTCTATTCGTTCTCAAATCAAGCGATCGACACCCCCCGTAACAGCTACAAAAAAGGTTTGTCGATTTCTTTCTTTGATTTCTTTTCGAGGTATAATAAATTATTGTAATTAATCTTTTTTTTTCCAAAGGTTTGATTGAATAGCTTTTTTTTGTACGATTTGTTTAGGTTTTATGTACGATTTATAACCCCGCCAGTTATAAAAATGGTGTGGCAATTGGTAGTACGATGATCCCTTTCTTTGATTCCTTTTTGAGGTATGATTGGTTTGGAAGAAACATTCGTGATGTATGTGTGATGTAACTTAACAGTTTAGCTATATATTTTTTCCAGTTTAAGTGATAGTTAATTGTGGCTCTTTTTTTTTTTTTGGAATTTAACATGCAATTTTGTATGTTTTGGATGGTTGTTCGGTTGGTTTAATGAGATGTATCTTTTGGTGTTTCTAATTATTTAACTGAAAATGTCAGGAATTTAAATATCATTCCATTTTTTGGGTTTCAGGCAACGTTTGGGAAACTAGATGTAGTGGCCAGTATTCGGCCAAGAAAAACTAATCCTGCTACCGATGTATCAGGATTGCTTTTTCTTGGTTGAATACTGATCACCGCTTATGATTTTGATAATCCATGTGCCAAAACACATGGTTTTTCATACAAGACGGTAGTTTTCTTCGCCTGCAGGTATTTACTTTCAAGTTGAGTTTTACATATTTAATGGAATAATATTAGTTAGGGATGTTTCGATTACCTTATATGTATACATCCGTTAGCGCAAACATTAATACAAAACATTTAGATGACTCAAGCTAGATATTAAGATGACTAAAGCTTTGTACACACTGGTACGGATAGTATTTGGTTTTACTCAATTGTACCCAACCATCTGTGTCTTTATAAATGGCAATGCTTCGTGTGAATTGCAGATACCTAAATAACCACTTCAAGTAGGATAGGCTTACATGTTTAGTTCGTTTTATCAGATAGCCATTTTGGTGTTTCTAATTATTTAGGTAAGAATATGAGAAAGTTAGGATTTTTAGCTATTCAACTAATTACAGTTTTCTGTTACAGCCTACCCGTGCGAACCGAAATGTGGTGATCATTATTCGTTTTACAAGAAACTACTTCTACTAATGATGGATTGGCCTCAACTTTTCTTGGTAGAATGCTAATAAGTCTTCCATACAAGATTCCTTCTTTTGTTCCAGTTTCAGGTATTGGCTTTCAAGATGGATCTTACATATTTAATAGAATAATATTACTTAGGGATGTTAACCACTTTTTTATGCAGTATTGGAATCACAAAGGGACATGGAACAATAGCTGCACTGGAACGTTACGCGAAATATTAAAATGACTGAAGATTTTATGCTTATTGGTAACCATCGTGTTCATCATTTTCTCTGTTGTAAACAGTCATGTGCATCTTTATAAAGGATGATGGTTTATGTGAACTACGTTGTTTGAAATTTACCAGATTTCCATAAACACATGGTCATACAATTACAGCCTTTGTGGTTTGGTCCACTTTGTCACACCTCATAATTTGTTTTTAAGGTTTAAGTATACCTTTTTTTCCCACCAACTGGTTGCTATGGATTCGATTTGAACACTCTATTGTCTACCAACGAGTTGTTTATTTGGTAGATTTGAATCCACATATATCTATATTGGTACCCCATACCAGCGTATTTACTTTCAAGTAGAATTTTACATATTTAATGGAATAGTATTAGTTATGGATGTTTCGATTACCTTATATGTATACATACGTTAGCGCACACATTAATACAAAACATTTACATGACTCAAGCTAGATATTAACATGACTAAAGCTTTGTACCTATTGGTACCCCGTACTAGCGTATCTCTGTGAAATAAACTTCTTGTTAAAAATTGGCAGATAATATTGGTTTTGTCGTTATCATGACATTAGTGTTGAATGGCAATGCCGTTCAGTCTAATTGATATGCTGCTTTAGTCCATGTTTGCACGCAAGAATCACTCACATCTACTGTAAAGGTGTTCTGATGTATTAGAAGAACAAATATTGCATCACTTATTTGATGATTTCATGCCAACCAGGAATCATTTTAGATTTTATTACACTTACATTTACCTATTAGTGACACCAACTATAGGTTCCCATATGCTGATTCCAGATTTGTTGTTATTGTAGGTGTGTATATGCAGACGGCTGCAATCAACAGGTGTCGAGATGTAATCTGTAGCTGAATAGGCTCATTCAAAGAAGATAACCTCCTGATTTTTTCTCATTTTTTGTAGCCTAAAGTAATCATATCAAACTTCCTATTTTAGTATGCACTTTACATATTAAATGATAAATATCCGTACTGACCCAATATTTTTAACTTCCCACAATGGCAGGAGATATGGCAGGGATCTTCGTCGGTTGTATGAAAAAAAAGAAGAAAAAACACAGTAACCTTGGGCTGTTAGGTGTTATTTTGTGAAGCGCAAATCTAATATAACATGACGATTTGTGTATCACAAAATAGCATTTAACAGCCCAAAGATATTGGCGTTTTTTCCTTTTTCTGCTTCATAAAGTGAACGCCTAAATATCTTATTGGTACGTGTCATCTACAAATTAAATTATGCGTTGCTGCTAGAAGAAAACTGATATTATTATCGTTGGTCGGATAATTGTTACGGCATTTATTGTATCATCACACTTACAACAGGTCTGATGTTAATATAAAAAAATAGTATTTTTTCATTTGAAAAATTACATTCACATATATATATATATATATATATATATATATATATATATATATATATATATATATATATATATATATATATATATATATATATATATATATATATATATAGGGGACCTTTATTTTGAGAACCCTGTTAAGTACGAGAACTGTGAGAACCCTTCTAAACCAATAAGATTTTTTTAAATATTAAAAGTTATTATTAATCCAAAAGGGTATTATAGTAAAATACAATTTTTTATATTATTTTTTATTTTTTTTTTATTAAATCCCGATTTTAAGCATTCCTAAATTTTCGGAATTTTTTTTTTTTTTTAAGCATGATTTCATAATCTTATAGGTGCATGCATGTTTTTTAATGAGATACATGTTTGTTTTAAAGCACGTGCATGTATGTTTTTAAATGAGGTGCATGTATGTTTTTTAGTGAAGTACATGTATGGTTTTTGCTAGCATTATTATTATTTTTTTGAAGTTTGAAGCATAAATTAAAAAACATAAACCATTATAAAGGAAAAAACAAGATTCATATACATAAATGTTACATTTCATTTAATTACAAGTACAAAAAACACATATGCAATAATCATATATCTTCAAAAGTCGCAAATTATCTTCATGTATATTTGTATTAATCCACTCCATAGTCTTTAATGATATCATCATCTTCATCAATCTGAAACAAGCATGCACAAAAACAATTAAACCTCCAACAAATAAAAAACAAAAATTAATCATAACGATCATAACGCATATACACAATCTTGTGTATATCAAACATATTTAATCATAAACAACTATCAAAACATACATGTTCATGAGAACAGACTTGTCAAACATAAATGTTTTGAAACATGCATGTTTTGAACCATAATTGTTATGAAGCATACATGTTTTATAATTGTATTGAAACTATTAGATATAAATGAAGATAGAATAAAGTCATACCAACAGTTAACTGACTAATAAACTATTAAACATAAAAAAAATCTAAAACATAAATTCTTAAAAGCAAATATGTTTGATAACACAAGTTTTTTTTTATAACATACATGTTTTTAAAGCATACATGCTGTAAAACATATATGTTTTTAGCATACATGTTTAGAGTGACTCTCATTTAAATTAGCATTTACCACATTTCTACTTAAAACTATGTCAAAATCAAACTTTGGCACGTAATTAGCATTTAGACTTACCCTTCTTTTCAACCATTTCCTTCTTCAATTTTTTGCTTGGACCGGCAACTGTAACATATATGATATACACCATTAACTCCACTTTCAAACATTTTATAACATTTTATCTTATAATATACACAATTAGCACTTACCATTGCCACTGGATGGTGCTCTTTTATCTCGGTTAGCCTCAGCTTCCGCTTTCCCTTTATATCGCCCACTCCTTCTGACACCTGACACGTTAACATCCACTTGTTGTTTAACATCTTTGTACCGTCAAATATTGTTCAATCACTAATTAAATACTCTATTCTTAGACTCACCAGCGGTATTCCAGTCTGCATTAACGAAGTCATCATCTGAATCCTCTTCCTCTATGTTTATATCAGCAGCAATTGGTTCCTTTTCTAAGCTCCTTTGTTTCCTCTTCATACCTAATATTCATCAAATATATAAACAATGTTATATATTTACTAAGAACAATAACGTAATATCATCTCCCATGTTACATCCTTAACTACTAAACAATAACGTAATATACTATGTATAAAAACAAATCCAAACACCCCTGTTTATGAACCCCCATGTACAAAAACAAATCCAAACACCCCTGTACAAAAACAATTCCAAACACCCCTGTTTATGAACCCCCATGTACAAAAACAATTCCAAACACCCCTGTTTATGAACCCCCATGATCCATCACCTCTATTTTTTAGATTAAAATCACATTGCTACCAGGTTATATGAATGGGAAATAATGAACAACTAAAAATAAGACTGCAACATGAAGCTGCACTTAAAATTAAAAACAATCAAGTAACCTGATAACATGGAGCTGAAAACCTCTATCATAGCGAGACATCATTCGAAACAACACTAGAAAAACACCTACATACAAATCTATACCTCATCATAGAAGTAAATTAGAACATTCCTGTTAGCGACATTGATTAGTTTGTAGGCAATTCTTCCTCGGTCTCTGCAAATTAAAGCACCAAATGAAACAAAACTTAGTAGATTATCTTACCATTTATCGCATCCAACAGAGTGTACAGAATGAAAAGAAAAATCTTCAGAATATCTTACCATTTATCGCATCCATGTTGTTTTCCTTATAAACACCAAGGGGTGAACCATGAACTGACAGTAGCATCTCACCCTGTTTAGGATGTCGTAAAGTTTTAGGTGTCATACCAACAGACAACCTATGGCTAGTCACCTGCAATTATAACAACTCCGGATATCAAACGGCTAAAAATTGAAGACACGGACCCAAGCTTCACTATGCAAATTTGATTTTGAATTAACTAGAACAGACGAAGCACGCTAGTTACAACTGAAGCTTGTAAATAAAAATGAAAACAGATGAATATGTAGTTTCTGGGCAAATTCACCATTGAAAACCAGATAAGCTAGTTTCTCAATTTGCTGGTAAGCATGCACACACACGAAAATGATCTAGAACAACATACCCCCGGAGTTTGCATATTATCATCAATGCCAAGTATATGAGTATCAGATGGCTCCGCTAAAACCTAAAGCATGTAATAACATTAGAACATCTATAATAAGCCATATCAAAATACATAAGAATGAACCCATATCAAAATAGATAAGAACATACAAAATCCTTATCTGCACCAATGAAGCTTGTTGTCCCTGCCAACAACAGATAACTTAAAGATAAATGAAAGCTATGATTCAACTGTGTGCAAGTAAACCATTAAGCATTACAATTTACCAGCTTTATTTGAAAACTGAAAGCCCTCGAGAGATTGCATTGCATTAGAATCCAAACACCCCTGTACAAAAACAAATTTACCCCTGTACAACCCCTCGAGAGATTGCATTGCATTACAATTTACCAGCTACAAAAACACCCCTGTACAAAAACAAATCCAAACACCCCTGTTCAAAAACACCCCTGTACAAAAACCTTCACAAACCTTTACAAACACCTCTGTAAAAAACAAATCCAAAAACAAATACAAACAATCCTTTATCTATTTTTTTCAATCTTAGGCAACCCTTTTTCAAAACCCCTGTACACCAACCCTTTTTCAAAACCGCTAAAACATAAACAATAACCCTATATCAAAACCACATAAACAATAAACCCAATTGACAAAATTAACAAACAATGGTTAAAGAACAAATTAACATTGGTTAAAGAACAAATTTTATATTACAAGATTTGAACCACTTACTGACTTTGTAGTTATTGGACTGAGATGATAACACCAATGAAATCGCAAAAATCAACAAAGATGAAGAACCCAAGATCTGCAGTAACAAAAGAAACCTTCCATCAACAACTAGTTTCAGATCGAAACAAAAGAAAAACCCAAGAAAGTAACGCTACCATTCCTCTCCCCAACTTTGTAACTAGGTACATCTGATGCTTGATACGAGATCGAAAAGAAAAACCCAAGAAATAAATAAACCGAATGGATGCCTTACATTGTGAAAGGTTTCGACGTCTCGGGTACAACGGATCGAAAGGAACAAGATTTGATGATAGATCTTGTGAAACCCAGATCAAAATAAACAGAACAAATCGAAAAAAACTGAACACAAATCATTAAAGGTCTCACGTACAGGATCAAAACAAATGATTGTGATCATTTTGTAACCATGTTTAGAGATTCACATAAGAGAAATCATCTAAGATTTGGGGCGGCGGTTTTTTTAAAGAGAGATATAATAGGTTTTGGTGTGATGTACAATATGCCGATCCAACATTTACGATGGTGATAGTGGAGAGTTAAAAGAGATATAAATGAAATTATTTTTTAAAAGACTATAATACCCTTTTCTACTTTATCAGATGTTCCACCATTTTCATTTAATTACAAGATTGCCACAATCATTTTTAACCATTGATCAACTAATCCAATGGCTAAAAAAGGGTTCTCGCAGTTCTCGCACTTAACAGGGTTCTCAAAATAAAGATACGCTATATATATATATATGTATATATATATATATATATATATATATATATATATATATATATATATATATATATATATATATATATATATCTTAATCGTGCTATCTACTTGCATTAACATAGGAACAACTAGACAAAGATAAACGCCAAACAGATTTGGTCTTGAAATAGTTGAGTGAATGGTGAAATGCATCCACAATAAAAGACAAAGATCATATAACAGGTCTGATGTCCAATATAAAAAAAATAGTATTTGTTTATTTGAAAATTTACATTCACACACACACACACACACACACACACATATATATATATATATATATTAATCGCGCGATCTACTTGCATTAACAGGGAAACAACTAGACAAAGACAGCCACTCAAACAGATTTGGTATTGAAACAGTTGAGTGAATGTTCTTTCAAAATGGATGCTAAAATGCAGCCACAATAAAAGGTAAACATCATATAATTATTTAACAGAAAGGCTGCCTTTTATTTAATGAAATATTTTACACCCATATGCCAAACCCTAGACCCACATACGACAGCGCCACGGAAACTAAAATTCACCACAAATACATGGGTCACGAGCAAGGCTGAAAATGTGACAGAGTGACGCTTTCTAGCTATTTAATTCATTACACTTTTATGTTACAGGCTAAATGCGCCAAAAGAAATGTGAAAAATCCATCCAGAAATAGATTTAGCCTTCCATACAAGATTCCATTTCTTCCGAATTTCAGGTATTGGCTTTCAAGATGCATCTTACATATTCAATGGAATACTGCTACTTACGGATGTTGGGATTTTTTTTGGCAGCATTCGAATGACAGTCGACATGGAACAATATCTGTAGTGGAATGTTATGCGAAATGTTAAGATGTCTGAGCATCTTACGCTTACTGGTAAGTATTGTGTTCACCATTTTCTGAATTGTAGGCAACTTCCTATGTCTTTGTAAAGGGTAATGATTTATATGACCTACGCCGTTTTAAATTTATCAATCTTTTGCGAGGTCGGTATCATACAATTACATACATTGTGGTTTCATCCACTTTCTCATAACTCAAAATTTCCTTTTAACGTTTAAGATTGCCTACTTTTAGAGCGGTCTGTCTGCAATGGATTCAATTAGTTCGCTCTATTGCTTGGACAAAGGTTACTTATTTCATCATTTTGCATCCGTGCCTGCTTATATTGCTACGCCATACCATCTTATACGTATGAAATGAACTTATAATTTAAAGATTGCCAGGTAGTATCGGTTTTGCTGTTATGATGACATTACTGTTGTATGTTAATGTCGTTGGCTTTAACTGATGTACTGCTTTAGTCTTAGTGTTAGGAATTGGAAATTCCATAAGGAAGTGTCGGTCACCCCAAGTATGGTCTAACATATGTTAGCTCGTAGACATATCATTATTTACGTTATTTAGTAGTCAATTAGTTAGTTGTTAGCTTAGTTATTAGTTTAGTGTAACACCGTGGAGGAAGGACGGGTCTTTACCCACTGTATGCCTGATCCACAGTCCGACAGGAGGACGTAGTGTCTATAACTATAAATACCCCTTCCATCCTTGGAAGGGGTGGAACTTCTTAATCTAACATTCACATTTTTGTTTATCTCTCTCTCTAGAATTTCCTCTCTACTCTCTTCATCTCTCTAAACATGGCACTCTTGTATAATCATCTCCCTAGACCACCCGAATCATCAAACAACATAATATGTATGATCCTACAATTGGTATCAGAGCTCAGGTTATGTTGTCTTTTGATGATTTGAATGGTTTTGAGCGGTTTGTTATGGTATTCGTGATGTTTGATGTGTTGTTATTGCTGATTTGACGACATTATGTTGGCTGTTTTGATGCAGTTTGTTATTGCTGAGCTACTGGTTATGTCGTTCTATGCTGCGGTTTGATGCTGGTTCAGACATTCTTCGATGCGGTTTGACGTAATTGGTCAATGCGGTTTGTCAATATTGTGTCCAGATTCGATGTTCATGATGCGATTTGTCATATATGCGGTTTGACTTTTGAGTCAACTGCGGTTTGTTGATTTTTTTTAACATATGCGGTTTGTCATAAAAGTTTTGACTTTTATGCGTTTTGTCACAAATGCTGTCTGGTTCATTGCGGTTTGTTAATAAAAAGTCAAATAGTCAACTGCGGTTTGTCAAGTTCAAAAAGTGCGTTTTGACGCCTTTTACTATGCGGTTTGTTAAGAAAAGTTTGATGCGGTTTGACACTAAGTTTTTTATGGGGTGTGGTTTGTCAAGTTTACTAAGAGTGCGTTTTGAAAGATAAGGTGATAATGAATGGTTAACTGCTTTTGTTTCAAAGTTGACAAACCACATACACATCATTCAGTTTCATCAGTCTACATCAAATCAGTGTTCACTAACATATCAATCCAAGATTACTCATGGGTAAACCAATTGTTATGGAATGATTATGCAGACTCAATACTAAACTATCTCTACCAACATCAATCACACAACCTCATAACCACAATCGATACAACCATCTACAAACAATTTCTACAAGATCATCACACAATCATCAAACATCTACATACATCACAACATCTTCACTAAATCTCAACATCAGATAAAGATCTACAACTAAAGTAAAAGGAATGATCAAATTCAATCTTATCAAAGGCTCAAAGATAAATGGAATAACACTGAACTCATTTTCGATTCAAAGAAAACTAAAAGATCTCAGTCTATTCTTTCGGGGTATTTCAAGAAACCTCACGACCTCAAAGATCTTTTATTCAAAAGAATAGCTCATCACAGATTCTTTATTGAATCAAAACTCATCTATATTCGAAACCAACTAAGACAAGTTTGTTAACAATATGGTTAAAATCTTGTTCTTGTTTCGTTATAAGACTCTACCCTATCTTATTACTCACGAGACCACTCACATGATGAATCTCAACGAATCAAATTGGTAAAGTTTTCGATCTCAGATTTGCTTTGGGGACTCGTTTGTTACATCCAACCTCATGAGGTCATACCCACAAAACGTTTTCCATCATTGATCTTTGCTTCTGTGAAGTTCTACTTCAACTTAATGTTCGACAAATGAAAATAAATTAACAATTAATGTTAATCCATATTTCATTCATTCAGCTTAAACAGAAAAGTACATAATTGAATGAAAGTAAAACCTACCCAAGACCTTCGTGAATTGTGAAGCTTAATCATCATCTCAAAACCATCCCTGTGGCTAAGGAAAGACATCAAACCATCCATGTGGTGATGTGCATTTTGATGAAAAACTGGAAAAGAGGCGAATGAATCAAATAGGGTTTCAATTTATTGGATAAGGTTAACTGAGATTTAGGGAAACATGGGTTTCTTTCATTTGATTTGGAAAAAGGAGATGGGGGCGTTAGATTGAGAGAAGTATTAGGGTTTGGTGTAATATTATTTGTCTACACACATAAGTGAGAAATATTAGGGTATGATATGAGTTAAGTAGGTCTTTTATACTCCTCATATATTAGGGTATAATTAAATTGTTTATGGGCTTTTGAAAGTATAAGAAAATTATACTTGTAAGATGTGAGAGTTTGGACTGGATAATCAATTCATGGACTGTTATTGGACCAAGGTTAAGTGATTATGTTATTGGACTCTTGGACGTAGACGCTAACATGAAATGTTTACAATAACATGAAAATGATAAGTGACATTATCTTGATATCCGAATGTATTTTGAGTATGGATGAGGTGGATCCGCACTCATGATCGAGTATGAGATTTGAGTAATTTTACTTGGCATTTGCAACTGATTTTGTATGAGTTATTTTACTGAAAGGATGGGATTAATGATGTCTATGAACCTTGTGATGAATGGTACTAATTTTGGTACGGGTTAAATTTCTGTGTACCGGATATGGGCTTTGAATGATGAAAAGATGGGCTTCTCATGGTTGAGATTTGATATTATGAGATTTTATGAGATTTGAATTTTGTGAGATTTGGATTTGATGAGATTTGTTTAAGAGAATTGTTGTTGATGCAACTTTTGATGATGAGATTCGGTATGATGCTGAGATTTATTGAGTTATAATGTTCGGTACTTTGGTGGATACATTTTCACGGAAGATATTATATCACGGCTTGTTGTGTTTATTGGAAAATGTTGACTACAGGGTTGTTGGGACGGTATTTCTTATTTGGATTTGAAGTGAGGTTTTCCGGTCGCGTTTACTTATTTCGTCTTCTTTCTTTCTACCCTTCCGCGAAGATGACTTGTTTGGGCATTTATAGAGTGTGATAAAGACTTGGCTATTTAGTTACTTTTGTGATTCTTTCACGCTTAACCCACAATGTAACTATCACTTCGGTGTCTCACGTAATTGAGGATACGTCAAGAAGTTTTGTACATTGGGTACACCATTTCTTTTTCACAAGGATTAGTACAAACTTAAGTAACAAATCTGGGGAATTCTACTTCATGTTCAAGCTTGGTATATCGGGTTTACTTCACCAAGTGGTCACAACAATAGCCGACATAATATGTGGATGATGTGTTAACCAAAGGGTTGAATGGGTGAGATGTGATAAGCAATTCCCATAGAATATTCAATGCCAATGATACTTCACAGTCTAAGCAAAATCTTTCAAGAATCTTCAGCGTCTGTCATGACTTTTCAAGATGTTTGCTTATGACAAGAACTTCTCGTGCAAATGGTCGTACACGTTATGATGCTTCCGAAAGTTCGAAACCATCATGGGGGAGAAACGTGTACTTTGATGGTTTACGGTCAACCTTAGGGGAAAGTAGTTTATACTACTCTACTTAGTATGGTTTGTGAAGTTGTCTACATATGGGTAAAGAATTGTTGATGATATTGCTGATGATGGAGAAGAATCGTTGATGAACCGCTGCATGTTCCCCTAAAACGGATATTCACCAAAACCGAATTTGTCATAACACATTCAAGCTGACATTGTTTACGGTTTTGTCTTGATTTTGTAAAATCCCGCGAAAGAATCTATTTCTCGGTTTAAATCATAGACTTGTAAAATCCCGTGACAATGGAAACATCCTGGTAATAGTAAAGTGCATTTCCGGATCTATCTTACGGTTTATTCTTGGCTTTGTAAAATCCCGCGAAAGAAACTATTTCTCGATTTAAACCATAGAATTGTAAAATCCCGTAATGATGGAACCATCCTGGAGAAAGGAAAGTGTATTTCGGGGTCTTATCTGATGCTGGTGCTATGATTTCTACTTCGAAGAAGGGATAAAAGGGTGTAGTGATTGTTTGGAGTGTCTTCATGGCAGTTTGGTTATTACATGGTTTTACGGGGTTATGTGCTTTTAACCATGGTCGGGATGAAACCATTATCATAGTTCACTTTAAACGTCAAAGGAGGCTATATTTGAGCTTTAAACCACAAGATGTGACAACAGAGTTAATTCAGTATTATCTATTTGAGGTTGAAGTGAAATGTCACGGGCAAGTGTACTTAGTATCTGAAGGTATCGGGGATGGTTGTATGAAGATTCTTCAAGATCCTTGTTCGAGCTGTTAATATTTTTCAAAAATGAAGACTTGGAAATCTAGTTATTTTTGGGTGATTTTTCCTTTTCTTTTTACTACTTGGGGGAATTGGGCTGTTACCACCACAAAATAACTATCACTTTAAGGAGTTACGTTGTAGTGCTCAGTGTCACATTGAGTTGTGGATATTCAAGAGGTGATTTACGTCTAATACTTGATGGTTGGTTGGTTGAAGAGTATAGAGTACTTAGAGATTCAAAAGGGCATGAATTCTCGGCACCGCTCTTTGTTACATATGTGCAAGTTTAAGTCACGAGTTCGGGTTAGTTTACTTCAAGGTTAAATTCATCATATTGGGTTTTCTCCATCAGCTGTCACGACAAAGAGCCTACTGATTGATAATGGGATTCATTACAAGTTTGCCAAGAGTAGTTGAAAAGAGAGAGATTATGACGTTTGAACACAATAGTTCAAGCCTCGTACTCCAAAGAAAAGAAATGTGTACGTTTCAGTGCCCATTATCTTCTGAAGAAGAGAAATCTTCTTATGACGTTTGAACACAACAGTTCAAGCCACGTCCTCAAAGAAAAGAAATGTGTATGCTTCAGTGCGCATTATCTTCGTATGAAGAGAAATCTTCTCATTAATGACCATTCTCATCAACATGCTTCATACTTTTTCTATGCGCTTTCAGTTATAAAGTGAACCGGACTACCAATGATTGTTCTCTTATTCCACTTGCTCAAATAAAATGGTGATGGCGACATCATTTGCAACCTTTGAGGGGGAGAAGTGTGAAGAGACTACATTTTAAAGATATTCACTAGTTTAATCAAGAATGGCATCTCCGTATGCAATTCTTGAGGGGGAGAAGAAGTATGATAATTCTACATGTTGAGTGACATCTAAGGATAAATGGTCATACGGCTCCAAACTCATGTAAGAACCGAGCTTCTTCTTATCGGGTCATCTTACATGGAATTTATTCTAAGAGTCGTTGGTTGACATCTTCTCACGGACTATGAGTTTAATGACAAAGTGCTTCTTATTGCGGGGCTGATTTCCTTGATGAACATCTTTCTGTTCTTGTTTGATTGGGAGGGATTTGAATTAAGGGGATTTTCTATATATAAGTTAACGAGAATGCATTTGGTGAGAAGAAGATTTTAACCTTTTGATCCCCAAATGGACAATCTTGAAGAAGGTCGAGTCTACGTTCTACATTTTCTGCTGCATGTTAGAAGACTAAAAGACGAATTGCATTTAATGATCTAAAGACTTCTTCTTATTTCAGGCATTTTGAGGAAAGATTGTCAAATTAGGGGAGAGCACTAATTGGGGGAGAGTGAAATGTAAGATTTAATACCTAATTAAATTTGCTCACACTGTACTTCAGCAAGTTGATTCTCATAAAGACTTCAAGCGATCTTCTCAAAAGATTTCTAGTACTTGGGCTTACAGTGTGTTGCTGATTCTGAAGTATCAAAACCAGCAAGGGGGAAGGAGACAAATATCTAAACGCGAGTAAACTTGATGAACTTAATACTTCTAAGTGATTGAAGAAATCCCGGGAAGACAAATGTCATTACCGCAGAGAAACTCAAGGTTTGACTCATGGCGTTTAGTGTTCTTATTCCAACTATGTGGGGGAAGAGATGGAAGAGTTAGTTTCTGAAGATAAAAGAGGTACACAAGTGTGTGATGATTTCGATGTATCGCAATCATCAGGGGAGAGAGATTGTGTACATTGAGGGCGCTCAACTATTTCACTTGAGAGCTTAATCAGTGATTTTGAGATATAATCACTTATTCCGGAGTTGACATCCGCAGAGATAATCAGTGATTCGGCCTGCTACTTCAATGTTATCAGTTATTCTCTCTTTGGGCATTCGGGTACTTCGGGTTCATGAGCTTCATACACTATCATCAGGGGAGAGAAAAGTATACATCGGGGTTATTCTTTGGCTATCGGACTTAATCTGTTACTTCGATGGTATAATTTCTCTGTCTTTGGGTATATGTGTATTCGAGTTTGTGAGCTCTATTCTAAGAGACTGACTGCATCAATTCATCTACTTGGGGGAAGTTATCTCTTGACAACTTTTTGGTATGGATCGCTTCAGACTTCAGTAGAAAAAGAATTTGAGAAGATTATTCAAGCGTGGGATGATACGTTGCTGTTCTACTTGATGATATAACCCCGAACGAAGAATCACAAAGATCATTCTTAAAAGGAGTAGCAAGATCGATGATAATGGTGCGCTTCTTTGTGCACCTGGCTAAGGAAAGATTGAAATAGAGCTTCGAATCTGCTCAACAAAAGGATTTTCGGTTTGGGGGGAAGCTGCCAAAGTCTTACTTTCAGATGGTTCAATTTCTCTCAATTCAGGAGCCTCGAAAGCTTTGGTGGTGAATGTTTAAGAGATGACGATTTCTATCTTCTACAACGGGGTTGTTCGATATCCTTATCTCGGTACTCGTATCATCATCTTCTTAAACTATATCATCTACTCTATCTTTGTATATATATATCAAAAAGCAAAATACAAAAATATAAAACCAACAAATAGAAAATAGAAAAATATAAAACCATCAAAAATCCATAAAAATCAATTTTTTTTTGAAAAACACCATAAATATGTTTTCTCATGACATGTCTTCTGGTATCGATAACATCTACGGTCTTAGAAATGTCATTCAATAATGGCACGGGACCATAGATGAAGTTCGAGCAGAAGGTGTAAATATTCTTTTCAAAACATGTCTCAAAATATGGCTTGCAGTTATTTAAGACTGTAACCCGTGCTTAACCATGGTTTGCTATTATTTCTGATAGCAACCCACTCTTCAAAGAAGGAAAGTGCTGTGCTAAAACAATTTTCATAAATTCGTGCACTTATCCAAAAACGATTTAAGGAAAGCATGTCACTAAAAGGACTGCTGTTCCTACTCAAATGTTTTTCTTTCTAAAATTCTTCAGAAAAACATTTGTTTTAAGAAAATGATGGAAAATGAGTTGCTTGAAAATTAATCAGAATTGGAGTTTTCATAAATTTGCAAACTCAATCAATGACTTCAGCGTTTTTAAACTGTTTAGAAAATGAGTCATTGATTGAGGGGGAGAATGTTTTCAAATATATATCTTCTAACAGGTTTATATAATCATCCTATGTGCTTAAAAGAAAAATATGTTTGCCTACGTTGAAGGACTAGGAGTTTAGGATGTGATTGTTAGGATTAGATGATTATAGTTTGATGAAAACATTATTCCCATACCATATATGAACTGATTGATATGTTGGATTGACTTTTATTAGTCGATTGCTGTTTGGGTGATGTCGACCACCATATATCTGTTTGTGTCCATTTACATATGCAGATATCATGGTATAAAAGAATGTTCCCGATCCGGATCCCACAAAAGTAGATGATTGGATGCCGAAAGGAAAGGGTAACTATATCTTGGGTCGACAAAAGAAGAAACGGAGCTTAATCATATCTCTCCATGGATAGTTGGCACGATAGACGCAACTTCAGAGGTCTCACTGCTTCAGCAGACGATTTTCTTTCATCCTTTCAGTAACAACAGAAGCAGCTTATGATTCTCTCCACCTAACGTATCTTTGTGCAGGAAAAGTAGTGGATACCATTTTTTGATTAAACAATTTAAAATTATTGTTTTTGAAAATGGGAAATTATTGTTTGAAAGTAAATTGAACTAAATTTTGGAAATCTACCGGACTTCATTTTTATCAAAACTTAAGTCACTCAATCAACGACTACGGTCATGGATTGAGGGGGAGAGTGATTTCAAACTTAAGTATTTTCAAACGATATTTCTTCATAAAAGTCCGTTTGTACATAATAAGTGGTGATCTAAAGATTTAATGTTATGTCATGGTATGATTTTCTTTAAAACTCAAAGATCTTTCAAAATGAATTTTTTTTCTGTTCTTGTTTGATTGTGAAATTGTTTTATTTTAGTTAAAGATCTCTTAAAAACTATCATACCTGACACTAACAATCTTTAATGTCTTAAATTGATCCTTATCAGTCTATTTCAAAATTAAATTATGCCATGTCTACCCCCAAAATCTTTTAAATGATTTAAATCAATTAGGATCACAAATCTCAAAAGGTTTGAAAATTTTGATCGGGGGAGAGATCGTGATTTAAATCTCATATCTCTTTAAAGGGTAATTGTTTCAAAAGCAATCCTTCCTTCATGTGCCAAACAATTTCAATTACGTCATGTACATGATTGAGGGGGAGCATTTAACCAAAAACCAGAAGAGTATTTAAACAAGGCCACATTTTCTCCCATGTTTTCCAAACCTTATAAATCACTTGGGATCCAAAATCTCAAAGGGTTTGATATTTTTTATCTGGGGAGAATTTGTGATTTAATTATGAAAGCTGATAAAAGATGATCTTTTGACTCAAAGTGCAGGCTGCTATCCCATATGTGCTAAATGCTTTCGAATCTCGAAGCACATATTGAGGGGGAGCATTTCAAATGAAAATAAACTTTCAAGGTACAAAGATTTCTATGTTTCAACATAAGTACCTTGATTGATTTTATAATGGTTTCTCAATGGCAAATGTGATCGTGGAAGTTCTTCGAAAACCTCCTTCCTCTATGTGTTAAATGATTTCAAATAACCAACGCACATTTTGAGGGGGAGAATTTACCAAGAAAATCAAATGGCTTTTTCCACGGAAATTGAGATCAAATAAATTTTTCTAAGACCTCTTGCTTCCATGTGCTAAACAATTTCAAAATCATAAGAGCACATCAATTAAGGTACAAAATGTTTTGATATTATATCATAAGTACCTTGATTGATTTTCCAAACGATTTTTCAATTGGTTTCGAGAAGGAATGAACTATACCATAAGACCGACCATTTTACTTTATGCATGGAGTTATAAGGATGGTAAGGTTAGGCATTAGTTCCCACGATCCCGCCAGAACCGGAGGGATCTACCCAAGGACAATCCACTAGATAGTGTAGAAGTCCTTAGGTATGACGAAAAAAGGAGAAAAATGAGAATACGGGACGAGTGTGGACTGAGACAGAGCTAGTACTGGAATAAACCCAAAAAGGTTCTAGTTATGAAGTCTCGGTAAGCACTGAAGGGGTTGAAGAATGAAAAGGAATTGAATGTGAAAAGAGTGAAAAGAAATAGCCCTCCATTAATTCAACCTTAGGGCAGAAATCGGGTTCAATACATATGCTACTGGTGTTTACTAAGGTAACACTGGTATTGAAGACAAGACGTCATAGACCCAGTGACGCACTGCACCTAACTTCCCAAGCTAATCAAGTTCCTCTTAAAAGGACTTGTTTCATTCTCACGGGGAACCTACATTATCTATCGACTTTCTCGTAGAGATTGTTGATTTTGAAGAAGGAGACCCTCTCCCTAGTCTCCGGCATAGGAAACCAAAGTGCACAATTGAGTCTAGAGCCAAGAGATCATCCACAATATCTCATTAGGACACAAAATTAATGAAGACTTGATGTTTCACACAATGTGGAAAGTAAGTATATATTGAGAGTCCTACGCATTATCCTTGTGGTATTGCCAGAACATCCGAGTGATATGTAAAATATTCACAATGAAGATGGAAATCCTCCTAGAGCCAACATCAAACAAGCTCTTGGTGGGTGACATGTGAGATCTTTTCTAAAGATCAAACTTGTGACAACTGGATAGAAAAAATGGGGCGATTCATTCTTGAATCAACCTTGGTCCAGGAAATGAATTGAAGAATACTTTTGGAAAAACCGTTCGATGTGCAAATCTTCTTTTCTCTAGCACATCGAATGTGTATTCATTTTTTCAAACACAAAAAGTATCTATGATTGAAAAAATACTTTTGGAAAAACCGTTCGATGTGCAAATCTCTTCTTTTCTCTAGCACATCGAATGTGTATTCTTTTTCAAATACAAAAAGTATTTCTGATTGAAAATTGATCTTTCTCATAAAATCTTCGTCGTATCGCAAAACTCTTTCTTCTAAGCAATACGCGATTGTTTTCAAATCATTTTTTCATCAATCAGTGAATCTCAATTTGCTGGTTCACTCACTCCGTGTTGTCTACTTTGGGACGCTCCGGTTTGAGGACGGCTAGATCAAGCCGCTAAACCCGTCAAGGAGATTCTTCGAACTCTACTGATCACAAGGCAGATTTATATCGATCAACGGGAACCGTGGTTCTTGCAACTATATTCAAGGAAAGTGAACAAAGAAACTTTCGTATGTTTTAGTGCTAACTGTTGTTTGCAGGAACATTGGACGGTTGCAGCTGATCGATATTGAGAAGTCAATTCACAACCGCATGCTCACAGTAATCACGATTAATTGAAGAAAATCATGATCATCAAAGACATAGAACAAAGATGCTTCCACTACTCTGATGAAAAGATGTCACGATCCATAAAGTGTGAGCATATCGGTCCAAAAGTCACAACATCACATGAAGGCAAAACAATAAAGGGTGATCCAGAGATTTACTGTGGCTGATGATCTCAAAGAAAGCTCGAAGATCATCAAGATGTGGATCAGTTCAAAGACCTCCACTAAAAGTACAAAACTATGCGGACTTTGAAGAAACGCTATGAAAGCACAAAGATTGCGAAACTTGAAGAATTGAAGTCTACGAGCTCAGAACTAAAGACAAAGATAGAATGCTAGGATGCAAAATGTATTTCATGGGGTAACCTCTGATAAGGATTTAAAAGGTAAACTTTTGAGGGGTCAGTTAAGCCCTTAATTGATCACTTTTGTATCCATTTGATAACATCAAATAGTCCTGATTATTTAGTGTCAATTTCTCCTGATAATGCTTGTAATTTATATCATTTATATGGATTTACACTTGTTTTCCATTGTTTTCCACTTTCAGGTAAATTACGAGCATCGGAGCTAAAGAGACGCTAAACCGAGAAATATCAAAAGATTTATCACAAGATGCTACTTTGAAGGAGTTACGGCGTAACTCATCTCTCACATTACGCCGTAACTATTGCGTGACTCAGAAAACCAACTTATCAGAAGGTTACGGCTTAACTCTTCCCAAACGTTACGACGTAACTATATTAGGTCAAATGAGGTTTCACGCCGCTGATAATTACGCTGTAACTACTACATCAACTACGGCGTAACCAAGTTTATTGAAGACTACGGCGTAACCACTCATAAAGTTGCGCCGTAACCAGCAGATCTAGTGCAAAATACGTAGAAATATAAGGTTACGGCGTAACTCTTATATTAGTTACGCCGTAACCCAGATCTAGCCTATAAATACCCCACGAATTCCAGCATTTCTAATCATCCCATTCCATACACAAAACTCAGAGAACGTAGGAAAAAGCTCAAGGCAGGTCTAGAGGAGCATACGGAGCTGTCACCAAAGGAGAAATCACTCCCCTACGATAAGCATTAGCATTTTATATTTTCTTTACTTTCAATTCATGTATTTCGTCCCTTTGAATATTGAATTGGTTTGTATGATTAATATGAGCGGCTAAGCACCTCTTGGTGCTGACCTAGTTATGATTCCTTAATTGTTTTTTTTGCGTTTATATTACTTCTGTACAATTATTTCTAAGTGTATGCATGCATAGTTTATTGGTAGCCACCCTTGGTTCGGTAGTTTTGAATGGCGGTAGAGGCCAATTGCGTAGGAGATATGACCAACTGACCCTAGGTGAGCGGACTGATATGGGAAGGGTAAGATATGACCAACTAACGACCCTTTCTACTTGTGCGATTTGACCAACTGATCACCTATCGTTTGGATGAACTTAAGAATTAGGGGGTGAGTGTCTAAGTTCCTAACGACCGGGCACTCACTATTATAAATCTAGCATGTAGCGGTACTTAATGACTTGGCTTAGGGGACCAGGAACAACATGACTTATGAGGGGACACCTGACTTCTCATGTGGTGGCATCTTTGCTGATAGGTTAGGGCGAATTGACCAAATGCTGTCCTCTCGACTTTGACCCCACCTGAAGT
Source organism: Chrysanthemum makinoi (assembly GCA_910596185.1). Classification (NCBI taxonomy): domain Eukaryota; kingdom Viridiplantae; phylum Streptophyta; class Magnoliopsida; order Asterales; family Asteraceae; genus Chrysanthemum; species Chrysanthemum makinoi. The sequence continues at coordinate 106,789,153 of OU343222.1, read as the reverse complement.
AATTGGAAGTAAGTAGACGTAGACATAACTAGCTAGGAGGATTAACTAGGTTAGCACCACTCTCCTCTATTGATTTCCCTTTATCATTTATTTGCTTTTATTTGCTTTATTCTGCTTTAGTAGTTTAATTAATTAAATCCCTATCGAAACCATTATTAATCTGTGACACCTAGACTTAGTAATAATCCAACACACATAGCTCTTGGGACGACCTCGGCTTTACCGATTACTACACTACACACGACCGGGTACACTGCCCGTTAGTGCATTAGGGTAGACCATAGGTATAACGAGATTTTATAAATATTAAAACCTGGTCAGTAAAACCTGCATCAAGTTTTTGGCGCAGTTGCCGGGGGGCTATTTTAGGATTTCATATTAAGTCTGTTTTTAATTTTCTTTCTTATAATGTCAGGATACAAAACTCGCAGCTCGAGGCCATTTCTGGCCACCCCATTCGACGACCCGGAGAAGCAATTTTGGAGAAGGAAAGTTTACACTCCGGTTCCTATTCACAACATCTTCTCATTTTACAAATCAGACCATTCTGACGCAGAACCGAAGGTCATCAATGAAAATAATATCGATGACCTAACTATGGAGCAGTACTTGGAGCGACCTAATAAGAACTACCAACGAAGCTTCACACAGGATTCTCATACTTAAAAATACTCTATTCCAGATCATATTATTCGAGAGTTACACGAACTTAAGTTTTCTGGAGATGAAGATGAGGACGTTCAGGATCACGTAGAAGAAGTTCTCCAGTTATCCTCTCTTTTCAACGCTAGAGGTACTCTGAGCTATTCGGTCACTGCAAGGATTTTTCCTATGACTCTTACTGGGACAGCGAAAAGATGGTATAACAAACTCCCTAACGATTGTAAAGGAGCATGGGATAAACTAAGAAAAGAATTCGTCCTGCAATTTTGCCCTCCTTAAAAAATGGCCAAGCTTCTTGGGAAAATCTATCAATTCGTTCAGGTTGGAGAAGAAACGCTTTACCAAGCGTGGGAAAGATTTAATGAGCTAATCAATCGATGCCCTACCCATGATTTAAACAAACATAAGATCGTCTACGTCTTCTATCGTGGGATTAATGCGCTAACACGAGAACTTATCGATTCACCGAGACCTATTCCTAACATGACTCTTGACCAAGCACTAGAATGTATTCAACGGATTTCTGAACATTGCTACAAGTGGCATATGGATACAGGGTATGGACCGAGAGACAATTTCGATCATAAGGTAATGAAGACGATAACAAAGCAAGAATACAATTATGGGAAATTATTGAAAAACGAAGGTTAGAAAGAGAAGCTGAAGCATGCAGGGTCGAGAGGGTTAAAAGCGTTTTTGGGACCAAAACCGGGAGTGATCTTGAGAAAAAAATTCTTGACCACATCAGGGAATCAAGAGAACGAGATGATAGGATTGAAAAATTGATGAGAACATTCGTGGATAATACAGTCTCTTCTCTCAAGATTCACGATGATAGGATTAAGAGATTGGAGAAGAGTATTAGCTCATGTTCTGAAGCCATCTCTGATTATCTTGTAGCTCGGGAGGAGGAAGTTGTCCACACTGTAAAAACTATCCTTGAAGAACCTATGACTTTTTTGAAAAAAGTTAAGTGACGAATCAGCATGGAAAGACAGTCACTTATGGACCAAACTTTACCGGTAAACTTACCTATCAATAATTCTATTAATACTAATCATGATGATATTGCGCATGTATTAAGCATTAATGAAACAATTCTCCTCAACGAAAGATGTTCAACGGTTTTGAGGAACGAGCTACCACAAAAGGAAAAAGATCCAGGATGTTTCACTCTCCCTTGCTTGATTGGGAGTCTAAACATGTGTAATGCCCTAGCTGATCTTGGAGCAAGTATTAGCATAATGCCTCGTTCGATGTTTTTGCGAATGGGGATTGGTAACTTAAAGCTGGCCAAGATGAAAATTGAAATGGCAGATCGATCTATGCAATCGCCGTTGGGCATCGTTGAAAATGTGTTGGTGAAGATTAAGAAATTCCTTTTCCCTGTATATTTTGTGATTCTTGACATTCCGGAAGACAACAAAATACCAGTCATTTTAGGTAGGCCTATGCTTGCCACTGCCCATACTAAGGTGGATGTCTTTGCTGGAAAGTTAATTCTTGAAGCTAATGGAGAAATTGCTACTTTCAGACCTAATGAACATTTGTTTACCCCGGAAAAGGTATGTGCAATTAACCCTGTAGGCAGTTTTGGTAAAGCTTTAGAAGAATTTCTTTGCGACCCCCCGGATCCTGGCGAGGTTGATTCGGGGATATATTTTGATGTTTTCGTCAACTTTGAGGAAGAGGATAACTTAGGATTAAGTGCTGAAGACCTCTCAAGTGACGTCGAGATGGCCCATTGGCAAGATAACTCTGTTAAGGCTTTTTCACAATCAAATCAACCTAGATTTCATGAGGTAGGAACCCGCATACATCATAAAAACCTCTATTATCTCAAGATCTCATGCAAAATCGGGTTCATCGACTTCCACCCATTTATTGACACTATTTCCCCAATCAACATCATGTCAAAAGAATGCTACAACCGAGTTATGAAGAAAGAATTAGAATATAAGGGGAATAAATTTCTTGGGTTTGCAACTAACATCCATGTCTTCATTGGAACTCATTCATTTTTGGTGGACTTTATGGTTTTAGACGACGTAAGTGAATTTGTGGAAGATGGACTTACGGGAGTAATTTTAGGAAAGCCTTTTCAGGAAATGTCGGGTTTAGATAAAAATGAGAAAGAAGGGTTAGTATGGTTGAAGATTAACGATGATAAGACTATTTTCAAAATGCCGAGAACGATCAAGAACTTTAAAAATTGGACCAAGAGGCAGTTGAGCCAAGCCCAGCCATTGCTCGATATCAGTAAGGAACACAAAGAAAAAGGCATTGAACACCCTTACCAGAAAATCAAGAGTTTCTACTCGGGCTATTTAGAATTTGGGGACGACTACAAACGGGATGAGAATTTAGTAAGTTGGATCCAACGTGAAGATTGCCATATCCACGAAATGACCAACAAGCACTGGTAGCCCCGCGGCTCTGAGTCTAACTTAAAGACTCGTAAATAAAGAAAAGTGCTCTTTCGGGAGACAACCCGAATTATCTATTTTTTTTGTTTTATTTCCATTTCTGTAGGGTTTTGTGTTTTCTAACCATTTTTTGCAGGAAACGAGGAAGTAATTACTGCTGCAGTTTGTCGTCGACCGAGTTACGACGTAACTCATGTATGTGATTACGCCGTAACCAACCTTTTAGCAGCAATTTTGATGCATTACCAATTACGGGTAATACCATCTCTGGTTACGCCGTAACCACTCGCTGCTTGACTTATGCCAGGTTTTGCCACGTAACTCCCTCAAAAGAGTTACGACGTAACTTTCCTCTGCTTTAATTCTTTCATTTTAAAACACAATAACCTTGTATTAGTATTTTATATGAACTTTGTGGGTGTGTTCCCTGTAAACCCTCACGAGACTTCACTCGTCCACTTGGAACACCAAGTTGTTTAAAAGGCTTGTTGCATTCACTAAATGCAACCCCGATTCCTACGAAAGTGAGTTAGATTTGTTTTTCATTTTTCATTTTCCATTTTTTTTCTTTTTAGAATTATGCTTGTCGGTAGTGTGATTTCAGGGATTGAAGTTTGTTCGTGATGCTTATACGAAGGCACGTCTCTTTTCGTGGGCCTTCTTTCTTTATGGAGCAAATTTCAGGGAAGTTCTCGCTCTAATTCTACTTTTCTCTTCACCTTTATTTAATGCTTAGTACAAAAGGGACTTTGTACAATTCAAGTGGGGGGACGGGAGTAGAATTATCTCTTGAACATTATTTTGCCCTCGTTTTTCTAGTTTATTTTGAAAAATTATGCTATTTTTAAAATTTTGACTTGTTTTTCTTAACCTAACTAGATTAGACCTTAGCCGAGCACATACAACCATTGATATTATATGGTGAGATTAGCCTTATCCGTTTCCAATATTTTACCCCAAATCCACCAAATTATGAGTATGCCGGTAGCTTGTAAACTTTAGAACTTGGCCTTTGCATCATTTCGAGACCATAGACGAGGTATGTTGAGTTAGCTCGATGTATTTGGACTTTTCAATTTTAGAAGGCAATATTATAGGATTATCACCCAAACAGCCTACCATTGTGTGTCTATCGATTAGTCACCTCGACTTCTCGACCCCCATGTGAAACGCTTTTGTTGCACTCACCTTTAGTGCAAGATACCCCTAGATACACCCTTCTGAGCCATTCCTTTCATTTTGTTTACCCAATATATTTTTTCGATACACCTATACACCTTAGCCTACCCTGTAGTCTTTATTTGTGATTGAGAAGTCATCATTTGCCTAAGTTCAAGGTTCGAGTGGAAAGGTTTGGAAATCACGCTTTCATCGACAACATTCCTGAAGATCATTTAAGACCCCCCTAATTCCCATTTTTCATCTCAAGTGGGGGGATATTATGTTTAGTATTTATTGTTATGTTGAAAAAAAAGAAGTTGTTATGTTATTGTAAAGTGCATTGTTATAAGCACTATGTTATGAGCTTCATAGATTTAGTATCGAGGAGGCCACCTCGGTCACATTTGAAGATTGAAGTTGGTAGTTATGCCAGCAGTTGGAGAAAAGGTAGTGTGCCCATCACGGCGTCCTCTAATGACACATCTACCTTATATTTCATGATCCGGTTTCTTGACTTCAAAGCTTGTACTTTGGGCGGATGGTAAGTGGTGATGACTTGGTTATAGATTTAGACTACCTGTTTGTTTTTCATTTTACACCAATTATATATCCCATGTCTTATCCTTCCCTTTAGTCATGAAGCGTGTCTAGGTGATGCAGCGAGCAATCTTTGGTGTCTTGGCCATAGATTTCGTCATGTATCATTGATTTTGTCCACTTCGCCGTGACATGTTAGTAATGACGAGTCACCCCTTAACCTTTGTCGTGTCTACCCATATTGCCTTCGAGAATTGTTTTGCCCTTAACTCTAGTGGTGGAGATTTGTGTAACCGCCAAGCTTATGATAGAATACATGCTATGATTATGCGATTGAGTGATCACCCCGAAATTGACACTTAGAATAGTTGAGAGATTTATGTGTTTTGTTCCCCTTTCGTGAGGTGTTCGGCTTTGTTTTATTCTAGCATAAGGGATTTGTAAACTTATATTTTCCAGGTTATGGGAGATATCTTTTTAGAAATCTTTTTAATAAGGTCTACTTGAGGGCAAGTAGAGTTCAAGTGGGGGGATATTTGATAACATCAAATAGTCCTGATTATTTAGTGTCAATTTCCCCTGATAATGCTTGTAATTTATATCATTTATATGGATTTACGCTTGTTTTCCATTGTTTTCCACTTTCAGGTAAATTACGAACATTGGAGCTAAAGAGACGCGGAACTGGAGAAATATAAAAAGATTTATCACAGTATGCTACTTTGAAGGAGTTACGGCGTAACTAATGTCTCACATTACGCCGTAACTATTGCGTGACTCAGAAAACCAACTTATCAGAAGGTTACGGCGCAAATCTTCCCAAAGGTTACGACGTAACTATATTAGGTCAAATGAGGTTCCACGCCATGATACTTACGCCCGTAACTACTACATCAACTACGGCGTAACCAAGTTTATTGAAGACTACGGCGTAACCACTCATAAGGTTACGCCGTAACAAGCAAATCTAGTGCAAAATACGAAGAAATAGAAGGTTACGGCGTAACTCTTATATTAGTTACGCCAGTAACCCAGATCCGCCTATAAATACCCCACGAATTCCAGCATTTCTAATCATCCTATTCCACACACAACACTCGGAGAACGTAGGAAAAAGCTCAAGGCAGGTCTAGAGGAGCATACGGAGCTGTCTCCAAGGGAGAAATCACTCCCCCACGATAAGCATTAACATTTTATATTTTCTTTACTTTCAATTCATGTATTTCATGCATTTGAATATTGAATTGGTTTGTATGATTAATATGAGCGGCTAAGCACCTTTTGGTGTTGGCCTAGTTATGATTCCTTAATTGTTTTGTTTGCGTTTATATTACTTCCGTACAATTATTTCTAAGTGTATGCATGCATAGTTTATTGGTAGCCACCCTTGGTTTGGTAGTTTTGAATGGCGGTAGAGGCCAATTGCGTAGGAGATATGACCAAATGACCCTAGGTGAGCGGACTGAGACGAGAAGGGTAAGATATGACCAACTGACGACCCTTTCTACTTGTGCGATTTGACCACCTGATCACCTATCGTTTGGATGAACTTAAGAATTAGGGGGTGAGTGTCTAAGTTCCTAACGACCGGACACTCACTATTATAAATCTAGCATGTAGCGGTACTTAATGACTTGGCTTAGGGGACCAGGAATAACAGGACTTATGAGGGGACACCTGACCTCTCCTGTGGTAGCATCTTTGCTGATAGGTTAGGGAGAATTGACCAAATGTTGTCCTCTCGACTTTGACCCCACCTGAAGTAATTGGAAGTAAGTAGACGTAGACATAACTATTTAGGAGGATTAACTAGGTTATCACCACTCTCCTATATTGATTTCCCTTTATCATTTATTTGCTTTATTCTGCTTTAGTAGTTTAATTAATTAAATCCCTATCGAAACCATTATTAATCTGTGACACCTAGACTTAGTAATAATCCAACACACATAGCTCTTGGGACGACCTCGGCTTTACCGATTACTACACTACACACGACCGGGTACACTGCCCGTTAGTGCATTAGGGTAGACCATATGTATAACGAGACTTTATAAATATTAAAAACCTGGTCAGTAAAACCTGCATCACCATTACTACTTAATTTCGTTCCTTTTCACTTTTTAGGTCTCTTGAAGACAAATTGCTGGAATGACACTTATTCGGACGAAAAGGCGCGAATATACGAAGAAAATGGCCAAAGTCAAGAATCTAGACACTCAAGCTGGTGGAACTGAAGGGGACCGTGTCAGCGTTTAACTGCGACGCCGTCGCAACATGTTTTGTGACGACTCAGTAGCCAAATTGCTTATTTACAAGTGATGGCATCAGACTTTAAAAGAGTAGGGCGTCACAGCTCAGACGACCTAGATTTGATCCAGACGGCGTCACAGGCATAAGGTGACACCGTCACAATGATAACGTGGCTAAGACGAAACCCTAATGACGGTGACCCGACGGCGTCACAATTAAAGTGTGACGCCGTCGCAATTTGTAACACTATATATAGAATCCGAATTTTTCAGTTTTAGGGAGGTAGTTTTGTGGAGTAAAAACCTAAACCGAACCAAGGTTGTCTTGGGCAGTATCTTAGGGTTCCATACCCTATTTTACACCAAGATAAGTGTTTTACTTCATTGATTCAATCATGTCTTCAATTGTTTGTGTGTATGCTTGCATGTTCCCCATGTCCGGCTAATTTACTTGTGTGTTTGCTTAGATATATGAAACCTAGTTATTGAATATTGATTGGTTGTCTCTTATCTTAATTGTGATTGACCTAGTATTGCTATAGGTCATCCGTTGTGTTATTAATGCTTGATTAATCTTTGTTGAACCTTAGCTTATAGTTACTAGTGGAATTGTAGGCTAAACATCCAAAGATCACCTTAGTGTTAAGTTTATGAATCCTAGAGACTTCGTAGTCATTAACCTTAGGTAACTTCAAAGAGTTAGGGATAAACGCATACCCTACGACCTTGGAAGCACAACGCATTAAGAATAAGGACGTGACAATTCAACCATCAATAGGAGATAACTAGGGAGTAATAACATCTATGCAAATACATTTTTAACTATCATAAGAGCACACATCAATTAGACATAGACTTACACTCACCTTAGGTTAGATAATTAGATAAGTAGAAGTAATCGGTAGAAATACCAAAACCCCCAAATCCAATACCCCGAGATTCGTAATTTCCATTTCCTAAAAAACATAAAAAAAGATAAAAAAATAATCTTCCTCAGCCCCAACCTTAGCGTAGTAATTTCTCACTAGCATTCCTATTCCCCTATAGAACGATATCAATACCCGTGGCTAACCCTAATACTAAACTACAACGATTAGGTTCACTGCCTAGGGTGTTATAAAACTTGCTCGACGAAAAGGAAGTTCCTTTGACCCCGAACGCGCTGCGTAAGCGTACCAAGTTTTTGGCGCCGCTGCCGGGGAATAGAATAGCTAGTTAGATTTCCACCTCGTTTAGGTTCCATTGCTTGATTCCTATCAAGTAAGCTTTTTTCTGATTTTTAGCTTCTTTGTAGTCTATCCCCTTTCTTTGTGTTTGTGTTCGTAAAACCCTTTTCATTTGTCGCGATGGCAAGTGAAGTTGCATTTGAATCATTAACAAATGAGGAACAATTGAATTTCGCAGATTGGATTGATTTTTATTGTTCTAATGAATTTGTGAGTGATCTTAGAGATATCCAAAAGGAGACGGGTGTAAGGTTGGATGGATTTGATAAATTTTGTGCTTGTGTGGCTTCTATTCAACGATCATTGTTAGAATCAACTCCTTTTAGTAAGACCCTCTAGAAATTTTTTGAGAAAAGCCTCCTAAGCATAAACCATCAGTTGTCACAACTTGAGGAAATGGATAAGGAGGATTTATCCAACCTTAGGCATCATGATAAAAAAGACCTAGTTTTTAAGAACATGGAACCTAAACCCGAACAAGATTGTGAGATGGTTATAGTTGAACTACCTAGTTGCATGCGTGGGATAGATTTCACCAAAACATATGACACGCGTGAGGAATCCTTTAGGCAAATAGAACATAGTGATCAAAATTTTGAGAATGATTCTTATGAATCGGACCAAGAATTTGAAATGGCTAAAGAAGGATTTGAGATACTTAGGAGTGTATTTGGGTTAGATCATACTAAAACACATGATGAACATTTAGGAGATCTAGATATAATGGATAATGAGGTGGAAACTGAAAGCTCACAAGCCCTACCATCACTTGAGGAACACACATCGCCTATAACTTACCCGGAAGAAGTAGAAGAGACTATAAGAACCCCGATTGATATAGAACCTTTGGACCAAACGCCACTAGAGAATCTAGGTTTAGATACTTGTTGTCATGACCTCTCTCTTAGTCCTAGGGAAGTTTCTAATTTTGATGAACCGGAGCCTCAACCAAAAACCTTGCCCAATTTTCCGTCTTTAGATGTGAATCTTGGAATTGAATTAGGCCCCAATCCACCCATCAAAATAAATAGTCCGGGTAGTTGCTTGATAAAGGTGGTAGACTCTAGGCCATGTAGAGTGGAAGCTAATATAGGAGTAACCCATGACCTTACACACTTATATCACTCATTCATGATTGATAACTAAACCGGGTTTATTAGGTCAAGATGGATCCTTAACTAAGAATCTTTTGAAGTTGATAGAAGATGATCAATTTTTAGGAGAGAGATTTGATTCACCTGCTACACCCATAAAATTAGGTAAGGTTAGAATGAATGGAGCACACCCCTTTGAGCATATAAATCACCCATCACCCTCTCCTCACGTAGCAAATTTCCACCCTAAGGGTGTGTATCGCTACTATCACCCGCACTTAAGCTTAAGTGTAGGAAAAACTTCCCCTTTCTTCGTTAAATAAGGGTTGAGTCAAGCTCGTGACTCGAACAAAAACAAGCGCTTCTTGGGAGGCAACCCATGTGTATTTGTTTTTCATTTTTATTTGTGTGTCATATATCTTTTCATTATTGTATGTTCTCATGTTTGAATTTGTGAAAATGCTTTATTTTGTCTTTAACCTCGTCTTAATTACATATAAAGGTATTTTACAAAAGGGATAAGTGTAGGGAAGATTACACACGTTTTTAAAAGAACGTGAACATGAGAATTACGATTATTGAAAAGATATATATGTGTGAGTCAAATGCTTGTATCGAGTCATAATGGATGTTTTGCATGAATTTTTCCAAATTCTAAAGATATAAATTTTTTAGAATTTTTCCAGAAAATCCCAGACCTGTTTCTGTCATGATAACCTGACGGCGTCAGGGTCGCAACCTGACGGCATCAGGAGGAGTAGAAACAGCTTACTACTTTTTCTCTTTTTCTGAGCTACTTATAAATTTTTGAAATTTTCCAGGTCTTAATTTTCTAGAACATCTGTAAACATCCATTCCACAAGCATTATATCTTATTTAAGTCTAGAATTACATCTTGTTGTGATTTTTCTTTGTTCGGTTTGATGCTTTGGGTTGTCTGTTTTCATAAAGTGTGCAGGTTTTATTTATCAAGAAGAAAATACAAAAGATTGGAAGGAGCTTATCACGCATACATTCTTCTTGGAGAAGAATTTAACCACTACTTCACACGGATCCTACCGAGCTAATCAGGGAAGTATTAGTTTCTTTCATTTTTAATTACCTTCCATTATCATAACTTTGATACTTTCAGGGAACATTGGGGACAATGTTCAGTTTAAGTGTAGGGAGGGAAAATAAAACGGGAACTTTGAAAATATGCTTATCCTTGACTATTTGCCTTGTCCAAATTCATTTGTGTAATAAACCATGAGAAATATCGGTTAGGGTAATTTTGGCACCAAATTTATAATTTTTCATGATATGTAGGAGTGGGCCAATAGTCTTAATAAAGCGTCTCATGGATAGGAGATTATATGACTAGCACAAAAACCCTTTACCACTTAAATTCCACCAAAAATGTGAGGATCACCCTTAGATTAGTAGGAATTAAAGCATTCATCTTTAATGCTTAGAGTGTGAACCGGTAGTATAATAGATTCTAGAACTTGATTTGTGATGCATTCCGAGATCGCTAGTGAGACTACACTTGTGTAGTTAGGAATAACTAAATGATAAGAGACATTAAGATAACCCTTGTTTGATACCTGTAATATAATTACTTCTTCCACATCGGTTGAGTAATTCCCCCACACCCTTGCATTGTACTCATCTTTAGTACACGATACCCCTAGTTAACCCCTCAGAGCCTATCCTTTTCGCGGTTCTCGTGATATTTCGGTTTTCCGGAATATCAATGAAGAGCATTGTTATAATCCACCCCCAAATGTACACCCAAATCGCCTTAGCCTACCTTGAATGCACTCACTTTTAGTGCATTATTGTTATCATACTAAACCCTTAGTTCAATTATCTAGTTGCTTGCATAATTTGCTAAGTCTAGTCATATCTTTTGTACACAGTTTTGGGACGATTCGGACTCATGGGAAAAGTTAAATTTTATGAAATGACTGGAAGGGAACGTTAAATTCAAATTCCCTTTATTTGCGTAATAATGTACTCCAAGTGTTTTGATCTTTTCAATTCGGGTCAAATTAGTGTTAGAGTAATAAAAACTCAAGTGTAGGGATGTGCCTATAAATCCTTATTATTTTGATGTTATCGTAGAGGATGGTAGAGTAAAAGTGTATGAAAAAAAAATCGAAAAAAAAATAGAAAAAAGAGAAAAAGAAAAAAAATAGAGTGTTGAAAAAAAAAAACATACGGGCTACAATCCTACATCTATCTTTAAATTTATGTTTGTTTGTTTCAGTTATCTAGAGTTTAGAGTGTCGAGTCTTGGCTTAGCAACGCCATTCTTCTCATGCTTGTAACATAAAGATTTTTGACTTGCCATCACTAAATCGCCTATCCCACCAAACCCTTTGTTTCCCTACCGTAAGCCTAACGTTACAACCCTTTAAAAGACCTCTTGTATAGTTTTTTTTTTAGGTGCTTACGCCAAAGCGATGGAGGTTTGATCTAGTCTCAAGCCTATGGTAATCTATGTACCAGGACCGGTTAATGAGTGTTTATCTTCCATTTCCAACTTGATATATTTCATATACACCCGAGAGATGTGAGTATCCAAACACCCCATGTGAGGTGCTAGTATGTAATTTCCGTGCTTTTTATGACTTTTGCGGGGCTTATATGTGTTGTGAATTGTTCTAAACTAATGCTTCATGACCCCTAACTTATAAATTAATTGGCTAAAAGCACATTTGCTTGAGGACAAGCAAATACCAAGGATATTTAAGCCCTTAATTGATCACTTTTGTATCCATTACTACTTAATTTCGTTCCTTTTCACTTTTTAGGTCTCTTGAAGGCAAATTACTGGTATGACACTTATTTGGACGAAAAGGCGCGAATATATGAAGAAAATAGCCAAAGTCAAGAATCGAGACACTCAAGCTGCTGGAACTGAAGGAGACGGTGTCAGCGTTTAACTGCGACGCCGTCGCAACATGTTTTGTGACGACTCAGTAGCCAAATTGTTTATTTACAAGTGACGGCATCAGGTTTTAAAATAGTAGGGCGTCGCAGCTCAGACGGCCTAGATTTGATCCAGACGGCGTAAGAGACTGAAGGCGACAGCGTCACAGGCATAAGGTGACGCCGTCACAATGATAATGTGGCCAAGACGAAACCTTAATGACGGCGACCCAACGGCGTCATAATTAAAGAGTGACGCCGTCGCAGTTTGTAACACTATATATAGAATCCGAATTTTTCAGTTTTAGGGAGGTAGTTTTGTGGAGTAAAAACCTAAACTGAACCAAGGCTGTCTTGGGCAGTATCTTAGGGTTCCATACCCTATTTTACCCCAAGATAAGTGTTTTACTTCATTGATTCAATTATGTCTTCAATTGTTTGTGTATATGCTTGCATGTTCCCCATGTCCGGCTAATTTACTTGTGTGTTTGCTTAGATATATGAAACCTAGTTATTGAATATTGATTGGTTGTCTCTTATCTTAATTGTGATTGACCTAGTATTGCGATAGGTCATCCGTTGTGTTATTAATGCTTGATTAATCTTTGTTGAACCTTAGCTTATAGTTACTAGTGGAATTGTAGGCTAAACATCCAAAGATCACCTTAGTGTTAAGTTTATGAATCCTAGAGACTTCGTAGTCATTAACCTTAGGTTACTTCAAAGAGTTAGGGATAAACGCATACCCTACGACCTTAGAAGCACAACACGTTAAGAATAAGGACGTGACAATTCAACTATCAATAGGAGATAACTAGGGAGTAATAACATCTAAGCAAATATATTTTTAACTATCATAAGAGCACACATCAATTAGACATAGACTACACTCACCTTACGTTAGATAATTAGATAAGTAGAAGTAATCGGTAGAAATATCAAAACCCCCAAATCCAATACCCCGAGATTCGTAATTTCCATTTCCTAAAAAACATAAAAAAAGATAAAAAATAATCTTCCTCAACCCCAACCTTATTGTAGTAATTTCTCACTAGCATTCCTATTCCCCTAGAGAACGATATCAATACCCGTGACTTACCCTAATACTACACTACAGCGATTAGGTTCACTGCCTAGGGTGTTATAAAACTTGCTCGACGAAAAGGAAGTTCCTTTGACCTCGAACGCGCTGCGTAAGCGTATCAACCTCCCTTAGGGGGTGATTGTTAGAAATTGGAAATTCCATAAGGAAGTGTCGGTCACCCCAAGTATGGTCTAGCATATGTTAGCTCGTAGACATATCGTTATTTACGTTATTTAGTCGTCAATTAGTTAGTTGTTAGCTTAGTTATTAGTTTAGTGTAACACCGTGGAGGAAGGACGGGTCTTTACCCATTGTATGCCTGATCCACAGTCCGACAAGAGGACGTAGTGTTTGTAACTATAAATACCCCTTCCATCCTTGGAAGGGGTGGAACTTCTTAATCTAACCTTCACATTTTTGTTTATCTCTCTCTCTAGAATTCCCTCTCTACTCTCTTCATATCTCTAAACATGGCACTCTTGTATAATCATCTCCCTAGACCACCCAAATCATCAAACAACATAATATGTATGATCCTACACTTAGTGGTACCGTCGTTTGTGTAAACGGTTTTCTACACTTGGGTCCGGTGCTTAAGTCTTAGTGGTACCGTTGTTTGTGTTAGTGGTTTTCTACACTTGGGTCCGGTTGTCACAACACATTTACACACACCAATCACTCTCATCTACTATGAACTTGATTTTATGCATCAGAGGAACAAATATGGTGCCATTTCTTTGATTATTTCATGCCAACAAGGAATTATTTTATACTTTACTACACTTACATTTTCCTATTAGTAATACCAGTTATAGGTTCCAATATACTGATTCGATATTTGTTGTTATTGCAGGTATGTATATGCAGACGGCTGCAATCAGTAACTGTCGATATGAAATATGTAGCTGTACAGGTCCATTCAGAGCAGATGAGTTCCTAATTTATTTGCTGTTTCTATAGCCTAAAGTAACCAAATTAAACCATTCAGAGCAAATGATAAGTACGCATACTGACCCTATATTCTTAACTTCCCGCAGCGGCATGATGCATCACAGGGATCTTTGTCTGGTGTATGAAAAAAAAGAAAACACGATATCCTTGGGCTGTCAGATGTTATTTTGTGAAATATAAATTTACTAAAACACGCAATTTGTGTACCACAAGATAGCATTTTGACAGCCCAAAGACATCGTCGTATTTTTTTTCTTTTTTTCCCATGATAAAGTGAGGACTTCAGTATCTTACTGGTACGTACCATTTACAAATTAAATTATGCGCTGTTGCTAAAAGAAAACTAATATTAGTAGCGTTATTCAGATAATTGTTAGGATATTTATTGTATCATCACACTTACATCAGGTCACATGTCTAATACGATTATCGTATATTTTTATGATGCAGGTTATCTTTCAAGCAATAGTCTCTCAATGTGAACTTAGTTCGAAGACCTGTCTATAATACGTGGATGGCTGTCCCTTAAAAAAAATGAGGCAAAAAAAAAAACAAAGAACCAATATTGTTGAACTATTAGATGCTATTTTATAAGACATCAATCTTATGTAGAATACAAATTTATGTGTTATAAAATAGCATTTAATAGACCAAGAATATTGTGATATTTTATTTTATATGACGATCGGTTATGGCACCAATATATTCGCGTTAATAATCATGGTAAGGTATTATAACTCTTACAACCACAAATGTTATTAATAGCTAATACTCAATATAAAAACACTGTCATTTGTTAATTAGAAAACTTACATTCAAATATGTATATGTTAACCATGCGATTTGGTTGCATTAACAGGTAAACAGGTCCACACACACAGTTAGCGATGATTTTCACACTGGATCATGAAATGCAGGCACGATAAAAGGTGAGCATCATATAACTATTTAACAGAAAGACTGGCTTTTATTTAATCAAATATTTTACAACCATATGCCAAATCCTAGACCCACATATCACAAATGTACTCAAAATTCACCACACATACATGACTGCAAATAGAAAGACCAACATACAGAGGACATCACCACGACAATCGGAATCAACCATCAGTACACACACGCTTACCAATCCATTGAGCCCCTAAGCTTTTCCATAAACAAATCATTGTTACGAAAGTTTAGTTCCAGTTCAGCTGTCTGAATACGCATTTGCATAAGCTTTTGTTCATCTCTTTCCTGTATTTCTCTTAATTATTCTGCGGTTTTCTGAGAATAAACATTCCCAACTGTTTCCAACTCTTGAATAAAACCAAGCCTCTCACGAGTGACACTAACCAACGTAGCACACAGGCCATTCATTTGCTGTGTCATTTGAATATCTTGGCCTGCAGCTTGGCGACAGTACAACACCAGCATATCAGACCAGTTATTCGAGTTTGCTTCACTTCTAAGCCTATCACACTTAGGCCGCCTAGACATTATGTTTACTTCCTTTTTTATTACAAGTTATGACCAAATAGATGTCCAGTTAGCCTCTCTTAAATAGCAAAAACAAGGCTATATATTTTGCATAATGACAACCACAATACTGATACGTATAAAACATAATTACACATTGAACACTATTTTCATAAAAAACAAAAGACAGAGAATCAGCACTGTTGTTTTCAGACCTCTACTTTATTTGCTTGGATGGTATCTAGCACAAATAATTCATGCATATCTTTTCTTATACGTTTTCATTAATACATTATTTGGCAATATCATCTTATATCCAAAAACTAGATGATGGATAATCTGTAAAGGAAAAACTCTTTGAAGATCCCAAAAAGAGATATATCATATGTATTTCAATAAGTATGATGAAATAGGAATATATAAAAGCACAATCTGCTGATTAGCTTATTTTACTCTATTTTAAGCAAATCCGAGTAGCAATTTTTCAGTTATATGACAATGCAATATAGAGAAAAAAGATAATTGAAACGGAAAAAAGAGAGTAGCATACATTCATCTTTACGTTCAATTCAATCAATGTAGGATAAATGCTTATTGAGTTCTGCCGAGAAGATCCGACGCCGTTTTTTGTCATGTGTGCTTTTACATATCCAACTAACTTAACAACAGCACATATACCAAATTTTTTTTACACATACTTCTCCTCCGCAGATGAAAAAAACTTTTGCTCACATACGCTACTATTAATATATGCATTTTAGTTATACAATACATGACATTATCATTTCATAACTAAAAGCCAACTTTCATACAATTTGCATATATGTCCTTTTGGTTCATTGCAAAGATTGGACTGTGTTGCCATATATTTTTTTACATATGCTCATTTGTTTGCTTCTTCTCAATATTGCAGCAACACAGACATGCATGCATGTGTCGTTAGAGGCTCTTTCTACTTTGTTGCTTGAAGACAATAAAGAAAGATATGGAGCAGATCATGTTTCAGAAGGTATAATCTTAATCTATCTTTTATGTTCAGCTATATAATAAACTTTATATATGCACTTCTAAACCAGCACCACAAATCTACACTTTACCAACGTAGCCTAACGAGTCACAAAAAAAAAGATCACTAATATGATCCGTAGTCATCCTAAAAATACTTTGCAAACTTCAAATGGTTACACAAACTGATACAAACATCCTTTTATCTAACTGATAAGCATGGTCTTAAATGTTACATTCAAATCTATGTTTTATATCATAAGCCTATTGCTGTATTCTAAAACCAAATATGAGGCCATGGTAAATCTTAGCACCGAAATTTATAAATTAACTTAAAGTTATTCTGCAAACTTATATGTAGCTAAAGTTTATTAACGGTTTATAATTAGCCACATGTAAATTTGGTTAGAAAATGATTGCTATAAATTAATTTGCTGATTTTTGTGAACCAGCTTCGATTACTGCCTTTAAAAAATAGTACCATGTCTTTGATATGTATTACTCTTTTTCAATCTATGTTGATCCCAGTTGAGCAAACGATCCTTTATAGAAACTGACTTAAAAAAGACTTATTAAATATTACGCGGAATTTAATACTTAATCTTAAGAAGAAGAACAATAAACATTCAACACCTCAATATTATTATTAATACGAATACTCTAACCAGTATTAGGGTTTTACAACCTTGAAGTGTAACGACCTTAGATATAGCAAAAACACACGTATATCTAATCTAACCTAGGACCTCCTTTTATAGGCTAAGGAGTCCTTTACATAATACAATACGTAACCTACAAGATAAATATCTTTTCCATATTTATCTAATACAAAATATTAAACCAACTAAACAACACTAGCAGTGTTTACAATACAATAGCAGTGGTTTCACATTACTACTAGCCGCGGTTTAACTTCAGCAGTGGATTCATTCTTCTGTCAGTGGTTTCATTAGCTCTGCCCGTGGTTCCAACACTTAAAATAATTCATGATCCGAGGAACCTAAAACCCAACAATCCTCCCCTAAACTTGATACATTCAAATAGAATTCTCAAGTTTCTTTTAAACTCAAAACACCTGAATTAGAGGATGTATCCAAACACTTACCAGTTTTAAGAATTTGCTCATACTTTAGCAACAAACTATATGCTTGATCATCATAGGGCTTCAGATCTCTAAACCACTGGGCTTTACCATCCGAGCAATAACCCCTGGATAATTGTTCAGTTGAGGATAACCACCTTCTACAAGCATATGAATAACTTCTCCAGAAACAGTTAAGACATGAACTCCACAAGATTGATATAAAAACCATCTTGTTACTTGACCATTGTAGAGTCCTTTCCATTCAGGTTCATCATGAGTAGGTTCAAACAAGATCTTCAAGTGATGATAAACCATGCTCTCATGATAGTCATCTGGATGTACATCACCAAATTTATTCTTGTAAAGCTTCCAGAGATTCATCAAATCATCTCTATCCAGATATTGAAACATCTGTGAAAATTTCTCAAACTCAGAAACTTCAATACTGACTCTTTGAATTTTCCAACATCCTTCACTTCCATTAAGCTCAAATGTATAAGAAATAATTTGATTACCATCTGCATTCACTTCTTTCATTCTTTTAGAACCGGATGTCTCCGAATCTCGAGTTTCTCTTTTGACTACTTTTAATCCACTCTTCTTCTCTTCGAATTCATTGGAATAAAATCATCATTGTTAATCCTCATACACATCAGATAAAGCTCATGAATTCTTTCAAATGAACATTTATCGAGATTTTCGGAATATGTATACCAATTCTTTATAATCTTCATCGTCACATTTCTCATCTCACCTTTTGTAGGAGCCTTCTTCCTTTGAACTTGTTTGTTCTCCTTACTGATCCTCCTTGCCCATTCACCCAAAATTCTAGCTCTTTCATCAACAGATAACAATGCCCATTCTTGAGTAGTATACTCATTCTGTATGTTATTAGAAGCTTGAAGATAGTTTTGTATTTCATTCCATTCAACTAGCCATTTCTGAGTAGCCTCCTCTTCTTCTTGCTTCTCTTTTTCTAAAGCTGCTTTTTCTTCAGCTAGCAGTCTTCTTGTATACTCTTCATCATAAGCAATCTGTTCTTGTTTATTTTTAAACTTCAAAGTTGGTTCAGCAATATCTTTTCCCTTTCCTATGTCTGATTGAACTACCTTCTTCATTAAAGGTTCACCAATTGTCAAACTTTTCCCTAAGGGTTTAGGTGCAGTAGATTTAAGAGATAATGGAACAGGTGCAATGATGGGTGTAGGGTTAGTTGAGGTTTTGCTTAGATTGATCAATGTACTTGCAACTTCCTTCTCAACTTCTTTTGATTTAGGTGGTGATACAGAGGTGGTTGTGACAATTGTAGAAGTGGTTATGATAGCAGTGAGTAAGTTAAAGTGGGAGTAGTTATGGTTACCTTATCTGAAGCTGCAAGAGTGGTTTCAATAAAATTAGCCCTGGTTGCAGACACACTGTCAGTGGTTGTGTCCTGCACCACCTCATCTTCTACCATAGTCTTCAAACTTTTAAGAACAGCTTCATTCCCATCTTTATCAGATACCACAAATTGTTCTGCTTGATCTCCACTATCCACATCCTCATCCATATGCACATCTACAACCTCCCCTGAATTTATGCCTTTACCCCTCCCCTGTTTGGGTACATCCTCCACATTCACAGCTGGAGAGGCGTCCACATTCTTTTTCAAATTTCTCACTTTTCTTAAAACAACAACCCTAGGTCTCCTCACCTTCTCCATTAAAAATATCCTATGCTTCAGCCTCCTAATCTCTTTACCCTGAAACACAGCCAATTCTTGAAGACTTGAGATTGTATCCTCCATTTTGGTACATCTAGCCGTCAATTCATTTAAATGTTCAAGAATATCCTCCCCACTTCGACCTGTGTTAACTGGTCCGAGAGGTGGTTCATTGAAAAAGTCATCATGTACCAGGTTAGAATCCATCAATTCATGTTCATGTTCCAAACTATCCTCATCACTTCGAAATGTGTTAATGCTTCTGAGGTGAATCCTTGGATAAAGTAAACATAGCATCGACCTTTTCGATCATATATGCACCCGAGTGAGCCAGGTTGGCTAGGGATTCCTCCATCTGTGTTAAGTTCCAAGGAACTCTCCACAGTAGGAGTTGCCAAAGGTTGGGTCTTAATGATGTTTCCATTGTCCTGACCAGCTACTAAGCATGAATCAGTAGTGGAAGCCCTTCCAATCATGTCACCTCCACAACTTGTGACAGCCTCATGAACAACACCACTAACACCAGCCTAAGGTAGCTTGGTGCCCTTCCTCCTCCTAGTCCAGAAAATGGGTTTAACAGTAGTTTGAGTTTGACTAGCAGTGAGTTCAGTTGCACTAGCAGTGGGTTGTGATTCAGTAGCAGTGGGTTCAAGTGTACTAGCAGTGGGTTCAGGTTCTATGGATTAGGATTCAAGACTTTCATCAAACTTAGAAATAGCAGGCAAATTAACCATATGGGGGAACTAGGGAACATCTCTTATTTGAAAATCAGGGTTTTGATTTCTCATATGTGCAAAAACCTTAGGAAGCATATAATGTACCTCATACTCCCTAGTATGCTCAACAGGTTCGTCTATTTGACTTTCCACAATAAGTTGCACAAACCTTGGATATAAGTAATACTTACCCTTCTTCCTAATGTTCTACACAAGTCCTTCATAAAGCATTCTAGACCAATTAAATTTCCTCCCCTCAGATAGACATATGATAGCAGTAGCAATTTTGGAGGGAAAGTCATCAAATCCAGTGGTCTTATTACTCATACACATCAACAAGGTATGAATAAAAAACTTCCATTGTTGAGAAAACATTCCTTTAAAAAAATTTACCTTATCATCCCTTCTAGTATATCCTAGCCTCTCTAAACCTTCAAAGATCTCAGCATCAGAAAGGTTAACTATACCATCAGCATCATCCAACTTCAAAACACCTCTAATGATTTCCTCATCAACCAAAATCGCATTCTCATCCACAACAGTACTAAAAACTTCGACCCCATCTATCTCCTCAAGCTTAGCATTTCCCCAGAATTGATGTACATAAGCCTTAAGGATGGTGGGTGCTACAGTCAAGGCAAAGTGAATAGGACTATGAACAAGGAAATCAATCATTTCATGAAAACCTTCGGATCGATTTTTTTTACCAGATTAGCAACTAGGTTATGGGTTTTGGAGTATTGATTCGGCATGGTGATGGGTGATGTTAATGATGTGGGATTTGTTAATTAAACAGATGGAAGTGGTTTGGGTTTATGTAAAGCGCCAATTGGAAGTGATTTGAAGATCAATTAAATGATCTTTCTGTGATTTGGGGATATAAATGCGTTTGCACCAAAGTTACCAAACAGCCCCTCAAGTATCCAAAAACATAAATATGCTAGCAGTGAATTGAAAACCACTAGCAGTGGTTTGAAAGACTCTAGCAGTGGATACAGTATCAACTCCAATTGTTTTGACCAAGAGTTACAGCAACCAAATCTTTGCCAATAATAGTGATATCAGACCAAAATATGAAGGATTACATCAATTAATTTTTTTTAAACACTATCACTAATCAGCAAAAACTCCAAAAGCTCCAATGTGTACAACAATCCTTCAAACCTGCATATCACAAACATAAACCAAACACTAAAAAGATGGTTAAGATTAGCAGTGGTTAGATAGAACAAGAAGTGGTTCCATATACTTAGCAGTGGGTAGCCAACAGTGCTAAATTCTAAGTCAATATGGTCTACTTCTGTAATTAAATCGTTTCCCAAAGTCAAAAGACTTCATTTACTCCTCAACCACTTACACCTTCCCATAATTAAATTCCTGATTCCATCTTAACCTCTATTTAATAACATTAGACTCACATACATCCAACACACCAACACTTCTTTCCTCCTGAAATCTCTTAAAATCTGCTTTACCAAAAATCACCATGAGCCATTCCAACCCAATCAACATCTCATCAGACAGCTCTTTTTCAGATAACATTTGGGATGATGATGCTTGGCATTATGTTCTTAACAATCCAGGTAAAACTAAGAGAGAGGTGTTTGCAGAGGTTTCATCAAGAAAGAGAAACCATGTGTCCATGAGCACTACTCCTTCATCTGCTGGTCCATCAACACTTCAACCACTCCCACAAGATGCCATCATCAAGGAAGATAGCTCTGACTCCATGTCAAGCTACATTTCACCATATGAAAGCACAGATGATGACACTTCTTCAAGAGTCTTGGTTGTCCCTCCCCTTGCTGATGTACTCCCAACTGAAGAGCTCCAAGCACCACCAGCAAGAGCATTGTTAACAGCACCACCTCCAAAGGGTCCTTCATCATCCTCACCACCTGTTAGAGGAAAAGTGTTTGGGCTTGCTTGCCCAAAGGTGTGGAGGGTGATTGATAAGCGTGGGGCACCTAAAGTGATGCCTGAGTGGGCCTTTCCAAGGAAGCGTTAGGAGGGTGGGGGGCTAGTTGTGAAGCTGGTTGTCTTTGTTGGTAGTTGTTGGCATGTTGTGATGTATTTTCCTGGTAGCTTGTAGACATGGTTGTAATCACTGCATGTATGCAGTTTATAATATATGAATAACAGAACCATGTCTTTCCTTTTAAGTCTCTTGCATCATTGAAACAGTGATTAACTTCCATATCTCTGCAAAATGGTTAATGGGAACACAAAGAAACAAACAGTGGTAGAACAAAACTAACAGTGGTTAGAACAAAGATAGCAACACTAAGATCACCTAATAACAGTACAATACTTATACAAAATTTTACAAAACAAGTTGAGATTTAGAGATTAAGCATTCCAATACTAACTACAAGGTACTGAAACCTTCCCACATCAAAAGCTTTAGTGAGAAGATCAGCAACATTTAAATCAAGTATGGATTTTTACCATTTGAATCAACCTTTTCTCATTACAATCTCTAATAAAATGATGCCTTATCTCAATATGTTTAGTTCTAGAATATAAAACAGGATTTTTAATTATGCAAATTGTGCTGTTATTATCAATGTAAATCTTAGTATGCATAAAATTGTACCCAAAATCCAAACAATTGATTCGAATCCAAAGAACTTGACCACATCAACTAAAGCACCACATATTCAGCTTCGGTTGTAGAATTTGCCACTATTTTTGCTTTTACACGCCATGAAATTAGTCTGCTTTCCAAAAACTGACATCCTCCAGTTGTAGATTTTATATCCAAACTAGCACCAGCATAATCACTATCTGTATAGGCCACCAAATCAAAAGGTGAATCCTTAGAATACTAAAGGCCCAATTTAGGGTGACCTTTAAGGTATCTAAAAATTCTCTTAACAACATTAATATGTGATGTATTGGGTGTGACTTGAAATCTTGAACACACACATACTGAGAACATTATATCTGGTCTAGATGCAGTGAGATACATCAAGGATCCAATCATAGACCTATAAAACTTCAAATCAACTTTGGGACTTCCATCATCTGGTAGCAGTAGTTTCTGAGTCTCCATAGGTGTACTAGCACTCTTCACATCCTGAAACCCAAACTTCTTCAAAATATCTGCTACATACTTGTCTTGACTAATGAAAATACCATCAGTCCTTTGTTGAACCTGTAGCCCCAAAAAGAAAGTGAGTTCTCCTATAGAACTCATCTGAAACTTATCATGCATAAGTTTCTCAAAATCCTCGCATAGCTCCTTATTTGTTGAGCCAAAGATGATGTCATCTACATAGACCTAAACCAGTAAAATATCATCTTTGTGCTTCCTAATGAACAAAGTCTTATCAATTAACCCTCTTTTGAAGCCATTGTCCATCAAATAAGTAGACAGGCACTCATAGCATGCCCTAGGAGCTTGATGCAACCCATACATAGCCTTCTTCACCCTGTAAACCTTGTCAGGATGATTAGGATCTTCAAAACCAGGAGGTTGACAAACATAAACCTCCTCATCAATTGTACCATACAGAAATGCACTCTTGACATCCATCTGATACACCACAAAATTTTTGAATGAAGCATATGCTAAAAATAATCTAATAGCCTCAACTCTTGCAACTGGAGCAAACACTTCATCATAATCCAAGCCTTCAGTTTATGTGTATCCTTGAGCAACCAGCCTTGATGTGTTCCGTACCACTATCCCTCTTTCATCCCTCTTATTTCTGAACACCCATTTTGTCCCAATTGCCCTCTTTCCATTAGGAAGGTCAACCAATGTCCAAACCTCTTGAAGCTTAAACTGTAGAAGCTCCTCTTGCATTGATTCAACCCAACCTTCTTCAGACAAAGCTTCTTCAACTCTCTTGGGCTCCTTTTGAGACAGAAAACAAGCAAACATGCAATTTTGCAGATCTTTGTGACTATTTCTTTTGTGAAGTGACCTTGCAAAGAAACCTTGTTCAGGAAAGTTTTTAGTGTTCTGAACCTTGCTTCTTGTTTGAACTAGTGTATTCAAATTTCCAAGTATTTGATCCTTGGGATGAATCTTATGAATCCTTGTGGTAGTGATTAGAATTTCATGAATGACAGTTTCCAAATTAGTAAAATCAGCATTGAAGAAATCATCCATGTCTTCATCATCAGTATGAATATCGATCTCTTCCAAAGCAGGCATATCAGGATCATGTGGATACTCCTCTTCACCAAATAATGGCTTTGCAGTTGGTCCAAAGTAAGTACTATCATCAGTACTTGCAGCCGGGGTTTCACTTGTACTCGCAGTGGTAAAAGTTGGCTTAGCAGTGCTTTCATTATACCTAGCCGTGCTTTCATTTGGCTTAGCAGTGCTTTCAGAATGCCTTTTCTTCCTTTCAATTTCTTCTACTGACACTGAATTATCTTTCAACAACTCATCCTTATCTTGATGATGATCAACTTTGCTTCCAGAATTCAAGACATCATCAGTGGGACCTTGCTTATTAATGATGGGTGAGACAGAACCAACTTTCCACTTTTCAACCAAATAGAACTCCTTCGGAGAATCAGCTTCCTTAGAAATTGTTTCTGCATCAGAATCCTTTTGTGTACCTGCATTAACATTAGTGGAAGTTCCTGCAATGATAGGCTCATAATTCATAGATTTGGTTAGCATATCAATGTTAAACAGCCAGTCTGGTCCTTTGGTCTCAACACTATGAGTCTCTTCACTAAACTTAACATGTAAGTTTTCTTCAACAATCCTAGTCCTCCTATTGTATACTCTAAAGGCTTTACTATTAGAAGAATAGCCTAAAAAGTATCCATCATCTGCTTTTTCTTGAAACTTACCTAGGTAGTCTATGGTATTCAAGATAGTAACAGGACACCCAAAAGGTTTTAGGAATGCAATCATTGGCTTCCTATCATGTAACAACTCATAGGGGTCTTGTTATGAGGCTTCACTACCTTACTTCTATTCTGCACATAACATGCTGCCTCTGACTTCAGCCCAAAAGGTAGTTGGTAACTTAGATTCAGACAACATTGTCCTAGCAGCCTCAATTAGTGTCCTATTTTTCCTTTCAGCTACACCATTCTTTTGTGGTGTTCTAGCAACACTAAACTGTCTTTCTATACCCTTAGCTACACTGATTCATCACATGATTCTTAAACTCAGTTCCATTATCACATCTGATTACTTTGACCTTATGGTTTACTAGATTTTCTATCTTAGTAATGAAACTCTTGAGGATCTCACTAGTTTCACTCTTAGCAGCCAACAAGTATACCCAGGAAAATCTACTATAATCATCAGTGATAACTAGGCAGTACTGCTTATGATTCAAATTTTTAACAAAGGTAGGTCCAAATAAGTCCATATGAAGCATAAACAGTGATTGTGTGATGGTGTTAATAGTTTTGGACTTACAAGAAGCTCTATGTTGTTTTCCTTTTTGACAAGCCACACAAAGTTCCTTACACTCAAAAACCTTTGAAGGTAACCCTCTCACTAAGTTTCCTTTGACCAGTTTATTGATTGTCTTGTAAATTAAGGTGACCTAGCCTTCTATGCCACAATTTTGACTCATCAACTGATGCCTTAGCAAATAAACAGGTTAAGGACCTATTAGGAATTACATCTTTAAGATCAAAACAATATATGTTCTCTTTCCTAGGTATCCTTAACTGCACAAATTTCTCATTAGGCATTTTATAATCAGATGACAATACCACACACTCAGTTTCCCCAAAAATACCCAGTTTTTCTTATCACACATTTGAGAAACACTGAATAAATTGTACTTTAACCCTGTTCTGATTGTGCCTCTGCCAAGTATCTTTCCTCCCTTTCGATCATTGCCAAATGCTACATATCCTCCATCAAAAGCTTCAAAATCCTCCAGGTTGCTCTCATCCCAAGTCGTGTGCCCAGAGCAACCATTATCAAAAATTCCTTTGTCTTTTAGCTCATCTTGTAGATTGCCCTGCACATGAATTTAAACAAGTTAGTTCCTTTTGTGGACCCAAGCCAATACTGACTTGGGTCTGCCTGTGCATCAACATAATCAAATTTCTTTAGGTCCATTGATGCACAGTTGACATGATGTAAAACCTTGGTCTTAGGCTTCCATTGCCACTAGCCGAGGCCTTAACAACATAAAAATGGTTTCCAACTACTATGTCAGTTATCACCTTTGGAATTTTTAAAACTTCTTTTGTATCAGTGGTGATATTTTTCTTAGCAGTGTTTACCTTTTGCGTAGCGGTGGTTGGAACCCATTTGGGTGCAGCAGTAATTATTGATTTTGTTTTACCATTCCTCATTAACACTGCCCTAGGAACCATATTATTGTTAGGATGAGGGATTGTTTTCTTTGAAAAGTTTTGATGATTTACCCTCGTCCAATGATTCCAAACTTGTGGTTGAGTTTTGTAACAGTTTCTCTGTAAGTGCTCAAAACTACCACATGCAAAACAAGCCTTCTTAACACATTGAAACTCATATCCTAATCTGTTTGAAATTAGTCCATTGAAGTTTCTTTGATTTCCCCTAGGTATATATCTTTTCATCTGCTCTAGGTATCTCCTTGTAGTCTACAACTCTTAGAAACAAATCTAGGCACAAGGTTGGCTTGTTCGAATCAACTTTATTTTCATTTTCTATCTTTTCAGAGATGATTTCAGATCTATCTTCCCGAATCGATTCCCAATCTTCAATATGGGAGCATCGATTTATCAACCTATCTTAGTTGTTTCAGCTTACTAATCTCTTCTCAGTTTGTTAAAACTGAATTTACTACTAAATGAGTTCTTTTGTAGGTGCATGCTTCATTAGAGAGGGTGGTGGCATATTGTTGTATCCAAGACCAGTACCCTCCTTGAATAATTTTTGACCAATTGGCTTATTAACTAGATCAGAAGCATATTGTGTTTTAGCAACCCTAACAACATGTTTTTTTTTTTCTACTATGGCTTCTTGTTTTACACTTTCTGCCTCTTCCAATTTCTCTTTAAGCACTTTTATTTCTCTGTCCCTAAGATCAATTTCACCACTTAGTATGTTTATTTTATCTACATACTCAAACTCACATTTGATACAAAACTTAAGTTTCTCTTCAACACTCTCAAGACCAACTTTATAACCTAAGTTATCTAGTGAAAGTCTTTCTACTTCTTTTCTTAAACTCTCAATAATAGCTTTTTGAGATTCTAAGTTATCTTGACATGACTTATAAGAACAAGTAGAATTTTTAGAATCATTAGATACATCGGAATCTGAACCGAAGATGAAGATTCATAAGCCATAAGAGCAAAGTTATGCTCTTTAGAAGCTTCACCGGCAAGAAAAGCGCATTGGGGCCTTCTTCAATTTGATCACTCCAATCATAATCACCAAATCCATCTTGAGCAACCAAAGCGAAGTAGGAACGGTTCTTCAGTGATCTCCTTGTAACCTTCACCAATCCTCTTGGGAGCTCTACATTCTCTAGCAAAGTGTCCCTTTTTCTTGCTGTTGAAACACTCCATCTTGCTCTTGTCAAATCCAGCTCTCCTTTGACCATCATACTTAACTTGTCGACCAATTATTTTCAAAAACTTCCTTGCTTGGAGAGTCAACATTGCCATTTGCCATTGAAGATTTATCTCTTCAAGATCATCAGGATCGATTTGAGCTAAATCTTGATTCAAAACAGTAACACTGGTTGTTAAATCAGCCAAAAAAGCACAAATTGCACCATCACTAACATTATCACTAACAGTGGTATTGTTAGCAATGGCCGTGGTTATTCCATAGGCAACAGTGGATACATCCTGTGAGCTCTTGTGATTGGTGGAAAGAAAAGAAATGTTTTGATTAGTTGAAGATGCACCAGCAATGTTGTTCTCAGACTCATAAACCTTCAAGTTGTTGTAGAGATTGTCCAGAGTCATCTTTTCAAAGTCATCCTTATTTCTCCACACAACTGTATGCACCCATTCGGTGATAAACTTCGATGAACTTCAAATTGATATCTTCTGAGCAACTTTGTAGTCCACCAACTTCAGATGACTGATCGACTTTTGAAGTCGGTTGTAGGTGCCATCAAGACTTTCTCCACTTAATGCGTGAAGTTTTCAAGTGATGCTTGAGCATATTCTTCCTAGATTTTCTGGTAGCTTCATTACCAGCAATCCTTGTTTCAATAGCATCCATCAACTCCTTTGCTGTCTCATATTGTTCAAAATCCAAAGAATACTCATTAGGTATTCCCATACTGAGAATACTATGAGCCTTAATCTCCAATTTTCTCTGAGCCTTGTCAGTTTCACTCTTGATAGCAAGAGGTTTTCCATCGGGACCCAAAGATGGTAGCTTATCACCGCTTCTACAACATCCCGGATGTTGTAATCAATCATGCGAATGTATTGCCTCATTCGCATTCTCCAAACTTGGTACTCACCATGCTTGAGCATGGGCACCTTTGATGCAGTAACCATGTGAGTTTCGTCAGACATCTTAACTTACTTGAATAGAACTTAACTAAACTTCTTCTTGGTTTCAGTTTCTAGATCACAAGCTCTGATACCACTTGTTGATCCCAGTTGAGCAAACGATCCTTTATAGAAACTGACTTAACAAAGACTTATTAAATATTACGCGGAATTTAATACTTAATCTTAAGAAGAAGAACAATAAACATTCAACACCTCAATATTATTTACAACCTTGAAGTGTAACGACCTTAGATATAGCAAAAACACACGTATATCTAATCTAACCTAGGACCTCCTTTTATAGGCTAAGGAGTCCTTTACATAATATAATACGTAACCTACAAGATAAATATCTTTTCCATATTTATCTAATACAAAATATTAAACCAACTAAAC
This sequence comes from Chrysanthemum makinoi, assembly GCA_910596185.1. NCBI lineage: Eukaryota > Viridiplantae > Streptophyta > Magnoliopsida > Asterales > Asteraceae > Chrysanthemum > Chrysanthemum makinoi. Next base: position 106,760,034 of record OU343222.1, on the reverse strand, counting down.
AACACAAGCAGTGTTTACAATACAATAGCAGTGGTTTCACATTACTACTAGCCGCGGTTTAACTTCAGCAGTGGATTCATTCTTCTGTCAGTGGTTTCATTAGCTCTGTCTGTGGTTCAAACACTTAGAATAATTCATGATCTGAGGAACCTAAAACCCAACAATGTATTCACCACATTCTGTTCTCATGCTTAAGTTACGCATACCGCTAACTATACAATCAACTAGCTATGGAACAAACCAAAGGCTACCAAGATCGGTTTGGCACTACGTGACTACAACATACCTATACGAAGACGGCAATCTACACCATATATCAAAGAAATGTATGTTCTAAAACAAATAATATTTTACCATAAACATATGATTCATTACGCACTGAATAACTAAAAAAAACATAAAATAAAAACAAGGATGTTCAAAGATACAGAACCATAGACATTACCAAGTCTGCTTAAACCCAAAACAAGACTACCTATTCACATAACAAGACTACCCATCGACAAGACTGCTTAAACCCAAAAGCTATTCCAGAAAAACCAAGATAAACCGGATCAGTACACCATGCCCTTTAGCTTCTATATGAACAACAGAAGCTCATGTGCTCGCTTCTGTTTGTTCAGAAGCTCCTGTGCTCGCTTCTGTTTGTTCATAACCTTAACCAATATCGTTGCGGCTTCCGTCAGATCTTCAGTTTGCAGCTTGGTTAGTTCTGAAATGCTTTGCACACAAGAGTCAAATGGGTATAGAAGCTCCAGTTCTCCAATAACATAATCCCTCTCGGCTACACGAGCTCTGATCTCTTGCGCCTTCTTCATAAGCTCTCCTTCGTCCATCATCACAACACTGACCTCCCTTCGAAACCGGACAATCATCATGTCCCTGACCAGACTAGACCCTGCAACACTAGCGAGTTCGTCACAAAATGGCATGGGTGTTTTTATCTTTTTACCTGTTTTCTTTTCTATGTTCTTGGTTTTTTTCAGCTTTGGTTCTAAAGTAAAACTGATTTAGTGTGTGTGTATTTTAAAGGGAGATTTACTTTAAGTAAATGAAATAATTACTCTAGCTTATTATACACACTTGATTAGTACCTTGATTTGACAGCCACCCTATAGCCACCAAGCTTTCACACACTTGCCTTTTTTTTTATTTAATTTTTTTTTTTATTTTTTCGCATACAATTCCCTATAATTCTCAGGAATAAAATTATTTCTGTATATATGAAACCAGTCGGAAAAAAAAATGTAAACATGACAACTCCTGAATTTACCTTTTTTTTTTACTAACACTTATTCGTGTTCTATACTTGCTTACAATATATAATTTTTTTTTTTTTTTTTTATTATTATTTTTTCCTTGAATGCTGCAGGTTCTGTTTTTTCCCATAAGGATACAAGGAGAGGGAACATGCCATAAAATTATTCTAAACGTTTTTACATTGAAAATAGTTCGATAGGAATATTGTACATTTGTTTTACCCGTTGTGTGTTGCTGTTAGCATAAACCGCGAAAATGGTTGCACAAACATTGCAACAATCGCTATATATACATCGTTAAGTTGGCTTCGCTTTCATATATCAGTAAAAATGACACATTATCTTCAGTTTGTTATATGAACTGATTGCAATGTGACAAAGTAGTACTATTTATTTGTGTAGGTAACATTAAGTATAACTAAAGAATACACATCCCTTAATAGTACGAAGAAGGTGACAACTAATACACAAGTTAAAAGCGTGATTGATTCTAATGTGGATTTTAAAAGGTTGAGAATCCGGTCAATTTGTTTAAATGAGATACACCTTGATTATAAAAAAAAACACGACACTAATCGTTATAAAACAAAAAATATACTAGAACTAAACTAGGATTAAAAAGATAATAACAGTTCAGAAACTACTCGTGTGATAAAACTTCGTCACTCAGACCTAAACACCACCAAGTCGCTGTCGGTGGCATAACCTAGTGGAACAACTCTGTAAAAACAAGAAACTATAATGAGATGCATGGACTATGTATTTTAATCTGATTAAGGTGGGAAGTATGTTTCATTTTTTTTATAGTTTTAGTTCAACATCACTTTTTGTCAGTTCTAAAATGCAAAAACGAGTGGGATATATGCTTCAGTATATTGTAGTTACCTTACATTTCAAGAAATCTTGATATGATCAACATGTTGCACGTCTCTACTTTTCGTTTACCTAACCTAATAAAATGACATTGCAATATCACTAACATCATCAATGTACTATATATAAACCTCGTAGATATGACTTTACAGAAACAAAAACAAAAGATCCAACCTCAGCCGGAAACTGAGAGAGATAGAGAAAGAATGGCGAATTGGGCTCGTTCTATGGTGGTAGTTCTAGTTGTGGTACTCTTGTTTCCAACTATGGTTAAGCCAAAAGTTTGGCATTACAAATTCAATGTAAGACCGTTTCTAGTTACTAGTTTGGAGCCTTGGTGCATCATGGTCATTAAGTCTAATGATTTACTAATTTGCAGGTTGTGATGAAGAACTTTACTAGGTTGTGTGAAACCAAACCTATTGTTACTGTAAATGGAAAGTTTCCTGGGCCGACTTTGTATGCGAGGGAAGGAGATCAAGTTGCTGTTCAACTAGTGAACAACGTATCATACAACATTACAATCCATTGGTATAATTCAAGTACAGTATAAGTTTATAAAATTTCATGCTTTATAAGTTGGATACAGCAGATATATATTTAATGACACATATGCTAAATGACTTGGTTAAAATATTTCATGTCACCAATATCTTCAATTCATCCAATACTATCGTTTTCCATGTCGTGGAGGTGATGTATGTGTGTATTAACATGGCATGCACATATGGACATGCATACAAGCTAATTTCTTATTACTTATCATATGTTTGATCCTTGCAATTTTCAGGCATGGAATCCGGCAACTACGAAGTGGGTGGTCAGATGGTCCAGCGTATGTAACTCAATGCCCGATACAAACTGGGGAAAGCTATCTTTACAAGTTTAACATTACGGGACAAAGGGGGACACTTTTATGGCATGCACATATTACATGGTTAAGGGCCACGGTGCATGGAGCTATTGTCCTTAAGCCTAAACACGAAGTTCCTTACCCCTTTCCTAAGCCAGATCATGAAAAGATCATCATTCTCGGTAAGACTTGATCTTAATTCATCATTTGTAGCGCTTTTAAGATAACTACGTGATTTCTCTCTATTTATCGGTAGGTGAATGGTGGAAATCGGATGTGGATGATGTGATGAACCAGTGGATACAAACTGGTCTGCCGCCTAATGTATCCGATGCACACACCATCAATGGCTACCCGGGTCCGGTTCCTAATTGCAAAACTTCTACAGGTAACTACGTACTATATACATATGGTTTGCACTCTGATATTGATTATTGCATACCACATAATCAATAAAAACACAACTCCAAACACCTATAAAGCAATGAAAATGGGATACTAATTCAGAAGCTTTTCAGGATACACGTTACATGTTGAAGCCGGAAAAACATACTTACTACGTATAATCAACGCTGCGCTAAATGAAGAGTTCTTTTTCAAGATTGCAAATCATAAATTCACGGTCGTTGAAGTTGACGCTTGTTACGTAAAGCCATTCGAAACAGATACAATCTATATCGCTCCAGGCCAAACCACAAACGCCCTTTTAACTGCAGACCAGGAATCTGGCAAGTACTTGATGGCGATTTCACCTTTCATGGACACCACTGTGGCAATTGACAACCAAACTGCAATATCTACCCTACGCTACAAAAGCACCAAACCGTTCACACCAATTACCCTCACTGCCCTTCCGGCGAAAAATGCCACACCAGCAACAAATTCCTTCATCGAGTCTCTTAAAAGCCTCAATTCCCCTAAGTACCCTGCAATGGTCCCATTAGACATCGATCATTCGTTAGTCTTTGTGGTTGGTGTTGGAGTGAACCCGTGTGCTACTTGTGTAAACGGAAGCAGAGTTATAGCGGGCATCAATAATGTCACATTTACGATGCCCACCACAGCTATGCTTCAAGCACATTATTATAACATAAATGGTGTTTTCACTGATGATTTTCCTGGAAATCCGGTAACACCTTACAACTACACAGGTAATAATACGTTAACAAACATGCAAAATAACAATGGGACTAAAGTGTACCGGTTGGCATATAATTCTACTGTTCAAGTTGTTATTCAAGGTAACAGTGTTATAGCACCAGAAAGCCACCCTATACATCTTCATGGGTTTAATTTTTTCGTGGTTGGAAAGGGAATAGGAAATTATGATCCGGTGAATGATCCAAAAAAGTTCAATTTAGTTGATCCTGTCGAGAGAAACACTATCAATGTACCTACGGCTGGATGGACTGCTATTAGATTCCAGGCTGATAATCCAGGTAAACACCATATATCGTCTATAAAGTATTTTCCACATGCAAATGACACATTATATAAAAAGGCAAATATTCACTCATCTATAACACCACCTAATATATCACAATTGTTTTTACCGAGTCTTGAAATCACGACTTGTTGGTTCATGTACCGCTGGGACAAAGGCCCTTTTAATTGGTAGGCAAATGATACTTCAAATAATCTCTTTTCGTGAATGGCAAACTCAAAAACCAATCTACTTCACACTTTTTCCTCTGTTGAGACTTAAACCCTCATAGCTAATAGTTACACGTCGATACCACTAAGCCAAACTCAAGTTTGTTTAAAACATGTATCGATCTGTAACGTTTTCAATTAGTTAGGTACGTACGTACCACTACTAATGTACATGCTACAGGTGTTTGGTTTTTACACTGTCATTTGGAAGTACACACTACATGGGGGCTAAAGATGGCGTTTTTAGTGGAAAATGGTAAAGGGCCAAACGAGTCTATTATACCACCTCCAAAGGATCTCCCGACATGCTAGTAAGCCAACAGTATTCGGCATTTTGTAAAAATCTACGAATTGCCCACAAAAGATCCATTGAAGTGTGGATAGATACAAACAACTATCAAGCTTCAGGCTACGTAGAATTCATTCAAGTGTGCATTTGAAAGAGAAATAAAGATGGAATCGGTAATTTAATGGTTTTGGTGTTTAATTATTGATTCTGCAAACACATAAGTTGTTGAAGATTTGTTTTGGTTGTGAGCATTGTATCTGTAGATGTCATGAGTTATTATGTAATTTAATAAATTTTATAAGATCAATCTGCATTAAGAAATGCAAAATATTTGTGAAAAACAAAATTGTGAAACGCGCCAGGTAGGGGTCGAACCTACGACTTTCTGCTTAGGAAACAGACGCTCTATCCACTGAGCTACAGGCGCTTTTGTTTCACCTAACATGTAGTTATTATATATACAGCTCTTCACTTTCTTTTATTAAATAGCCCGTTGCACTTTGTCACACATATTTTAGTTTTCCAGAAAATTTTTAATAACCAATGATCAGAATTGCACATATATATAGCAACAGTAAACATAAAAAGCAAATGCAATTACTCAAGTCCACAGCTGATCGATGTTCACAACAGAAACAGTAAAACACTAAAACAATAAAACTAGAACACACAATATTTCTTGGAATAAGCTCTCCAATTAATCAGAAAAAAGTATTACAGATAAAATATTGATGGTACAACAAACCTCGTTTGCTTATATAGGATGAAAAATATGTTCATGAAGTACTTATCTTAGTCGAATAAATTTCTAGAACTCTATATGTTTTTGTGAATCTACTTTTAGCACAATGCTTGTGAAGTACTTAGCTCAATAGAATTTAGACCAACAATCACCCCTAATTTCGACTCGAGATAAGGAGGTCGGTAACTCTTGCATTTCCTTGAACTTAATCCTGCGAGAGCTTATCGTCGTTGCAAATCACTCTCTTACAAACTCAACATTGTACTTGGTCTCTTTCAACACACTCTCGTATAAAATGATAACGTGTGTTTATATGCTTGCTTCTCCCGTGAAAGACTGGATTTTCATAAGTGCAATAGCCGATTTGTTGTCAACAAATAAGACCACCACCTTTCTTCCATTCTAGGTTTATTTCACTCAACAACCCACGTAACCATATCCCTTGACACGTGGCTGAGGTTGCAGCCATGAACTCGGCTTCACAAGACGATAGAGCCACCGTGTTTTGCTTTTGTGAGCACTAAGTGATAGGTGATTTACCTAGATAAAATACATGCCCAGTTGTGCTTCGACCATCATCTTGGTCCATAGCAAAACTACTATCACTAAACCCCACTAACTCCTTGGTCTTCTCTTGGTTGTATCGTATTCCAAAATTCAAACTACCTTGAATATACCTTAGTATTTGTTTCATACCGCTACATATGTGATTCTTTTGGTTCTTGCATATAACGACTAACCAAATCAACCGAATAAGATAAATCAGTCGAGTGTGTAGTTAAATATCTTAAACAACCAACTCGCTGTCTATACAAAGTTATCAACTGGTTTTCCTTCTTTATCCAAGCTTAACTTCATTCAGTTCTAATGGACATTGAGTAAATTCGGCATCCCAGCATCTTTCAAGATCTTCTTTGCATAGCTTTCTTGACTTATTGAGATACTCGAATCCTCTTGCTTTACTTCAATGCCAAGATATTCACTGTTTCGTGCTATGGATGGTGGAGAAATTGGTCCACATAGATGAATTATTGGCAACTTTTCAACCATGCCCTTCCTTGCCATTAATTCCATCGTCTCGAAATTAATGTGACCCATCCTAGCATGCCATAACCAAGCATTATCTTCCATCTTTGCTTTGAGACACACCGGACTTCCAACTTGAAGCTTAATCTTGTAAAGTCTATTACTTGTTCTAGGAACCTTCATCAAAAGCTTGCCATTTGAGTCACGCATAGTAAGAAGGTTACCTTTCATACGAATGTCACATCCGCCTTCGGTAGCTTGTCCAAGACTAATTATGTTGCTTTTAGGGTAGGTAGACTCCGTGATTAACCGTTGCTCACCCGCTTTCCCTTCAATGCATTATCGAACTTCCTTTTATCTCGATGCAAGAGTTATCACCAAACTTCACTCTCGGAGATATTCTCATTCAACTCAAACAGTATTCTCGAGATCCCCGTCATGTGATTACTTGCTCCATTATCCAAATACCAAGTGTCTTCCTCGCTTGGCTTAGTATTCAATTGGTTTGGGATAATCTTTTCTTCATTCAAGAAAACTACTTCTTGAACGCTTTTCATCATAAAAAGTGTTGGGTCATCATCATCCTCCGTTTGCAAAAGGTTTGATTCATGCTTTGTGTTCACTTCGTTCTTAGAAGCAAAGTGGACCATATTCATCACATCCAAGCATTGAATCTTTGAAAGATCTCGACTTTTGTTCTTCTTTTGCTCGTATTGCTCCGGAGTTGTTCGGTTGTGGTTATTAGACCACTATCATGAGAATTTGTTTTGAGAAGAATGCAAGTTTTGACCTTTATGCCACCAGCAGGAATTCCTTCCTCGACCTTTCTTATCATATCTTCTCCGAACATCAACATGCCTTGATCTTTGAAGGTCAACACCCTTCATTCTTCCTTCAAAGCTTTACCTTCCATTGCTTCTTGAAAAGACATAGTATTCAAGTCAGAAAATTGTTCTATTGAGGCAACAATTGCAACATACCTATCCGGAACGGATGCAAGTAGCTTCTTAACAAGTTTCTTGTCTTCATAAATTGTTCCCAAGCTATTGACTTCAGTTACAATTTTGCTCAACCTAGCCGCGAAAGTCATCGATTAGATTCGTTGACTTTCATCTTTAACAGCATTAATTCGTCTCCAAGGTTTGCAACCTGTGTCAGAACCGATCAACACCCACATACCGGTCTTCAAAGCTCCCAGATTTCTTTTGTGTTGAATTGTGAAACTTGAAAGACAAGTTCTTTGGAAAACTCGCCTGGAAGAGTAACGCCACCGCCATGTGATCTTGCTTATCAACGACTTGTGTTCCTTCCCCGTTCCACATCAAGTATTCCATGGACTCGGAATACCGCTTTGACTCTTATTGCCCATATGTTATAATTCGTGCTGACTGTTAACATTGGACCAATTGAAGACGTTTTAGAATGTTCAATAGGTGGTTGACTCGACTCGCCTTGCACCATCCTTCTAGAATGCCTTTTGTAAGTTAACCGGTGTTGTTGATTATCTTCCGCCCTAGGTGCTAAAGGTCGAATGATTTACTTCACCCAAGTACCAAGTCAAAGTTTGAAACTTTGATCAACTTCTTGCTTAAGTCGAACCCTAGTAAAACCCTTGTGATCAACTTCAGTGATCGACTTCTGGAACTCTTTAGTGATCGACTTCTGGAACACCTTCAGTGATCGACTTCTGGAACACCTTCAGTGATCGACTACCTGGTGTTGAATAACCTACTGTGATCGACTTCCTGGAAACCCTTCAGAGATCGACCTGTTTTAAACCTCCTGTGATCGACTTCCTGGAAACCCTTCTCGAGCTTTAAGACCTCCTTTATCGCGCTTGAAACCTCATCGGGATCGACTACTATTTGAAACATTTGATCGACCTATGTTGAAACAATTTGTGAATCCAACCTGCTCTAGATACCAATTCAAGTGATCGAGTTCGTAAAAGAAAACACTAAAACAATAAAACTAGAACACACAATATTTCTTGGAATAAGCTCTCCAATTAATCAGAAAAGTATTGGCTTACAAAAACTGATATTGATGGTACAACCAAACCTGGCTCGTTTGGTTTGCTTATATAGGAATAGAAAACAGCTTTTCCTAATCCATCTAGGACTCTAATATAACTAGGAAGTACTTATCTTAAAGTCTAAAAATAAGAATACTAATTATACTAGAACTCGACTGTAGTTATCCATAAGCTCGAATCTACTTGGACTGCACATAAGCTCGTGCTTGTGAACTACTCATTAGCTCGAATAGACATTAGACCAACAATTACAGTAGTATTTAAATTCTTGTAAAGAATATAAACTTTTTTATGTATCTAAAATGAAATAAGAATTACAGATATAAATATACGAGAACAACGTGTAACAGATGAAAAAATATGTTCATGCCATATTATACGAAATTTCTTCTGTATGTTTTTGTGAAACTTTTAGCAATGGTGATAGTACTTAGCAATAACGAAATTTCAAATGACCAATTATAAGACACGTATTATTTGAGTGTCGTTTGTCACTCCTTTCTACATTGTTGTCGTATCAATTATAGCAAACTCGCAATTACATCTATGTCATGCCCTTTAAATACCACTTGTAATTACATTTTCGTTTCTTTTCACATCATATAAACAGAATGGAAACTGTTGAGATCTTCCTTTGAAACGTGCTTAACTAGAGTTCTTTATAAACTGGTAGTTAATCACAAACAAAACACTGGAATCACAAGAACAAAAATGTAAATCGGAGTGAAATGTTATTGGAATTATGAATTTGTTACAAGAACTTGAAAGAGAGAATACATCAAAAGCTAATATTTACCAGTGAAAATACAACTATTTATAAAAATTAAACTTAGGTGGGAAAGTTTGTTATGAAAGGTTTAGGCGCGTTTGGTTTAGTTTGAACTGAACACGTGCCATGCACGTGGCCTTCTCATTTCAGCATATAACATCCTTTTGTGCGTCGTGTCTGATCTCTTCATCTACACTCAAACAATCTCGAGTGGTGATCTTAGTGGAATAAGAGAAGAAGGGACCGTGTCTGATCTCTTCATCTACACTCAAACCATCTCGAGTGGTGATCTTAGTGGAATAACAGAAGAAGGGAAATCTGTTCTTGATTCAGCAAGAGAATAGTATGCAAGTACATGAGCAGGATGCTCTACTTCTTTATCTTCTCCGACTCTAACCTTTCTTGAAGGAATTATTTCAATTTTCCAAAAAGGCCTAGCCATGGGCAAAAAGTCAAACCCTCCTGGTGACCCTCTATACCCTTGAACCCAAAGGTACCTAAGTGATCTTAGCTGCAAAACAGCATTAGCAAGGGCATGTTCACTAAAACAACAACCCCTTACTTCAAGTTTTTGTAAACTAGGACACCCTTTAGAAAACTCTAAAAGACCCTTGTCAGATTCACCAACATATCCTAACAAAATCCATCTTATATTTTGACTGTATTGACCAATATAAGTCAACCCCACATCAGTTAACCCTCCCGGTCTAAGATAAAGAGCAAATCTTCTAAGTTTTTGACAGCCAATTAGTAGAGAGCGGACACCGTTATCTAGGGGTAGATCAGTAATCGCCTCCTCTCCGTCTAGTAAGACCATGCGGAAATCATGGAGATCTTTTAAATTTGAACCTATGCATTCTAGTGCTGCATTTGTGATATCGGACACGTATATCCGTAGTATGTACACATTACTCTAGATCGGAAGTATTAATAGTTTGAATGCTTTTATGCCTTTTATGGTTAAAACCAAATGGAGACTCAAAATATGATTTGAATGAAGCTTCGTTACCCTTTTGTACAGTTACCCTTTCTGTTTTTTCTATATACTATCGTGTTTCTTTTGGTAACATTATCCCATTTGACAACTCCTTTGTGACAAAATCAAAAACAAAGAAAGGAAAGAAATTAAATTATCGGTATAGTACCTCAAGAACTTCAAGGTTTATACACAGCTGGAGCAATATACAGTGATCTCTCGTGTCAAGAAGGGCATATAAGAGATCCAACTTTTTGAGCCGTGATGCAAAAGGAAACACAATTGGCATCTCATATGAACTCATGTAATTTAGACCCAAGCGACACAATCTTGGGGGACATCTTACTATACACCATAGTCGCCCGCTTGATCACTAAAGCAACCACCACCAAATTCTTGTAGTGAAACAGCAGCCTTAAAGAAATCAACTAAGTCCAAGATCTCGCAATCGCCTATTTTTACTGAAATTAAAGACTTGCATTTTGTGGCTATGAGTTCAAGGTCTTTTAAATCGACTTGGGAAAGATCAGTCATGTAAAAGTTCAAAATTTCAAGCATGGTGTTGTTCAAAGCAAGCTCATGTAGCCAATCTCCATCCTTCTCCGTTACCTGGCTCTCTTCAATAAACAATGTTTTCAAATTCCTGAAATGGCATAACTTGCAAGTTCAAATCAAGAGAAAAAAAAACAAACGAGCCATAATTTGGTGCACCACTAGTTGGCATAAATTGTTGCCTCTCCAAGATGTTCACATTTCTAGTAACGAAATTGCGAGTAGAAAGGTTCTTCCTCATGTTCTCCATATATAGTATCATTCTATATATACAAATATACAATTATGCATTGTTGTGTGTTTGGTTTAGGTTTAATTTGGCTAAAACTCAACAACATCATATTTGCGTGACATTTGATATAACAATGCAGCTATATAAATTTTCATTTTTATATGTATATACTCATACATTTCAAATAGAGCACATATTATATTTTTGTATAAACATAAAATTTTGCAACACCAAATCTTTTTACCAACATAATCTAGCTAGCTAGGAGCTTAATTCGATATTTACTTAGAACCAGTCTTTAAGCAACGTTGTTCTATAAATGATAGTTGCAACTTGCAAGCCTAGCTAACACTTATTATAACGACCAAAGCAATTTTAGGTAATGAGGTCAAACATCCTAATTACAAAGACCAGTTGGATACCCGCGCACAGCGGCGGCGATAAATATAGTTATATAATAAATATAGTAAATGAATTGCTAACCCAACTCTCCTCGCAATTTCCTACCTGCTTAGTGAATTCATTTCACAACACTCCAAATGTATATGTGTTAGTTGTATGTGTTTGTTTGGGTTTTCCGTATTTTTCCCCTGACATCATTATTCCCGCATATAAAAAGACCTTCACAATCTCTTTTCCGTCAAACACTTTCCCAAAAGTAAATGATTTTGATAAATAAAGTTTGTATTGATTAAAATAAATGTTAAAGTTATAAAAATTTGAATCAAAATAAAATAAACCTATTAAAAATGTAAAAACTAAAAACTCATAAAAATATATCAAAATGGATGTTGAATTAAAGAGTACAAAGTTTTAAGAAATATGGTGAAATTAGATAATAAAAAAATTAAACGAATTAAAAGATATTTAAATTTAAAAATAAAGGTGATTAATTAGTTAAAAAATTACATGTGTCACCCCATTATTGGAGCTCTTTATTTTAGTTTGTTAGTTTCCTTCTTTTTGTTATTTTTAGTTAGAGAAGTGACACATGTCACTCAATGATTGGAGCTCCTTATCTTAATTTTTTATGGAGCCCACAACTTAAATGTTTTTATAGTAAGTATAGATAAGTTGTTCAATTTTTCAACACAGATTTTTGATGGCATCTATTAAGTATAAATGCTAACAAATGGTAGACAAAGAAATTTGTAGATACTCAAACTGGTACTACGGTAATAAATTTCGTAAGAACTAACAAGTCAAGAAATTTTTAATAGTTTTTGTATAGTTCTTAAATAGAAAATCACCATCGCTTTTGTAAATAAGGGATAATGTATAAGGGGTGTCACTCAATGTATACGGTGCTTTTGTTCTTAAATAGAAAATAAAACCATTGTAAAATGTCACCAATTATGTCTTTGGGAGGATATATATGCTTTTGTAATTCTTTTTGTTTATAAGGATATATATGATAATGTTTATAACCTTAGACTATTTCTATGGGGTTGAGATCAATAGAAAGGGGATCAAAATCTGACAAACTCACACCATTCCAACCATTCGTTTTATCAAATCAATTAAATTCATTTTCACTCTTATATTTAAAAATTAAATATCTCACACTCAATGTTCGACGAACTTATTTTTTATCGTTTTTTGCGGGTTTCGATATATTACACTATAAATGAAAATTTTAAAAATACTCTTTATGTTAACACAACCCGTAAACCCTAAAAACCCCAACCCCTAAATCTAAAAAACCCTAACCTCTAAACTTTAAAAAACCCTAACCCCTAAACCCTAAAAACCTAACCCCTAAAACCCTAAACCCAAACCCTAAAAACCTCAAAAAAAAACCTAAAACCCCAACCTAAACCAAAAAACCTAAACCCTATCCGCTAAACCGTAAAAAACCCTAAACCCTAAAAACCCAACCCTAAACCCTAAACCCTTAAACCCCTTAAACCAAAAAACCTTTAACAAAAAAAGCATAGTCGAAAAAAACCCTAAACCACGAAAAATCGAAAAAAAAATTTGCGAAAGTATATGATGTGGGATATCAAATTAAAGATAATTTTATGCTTGTCGTGATGGTATGATTAGTTTCGTCTAACAATCAATGGTTTATGAGATATTTAGTTTTTAAAAATGAAAGTGAATGTTTATTTTATTGTTTTGATGAAAAAATGAGTGGTTAAGAATGGTTTATTTGCTCTTTAGTTTTTATTTGATCTTTATTGAACCAAACTCTAGAATCTATATAACTTTGTTTATAAATTGAAAAAGCTGGCAGAAAGCTTCAGTTGATATGAACCAAAATACCATGATCCAATCAACCAATAATAGTCATTCATGTTTTATTATGTAAAAATACGCTATAAAAACATTGGCGAGTTATATAGATATGCACTACTATATATTTTTAACAACTTTTTTTTTTCAAAATTTCGGTCAACAAAAATCATATTTGATTTGTGAAAATCATATATGATTCGATTTTTACGAATCACATATGATTTTGAGAATCATATATGATTGTAAAAATCATATATGATTTTCGAATTACATGATTTTTTAAAATCATATATGATTTAAAATCATATATGATTTTTTGGACGAATTTCATAAAAAAATGTTTGTCGTTTTAAAATATGTAAAAGTGCATATCTCATAGAAAATAATTTAATTCTCGTCGCCATGATGGTGTATTTTTATATTTTGAAGATTTACTTTGTATTAATTTAGATAAAAATGAATATGGGGTTATTGGTTCATTGTTCATTCGTTTACAAAATGGTTCTATAACTAAGAGCGCTTATATTTGTTTATAGAAAATCCTAAGGTTATTTTCGTCATCCAATCTATATTTTTTTAGATTTGATATAACAATATCAAATACATAACTTGATAACAAAACCTTTTAGATAGTTGAGTAACTTTGATGGAAAAATATTGAATACTTGGATGACGGAGGATCTCACTCTTATCTATCCTTCTATACTATATTATAATGCATGTAAAAGCCAAATCTCATTCCAAACTTAACTTCTAATCAAAAATTAAGATAAGGAGCTTCAATCATAAGATGTCATGTGTGCTTCTTAACAAACTACAAGCCTAACTCCTAATCACTATAAAAAGTAAGATAAGTAGCTCCAATTATAAAGTGACATGTGTCACTTTTCAACTAAAAATTCATCTTTATTTTCAAATTGAAATATCTTTTTATCTATTTTTTTTCTTTATAATCTAATTTCATCATATTGTCTAAAATTTTATGCTCTTTAATTTAACATCCATTTGATATATTTTTATGAGTTTTTAGTTTTTATATTTTTAGTATGTTTATTTTATTTTAATTCAAAATTTTAAAACTTTAACCTTTATTTCAATTAATACAATCTTGATTCGTCAAAATCATATACTTTTGGGGGAGTGTTTGACGTGTAAGAGATTGTGTAGATATTTCTATATGCGGGAATAATAATGTCACGGGAAAACTACGGGTAACCAAAACAAACATATACAGCTAACACATATACATTCGAAGTTTGTGAAACGAATTAACTAAATGGGTAATCAAACACATATAACTATACTTATCACCGCCGATGTGCGCGGGTATCCGACTAATATTATATATAGACTTTAGAGCATTATTGCGATACACGAAAATTCATAAGGGGCCAGGATATTTTTCGTCAGCTTAACATCGACTTATAATCTTTGTCAATTAATTAATAGGCACTGTTTTATTCCACACTAATTCCTCCATAAATGGATGCATTGTAATGCATCTATATATACATATATATATATATATATATATATAAGTAATTCAAAAAGGACTAATATACATAGACTAATATGCATGGAATCCTAAAGGACTATATATAATATATATATCATCAATCAAATACTAAAAAAAGCATGACAGATGATAGTTAAATAATTACCAGCAGCAACGGCAAATATGCAACAATCCATCAGTTGAAAACCCTGAACACTTATCAAGCTTAATAACCTGAAGAACATCACCACGAGCTTGAGCAAGTACCTTAAGATCCTCATCGCTAACAATCATCCTTCTAAAGTGCACAGCCTTTAAACATCTAAACGATGTAGCAAGCTCCTCCACCCACGGCTTCACAAACCCACCCCAGTCCTCCGGTATCAAGTTATACATGGCGGCACGTGGTTTGCCTTTCAGTTTCAATGATTCTATATATGGGAACCTCCGATGGAGCTGCCTAGGCGTCGATGAGTAACATAACGCTATTGTTACATGTTTTCGTGTTTGTGACTCTATTTCGTACCCTCGTCGGCATACTAGTGAGATGGATTGACGATCACAGGGGTCGTGTACGTATGGAATCACGCATTCTAAAACGGTACAAGGCGTGCTTTGAGTCATGTGGAACACGACAGATAGTTTAG
The DNA here is from genome assembly GCA_910596185.1 of Chrysanthemum makinoi. Lineage (NCBI taxonomy): Eukaryota > Viridiplantae > Streptophyta > Magnoliopsida > Asterales > Asteraceae > Chrysanthemum > Chrysanthemum makinoi. Next base: position 106,744,395 of record OU343222.1, on the reverse strand, counting down.
GGTTGTAGGATGTACGTTGGTAGAACCTCTCTCAAGGAGTATTAATAGGGTAAGAGATTATTTTGAAATTATTATATTATGTATATGTATTTGAGTATTTTTAAAGGAATTTTCATTTGCTTACTATTATTCTAGTGTTTACCAATTGAATAATCTCCACTATCCATTTAGTTTAATCTAATGATAGAGATTAACTTAAGATTTAATATATAGAGAAAAGTTCCATACGGAACAACTTTTATCTAAAGAACAAATAATTAGATCTCAACCATCCATCCATTTGAATCAAACGGATTAGATTAACTTACATTTTAAACTAAATTATACTGAGGGGGTCATTTTTGTAAATTCACATTATCATTATACATTTTACTCATTCGGTGAAAACACACACACTTCACTCACACGCTCTCAATCTTCAGATCCCCAAAACCATCTGAAACCCTAAACCATCGCAAATCCACCAAATCCACCCCCAAACCACCACCAAAACCACCGCGAAACCGTAATTATTCATTTAAAATGGATATTCGAGATGAATTTGCCCTATCTAAAGGCGATTCAGTGGCAAAACCTGCTTCATCTAACGTTTCTGATAAAAGTAAGATTCGAAATCCATTTTTTAATTATTTTTTGATTAATTAACATCAGTAGCTTATTTTTTGATTGAAGTTTTATGACTGAAATTTGTGATATATTAAAGTTTGTGTTATAGGAATCACTAGCTAGTTTAATTTGCTTTTTCTTGTTGTTAGGACAGCCATAATAATCAGTTTTCAGCTTCTGGGATGTGATTAGATTACTTATTTTAGAGCTTAATTTGTCAGCTTATTTTAGAGTTTATGAGAAGACTGCTAAGAGAGGGGTGTTTGATTAGGTTAATTTATGTTTTTTTGCTTTCTTGAATTTGTAGATATATGTTATGAAGTTAATGCTATGTTTGGCGAAACTAGCACTAGTTAGCGGTATTTGGTAGCGTAGTTGTAGCTTTTGATTGAATGTGCAAAATGACATAAAAGTAGCGTTAGAAAAAATGAGGTTTAAAAACTTTGCAAATGCAAGCCGCTTGTTGCCAAATAAGCTCCAAAAAGCTTTGTGGCAACACACCTGACACCCTATTAATGTTGGTTTTAAATTTGTAATAAGTTTTGTAAGATAGTTTGTATTTTTGGAAATGACTGGTATGGCTTAAAATGAAGTGTAGCTTTTCCTTAGTTAGGTGTTTTGAGCTTATTTCATGAGCTTCAGGTGGCTTCTTCTTACACATTTGACGTTCATTAGTTTAGGTTCTTACACATTAGCATAAGTGTGCATTTGTTTAGGGTTTTACTTTTGATGTTTGTTGTTGTGTTTGTGTTTATTCATGTTTCGATACATTTTGATGGTGTGAGAATGTTATTACTAGAATGTTAGTTAACGAGAATGTTATTACTAGCGGTATTCTGAATGATATTGCTAGATTCTTGATTATTAGAATCCATGATTCATCGAATCCCATGAGATTCATACTCAATCCTATGGGATTCAGTATGAATCTCATGAGATTCTTATGCTCAGCTATTGTATATCTAATGTTTTTTTTATTTTTTTTATTTTTTATGTTAGGTGTTGTCAGTGGTTCCCCACGGAAGAAGTGGGTTACAAAATCTGATATCCTTCAAGTGAAGGCATCGGCTGAAAAAGAGAAGTTGCCTACTGAAAAAGAGAAGGTGCCGGATAAGGTGGTGTCGGAGAAGGTGGTGGCTGAAAAAGAGAAGGTGCCGGCTAAGAAGGTGTCGGAGAAGGCACCTGTTGAAAAGGAGAAGGTGCCGGATAAGGTGGTGTCGGAGAAGGTGGTGGCTGAAAAAGAGAAGGTGCCGGCTAAGAAGGTGTCGGAGAAGGCACCTGTTGAAAGGAGGTCCGGATAGGTGGGTGTCGAGAGAAGGTGGCGGCCTGAAAAAGAGAAGGTGTCGGATAAGAATGTAAAGGCACACGAAAGGTAAGGAGACACATGGTAAGGATGCAGAGGCGAAGGAGCAAGAGGGTAAGAAGGTTAAGAAGGCAGTTGGCAAGGAGCGAAGGGGTAAGAATGTAAAGGAACATGCAAAAGGTAATGAGACAGTTGTTAAGGAGACAAAGAGTAAGAAGGTTAAAGAGGCAGTGGGTAAGGAGCGAGAGGAGAGAGAGGTTGAAGAGGCAGGTAAGAAAGTTAAGGCACATGCAAAGGGAAAGGAGAGAGAGGTTAAGGAACCAGTTGGTAAAAGGAGTAAGGTTCAGGCGCGTGCGACTACTTTTATTGAGCCACATGATACCACTAATGTTAAGCTGTCTAGTCTTCTAAAGAAGCCACGGGTAATTGCTAAGGTTGATAAGTCGGCTAAGGATAAGCCAGTTGAGACTGAAGATAAACAGAAGAGTTCAATAAAACTGAAGGTCTATCAGAAAAAAACTGCAAAAGGTATATTTTTGATCTCATGGGATTTGTTATGAATCCCATGGGATTTTGCATGCTCCCTTTTTAGTTGTTAAACAGTTCTAAATCAGCTAATGAATCCCATGGGATTCCATACAATCCCATGGGATTTTTTTGATCAATATATTTATATTATGTCTTTTTTTTTAATGTAGATTCCGCTGTTGAACCAGTTCAGTCCAAAGATCAAGTGAAGCGTAAAAGGATTTTGTCTTTATCTAAATTAGAAGAGAGTAGAAAAAAATTTAAGGTCAAGCAAAAAAAAGGTATAGTTTTTAGAAATTTATCTTTTTTATGTTTTTTCTGTGTTTTTGATCTCATGGGATTCATTTTTGTTAGTGCAAATATTACGATATTTAATCTATACATTCTCGTTTGTTTTGTTGATGACAAACATGTAACTTGTAATACATAACGTAAAATGTATAAGTTACTTGTAATTATATTTTGTCTCAACACCTCTCGACAACTCAAGTCCTTGTATGCTACAACACAGGTTCGTACATGTTTGTTATGTTGCGTTATGATCAAACCCTAACAAACCATTAAACATGTTTAGTTAAATAGTTTATAAAACACTTAACATAAGTAAATGTGTTGGGTAAAACCCATGACCCATGACCCAAGACCCATACCCAATGTCTAGATACATTGTACCTTGGTGGGTACTCAAAACCATGACCCATAGCCCATGGTTTCAATCCATAAACTATGGGTAAAGAGGAGCGTGCACGGATCCCTCAAATGACCCACGGATCCCTTGGAATTACAAGGGCCGTATCCCTCCAGGAGGGATCCTTGGGTAGAACATGGTTTTGGTCTTTTGCCTATAAATAGCAAACCACTTCTTACCATTTCTTCACACCTTCACACATAGTTTCTCTCCACCATTTCTAGGATATTTAGATCATTAGTAAACATGAAAACCACCCTCATCTCATATGATCATAATGCTTCTAACTCTCATTTGTTGTAAGCATACTCCCGAAGTGATCCTCCAAAGCAAGCTTAGAGATCTTGCTTCCTTACCTAATGAAGTGATCACCCATCACAAGATACAAGCACATGAAGATCTTCTACAACAAGCTTAGGAAACTTGTCATCTTCATTCATAGAAGACTAACTACATCATGCTTTGGGTTCTTGATGTTTAGTTTAGGATTTCATATCCATTAGACACATTGTCTTGGATATTGTCTAGTATCATATTCTTGTATCTATGACTAGACTAGATGGTTTATGTGTTTGTGCCATAAAACACAAGGTTTGTTATGTTGGGCCACAAAACATAACGGGTATCATAGATGTGTTATATATCTATGACTAGACTAGATGGTTTATGTGTTTGTGCCATAAAACACAAGGTTTGTTATGTTGGGCCACAAAACATAAAGGGTGTCATAGATGTGTCAAAGGCATTAGTGAAGAATGCTAAAAGAGTCAAGATGAAGGCATTAGTGAAGGGTGCCGAGTAATCTAACCAAGGGCATTAGTGAAAGGTGCCTAAGGTGTACATTCGATAAGGTGTGTTTCGATGTACAAGATATAGTAGTATTGGATCCAAGGATATTGATATCCTTGATGGTGTTGTAATAAGGAGTTGGTGTCCTTAGGGGTATAGGTGTTGTGTAGTGTTGGGTAGTAGTTCCTCCATTGTAATGGAACTCGGTACTTAGCCTAGTACCGGATAAAGGGTAGGCGACGTTGTGGTAGGTGTGGTTCACCTTGGTGTGAAAGAACCCGGTGGTTAGCCTTGTACCGGAAAAAGAGTAGGCGACGTTGTGAAGGCTTCTCCGCCATAAGGAGTTGGTGTAGTGTTTACGAACTCTCGAGTAGGTGACTCGGGGAGTGGAGTAGGGCAAGGAAGGTGTCCTTGTAGCCGAACCGCTATAAATCCTCGTGTTGGTTTGTCTATCCTTTTACTTATCGCTTTAATCTTATTCTTGCATTACATTGTTTATTTTCTATGTGGTTGATGTCTATGTTTGTGATACATACTTGGTCTTTCATATAGTCATAAACTATATTTAACACTTTACATATTATGACACGCTTGATCAAGAAAAAGCAACCGGACTAATAATGGTGAAACTTGATTTATAATGAACCATTAATCTTGCGGAATCTTATGTGATATTAAGGGGTTGGCCTTACATGCCGTAATGCGTTAAATGCATCCTCTCGTCGAGATTAGCAAATGCAATGGTTTATACTATATTTGATACAAAAGTTTAAAGTTTTAAACGGAAACGTATTCACCCCCCTCTACGTTTTCACAATTGGTATCTGAGAGGGTTGGCTCTAGTTTTAAAACAAATGGTTTTCAAAACGAGTAAGGTTGTTGGGAATTATGCAAAGTAGGAATTCTGCTGAAAATAATGCTGAAGGAATCTGCTGAAGTATATGGATTCTGCTGAAGAAGAGTTTCTACTGAAGTAATGAAACCGTGTAGATGGTTTCTGCGGATATACATATTCCGCGTATTCTATAGTTAGTTAGGATATGCATGAGCTTTATTAGGAAGTTATAATGTATATCTTATTTAGTTTTATGTTTATACGTTTCTTGGGAAACGGGTTAGGGTTCCTTGTCTATAAAAGGAACACAATAGTATGAGTTATGTACAAGTTGAAAAACAAAGTTTTAGTATTATTAAAAGATCCATAGAAGATCAAAGAGTTCTTAGTTATTCGTGTTTGTTCTTGTGTTTAATTTCCTCTTGAATACAAGTTATAGAGACTGTCTTTTAGTGTGTTTGTGATTACATAAGCATAACTAACGATCTATGAGTGCTCAAAGATCTATCAAGGTCTTAGGTTCAACAAGTGGTATCAGAGCCTCGGGAGAGTCTCTGTGATACTAAGAACAATATTTTCTGTACACTCTTACAACCAAAACAACATTCACCATGCCTGGATCAGACGATGACATTGAGGTTACCAACAACCATAACAATATATCTCTGCAACAACTCAGTCTCTCTAACAGCAATGCAAAGTTTCCATACCTCAAGAAGGAGGAGTACGATTTATGGGCTATGAAGTTGCAAAACTGGATCTCCAACATTGATTGGAATCTCTGGGAAATTGTGAAGAAGGGGAATAGTTTGAAGAGGAGATAACATATCCCGATGGTAATGTTACCATTGTTCCTCCCTAAAATCTGTGAAGAGATCTATGGCTGTTCAAAGAGAGAACAAAGTGAGAACTATTCTCCTTCAAGCTATACCTGAAGATCACTTGGGTGACTTTCACTACATGCTGGATGCTAAGGACATATGGATGGCTGTCAAGGCTAGGTTTGGTGGGAATGAGGAGTCAAGGAGAATGAGGAAATCAATGTTGAAACAACAGTTTCAAGAATTTCAAATCTCTGAAGAGGAAGGTATCCACAAGGGGTATGACAAGTTCCATAAGATATTGAGTCAATTGAATCAGCTAAAGGCAAAGCCAGATAATGATGACTGCAACTCAAAGTTCTTGAGATCCTTACCTTCATCTTGGTTGTAGGTAAGCATTGCCCTCAAAGCTAAAGGTGAGCTGGATATGCTCACTTTTGATGAACTATACAACAGACTTAAATCTCTTGAGCCTGATGTGAGAAGTCCTTTTCGTTCATCCACTCCTAGTCACACAGCTTTTGTTGGGGCTTTGATGTGCTGGTTGTGTACAAGTTTTAAATTTATAAAAGGTGAATTACCAATATTACCAATAACACATACGAGCAAGTATGCTCGTCCGTTATAGCAAGATTATGAAGGTAAGTCGGGATCGTTCGCAGGGATTTGAGTGAATCTAAGCACAAGTTTGAATCAACAGAGTCTATCCAAAACACATAACAAAGCAAATAGATATAATGAAATTCAGATGATTAAAAACTACACTTGCTTAAACTAGTTTCATATCATAGATTAATGTGATTGTGTTAACCTCTTAACATGTTGGTTATGATAATTAGTTGGTGGACTAATCTATTGTTCTTACAAATTAAACCTTCGTCAAGATTTTAGTTCATAAAAACAAGCATTAAGTTTAACCAATCAATTCAAGATCAATTCAAGTTTCATAAGTCTACATACATAAACTTAAACACAAAAACATCCACTTGTTTATCAAATTGCTTAAGAAATGGTCAATACAAAAGGTAACCGATCATAGACAAAAGGCTACAATTGATTCTCGACAACTAATCTTACGACCTTTTAGATGTTTCCAACCAATCCAATTTGATAATCAAAAAGCATTTCTACTACAACCACACCTTAGTTCCTTTGTATAATCAAGAATAATGGGTAAAAACAATCATCCATAGACAAAATGATTATGACTAGTTGAATAACAATAAGTTCTTTCGACCACAACGATTACTATCAATTAGCCAAACTTGATTAACAAATGTCACTATGAAACTTTAGCACAATTAGATCTTAGAATCAACTTGAAATTGAATTAAAACATGTTAACACAATCACTAACTAATCATATGATAATCAACATCATTTAAGCAAGTGAATAAAGAAACTAGCCACTCATAGCAAACATGAACATAAACTCAGAACTTTGAAAATTAGAAAACATGATTGAAAGTCTTACAATGCTTGGAATAAGATTACAAATGGTGTAGTAATGATTCCCAAAGTATTGGGGTAGACTTCTTGGTGGTTTGGCCTCCAAATGTGGAACTTCTGGAACTCCAAACTTCTCTAAACTTCTAAGGACGAATTATGAGAGCTTAAAGCTTTGTTTGATGAGTAGAGAGATTTGTATTTGAGGTGTGTCTCATATGCTCATAAATGGCCTCTATTTATACTAGTTCCAAAACCTAGGGTATTAATTGCTGAACTTGGCCTCCAAGGAGTAAGGAAGGGACTAGAATACACCAAGAGAAGGTCCTAGAATCGTTTGGATGCAAAGGGGAAGCTTAGTGATGAAGATTTGGCAACTGCAGCTTCTCCAACCGAATCGGTTATACGACCAACCGATCCGGTTGGTCTTCTACGAAAGTGGCCAACCGTTCCGGCTATGGTTGCGACCGAACGGTTGGTGGTGGTCATAGTGTTGTTTCTGGTCGTTTTCCAGCCGATCTGGTTGCATGAGCAACCGATCCGGTTGGATCTCCTGAGATACGGAAACTTGATATTTTCTTCTCTTTCTCTTGTAGAACTTGGTTCTTCAATCACTATGGTCTTCAAAGGTCCTTGAGATACTTGATTTAAGCTTCACTGAAACGGGAATCTTCTATTTGCTGACATTTCTTTAATTTCCTTCCGTTTCCCTGCACTTGGTTATAAACACTAGACAAACATCTTTTGATGCGTTTAAGCACTATAATCACGCAAATATAACCAAATAACATATATAAAAGCACACATAACGCTACTAAAAACATGCACAATCTGAGCGTTATCAAATTCCCCCACACTTAAACTTTGCTTGCCCTCAAGCAAATCTAGGAAAAACATCCACTGATACAAGATTGTGATTATGAAAAATGTGATGCAAATCAACCAAGTAAATATACGAGAGAAGATTCATCAATTATGCTTTATAAAGGTGAAATATCAAGATGTTTGACAATATCCAATGATTTTCTCGCATGATTAACATTTCAAAACACCTCACGAAAAAGGAACGAAATATAATTCACTCAATCACTCATTTTTAGTGGAGTAACAAGATAAATCACACTCATTGCTCAGTCATGATTAGATTATTACCATAAGCTTGTACAAGAAACAAAACTCCACCGATGTGGCGTGAGCACCAAGTAAAAACATCTAAAGAGGACTTTTATTCGGGTTATAATGATAAGGCTAAGGGTTAAGGGTATGGATAAGGCATGGGAATGTATATGAAATTGGTGTTAAAATAAAAATGAAATCAAGTCTAACACCCGTGTTGCTAGCTACCAAATATTCCACGAACCGAATAAATGATTATAGCTTCAATTTCTTCTTTTCTGTTTTCCACAACTTTTTGCTTGGCCATGACAATTGTTCTTCTATCATAGCACATTGGCTATTATTTTCATATATCATTTTTTTTGAACATAACATAACGCATGGCTCAATAAATCTCATAGGATGTGGTACTCATAATCATTTGAACAATCTTCACTTTCCAGGCGACTAGCAACCAACCGTTTAGACATTGATACGGGGTAGGGTAAGGTTTAAAGTGTAAAATCTTTTTGTATTTTCTGGGTGAAGCAAAAATGAAAAGGATGGCTCAGAGGGTGTAACTAGGGGTATCTAGTGCTAAAAATGAGCACTACAAATGGGTCCATGTGGGTGGTTAACTAACCAATGCGGATAGCTAATATATCATTAGATGCAAAATGGAAGGCCATTTGGGTTAAATCCTAAGGTGCCTCTTTATCACACGAATTTACTTGTATCGCACGAATTCAATCTCACTGCGGTCTGGTAATGATTTACAAGTACAAGTTCTAGAATAAATAAAATCACCGGCACACTCATAGCAAAAGATTTCAAGCATAAAAGATGTATGTTGTTTATGAAATAGGCTCAAATCCTCACAATTTAGTGGAAAAAGGGTATGACATGTGCTAGCAAATGTTTATCGATCCCAGAATGGATTGCAATAGTAATCGGAACACATCTTGAAGTTTCAAATATTACCAGTTTTACCAGTGGATTGATCCAGTTATTCTAATAGATAATCCTAAAAGCGTGAAAACAACTAGATCACAAGGGCAAACAAAATTTAAAATTAAGCATGAAAACTCTAATTTTTCCTATTCACCCCCCCCCACACTTAAGTTAGACATTGTCCTCAATGAAAAATGAACTTCAAAGTATTGAAATAGGGAAAATAGAGATGAAACCATATATGTCAATGAGTTGTCAGCTTAAAATATTCCTTCATTCCTGGCGTTCACTGGAGAAATCATTACCTGCACAAAATCTTATAAACAAATAAAAGGTTTTATTAAAAGGTGGCACCCCCCCACACTTAAGTTCAACCAAAGGTTAAGACTTTGGGGAGTGACCACAGAAAATCAAATCTAAAACAAACGGGTTGCCTCCCGAGAAGCGCTTGCTTTATTACCGAGTCATCAGCCCGACTCGAATCTTCCCAAATTCACTTGGCTACAAGAGCAGCCTTGAACATTTTGAAAAGTTCGGGGATGTACATGAATTCTTCACCAGTAGCTTCGGTATCGTCCCAGACGAATTCAGCAGATGGTTTCCATGGAACAATTTGTGAGATTCTTCCTGGAAATGGTGCTACAAAGGTGATAGTCTGGAATTCATTTTCATAGGAAACTGTTGCACATGAAACTTCATTCGTTTGCTCCTTGTCGTAATATAACTTGATTCGGTGCCCATTAACAATGAAACTTCCACCCTGTTTGTCATAGAGTTCGACATACCCGAATGGATATCCATGTTTAACGATATAAGGTCCAAACCATTTTGGTTGTAATTTAGGAGCTTTGAATTTGAATTTCATGTTGAAAAGCAGAACTTTATCTCCAGCTTTGAATTCTTTTCGAACTCGTAGCTTTTTATCGTTATAAGATTTTGTTCTAGCTTTATACAGTTTGGAATTTTCATAAGCTTGGAGTCTTAATTCATCGAGTTCGTGCAGTTGCAGGAATCTCTTTTCTCCAGCTATTTTGAGATCGGTGTTACAGTTTCTGAGGGCCCAATAAGCACGATGTTCAACTTCGAACGGCAAATGACAAGTCTTTCCATACAAGAGTCTGTAAGGAGTTGTGCCAATTGGAGTTTTATAAGCCGTACGAAATGCCCACAGAGCATCGTCAAGTTTCTTTGCCCACACTGAAGGATTGTCCTTCACTGTTTTCTCTAATATTCTTTTGAGAGCTCTGTTGGTATTTTCAACTTGACCACTGGTTTGTGGATGATAGGCTGTTGCGAATCGGTGATGAACTCCATATCTTTTCATGGTTTTCTCCATTTGTTGGTTACAAAAATGGGTTCCTCGATCGCTTATCAAGGCCTTGGGAATTCCATAACGAGCGAAAAGCTTTTTGAGGAAATTAACGACGACACGAGCATCGTTTGTTGGTAAAGCTTCAGCTTCTGCCCATTTGGACACATAATCTATAGCAACGAGAATGTATTCGAATTTGTGGGATTTAGGGAAAGGTCCCATGAAATCTATTCCCCAAATATCGAATATTTCACACACTTGAATGCTTGTTAGTGGCATTTCATCTCTTCGGGAGAGATTGGTGGTTCTTTGGCAAGCGTCACAATTTTGAACAAGTGTGTGTGCTTCTTTGAATATTGTTGGCCAATAGAATCCAGCATCAAAAACTTTTTTAGCTGTGGTGGAAGGACCATAATGTCCCCCAGTTGGGCCATGATGACATTCGTCAAGAATCTTGCGGGTTTCGGAACCAGAAACACATCTTCGGATCATTCCGTCAGGACACATTTTGAAAAGATATGGCTCTTCCCAAAAATAGTATTTAAGTTCCGAAAAGAATTTGCTTCTTTGAGCATGAGTTAGTCCTTTTCTGAGAATTCCTCCCGCGAGGTAGTTCGCAAAGTCAGCAAACCAAGGATCGTCAGTTCCATCGATGGTCATGAGGGTTTCATCAGGGAAATAGTCATCGATTTCTTCTTCTTTTAATTCCTCAAGGTCGGGATTTTCTAGACGAGATAAGTGATTTGCAGCAAGATTCTCTGCTCCTTTCTTATCTTTGATTTCGATGTCAAATTCTTGGAGTAGCAAAATCCATCGAATAAGACGTGGTTTAGCATCTTGCTTGGTGAACAGATACTTGAGCGCTGAATGATCGGTAAAAACGACTGTTTTTGAGAGCACGAGGTATGATCAGAATTTGTCGAATGCGAAAACGACGGCCAGTAATTCTTTTTCGGTGACGGTATAATTTTGCTGAGCACTATTCAGTGTCTTGCTAGCAAAATATATAGGTCGAAAGTGTTTTCCTTCACGTTGGCCTAGGACGGCTCCAACAACAAAATCGCTTGCGTCGCACATAAGTTCGAAGGGTAGTGACCAATTAGGTGAAACCATTATCGGAGCACTAGTAAGTTGAGATTTCAATGTTTCAAAAGCTTTTATGCAATCAGCGTTGAAGTCGAAGATAGATTCTTTCTCAAGAAGTTTTGTCATCGGACGAGATATTTTTGAAAAATCTTTGATAAAGCGGCGGTGAAAACCGGCATGTCCTAAAAAACTTCTAACGGCTTTGACGTTAGTTGGTGGTGGAAGTTTCGAGATAACATCGACCTTAGCTTTGTCTATTTCCATTCCTGCACTGGAGATTTTGTGGCCAAGCACAATTCCTTCGGTTACCATAAAGTGACATTTTTCCCAGTTAAGGACAAGATGTGCAGCTTCACATCTTTCGAGCATTTTATCTAGATTAGAAAGACAAGCTTCAAATGAGTCTCCGAAGACTGAAAAGTCATCCATGAAAACTTCCATGGAGGTTTCTAGCATGTCTTGGAATATGGCAATCATACACCTTTGAAAAGTCGCAGGTGCATTGCAAAGACCAAAAGGCATACGCCGATATGCGTAGGTTCCAAAAGGACAAGTGAAAGTGGTCTTTTCTTGATCGTTAGGATAAATATCCTGAAAATCCGTCGAGGAAACAAAATAATTTATTTCCTTACAGTCTTTCAAGCATTTGATCCATAAACGGGAGTGGAAAGTGATCTTTTCTGGTGGCTTTGTTTAACTTACGATAGTCAATACAAACGCGCCAACCAGTGACAGTTCTAGTTGGAACTAGTTCATTTCGTTCATTAGTCACAACCGTCATTCCTCCTTTCTTGGGAACACAGTGAACAGGGCTTACCCAAGGGCTATCCTCAATTGGGTAAATGATTCCAGCATCGAGAAGTTTTATGATTTCTTTTTTAACAACTTCTTTCATGTTGGGATTGATTCGACGTTGATGTTCTACCACAGGTTTAATCCCTTCTTCAAAATTGATTTTCTGTTTGCAGAAATTAGGACTAATTCCTGGGATGTCGGATGTCTTCCAAGCGAAAGCTTGTTTGTGATTTTTGAGGACAGAAACTAAACTTTCTTTCTCATTATCCTCGAGCAATGAAGATATGACTACTGGAAGAAATGAGTTTTCCTCCAAGTAAGCATATTCAAGATGATCTGGGAGAGGTTTGAGTTCGAGATCTGTGGGTGGTTCTTCGATAGAGGATTTAATTCGCATCTCGTCATTGAAAGTTATTTCTTCAAAATTTTCTTCCTCTTCCTCTATTTCTTCTTCTTCTGAGTTATATCCTTCGAATTCTACTTTCATGAAATCATCAAACTCTTTATCAAAGTCTATTTCATTGATCTTTTCAGAAGTAGTCATGAATGGGTCGGATTCGTTAAGTAATGCGTCCAATTCTTCATCAGTGACTTCATCAATGATATCGATGTTAAAACAAGTGTCATCACTGGAATGTGGGTAGCGCATTGCTTTATCGATTAGAAAAGTGATTCGATCTTCCCCAACTCCAAGGTTGAGTTCTTTTCCTTTCACTTTGATGATTGCATCGGCGGTATTTAGGAAAGGTCTTCCTAAGATGAGTGGAACTTTACTATCTTCTTTCATTTCCAAGATTACAAAGTCACAGGGAAAATGAATTTACCGACTTGAACAAGCATATTCTCGGCAATACCCACAGGATATTGATAGGAATGATTTGCTAACCGGATGCTCATCTTTGTTGGTTTCAGGCTGTTGTTGCACAACTTAGAATACAGCGAATAAGACATCAAATTGATACTTGCGCCAAGATCGGCTAAAGCATCACATTTAACATTATTCCCGAAAGTACATGGAATAAGAAAGCTACCAGGATCTCCGAGCTTTGGTGGGATTTTGTTTTGGACAATAGCTGAGCATTCTTCGTTAAGAAAAGCTGCTGATATTTGCTCAAGCTTGCTTTTGTTATTAAGAAGTTCTTTCAAAAATTTCCCGTAATTGGGCATTCTGGCTATAACATCAACGAGAGGAACGTTGAGTCTAACCTCTTTGATTATTTCAATAAACTACTTATAACGCTCTTCCATCTTTTCTTTCTTTAGGCGTTGAGGATAAGGAATCTTTGGTGTATACGCCTTGACGGATGGAGTGTTCTTTTTGATGGTTTGAGTTGTGTTGGGTTCCTCGGTTTCATCCTCACTATCAATGGTGATAGGAGCATTAGGGTTTGTTGGTGGATCGTACGAGAGACCACTTCTTGTGAAGACATCATTGATATGCTCATTTCTTGTTTGTGGTGGACGGTACGTCTTATCATTTGATGGTTTTGGGTTGGATTGGGTATTACTTGGAAATGAACCAGATGGTCTAGAGGAATGTTGGTCAGAAAGTCTGCCAAACTTGTTTTCAAGATCTTGGATAGATGCTTGATGATTTTTCTGTCCTTGCTCAACTTTGGCTTTGAGATTGAAAAATTGATTTTTGATAAAATCATTTGAAGATTTTTGAGCAGCCACGAATTCTCTCATGGTTTTCTCGAATTCGGTTTCTTCCATCTTTTTGTCTGGGTTTTGTGGTGGTGGATCGTCAGTTCGTGGTTGAGAATCACGATTGTCATCCCTTGGTCGGCGATCTTGCCAATTTCCAGAATTTCGACCGTAATAATTACTACGATATCCTCCTCCACGGTATCCTCCTTGAGCGTAACTTGCTTCTCTTTCCTTCGGTCCACCCATAGGTTTATCGTCGCACTCGGACGATAGATTATTTCCTCCACAATTGTTACATCCGTCTCGCATTTCCTTCATTTCATCTTTGATATCTTTGTACTGCGAGTCGATTTTTGAGGTTAACGCTTCCATCTTCTCCATGAGTTTTGAAGCATCGGTGTTTTCGACAAAAGCAACAGTTTTTCGGAGAGGTTTAGTTTTGGAATCTTTTGACCAATCAAGTTTGAGAAGTACTCGATCTTCGCAATTGATGTGCATCGTTGGGAGTCTTATAGAGAAAAATTCCTCCAGCATCAAGGATGCCTTGAGAGATTTCATCTAGTCCATGGTAAAAGATTTGAATAATGGTTCCTTTGGATAGTCCATGCCCATGACAACTACGAAGCAAATCTTTCATTCGAAGCCAAGCTTCGACAAGTGATTCGTTTGGGTTTTGGGTGAAAGCACAAATTTCTCCCATTAATCGATCAAACATGGCAGGTGGAAAGAATCGGCTTACAAAAGCTTGCCTCATCTCCTCCCAAGTATTGATGATTCCTGGAGTTAATTCATTGTACCATACTTTAGCATCTCCCGCGAGTGATGATGGGAAAAGTTTGAGTTTGATGGCATTGACATCGGTGTCGCAATAACGTAACATGCCGCAAATTTCGATGAATTCGGCAATGTGCTTGTGCGGATCGGCCCGCGCACGGCCATCGAATTGACGGTCTTTGATCATAGAAAGGTGATGTCCCTTCACGGTGAAGTTGTCACCAAGATTGATAGCAACAATATCACTTCCAGGAGTTGGTGCTACGGCTCGGTTGGTTCCCCACATGGGTTGATCGTCCGCCATGGGAAAAGGTAAATTGGTGAAAGGGTTGTAAACAACTTTGGCTTCTACGAGGTTATCAAATGGTGGGTTTGGTACTCTTGGTACACGACTTTTTAATGGTATGAAAAGTGCTCTTCTTCTTCTTCGAATCAAACGTTCGGGGTTGGTAAGAGGTGTAATTGGTTCTATTCCACGCCGAGTGTTCATACAATGTCCTAGAGAATCCAGGCAATATCTAAACACACGGACAAACAACGAAAATAGTTTTATGGGTCAGAGTGGGTAACCGGATCGGTTGCGGGTTGCGACCGATCGGTTAGACCAGTTGGGTAATGGGTAAAATCGTAACCGATTCGGTTGAGGGACAACCGGATCCGGTTAAGGTTTCTGAGAAAATTTTTTGGTTGAATCGACTGATGGAAATTCAAAAACTTGCTGAAACACAATCAAATCCCCGGCTAGCGCCAAAAACTTGATGTGCTGGTTGTGTACAAGTTTTAAATTTATAAAAGGTGAATTACCAATATTACGAATAACACATACGAGCAAGTATACTCGTCCGTTATAGCAAGATTAGGAAGGTAAGTCGGGATCGTTCGCAGGGATTTGAGTGAATCTAAGCACAAGTTTGAATCAACAGAGTCTATCCAAAACACATAACAAAGCAAATAGATATAATGAAATTCAGATGATTAAAAACTACACTTGCTTAAACTAGTTTCATATCATAGATTAATGTGATTGTGTTAACCTCTTAACATGTTGGTTATGATAATTAGTTGGTGGACTAATCTATTGTTCTTACAAATTAAACCTTCGTCAAGATTTTAGTTCATAAAAACAAGCATTAAGTTTAACCAATCAATTCAAGATCAATTCAAGTTTCATAAGTCTACATACATAAACTTAAACACAAAAACATCCACTTGTTTATCAAATTGCTTAAGAAATGGTCAATACAAAAGGTAACCGATCATAGACAAAAGGCTACAATTGATTCTCGACAACTAATCTTACGACCTTTTAGATGTTTCCAACCAATCCAATTTGATAATCAAAAAGCGTTTCTACTACAACCACACCTTAGTTCCTTTGTATAATCAAGAATAATGGGTAAAAACAATCATCCATAGACAAAATGATTATGACTAGTTGAATAACAATAAGTTCTTTCGACCTCAACGATTACTATCAATTAGCCAAACTTGATTAACAAAAGTCACTATGAAACTTTAGCCCAATTGGATCTTAGAATCAACTTGAAATTGAATTAAAACATGTTAACACAATCACTAACTAATCATATGATAATCAACATCATTTAAGCAAGTGCATAAAGAAACTAGCCACTCATAGCAAACATGAACATAAACTCAGAACTTTGAACATTAGAAAACATGATTGAAAGTCTTACAATGCTTGGAATAAGATTACAAATGGTGTAGTAATGATTCCTAAAGTATTGGGGTAGACTTCTTGGTGGTTTGGCCTCCAAATGTGGAACTTCTGGAACTCCAAACTTCTCTGGACTTCTAAGGACGAATTATGAGAGCTTAAAGCTTTGTTTGATGAGTAGAGAGATTTGTATTTGAGGTGTGTCTCATATGCTCACAAATGGCCTCTATTTATACTAGTTCCAAAGCCTAGGGTATTAATTGCTGAACTTGGCCTCCAAGGAGTAAGGAAGGGACTAGAATACACCAAGAGAAGGTCCTAGAATCGTTTGGATGCAAAGGGGAAGCTTAGTGATGAAGATTTGGCAACTGCAGCTTCTCCAACCGAATCGGTTATACGACCAACCGATCCGGTTGGTCTTCTACAAAAGTGGCCAACCGTTCCGGTTGCGGGTTGCGACCGAACGGTTGGTGGTGGTCATAGTGTTGTTTCGGGTCGTTTTCCAGCCGATCCGGTTGCATGAGCAACCGATC
>OU343222.1:106516130-106727405 GCA_910596185.1 Chrysanthemum makinoi | reverse complement strand
CGGTTAGATCTCCTGAGATACGGAAACTTGATATTTTCTTCTCTTTCTCTTGTAGAACTTGGTTCTTCAATCACTATGGTCTTCAAAGGTCCTTGAGATACTTGATTTAAGCTTCACTGAAACGGGAATCTTCTATTTGCTGACATTTCTTTACTTTCCTTCCGTTTCCCTGCACTTGGTTATAAACACTAGACAAACATCTTTTGATGCGTTTAAGCACTATAATCACGCAAATATAACCAAATAACATATATAAAAGCACACATAACGCTACTAAAAACATGCACAATCTGAGAATGATGAAGGTCCTGGTTCTGAGAATATTGGATTGCTGGCAAGCTGTACTTCAGAGGATAGGCATGATCAAGTTGCCTTGATGGGCATCTCTCAGGATCATCCTCTTAAGCATAAGGAAGTTGGCATTGTTGACAGTGGTTGTTCAAGAAGCATGTCAGGAAATAGAGATATGATGCATAATTTCGTACCCATAGAAGGAGGAGGCAATGTGACGTTTGGTGAAAGTGATGGTAGAATCACTGGGAAAGGCACCATCAAAACACCTCTACTGGATTTTGAGAATGTGTACTATGTAAAGGAACTACAACACTTCAACTTGTTCTCAGTCTCACAAATTTGTGACACCAAGAACAAAGTATTCTTCTCTGAGGATGAATGTCTTGTGCTATCTAAAGACTTCAAACTACCAGAAGATACATCAATTCTGCTGAGAGTTCCTAGGAATCACAATCTATACACATTCAACTTGAATGATGTTCAACCAGAAGGTGACCTAAGTTTTTTGGTGGCTAAAGCATCCCTGGATGAGTCTAAAAAATGGCATAGAAGGATGGCTCATGTGAACTTCAAGACCATCAACAAACTTTCTAAACTTGGTCTAGTTGTAGGACTTCCTTCCAAAGTTTTCACCAATGAACATAATTGTGTTGCCTGCAACAAAGGAAAGCAACACAGAGCCTCATACAAAGCCATTACTACTGTTAGCATTATTTCAGAACCTCTTCAGTTGCTGCATATGGATCTCTTTGGTCCAACTCAAGTCAGAAGTATTGATCACAAGTATTTTTGTCTGGTAATCACTGATGACTACAGCAGGTTTTGTTGGGTATTCTTTCTGAGAACTAAAGATGAAACATCTCAAGTATTGAAAGAGTTCATTACCCTTGTTGAAAACCAGTTGAACAAAAAGGTTAAAGGAATTCGGTGTGATAATGGGACAGAGTTCAAAAATGCTGTATTAATAGAACTCTGTAAGTCTAAAGGGATAAAAAGGGACTATAGCACTCCAAGAACCCTACAACAAAATGGGGTAGCTGAAAGAAAGAATAGGACCTTAATAGAGGCAGCACGATCCATGCTTGCAGACTCTAAATTACCTACCATGTTTTGGACTGAAGCAGTTAGCACAGCGTGTTATGTACTGAACAGGGTATCCATTACTAGACCTCACTTCAAGACACCTTATGAACTTCTCACAGGGAAAGTTCCTGCTATACATTACTTCAAACCGTTTGGGTGTCAAGTGACCATTTTGAACACAAGTGATCCATTGGGTAAATTTGATGAGAAAGCTGATGAGGGGTATATTGTGGGTTATTCGGCTCATAGTAAGGCTTACAGGGAATATAATTGGAATGCTAGAAAAATTGAGGAGACACTAAACCTGAGGTATCTAGAAGATAAGCCCAATGTGCAAGGTCAAGGTCATGTTTGGTCTTTTGACCTGGATTACTTAATTGATTACTTGGGTTATTCTAGACATGTGGCTAATCAAAATGCAGGTACACCAGAGTCTCCCACTGACAATGCTGGTACCATGGATGCTGAGTCAGATAGTGAGTTTGAGGATGATGAACAACCTATTATTGTACCTTCCTTCTCCCCTAACCATTTTGCAGGTGATACTTTTAAAGTTACTTCTGATAAGAGTGAAGATGAGTCACACTATGCAGCACCTAACCTAGATGTTGAGAAGCTTGATGGAGAGATTGCTAGAGAAACAGTCAGTGGAAATCATGATTCTCCTGAAGGTTCTTCTGTTTCTCCTGAAGGGTCTCCCATTTCTACTAGAGTGTCCACAGACTTTGGAGAACCTTATACACGCTTTCCAAGTCCTTCAGATCTTGGAAATCATCAACCCAAAGCTGGCATCTTCACCTCACCTTCCTATGACAGTGATTTTGAGCCAACTGTGACTAATCTTGACACATCTATTGAAGTTAACCCCACTGCTACTAAAAGGATCAACATTGCTCATCCTCAATCCAATGTTATTGGTGATCCTCAAGCACCAGTTAGAACTAGAAGGACTGTGACAAGTTCTAAATATGGTCAAGTTGCTTTTCTTTCTTATGTCTCAAACCAGCAAAGGGGCAATCACACAGACTTTAAGCATTGTCTGTTTGCTTGTTTTCTTTCTCAAGTGGAACCAACCAGTGTTACTCAAGCTCTTGAAGATTCAAGTTGGCTTGAAGCAATGCAAGAGGAGATGCAACAATTCAAAAATCAGGAGGTTTGGATCTTGGTACCACTACCTGATGGGAAGTATGCTATTGGGACAAAATGGATTTTGAAAAATAAAAGAGATGCAAGGGGTGTTGTGATTAAAAACAAAGAAAGATTAGTGGCTCAGGGGTTCAGGCAATAGGAAGGAATTGATTATGATGAAGTATTTGCACATGTTGCTAGAGTTGAGGCCATTCGAATATTCTTGGCCTATGCATCTTACATGGGGTTCATGGTATATCAAATGGATGTCAAAGGTGCTTTTCTGTATGGTGAAATAGAAGAGGAGGTTTATGTCACTCAACCTAAAGGATTTGAAGACCCAGATCATCCTCATCATGTTTACAAGGTAGTAAAAGCTCTCTATGGACTACATCAGGCACCAAGAGCATGGTATTCTAGGCTTTCAGCATTTCTGCTGAAGTATGGTTATAGAAGAGGTGCCATTGACAAGACACTTTTCCTCAAAAAGAATTCCACAGACATAATTCTTGTGCAAGTGTATGTGGATGACATTATATTTGGATCTACTAAAGAAGCTTGGTGCAGGGAGTTTGAGGAGCTGATGAAGGGAGAGTTTCAGATGAGTGTTATGGGGGAGCTTACTTTCTTTTTGGGTCTCCAAGTTCAGCAGAAACCTGATGGTATTTTTATCAGTCAAGATAAATATGTGAGGGACATTTTGAAGAAGTTTGGTATGGAGAATGTCAGAACTTCCACTACACCTTATGAAGCTCCAAAACCTAAGAATAACATTGAACCAGATCCAGCTGTGAATGTTCACTTATACAGATCTATGATTGGTTCATTGATGTATTTAACAGCTTCTAGGCCTGACATTACATTTGATGTGTGTGTTTGTTCTAGACATCAAGTCACTCCACTTGTTTACCATCTGAATGCAGTCAAAAAGATCTTTAAGTACCTCAAAGGCCAACCCAATTTAGGTCTTTGGTACCCAAAAGAGTCTCCTTTTAAGTTGGAAGCATATAGTGATAGTGATTATGCTGGGGCAAATCTGGATAGGAGATCCACAACTGGAGGTTGCCAATTCCTTGGAAAAAGATTGATTTCTTAGCAGTGCAAGAAACAAACTATTGTTGCTACCTCATCTGAAGCGAGTATGTTGTCTGCTGCAAATTGTTGTGGCAGGTACTATGGATACAAAATCAATTGTTGGATTATGGGTTTAACTTCATGAACACAACAATTTTTATTGATAATCAAAGTACCATATGCATTGTTAAAAATCCAGTTTTCACAAAGAGAACTAAGCATATTGAAATCAGGCACCACTTTATACGAGATGCGTATGAAAAACATTTGATAAAAGTGGTTAAGATTCATACTGATGATAATGTGGCAGATTTGTTGACTAAAACTTTTGATGGACCTAGGTTTCAACACTTAGTTGTCCATATTGGGATGCTTAACCCTTAACTGCAAAGTTTCAGGGGAGGCATAGGCCTCAGGGGAGGCATATGCCTCAGGGGAGGATTTTGTATCTTTTGTAAACTTTGTAGATATTTGGTTATCTTTTTGTTTGCTAACACTAACCTGCTTATATTCTTTGAGTTTTGTTTGTTTGGTTTGGTGTGTTTGCTACTCTATGTCTGTTTTACAGAATGCTCTATTAGTTGAAGGTCACAATGTTGGTTAATGGAACATGTTCATGTAAGCTTAAAGATTGTTTCTACTGAAGAGAAGTACTGAAGTGATCTAAATTATTTCTATTGAAGAGAAGTACTGAAGTTTAATTGTTCATTCATTCAAGAAACAGTTTACAGCTTACAATCAATTTCAAATGAAAAGACAAGACCTTTTCTATACAAGATCTACCAAACCTATACTAGTTCCTATCATCTATTAAAAAAGCTGGTGGATATACATGACCAGTACGATGAAGAAGTTGAAGCTGAAGATGAAAATAGAAAGGATGGAATGATGAAAACGACGATGAAGATGCTCAAGAACCTAGTTTTATATCTTTGGCTCTTGGCATGGTAGATGGATTTGTGATGCGAAAAATCTTCCGTTGTTCCATCTACTCTTTCCACCATAAAGCATCACTCCATCTTCCCTTTTCCCTTTACCGCCACCTCAGCTCTCTTCCCCTTTTCCCTACTTCCATGGTATGAAGTACCAGTTCCTGGAGCAGGAAGTGCAATCACCACAGCACTTGGCTCTATACGATTTGAGGAGTCATCAGAATCACTAGAAGACTCACTTGGATCCACTACACTATCATCTTCAGAAGAAGGGAGAAAGGGGGACTTCAAAGGTCTAGGTTCATCTTGATGAGGATATCGAAATAATAGGCGTGAATCATCACTGGATGATGATGATGATGATGATGATGATGATGATGATGATGATGGAGAGGAGGTTGGATCAATAATTTCTGGTTTGGTAGACATGGTCTTTGTTGATGATTGTGGAGTTTTTGGAGAACTTAGGGTTTGTGAAGATAATTGGGGGTAATTGATGTGTGTTAAGTGTGCATTGGGATTATCTTATAGGCGGATTCAAGGCTTTATGACAATTAATGCGAGTTGGGTGTCACAGTAAAAAGATATTTACTGAAGAATACTTAGCCACTTGAGCTGTTTCTGCTGATTGACCTTCTTCAGCAGATTGACCAGTGTTTCTGCTGAAGTGTTAAGTTTGAATTTGGTTGAAGTTATTTTCCACATCAGATATGGTCAACAACTTGTTCCGATATATTTGACCATAAATTGGGTAACTTCTACTAATACCTTCTTCGCATATCTTCGCCCAAAATAACTGATTCCCTCTTCACTTGATTTAAACACACTTACGGTTGCGTGAATCATAACTCATTATCACAATTTCTCACATGGCGCTTCAATTCAAGAAAGATCATAACAAAGTTGCTTTTCTGGGAAAAGCAAAGGGTCATGAATTATATGAACCAATGGTGGAATTCTTGAAGCGATCCAAGCTTCATTATGCTTTAACACACTCTTCGGATGTAATCTATGAATCGTTGGTTACACAGTTTTGGGCATCTTCTAAGAAAAGGAGTGACACAGAGATTGCAGCTATGATAGATGGAACAAAGTATGTTGTGACGGAGGATTTGATAAGGAGACAGCTTCGTTTGGACGATGTAAATGGGGTTTATCACTCTAATTCTATGGAGATACTTGCTGGGCTAAGGGTTGTGGGTTATCAAAGTACTCGAACTGATATGTGGCACAAAAACAAGCTTTGCCCTATGTGGAGATTTTTGGTACACACTTTACTTCAAAGCATTAGTAATAAGTCAGGGGGATGGGGCCAATTTTCTACTCACTTGGGTTGTGGGATTGTATGTTTGTCATAGGGTTTAACTTATAATTTTTCTAAGTATATTTTTGATAACATGGTTGAAAATGTTCAAAGAAAAAAGCATAAGTTTTTAATGTACCCTAGGTTTTTGCAAATGATCTTAGACATTACAACCCGAGTCAAAGCTTTTTGTCCCATAGGAGCTTTAACTGCTAAACTGTTTGCTTCAATGAAAACTCATTTTTAGGGGGAACATCATTCTTTGCTAGCAGCTATGTTGCCTCAAGGCAATGAGGCTGCTGATGAGGGTAATGTTGTTGGTGCTCCACCCTCTACTAATGTTGCTGCTGATGGTAATACATCAGTTGCCTTGGATAAGAGACCTTCCACTACTGCTGAAGCATCACATGTTTCTCCTGACCAACCCACACCTACACCTAGTCCACCACCTACTCATGTTACTCCTGATGAGTTTGAGCCCGAGGGTATTAGAATGCCCACACCTAGTCCTGTAAGAGAGCCTTTTGTTGAAAGCTCTCCTATCATTGAGCATGACCATTTTTCTCCTGAAAGGTCCAATGATGCTCCCCTTACCACAGAGCAATCTGCTGGTGGAGTTGAGGACCCTATTACTCTCACATCTGTATATGCTTTGCTCAACAGGACTGTGAAAGAAGTGGCAGATCTTAAAAAGGAGCTTGCTGAGACTCAATCTACACTTGGTGGTGAAATTGTGGAGTTACAGAAAAAGGTTCAGTCTTTAGAAGACAAACTTGGGCAAAATAGCAAAAGGAAGCTTGTGGTTTCTTCTGATGAGGAGCAAGAGGATGCTAATTTGGATTCACTTGAAATCTTGGCTAATGTTGCTCAACAAACTCATGCTTCTACTCCAATTGCTGTTGGATCCTCAAAGCACAAGGAACCTGTTATGTTTTCTAGAATGAGAACAAGAAAATATTTGAGCAAGGATTCCACTGAATCATCAAAATTACAAAGTGTGGAAAATGTGGCAACCACTGATGTGAATGTTGATGCTCCAATGATGGATGTTGCTTCTGAGCTTGGTCAATCTTCATGTGTGCAAGAACAACTCACTTCTCCACCTTCAGCAGCTCATGATGAAGTGTTTGTTGCTGGAAGGAATTTTAATTTGGATCCTCATGCTAATGTTACTTCTGAAGATGGTTGGTGGCAAACCGTCAAGTTTATTACACAAGTCAACCACTTGTGAATGGTCAACCGTAATAAAATTAAAACAGTCTAAAACCAATGCAATGAAGATCTAGAGGAGTATAGTTTTACCTCAGGTCGTTAAGTCCCAACGAGGTATGAACACTGTAATACAACGAATCTGTGATCGGGTGATATTGAACATGAAAGGTTTGTAGATTTGGAATAATTATATCTAGAGAAAAAGTTTGTAAATTACAGGGGCTTAAATGCAAATTAAAGAAAATTTAATAAGCTAAATTATATTAAATAAACGCTATCACTATTTTTAAAATTGAATTTTCTTGATTTATAAAACAAAATAACTTAAATAAACTATTTTAATTAAAGCGTAAACCTAAATTATCTAAAAACGTGACCTAGAATGAAAACGTGCGTTATATATAAAAATTACGCGAGTGCGCAAGAAAAAACGTAAAATTTGTAAAATAAAAGTCCTACGAGTGTAAAAACAATTTTCTTACTTACTATATGACAAAAGAAAATTTTAGAAAAAAGATTTATATTTTTTTTACTTTTATATTTTTTATTATGAATTAAATACTATTTTAAACTAATTAAATGATTAAAAATACTAAAACTATTAAGAAAAATCTGAAACTTTTTTATAAAATACTTTATACTAATACAAAGCTAAGAAAAATACAAAAGATGTAACAACTTGTTTTAATAAGCTGTAAATAAGCTAAAGTTTTCGTATAAGCTAATTGGACAAAAAGAGTTAAGAAATAAATGTTGCAAGAAATAACCAGTCAAAGTCCCAAGGGCAGTTGGTGAGTGTGTTGTGTGGTGAGCTGGGTGGCCAGGGTTCGAATCCTAGCAATGGCCTTTTTTATTTTTATTTTCTTTTGGACTTTTCTTTTGAAACTAATTAAGAACGATGAAATAAGCAAATTTCAAAACTAGAACTTTTTATAAAAACCACTAATAAGCTCAGAATGAGCTTATGATTACTTTAACAGTTAGCAAGAAATGGAAAAAGCCCAAGGATAAGCCAAATGGCTAATAAGCTAGAAAATAAGCAAAGGTAAATTGGAAATAAGCTAAGCAACTGATTATAAGCTAATATTATAACTGAGAAAGCAAAATGACTTAAGAATAAGCACTAAATAAGCCACATGAATCAAATAAGCAATCCAGTTAACTTGATTAACCAAACAGGTTTTGGAACAACTTTGGAGGCTAATTTATGCTTATGCAATAAGCTTGGAAATGAAAATAAGCATTGGGACTAACAAGTATACCAGCTAAGCTTTCTAAAAAGCTAAATTACAAAGTTTGGATTCCACTAATAAGCTTGTGACAAGCTTTTGAAAAAACTGGCAAACACTGAGTTATTATGTATACACAGAAATGGGACAAGTTAAAAGCTAGTTGCAGCCCTATCAAATAAGCTATAAAGTGGAGATTAAGCACTGTAACCTTGAGACAGCTAGGTGAGCTTCTCAAAAAGCTAAGGTACACAAGTTAAAGCTAACTAATGAGCTCTTGATGAGCTTGTGAAAAAACTTATAAAACTGTGCACATGGCACTTTTTCAGACAAAGGCTTAAAAGAAACTAAGAAATAAGCTGTTTATAAGCTAAGTAGAAGTGAACTTAAATTTTTCTAGTGAAGATTAGCAGCTGAATTTTAATATCACAAAAGCATAAAACATGAAATTCAATATTAAATCCTATATAAAATTCTCTAGTTTATTCAAAAACTATCTAAGTGAGATTTTGACTTTTTAAGATAAACTAATAAGTTGACTTAAGTGAGATTTAATTCCAATATTTGAACCGAAAATGATGAAACAAGCTATGATAAGGTTATCTTAAGCTTCTTTTATGATTTCTAAACACCAAACAAGCTTTTGAATCTTTAACTTCAAGCTGAAATGCAAATGAAGACAGTTTGCTTGTGATTTTGACTTTTATGGTATGTAGATGCAAACCAATGACTAATATGAGTAAACTATACCTAAACAAACCTATATCAACTATTTTCAACTGGTAAACTAACCTTTAACA
The DNA here is from genome assembly GCA_910596185.1 of Chrysanthemum makinoi. Taxonomy (NCBI): domain Eukaryota; kingdom Viridiplantae; phylum Streptophyta; class Magnoliopsida; order Asterales; family Asteraceae; genus Chrysanthemum; species Chrysanthemum makinoi. The sequence goes on along the minus strand of OU343222.1, from coordinate 106,718,350 downwards.
CAGAATAATAGGCAGATCCAAACAACCCTTTTGAAGGCAGTTTTGAAGCTTTTAGTACTAAAACAAATTTTTAAACCAAGTAATCTATTGATTATCTTATAATAACTGTATTGAAACAAGATTAAGCTAAAATTAACAAGCTTTAAACACTTATACTAAGAATTGCAAATTATTAGAAAATTGCTTACAAATTGAGTTCATGCACAAGACTGAGAACTGAGATCCAAGGACACTTCCTATAGCTTTCCACAAAGCTTCTAAACCAAATCAATCCATAATATACCTTGCTTCAATGCATCTTTCATCTTTCCCACTGATTTTTAATTTTATAACTATTTTTGAATATATATATTTTTTTTATTTTTCTGTTTTGTTGAATAAAACTAGATTTTTAAAGTTTCTAAAGCTTATAAGCTTTGTCAAGAGCTTATATGAGCTTAAGAATCCTTAGCAACAACTAATAACAACATTTGCATATTTTGAGAATTTTTAACAAGGAAATTTGCATAAAACTGAATTAGTGTACATAAGCTGAAATTGAAACTGTAAATAAGTTTAAAATATACTGAAATATGATTACAAGGTGCTTGAAAGCTTTGAAATACACTGGAAACTTAAATTATTTAAAAACGAGATAAGCAAAATTAAATTACACTAGATATTATTCTACATTGCACCATTCTTTCTTTATAATGATCAATTAGAGTCTTTGTCGACCTCTGAAACTTTCCCACCTCTTCTCAGCCATTGGATCCATCAAACTCATCAAAACTGCCATTTGTCAATTTTGGCGCCAAATTTCTTTTGAGCAGGTTTTATGCATTTAATGCAATTTGGGAGATTGTGGAGGTGGAGGGGAGTGGGTAAACAGCTGGAAAGACAGGTGGAAATGTGGTGATGAGGTGGTGAAACCACCCTGGTTTCTGGTTTTGGAATTGCAGGTGTGGGAGAGGAGAGTGAACAGTGATGGCGGTATAATATTTAAAACGTGGGTTGTTTTGGGCCAGCTGGGTATTGGGCTTGTATATTGGGTTGGGATTAATAATAAAAAGAGGGTCCGGTTTGGTTTGTAGAAATAATAACACAAGGACCATTCATGTAATTTCTGGATTTTGAGGGACTGAAAATGCCAATATTCCAAAGTTAACACAAGGACTAAACCTGCAATTAATGGTTAGTATAAGGACCAATATTGCATAAAATTCCATTTTTATAAACCCAAGGACTATTTTAGACAATTTTCAAACTCCAGGGACCAAACTTGTAATTTTCTCAAAACTTATCATATAAGGACCAAATATGCCACATTTGAATAGTACAAGGGTGTAGTTTGAATAATTTCCATTTTTAAACACCCAGGGACTGATTTTGACACTTTTGTAAAGTTGAGGGACCAAAGTTGTAACTTGTGATTTTTAAACTTCAAAGGAGAATTTCTTACAACTTGTGAATCCCAAGGACCTTAAATGATATTTTACTTTATTTTGATTTACCAGGGACTATATTTGACAACTTTTGAAACTTGGGGGACTAAAACTGCCAATTATGCAAACTTGATACGTTTTTCACCTGATTTTGGTATTTTTGCATTTAAAACACATAAAACACTTATTTGTGATATTTTCATCATTTTGATGCATTTCTGAGTGTTTTCAGAGGCATTCTAAACGGTATAAAAATGATGAGTATTTGCACACTCATCAATCTCCCACACTAAGATATTGCTAGTCCCTAGCAATCTTTTTGAAAATTTAATGGATTTAATCTCTTTACCAAAAGCCATTACTTCTGGAGTAGTCAATTGTTTCAGTTCAAGTAAAAACCTTGGTACAATGATAACCAAATGATTTTGAGCAAATCATAAGCTGTAAACGGATTTGATTTGTCTTTACCAGAAGCCGTTTGCTTCTGGACTAGCCAACTCTTAGATAAAATATCTTTGGTGAGTCGATTACCAATTATGGTTTTCCAACTGCCTTTACCACAAGCCATAAACTTGCGGGCTAGCCAACTTTTCACTAATTAAAGATATGGTGAGCTGAACACCATACAATTTTGAGCAAATTGCAAGCCGTCAACGGATTTGAGATATCTTTACCAAGAGCCGTTTGCTCCTGGATTAGCCAATCCTTTTGTGGGTTAGTCATGGTGGACTGATTACTATTTGTTGTGTTTAGTACATAGTACTTCCACTAATTTTTTTTTTTAATTTGGCCATTTTGGGGGAAAAAGGGACTAAAAGGGTACATTTATGATCAAATTCGCCTGAATTTCCCCCCCACACTTAGAAATGAATATTGTCCTCAATATTCAAAGTCCCGGCTATTATGCCGAATCCTTGAACGTAAAAAAAAATAACATTACTAGCCAAGTGTGGAAACACAACAATTATTCTCTTTTTTAAAATTTACAATTTTCATTCATTTTTTAGATCTATATACAACATGTGGGGCATCTCCCCCACACTAAGGTGGTACACACGGGTGAAAACCCATGTTTAACTACTGTTTTTGATTACCGAGTCGCTAGCTTGACTCGGCCCCGAATTAATTTGTTCATGGGGAAGTAAGTGGAAGAGACAATCTCCATCGGACTTTTATTCAAGATGTTTGTATAAACATTGAAGTACGTGAAAGTTCCACACCGATGAGATATACATAGAACCGGCTCACAAATGATAAATGAAAATGCCGGGGTCAAAAATAATGTCTTCATTACCGAAGGAGTGAAGAACAGGAGAAGTCACCGTATAGGTGAAGAAAAGAAAGAAAATCATGATAAAAATCATGACTAACTCATCATTATCAGAAGGGGAATTCATGATTTCTGGATCATGAATCTCATCATTTAAGCTCATTTGATCAAGACATATTCTGGGTGGGAGGGATGGGATTTTGATATCAAGCAAGTTCTCATGGTTGAGAACATTTCCCTCCGGAACACAAAGATCATTTTTGTCTAGATCAAAGTGGAAGTTATCATACTCTGGTGGAGATATGATCTGAGTGAGTTCAAAGGAGAACTCTTCGTAAAGAGAATCATTCACGTGATGCAAGTCTGTGAACCCTTGTTCTATTATGGAATCATCACTATCCTCGTTCTGAGTATCAAAGAGTGGATTCTCAGAAATTAAAGTGAATTCAGAGTCGAATTCAAATAGAGGATTAATGAGAGTTGTTTTGAACGCTTCAGGAACAAAGTGATTAACATTCTCTATTGGACTGTTAGGGTGAGAAGTGAGTAAACGATCATTACAAAGGAGACTTTCAATTTCTCCTAGGTTGGCTTTGAAATCAAAGAGATCATCATCACTTTCCGATGAAAGTGGAATGATGTGAGTGAGTTCATCGGTGAACTCCTCAAGAAGAGGATCAACATCAAAATGTGAAAGTGATGCCTCAACATTCTCAATGTCCCCATAAGATTTACAATCATCGCTAAAATCGGAGAAAGTCTCAAAATGATCTTTTGAACACTTAAGAGGGGAAGGGATATCACACATATGGTCAAAAGTTCCATGTGACTCTCTCGGGATTGGGACAAGGTCCTCAACACTAGACTTTATGAATTCGTCCGATTCCTTTTCAGGAACAGTGTCAAGATGCTCGTCCCCCATGTTCAGAGAGTGAGTGGGAGCTTCGGGTGTGAAAGCAGTTGTTTGAGAATGAATCTCGACTGCTGGGATATCAACTGATGAACTTGATGAATCTTTATAAAATTGTAGGATACCAAGTGCATCCTCATCATCACTGTTATCAGGAATAAAACGAAATTAAGAGCTAGATCATGGCTGCTTTTCTTTTGCAATTGATTCCCTAATAGATTTTTCAAAGGCAATTTGGGAATTTATTTTAGCAGCCTGCTCTTCAGCTAGCAATTCTTCCATGGATTTCTCATGTGAATTTTGAATGATGGGACATTGTGGGAGTGGAGATTTGTCAAAACCGGAAGGTTGACATTGATAATCATCATGAGGACCCCCACAATATACACAAGAAAAACTGGGAGCATTTCGAAATGCTGTTTTACTCAACTCCTCAGTTCTTTTCACTAACTCCAGAAACTCTAGATAAGTGTCTTGTTGGGTTTGCTGAGGAGTTTGAGTCATTTGGCACTGTGGAGGTTGGTCGTGATATGGATAGTCGTAATTGTTACAAGGAAATGGATTCCCTGTTTGACAATCAGAGCTGAAATGGGGACCTCACAGTTCTCACAACAAGAAACTGTTGAGTCTGGATTGGCGAATTATATGGATATTGGTCATAACCAAAGTTCTGAGCATCACCGGAAAATTGTTCATAGACAAACGTGTTTTCGGATTGACACTCAAATCCTTGGTGAGGACCTCCACAAAATTCACAGCAGTTATGTTGATTATATGAAGATAAGTCGGGCTGTGGTGGGTAATTGGAAAAGTTTGAAGGGTCGTTAAATGAGTTCTGATTAGGATCATAATCAAATGAATTCCTCGAACCACAAAACAAACAAATCCCGTTCCGAATATCATTACCACACTGTACACATGTACACCAGCGACATGGTGAACCAAAAAGAGGCTCACCACAACCGACACAAGGAATAAACGATTCCATTTGAGAGTTATGAGAAGGAATCGATTCATTCAAAGAATCAACAAAACCAACATGGTGATTCGAATGACTATCAAGTCTCGAAGAACATTTTGAAAAATCCGGAGGTGGGACAAGTGGTGTGCTCTGAGAGCTAGCAATTTCCACCACTTCCGTTATGGTCTCCAGTTCTGGTTCTTGAGAAACGTGAAGATTAGGCAAGTCATTCTTGCTAGTCACCGGTCTAAATTCTGCATGATTGCTTTTAACCGTAAATTGTGAAAGTTTAGGATCAATTTTAGACGGCTTAGGAGCAATTGAGGGGTTAGATCTTTGGATAACCGTAGGTTGGACGTATTTAGCACCTCCATTATAGAGGGAAGTACCTGGTCCTTTGTCACCCTGGTTTCTCGTTCCATTTCCCTACGCAGAATTAATGGATCATCACGAACAACACGAATTCTTGACATTTGTGATAAAGTATGAAGTTTTTCAACTTCGTTCCAGAATTCGTCGTAGTCCAGAGATTCCATGAGAATAGAAGAAGTTAGAATCAAATGGATAGAGGGTAAAGGAATAAAGAATCAAAAAGGGTAAGAGGGTAAAGATGAATATTTTTGGATTTTTGAAAAACATGTTGTAAAAACAAAGAATGAAAATATTTTTGGTAATCGATTAGTCAAACGAATTAACTTCACGATAATTTTGGTTTTATATGAAAATAAGGAAATATGGACAAAGATGGTAAATATACAATGGATGTATATTCAACAACACTGATGTTTCAAATTCGTAGAACGCAACACACCTCCCCGGCAGCGGCGCCAAAATTTGGTCAAACAGCTCAGAGCAAAATGCAATTAAGTCCAAGAGAGTTAGTGTTTCCCCGGGTCGTTAAGTCCCAACGAGGTGTGAACACTGTAATACAACGAATCTGTGATCGGGTGATATTGAACAGGAAAGGTTTGTAGATTTGGAATAATTATATCTAGAGAAAAAGTTTGTAAATTACAGGGGCTTAAATGCAAATTAAAGAAAATTTAATAAGCTAAATTATATTAAATAAACGCTATCACTATTTTTAAAATTGAATTTTCTTGATTTATAAAACAAAATAACTTAAATAAACTATTTTAATTAAAGCGTAAACCTAAATTATCTAAAAACGTGACCTAGAATGAAAACGTGCGTTATATATAAAAATTACGCGAGTGCGCAAGAAAAAACGTAAAATTTGTAAAATAAAAGTCCTACGAGTGTAAAAACAATTTTCTTACTTACTATATGACAAAAGAAAATTTTAGAAAAAAGATTTATATTTTTTTTACTTTTATATTTTTTATTATGAATTAAATACTATTTTAAACTAATTAAATGATTAAAAATACTAAAACTATTAAGAAAAATCTGAAACTTTTTTATAAAATACTTTATACTAATACAAAGCTAAGAAAAATACAAAAGATGTAACAACTTGTTTTAATAAGCTGTAAATAAGCTAAAGTTTTCGTATAAGCTAATTGGACAAAAAGAGTTAAGAAATAAATGTTGCAAGAAATAACCAGTCAAAGTCCCAAGGGCAGTTGGTGAGTGTGTTGTGTGGTGAGCTGGGTGGCCAGGGTTCGAATCCCAGCAATGGACTTTTTATTTTTATTTTCTTTTTGGACTTTTCTTTTTGAAACTAATTAAGAACGATGAAATAAGCAAATTTCAAAACTAGAACTTTTTATAAAAACCACTAATAAGCTCAGAATGAGCTTATGATTACTTTAACAGTTAGCAAGAAATGGAAAAAGCCCAAGGATAAGCCAAATGGCTAATAAGCTAGAAAATAAGCAAAGGTAAATTGGAAATAAGCTAAGCAACTGATTATAAGCTAATATTATAACTGAGAAAGCAAAATGATTTAAGAATAAGCACTAAATAAGCCACATGAATCAAATAAGCAATCCAGTTAACTTGATTAACCAAACAGGTTTTGGAACAACTTTGGAGGCTAATTTATGCTTATGCAATAAGCTTGGAAATGAAAATAAGCACTGGGACTAACAAGTATACCAGCTAAGCTTTCTAAAAAGCTAAATTACAAAGTTTGGATTCCACTAATAAGCTTGTGACAAGCTTTTGAAAAAACTGGCAAACATTGAGTTATTATGTATACACAGAAATGGGACAAGTTAAAAGCTAGTTGCAGCCCTATCAAATAAGCTATAAAGTGGAGATTAAGCACTGTAACCTTGAGACAGCTAGGTGAGCTTCTCAAAAAGCTAAGGTACACAAGTTAAAGCTAACTAATGAGCTCTTGATGAGCTTGTGAAAAAACTTATAAAACTGTGCACAGGGCACTTTTTCAGACAAAGGCTTAAAAGAAACTAAGAAATAAGCTGTTTATAAGCTAAGTAGAAGTGAACTTAAATTTTTCTAGTGAAGATTAGCAGCTGAATTTTAATATCACAAAAGCATAAAACATGAAATTCAATATTAAATCCTATATAAAATTCTCTAGTTTATTCAAAAACTATCTAAGTGAGATTTTGACTTTTTAAGATAAACTAATAAGTTGACTTAAGTGAGATTTAATTCCAATATTTGAACTGAAAATGATGAAACAAGCTATGATAAGGTTATCTTAAGCTTCTTTTATGATTTCTAAACACCAAACAAGCTTTTGAATCTTTAACTTCAAGCTGAAATGCAAATGAAGACAGTTTGCTTGTGATTTTGACTTTTATGGTATGTAGATGCAAACCAATGACTAATATGAGTAAACTATACCTAAACAAACCTATATCAACTATTTTCAACTGGTAAACTAACCTCTAACACAGAATAATAGGCAGATCCAAACAACCCTTTTGAAGGCAGTTTTGAAGCTTTTAGTACTAAAACAAATTTTTAAACCAAGTAATCTATTGATTATCTTATAATAACTGTATTGAAACAAGATTAAGCTAAAATTAACAAGCTTTAAACACTTATACTAAGAATTGCAAATTATTAGAAAATTGCTTACAAATTGAGTTCATGCACAAGACTGAGAACTGAGATCCAAGGACACTTCCTATAGCTTTCCACAAAGCTTCTAAACCAAATCAATCCATAATACACCTTGCTTCAATGCATCTTTCATCTTTCCCACTGATTTTTAATTTTATAACTATTTTTGAATATATTTTTTTTATTTTTCTGTTTTGTTTAATAAAACTAGATTTTTAAAGTTTCTAAAAGCTTATAAGCTTTGTCAAGAGCTAATATGAGCTTAAGAATCCTTAGCAACAACTAATAACAACATTTGCATATTTTGAGAATTTTTAACAAGGAAATTGGCATAAAACTGAATTAGTGTACATAAGCTGAAATTGAAACTGTAAATAAGTTTAAAATACACTGAAATATGATTACAAGGTGCTTGAAAGCTTTGAAATACACTGGAAACTTAAATTATTTAAAAACGAGATAAGCAAAATTAAATTACACTAGATATTATTCTACATTGCACCATTCTTTCTTTATAATGATCAATTAGAGTCTTTGTCGACCTCTGAAACTTTCCCACCTCTTCTCAGCCATTGGATCCATCAAACTCATCAAAACTGCCATTTGTCAATTTTGGCGCCAAATTTCTTTTGAGCAGGTTTTATGCATTTAATGCAATTTGGGAGATTGTGGAGGTGGAGGGGAGTGGGTAAACAGCTGGAAAGACAGGTGGAAATGTGGTGATGAGGTGGTGAAACCACCCTGGTTTCTGGTTTTGGAATTGCAGGTGCGGGAGAGGAGAGTGAACAGTGATGGCGGTATAATATTTAAAACGTGGGTTGTTTTGGGCCAGCTGGGTATTGGGCTTGTATATTGGGTTGGGATTAATAATAAAAAGAGGGTCCGGTTTGGTTTGTAGAAATAATAACACAAGGACCATTCATGTAATTTCTGGATTTTGAGAGACTGAAAATGCCAATATTCCAAAGTTAACACAAGGACTAAACCTGCAATTAATGGTTAGTATAAGGACCAATATTGCATAAAATTCCATTTTTATAAACCCAAGGACTATTTTAGACAATTTTCAAACTCCAGGGACCAAACTTGTAATTTTCTCAAAACTTATCATATAAGGACCAAATATGCCACATTTGAATAGTACAAGGGTGTAGTTTGAATAATTTCCATTTTTAAACACCCAGGGACTGATTTTGACACTTTTATAAAGTTGAGGGACCAAAGTTGTAACTTGTGATTTTTAAACTTCAAAGGACAATTTCTTACAACTTGTGAATCCCAAGGACCTTAAATGATATTTTACTTTATTTTGATTTACCAAGGACTATATTTGACAACTTTTGAAACTTGGGGGACTAAAACTGCCAATTATGCAAACTTGATACGTTTTTCACCTGATTTTGGTATTTTTGCATTTAAAACACATAAAACACTTATTTATGATATTTTCATCATTTTGATGCATTTCTGAGTGTTTTCAGATGTTTTTGGCATTCTAAACGGTATAAAAATGATGAGTATTTGCACACTCATCAGAAGACACTCCTCAAAATGTTACTGCTGATGCTTACATGGGTGTTTCTTCTGATGTTCCGATTGTTGATACTTCACATGATGATTCTGTTCTTGAATCTGCTGATAAAGGAAAAGGATCTATAATTGATGAGGAGCTTGGTTCGGATCTAGTAAGTGAACAGGAAAGGCAAGAACAATAAAGGATGCTGACTGAGTATGCTGATGTGAAGAAGAGTCATGCCTTGGCTCAAAAGCTTGAAGCTCAGTTTGCTACCAATTTGCCTCCTGAGAGACAAAGAGAAATTGATGAAATGTCCACTCAATTTACTGATGAGCAATGGGATACTTACACTCATCAAGCTGCATCCAATCCTACTCTTGTTCAAAGTATCTTAGGTGCTGCTTTTGACAGTGACAACTTTGCTGCTCAAATGATGGTTCTTAGTCAACAAAGGAAGCAAGCTGCAGTTGCACAAAGAAAAGCCATTGCTGCACACAAAGCTAAAGCAAAAAGGGATAGACCACCAACTGCAGCTCAGAAGAAAAAGTATATGAGGAATGTGGTGTATAATCAAAGTTCTAGCTTCTATCAAATTGGTTTGACAAAGAAGCAAGTCTGGGCTTTATCTGATGATGTCTTGCTCAATATGTACAATAGAATTATGAAGCAGATTACACCATCTTCTAACTTGCAGTGGATTGTTGGTAGTGCAGATGCTCTAAAGGCAAAGAGAACCAAGCAAGTTGAGATTGTGGATTCATTTGATGATGTTACACCTAAGATGAGTTCTCCTGTTGTTACTTCTGAAGCATCTACTGAAGCTATACATTCAGCTGACAAGGTTCACTCTGTTGAACCTCATGTGGTTTCTTCTGAAGCATTACCTAGTGTTGCACCTGTTGATAAAGTAGGAGCAGAGTTGGGTAAGAAAGCTGAACTAGCAGCTGCTAAAGCTAAGAGGGCCAGAGAGGTGCTTGAGAAAATGTATGCTTTGCGTGGTGATGTTCCTATTTCTACTTCTATTTCTTCCATTCCTGATAAAGATGTCTTTGATGAATCTGAGAAGGTACCATCTTCTGTATCTATGGAGATTTATATCCCCGGTAGGAGGAAGAAAAGGATGTCTAAAAGGAGACACATTACTCTTAGGAAATCTGTGAGATCAGATGGGACATACACTTCTAGGATTCATAAGTCACTCAGGGATAGTTCTTTGGATCTCAAGGCTGCTGATTCAACTTTCATTAAAGAAGGATCTGCTGATGCTTTTCGTGAAGGATCTCATGGTGTGTTGACTACTTGGACTTTGAATGATGGACAACTTAACACCATTTTTATGTTGGATAATACTTCTATGCATGTTAACTTCTTGAAGGATATACTTCATATGGTGGATAGGCAAGATTTGTTTACACTCTATGGCCTTGTCACAAAGCATTATGATACTCATTCACCACAGGGTTTTGGTTTATACTTGTTGGGTGATCTTCAAGTTTTGTTGGATTCTCAATCTCCAAATAGTAAGGGATATTCAATTTGGAAATATTCACATAAGTGGAAAGTTGAGACTTGGAGATTTTATCCTCTTCCCTGTGTGCATGTGGTGGAGACACAGAATGGGATGACTGTGTGTATGTTCTCTGATAAGATTTATCCTTTATCTGTGAACTTGATGCGAAGTATGCTTAGAACGAAGTTGGAGGTTCCTCCTGATCCAGTAGGGAATGATATGCTACATGCTGAACAATTTATTGGATTGATTAAAACTCAACTTCAGAGAACATCAAGCATCTTCTTGAGTCTGGTATCTTGATTATTATGTATTATTTGTATTCTTTGTTTTCTTTATTTGTTTGTTTCATTATTAGTTAATAATTAAAAAAAAAACTATGTATATTCTTTGTTTGTCTAACTTTGCTTGCAGGTTTGTTGTATATCTTTGTTGATGGTTATCAACTCACCAGATGTACCTTGTGTATGTCAAAGATCTGGCTAGTCCAAAGGGTACAGCTTTCGTAAAGACACATCATATCTGTTGATAGCTGTAATGGTTTGCTCAAAATCATAGGGTTTGCAACTCACCCATGCTTAATTGCTGAAGGTTGTATGGTCATCAATTCACCATGGTTTAATCCTTTTTGGAATCCAATAATTGGCTAGCCCACACGTATATGGCTTGTGGTAAAGGCAGTGGAATACCATATTTGGTAATCAATTCACCAAGGGAATTCTTTCTACCTAAGAATTGACTAGTCCTGACCAAACGGCTACATGTAAAGACATCTCAAATCCGTTTATGGTTGCTGATTTGCTAATAAATCAGATGGTTATCAGTGTACCATAGTTTTCGAACTCAAATATATGGCTACTCCAGTAGTAATGGCTATTGGTAAAGAGACATCAAATCCATTATTTTCAGTGATTCACCTCTCACAGGAGTTCACACACCTAGATGTGATGAGAATATTAAGAAACTAATATGTTTTGATGTACATTTTGTCATTTGTTGCTGCAAAGATCTGGAGCTTTAAAGGTTTATCATTATAGAGATGTATTTGTTTTGGTTCTTTGCTGCTGATATTCGAGTACAATCCTCTTGTTTTTCTGTGTTAAAGATCTATCAAGAAACTGGAACTTAACCTAGTCAAATTCCAGTTTAGGGGAGGATTGTTGGGAATTATGCAAAGTAGGAATTCTGCTGAAAATAATGCTAAAGGAATCTGCTGAAGTATATGGATTATGCTGAAGAAGAGTTTCTACTAAAGTAATGAAACCATGTAGATGGTTTCTGCGGATATAGATATTCTGCGTATTCTATAGTTAGTTAGGATATGCATGAGCTTTATTAGGAAGTTATAATGTATTTCTTATTTAGTTTTATGTTTATACGTTTCTTGGGAAACGGGTTAGGGTTCCTTGTCTATAAAAGGAACACAATAGTATGAGTTATGTACAAGTTGAAAAACAAAGTTTTAGTATTATTAAAAGATCCATAGAGGATCAAAGAGTTCTTAGTTATTCGTGTTTGTTCTTGTGTTTAATTTCCGCTTGAATACAGGTTATAGAGACTGTCTTTTAGTGTGTTTGTGATTACATAAGCATAACTAACGATCTACGAGTGCTCAAAGATCTATCAAGGTCTTAGGTTCAACAAAGGTCCTTGTATCAAATTTTTGGTGAAGTCAAGCATAATATGAAAAGTGTTTTGTTGATTTATTTCTCTTTGAAGTTTTGTTGTTAGATATCTTGTTAATCAAACTTGAATAAAGGTAAAAATGGATAATATAACTTCACTAAAAAGTATACAAAGGTTATACCTTTTCGTCGGGTCAAAACGTGCATTTTTATAATTCTGTGTCAGATCCGCGGATCCCTCAGGTACAATGGACGGATCCTCAAGCAAGGGATCCGTGGGATCCGTGGTACAGAAGACAGTTTTTGTCTGAATTTCAAAAATTCATAACTAATTAACCGTAAGTCGTTAGAAGTCGTGCCACCTATCATTTTAAAGGTATTTGAGTCTACTTTCATTTAAAAATTATTTCTTAAACTGATTCAAAACAAAAATTTACAGAATCATTGATTTAGAATAGAAAGTCATTTTTCGGTCATAACTTTTGCACAAACTTTTGATCTAATTGGAGATGGATGTTTTCGTTTTTGAACAACAATATGTCCTCTTTTGAAATTAAGATTTTGATCATATTTATAATTATAAAAGAAACTAATCAAGCTTGGTATACATGTTTATATTTAACACAAAGCGATGAAAAGAACTTTCGTATGCTATGCTATATGATAAATTGTCTTCCTTGCATTACTTGATTATTTGCTTATCTCAAATAGCTTTTGTGCTTGTTTGATTGAATAACATATGTGGTTTCCTTACCTTGCTATTCATTCTCTTGTTTGTCGATTTAGTAGTATTCTACTAATCAATGTGCTATTTGAAAGAGTGTTTAGGATAACATCTAGTTGTGTCGAAAATGTTATGTTAAATACTTAGATAAGTCATATAAGTTGAAAAATGTTTAAAACATGTAATACACTAAATGGCTTTTTGATTGAGTTTGTCATATGTGCAACATAAATGTTTTATGTGCTTATATGTTTTCTTGTATTGTTTTCTAAGAACAACAAGAATGTACATCGGATCATAACCTACCCTTGTGTTGATGATGTACTCTCCCGTTTTCCTTTTCATGATCGCTTTCCAAGCTTCATAGTAGGATTGACAACTTGATTATTTCATCCGATATACTCAAGTAAATTATTTTGTAACGCAAGTATAATTTTTCATATCCGAAAGTCCAAACTCGAGCTTTCCAACAACATATGTTGAACTAGCTCATCCAACCATTTTTTTGTTCACCATATGGACAATTTTTTTAACATGACACCTTCGTCACCTTAGTTGTTTCAAGTATAATATTAATAAAAACGAAGCAAAGTATCATCATTGTTACTCTTCGATAGGCCATTGTAGGAATATAAATTTTCCTAACTTGAGAATGAATATTGGAGAACTTATTGCACTAGAAACTCAATTTGACCTAACGGTTGAATTGCTTCCTTTATAGAAGTTGGGTATGTGGAATCGCCCGTAAAAATGGTCGTGTTTAGCCGTAATTGAGCACCACTAGTAATAGTCTCATATTCATTCTCTCACTTGAGAAATTTATACTCCTATGTTTTCCTAAAGTAAGTTTACAATGGAAATACTTTGCATTGTCTTAGGATTACTAATCAAACAAGTTGTAAAATTAATTTTTCTTTTAGTTAATCACAACCACTTGCCTCATCAAGCGATTATCTTGCTTTGATCGAGAAGAGCTACATGACTTCATGGACGAAGCTCATTGTATGCTAATCACCATCCATAATGACTAGATTGTCCTATACTAGCACCTCACAACTCTTTTGTCTTGAACACCATCATGTGCTCTTTTCTTTCTAGACACATACCTTGCATGTCATTGTTAGTGTAAACGATTTACTAATCTAGACCGCAAATTTATTTTGGGCTTCTTGAATAGTGCTTGTTAAGTTTGCTAAACCTTTGTGTCATTTGTGAGCTCGATCTCATTTGATTGCCTATATGTTATCTCTACATGCTCTCCTTGCTTTGCTTAATGTGTATACATGTATACTGGCTGTAGAAATCATTAGTTTCATAATTCGAAACTTAGAGCAAAATTCTACAACTATTATATTAAGAAAATATGTCTCTGACGCCGGATCCCTTAGATGTAACTAGACGGGTCCCTCAAGTGAAGGATCCGTGGGATCCGGGTGGACAGAAGTTCCTTTTTAGCCTCCTTGCATCAATCCAACATTCTAGACCTTATTGTACTAGTTAAACATGCTACATTAGGATCACTTAAACTTTCCTTAGGCTTAGCTGATCTCATATTCACTCATGGATGATTTAGGATCTCATTCAAAGTATTTTTGATTTATCATTACTTCAAAACTCACAATCTTTCCGCTCCAATGTTTACACATTGCTCCTCTCATCTCAAAACACCTAGTTTGATATTTGTCTCAATTTTATCAAATTGATTTTAGTCATCCTTACCTCAAAATAGGCCAAAAACTAGCTTTTAATTTCTTATGATTTTTAAGGAATTTTCCAGATCTCTCTTAAGTCATCATCTTATCTCTAGGATCATTTAACACCACTTGACACTCTCAAATTTCTTAGTGTCATCTTTGATCATCCACTGGTGCTCATAAAGCCCCATCTCTTACCATAAAAGGCAATCATTAGCTACCATTAATCATTTTCTCTTGATCATTCAAGTCCATCTTCATGTAAGACACTTAATAGACTGAGTAACTTAGGATATGTAGGTGCTAGACCTTGATAGAACCCAATCACCTCTTTTTTACCTCATTTGTTAGCCGGATCCCTAGACTTAAGCTAGCCGGATCCCTCTAGTGAGGGAACCGGTGGAACCGTGGAACAGTAGGTACATTATCTCTTTAGATAATCATTTCAAATTTCCTTTTTCCACACAAGCACTTTTTCAACACTTAGGATTATCATTTTCTTATATGTTTATAAATGAGTAACATTTATATGATCCTTTACGTGTTCTTTTCGTTTCATGATTTTATGTGAA
This sequence comes from Chrysanthemum makinoi, assembly GCA_910596185.1. Taxonomy (NCBI): domain Eukaryota; kingdom Viridiplantae; phylum Streptophyta; class Magnoliopsida; order Asterales; family Asteraceae; genus Chrysanthemum; species Chrysanthemum makinoi. The sequence continues at coordinate 106,703,144 of OU343222.1, read as the reverse complement.
CAATTTATCCATTTGTATAAATGTTTTCCTTTTGTACTAACTCTTTTGGATTCTTGTAGGATGACAATGGTCGATTTCATCATCAAGTCAAGTTGCGCTCATTCGCACATTTTTTTTATATTCCTAATCTTGCATCATCCTAACCATCTTACTTTACTTTTATCACTACTCACAAAGTCATCATGTTTACCACCTCCATTGAGTCATCAACCAAGTCAAAGATTCACCTTGATACCTTTCATCACCGTGTCCAAGGTCTAGTTCATGAACTACGTGATGAAGTATGTTTCATGTTCTACCACATCCTACTTGTGTCAACCACAATCTCAAACCACAAGCTACTTGTGTCAACCACATCCTACAAGTGTCTCACTACCACTACAATTCATGGTCGCTCAACCATCCTCCACAAACATTTATGTTGTCAAAAGCCAAGTGAATTTCGTAATGAAATGCGTCTCATCCCTAAGCACATTTTTTTTCTTACCTTGAACAAACCTTACAACCTCTAAACCAACCATGATGATGCAAGTAGTAGGATTATTCTCTTTTTGACATTAATCCTTTCTTTGTAGGTTCACATATATACACTTTAATGTGTATGGGATTCTCGTCAATTTATGGACGAAATTTTACACTAATTTTTTTGTAGGTTCTTCTTGACGCCCTCGAGCTAGGGGGAGCTTCCGTCGAGCAATTATAAAGTGCATGATATGACTTACTCGTCCAAGGACGAATATAATTTTGCACTAACTTTTTGTTTTGTAGATTTTCAAAACACACTAGAAGAACTTGGCACTCTCAATAAAGGGGAGTTTTTGGTCAAAACAAAAACATTGCAAATTTTGCAATAATTTCATCTTAGCCTTTCTAAAATACTTGAAGCCCTTAACAAGGAGGAGCAACCGTCAAGGGGGAGCATGCACACATTCATTCTTCAAAATTCCTTTATGTTTCAACAAAAGGGAGATTTCTTTCTCATCATATATTTTTTTTAACACTAACCTTGATGTAGGTTAAGCCTAAAAAATTTGATCCGTTGAGCCGTTGGCAATAATGGTTACAATTCAAAGGATCTTTCTATTTTTTTTATGTGATTCTCTAGGTTCCTCTTAAAGGCGAGATCACCACCTCTTGAAGACGTGCAAGCTCAAGGTCATGAGTTGCTAAGCTTCGTCATTAGTGTTTCATGTTGAAGGTATTGACGTGGTGTGCCAATTGATGTAATAAGGTGTTTTTTATTTTAACTTCACTAGGGATGATACAAACTTGCAATTTTTGGGAGAAATTAAGTTTAAACTCCAAGGACACACCTTTTTTGTTTAGACAAAAGGGGGGGAAGAGTGTAAACGGAGAAGGTAATGTATAGGAAGTACGGACACAAGTAACTTTGACATTTTACCTATCTATTATGTTTACATATATTTTTTCATCATCAAAAAGGGGGAGATTGTTAGTGCAAATATTACGATATTTAATCTATACATTCTCGTTTGTTTTGTTGATGACAAACATGTAACTTGTAATACATAACGTAAAATGTATAAGTTACTTGTAATTAAATTTTGTCTCAACATACTCTCAACACCTCTCGACGACTCAAGTCCTTGTATGCTACAACACAGGTTCGTACATGTTTGTTATGTTGCGTTATGATCAAACCCCTAACAAACCATTAAACATGTTTAGTTAAATAGTTTATAAAACACTTAACATAAGTAAATGTGTTGGGTAAAACCCATGACCCATGACCCAAGACCCATACCTAATGTCTAGATACATTGTACCTTGGTGGGTACTCAAAACCATGACCCATAGCCCATGGTTTCAACCCATAAACTATGGGTAAAGAGGAGCGTGCACGGATCCCTCAAATGACCCACGGATCCCTTGGAATTACAAGGGCCAAACATGGTTTTGGTCTTTTTGCCTATAAATAGCAAACCACTTCTTACCATTTCTTCACACCTTCACACATAGTTTCTCTCCACCATTTCTAGGATATTTAGATCATTAGGAAACATGTAAACCACCCTCGTCTCATATGATCATAATGCTTCTAACTCTCATTTGTTGTAAGCATACTCCCGAAGTGATCCTCCAAAGCAAGCTTAGAGATCTTGCTTCTTTACCTACTGAAGTGATCACCCATCACAAGATACAAGCACATGAAGATCTTCTACAACAAGCTTGGGAAACTTGTCATCTTCATTCATAGAAGACTAACTACATCATGCTTTGGGTTCTTGATGTTTAGTTTAGGATTTCATATCCATTAGACACATTGTCTTGGATATTGTCTAGTATCATATTCTTGTATCTATGACTAGACTAGATGGTTTATGTGTTTGTGCCATAAAACACAAGGTTTGTTATGTTGGGCCACAAAACATAACGGGTATCATAGATGTGTTATATATCTATGACTAGACTAGATGGTTTATGTGTTTGTGCCATAAAACACAAGGTTTGTTATGTTGGGCCACAAAACATAACGGGTGTCATAGATGTGTCAAAGGCATTAGTGAAGAATGCTAAAAGAGTCAAGATGAAGGCATTAGTGAAGGGTGCCGAGTAATCTAACCAAGGGCATTAGTGAAAGGTGCCTAAGGTGTACATTCGATAAGGTGTGTTTCGATGTACAAGATATAGTAGTATTGGATCCAAGGATATTGATATCCTTGATGGTGTTGTAATAAGGAGTTGGTGTCCTTAGGGGTATAGGTGTTGTGTAGTGTTGGGTAGTAGTTCCTCCATTGTAATGGAACTCGGTACTTAGCCTAGTACCGGATAAAGGGTAGGCGACGTTGTGGTAGGTGTGGTTCACCTTGGTGTGAAAGAACCCGGTGGTTAGCCTTGTACCAGAAAAAGAGTAGGCGACGTTGTGAAGGCTTCTCCGCCATAAGGAGTTGGTGTAGTGTTTACGAACTCTCGAGTAGGTGACTCGAGGAGTAGAGTAGGGCAAGGAAGGTGTCCTTGTAGCCGAACCGCTATAAATCCTCGTGTTGGTTTGTCTATCCTTTTACTTATCGCTTTACTCTTATTCTTGCATTACATTTTTTATTTTCTATGTGGTTTATGTCTATGTTTGTGATACATACTTGGTCTTTCATTTAGTCATAAACTATATTTAACACTTTACATATTATGACACGCTTGATCAAGAAAAAGCAACCGGACTAATAATGGTGAAACTTGATTTATAATGAACCATTAATCTTGCGGAATCTTATGTGATATTAAGGGATTGGCCTTACATGCCGTAATGCGTTAAATGCATCCTCTCGTCGAGATTAGCAAATGCAATGGTTTATACTATATTTGATACAAAAGTTTTAAGTTTTAAACGGAAACGTATTCACCCCCTCTACGTTTTCACAATATTGAATTCCATGGGATTTGGTATAGAATCCCATGGGATTCAGTATGGGATTCATTGTGAATCCCATAGGATTTCTAACTGAATCCCATAGGATTGTATGTGAATCCCATGGGATTCATTGTGATCCATACAGATTATGCATACAAGTCTTTGAAATAGAATATAAGTATGGGATTCATTGTGAATCCCATGCGATTCATTGTGATCCTTACAGATTATGCATACAAGTTTTTGAAATAGAATATAATACGTATGGGATTTATTGTTAATCCCATGAGATTCATTGTGAATCCCATGGGATTTTGTTGACCAACATATTTATAATGTCTTTTTTTTACGTAGATTCTGATGACATTGAAGATACGAAAAAGGATTTGAAGGGAAAGGGTGTGGTTAAGAGAAAAAGGGAGAATTCTGATGACATTGATGATAAGAAGCAGTTGGCGCTTGTAAAAAAGGAAGAATTTGATGAAGAGGCAAAGTTGAAGAAGAAAGGTAAGAAGGAGTTGACGGCCGCAGAGGAAGCGCATGAAAAGTATGTTGCCATGTTTCCAATTCTTCATGCACGGACAACACCTACAACCCTTTTTTCTGCCATCCGTGACTCTAAGGTTGATATGAGGAGTTTTTTTGCTGACATCGGATTTAGTTCGTTACACAATGTTAGCATAGATCGCATTCCTTCAAGGTTGGGAAGGTATGTACTTTCTAGATTTAATTCAGAAAGTTGTGAGTTGATTTTGGAGAATGGCAACTCAATCAAGGCCACTACTTCCAAAAATCATGAGATATTAGGTGTTCCGTTTGGTGGTCGATCTCTTTTTTCTTTAAATCCTAGAACAGAAAATGATGAGTTTGTGAGGCGTTGGATTGGTCAGTTTCATCCTAAAGCACTCAAGGATATCCGTGTGAATGACATTGCTTTTAAATTGATTGAGTCTCGGGAAGCTGACTTCCTTTTTAAAGTCAACTTTTGTACCCTTTTTGCAAACATGATGGGTATGGTTGATGGGTTAAAGGGGCAGATATGTTTGGATGTTGTGTTAAGATTGCGTGAAGATATTAATGTTAAGGATATTGATTGGTGTGACTTTATTTTTTCTTGCCTTAAACGTCATAAAGTCCCAACAACGATATCTAATCATTATACTGGTCCATATACCTTCCTCGTTGTAAGTTTCTAAGTTTTGAACTCTATTTTTTTTTATTTTTAAACGTGTTTGTGTGACAGATTTGTTATAACCTTCTTTACACTTTTTTGTTTTTCAGCTTTTGTATCTAGATTCAACAAAGCATGAAAAGATTCCTGTTGTCCGGACACGTCCTGCTATCAGAAGTTGGCCTTCATATTTAATGTCCCAACGACAGGATCTAGAACTTAAAGAAGAATGTTTTGGTTTGCTACAACTTCAACCAGAATGGACTAAATCCGAGGTTCAACAGGCTTAAGGGTTTATTTGTAGTAGTTCGGAAGATTCTTTTTTGAAAGAGGTTCATTTAAATTTTTGTTATCTGTTTTTTATTTATTGTTATTAAATGATATCATTGTGAATCCCATGAGATTGTAAACATGATCCCATGGGATTCACATACAATTCTATAGGATTCATTGCAATGTGCTTTATTATCACTTACAATGTTTTTTGTCAAAATCCTTCACATACAATCCCATGGGATTCAGTTAGAAATCCCATGGGATTCATTGCAATGTGCTTTTATTATGACTTACACATTGTAAGTCATAATAAAAGCACATTGCAATGAATCCCATGGGATTTCTAACTGAATCCCATGGGATTGTATGTGAATCTCATGGGATTCACAGAGAATCCCATGGGATTCACATACAATTCCATAGGATTCATTGCAATGTGCTTTATTATGCCTTACAATGTTTTTTGTCAAAATCCCATGGGATTGTATGTGAATCACATGGGATTCACATACAATCCCATGAGATTCAGTTAGAAATCCCATGGGATTGACTTCAATGTTTTTTGTCAAAATCCCATAGGATTGTATGTGAATCCCATGGGATTCACATACAATCACATGGGATTCAGTTAGAAATCCCATGGGATTCATCGCAATGTGCTTTATTATGACAGGATTTGTTTAATAAACTTGAAAAAAAGTTAGAGTTGATTTGTGATGAATGACTTGTTGTAGAAGATTATTTCATGAAAGCGATGTCAGATTACCCTGGTGATGTAAAGTTTCTTGAGCTACATCAAAAGTATGCTCAAATTTTCAAGCAACCGAAGCCATTAAATGATGATGGTAATGGGGAGGATGACGATGATGAGAAGGATGATGATGCTGATGGTAATGGGGAGGATGACGATGATGAGGAGGATGACGATGATGATGGTAATGGGAAGGATGACGATGGTGATGAGGAGGATGATGATGACGATGATAAGGATGGGAATAAGGTAAGTTTAGAAGATTTTGACGATGAGGCCAAGAAACAAGATGATACAACTGTGGTTGATGAATCTGAAAAAAAGAGGATGATGCAGTTCCTGAGAATGAAGTTGATGCATCTAAGAAAGAAGAAATATGTGAAGAAGAAGAGCCTGAGATCACGTGCACACCTGAGGGGTTAACGCAATGGTTAGAAAATAATTTAGATAGGGTTGATGAGATTATCAATTGTATAGCTGCTGAGTACGCATATGTAATATTCTTGAATCTCTTTCTTTTTTACTAAAATTTTGTTTCTTTTTAATTAAATATTTTTATTTTTTTCAGCAAGAATCACTCAATGGAGGTCCGGATCCAATGAATCCGGAGGGACTGAATGTTGTGACTCCTGAAAAAATGGCTACTCGTGCTGGAAAGCGTGTGGTGAAACCTTCTTCGTACCTGTTATCTCCCTATATGAATAAAAAAGACAAAGGTTGTATCCAAAATTACAAAGCTGGAGTTTATTCTCGGAAATAGTTTGTTTGCGATGCAAGGCGACAAGCTGTAGGTTTATATGTGTATTTTTTATATAGTTAATAAAAATTCACATCTAATCCCATGGGATTTAATACAGAATCCCATGGGATTCACTACAAATCTTATGGGATTCATTATGAATCCCATGAGATTTGAAGTGAATCCCATGGGATTCTGTATTGAATCCCATGGGATTCATACAAACTCCAATGTGATTCTAAAATGATTTTTTTTTTCTTTTTCTCGTTTACTCATATAGTGAGAGAATTTTTGAATCACATTCTCGGGAGTGCACGGTGTTTTCCATTCGTTTGGCTATGGAAACGTTAGCCCCCGGTTTGTGGATTGATGCCAATGTTGTTGACTGTTGGAGTGCTATTCTAAATTATGAAGAGATTTAAAGAACATGGTTCTCCATCACGACACTTTTTCCCAACAGGATGTATTGTAAGTATTTATTTTTGATTTTCTTAGTAAACTTCTTTTTTGTTTAATAAACTGCTTATCATCTTATCTGACTTACCAAACACCCCCAAAGCAATACAAATCATAACATGATCTTGTAAATTGCATATACAGATAGAATCTATGTTTGATGGAACGTTAGCGTCTGAGGACAAGAAATTTGAAAGTTTTGAAAAATAAATTTTAGCTGAGTTTGCAGACAATGTTGCTGGCTTGGCTCTCGACGGCATTGACTTGGTTTTTTTAAATTATTGTTTGTGTTTTTACTTTAGATTCATTTTTATTATTTTTGTTTTGTTAAAACAGGCTTTCTTTCCAATTCGCAATGCTGGCCACTTTTTATGTCATCGTCATCAGCCTTACCAAAACAATATCAATAACGATACTAGATAACAGTGATTCGGGAGCAACATATGATTCAAAATATAAAAAAGCATGTGAACTACTTGTAAGTATTTACTTTTCTATTTTTAAAGGGATTCATAAGTAATCCCATGGGATTCATTAGAAATCCCATGGGATTCATGCAGAATCCCATGGGATTCATGCAGAATCCCATGGGATTCTGTATGAATCCCATGTGATTACTGCAGAATCCCATGGGATTCTTTGATGAATACTTTATGATTTAAACATAATCTCATTGGATTCATACAGATTTCCATTTGAATCGCTATTGACATTTTCCCAGAATTCTAGTAATTTATGATCTTTTTTTAATAATTTTGTAGAAATGGTTGTATTCCTGTCATCTGAAGTTGTATGGTCACAAGAAACATGCTAACATTCTTAAAGCCAAACCAAAAATCCCAAAGCTCAAATGGAGAACAAAGAAAAATTTCCGTGATTGTTGTATTTTCACCATGGTACATATGGAATGTTACAACGGTGAACTTGCTACGAAATGGGATTGTGGGCTGGTTGCCGAGTCTGGTTGCTGCGAAATGGATGGTTACAAGATGAGGCAGGGCGACATGTTGAGGCGACTGAGATTCAAGTTTGCTACTAAGATCTTGTTACATGAGATTAATAAGCATGCTAGTAAGCTGATTGATCTAGCAAAAGAGTTTGATAAAGTTCCTCCTCAAGAAAAGATGAATATAATTGTTGAAGCTAAAAAGAATAGGGAAAAACGCGAAGTGATTGTAGAAAATACTGAAAAGTTACCAGTTGAAGGTACCTTGATTGTAGAAAAGTTACCAGTTGATCCAGTTAAAGCTACCATCAGTTGATCCAGTTTGTCCAGTTTGTCCCATGGTAGAACAATTTGAGAATGTTAGAAAACTTGTTAATTGATGTTAGATCGTTAATTGATGTTAGATCAGTTTGATAATGTTCTTTTGAAAACATGTGCATTGATGGTAGATCAGTTTGAGAATGTTAGAACAGTTTATGATGGAGTTTTATAATGTTAACTGCGGTTTATCTTTATGTGAATTATACAGAATCCCATGGGATTCAGTATGGAATTCATTGTGAATCCCATGGGATTCATTGTGATCCATGCAGATTATGCATACAATTTTTTGAAATAGAATATATAAATATAGGATTTATTGTGAATCCCATGGGATTCATTGTGATCCATACAGATAATGCATACAAGTTTTTGAAATAGAATATAAGTATGGGATTTATTGTGAATCCCATGGGATTCATTGTGAATCCCATGGGATTCATTGTGATCTATACATATTATCCACACAAGTTTTTGAAACAGAATATAAATAACAAAGAAAAATAAATTTTCTTTGGAAATCATCTAAAAAACATCTGAATATTCAATCTATATATTCAAGAAAATAATAAAAAAGAACTAACAAAAAAAAAGGAATATAAGTAAATTAATTTTTTTCAAACATCAGTTGGTTTCGCCTTGCCTTTGGGTTCATCGGACAAGTTATTTTCGTATGCAACTTCGTCTTCTCTCCAGAATGTCCACAAGGCTTCATTTGTTTCTTTTTAACTTGAAGCGCTTTTTCTCTTTCACTCTTTCGCATTTCATTTCGTTCTGCTTCTGAAATATTCCCTTTATTTCTTGCTTTTGTTGGATTGTTAACTATTTTCTTCTCAGGGTTAGAAATAGCAAAATGATCACCAATTACATCTCCTGTATTTCTTGAAGGAGGATTTGGCACCTCGGCCTCCACTTCTGTTTTCAATGTCTTTAACTTTTCTACAAAAACACCCATCTTCACTTTGTCTTTGCTCAACCGAAACAAACATTCATCCACCAAAAACGTTGCCTCATTTGAAAGTCTTTAAATTTCTTCATTTGTTTCACCATATCTGTTTCTTTTCCTTCTCAAATCAGGTGGTATTATATCTCTTGTCCAACGCCTCAAAATATATTGTTTTGGAATGAAGTTAATATCACGATTCTTGAAAACACAGAATATGTGTCGGCATAGGAAACCGAATCGTACAAAATGTCTGCAACTACACACCACCGACCCATCTTCTGTATTACGCAGTACCTTTTTAAAACACAATAATTATCAGCCAATCCCATTAGACAATCCCATGGGATTTAATACAGAATCCCATGGGATTCAAAAAAAAACCTACGGGATTCCCAGTGAATCCCTATAATTATTAGCCAATCCTATTAGACAATCTCATGAGATTCATACTGAATCCCATGGGATTACTATAGGATTGATTATGAATCCCATGGGATTGATTATGAATCCCATAGGATTACTTGATTAATCCTAGTTTATATACCAGAAAGTAATATACCTTATAGTCTACAAATTTTTCTGTTGCTACTGTTTCGCCTTCCTCTGCTAGTTCTTTTGCAACTTCCTTATTAAGGATTCTATAAGCTGCCGGATTTTTATCTCTAACAGTGACAATCTCACAACCTTATTCTATTTTTAGTTCCTGTATCGCACAAGTCCAGCATGCCTCTTTTATTTCCGTTTGAACAAGTAGAAATATTGTCCTAGTATAAACTTTTGCTGCATGACTTTCAATTGCTAACTTTGTTTCACATTTTGGTGTCGCGTCTAGTGTTTTAAAGTCCAAATTTTCTTGAATATAACGTTGTCTCTCCATTGCTGATTCATAGGACATCATGAAACTAACTAGTGTCGCTCCTGGGCTTGTGAAACTTTTAAAGAACGAGTTTTCACTCTCAGACCTTGATGTCGTTCTCATCAATCCAAAAAAAGGCGAGGTGATAAAATAAGCTGGAATCCACATTTCTCGTAGTTTAAACATTTTGGTCATCCATTTGTGGTTTTGCAAACCAAAATCTTCAATCAACTTAGCCCATTTCTCTTCAAATTCCATCGGTTCCATGAACATATTCCAAATGATCTTGTTTAAATGCTTCTTGAAATCAGTTTCATTGTATATTTCCTTACAAATCTGTAAATAAAATGATAAACACATGTAAACCACTGTCGGATTCCCAGATGAATCCCATGAGATTCAGAGAAGAATCCCATAGGATTCTGAATGAATCCTATGGGATTCAGAAAGAATCCCATGGGATTCAGAGAAGAATCCCATGAGATTCAAAGAAGAATCACATAGGATTTTGAATGAATCTCATGGGATTCAGAAAGAATCACATGGGATTCAAAGAAGAATCCCATGAGATTCAGAGAAGAATCCTATGAGATTCAGATAAAAACATTCAATAATTTACCTTTGCTGGAATTTTTTGGTGAATATGCCACATGCAAAGTCTATGTTTCGATTTAGTGAAAACGGCTTCAATGTCTCTTTTCATTGCCCCATCTTGATCCGTCACCACCATCGTTGGTTCTTTAGAAAAAGCAGTCATGAATGCCTTTAGTAGCCATGTGTAGGATTCAGTGTCTTCTTTTAAAAGCATTCCCGAACCAAGCGTGACACACTTATTGTGATTATCGACACCGGTAAATGGTACAAACACCATGTTGTATCTAAAAATAACATAAGTTTTAGTGACAGAATCAAATGTGATTACTGAATCCCATGGGATTCATGGTGAATCCCATGGGATTCTCTATGATCCATGTCTTTTAATAATTTTACTTGTCAAGTATCTTTATGTGATTTAAAAACAATCCCATGGGATTCACAGAGAATCCCATTGGATTCACAGAGAATCCCATGGGATTCTCAAGGATCCCTTGTGATCCATACAGATTACCCATGTGATCCCTTGTATAATCCCATGGGATTCACATATGAATCCCATAGGATTTATAACAGAATCTTATGTGATTTTTCATCAAAATAAATTATATTAAAAACAAACACTTACTTATTACTCCTGAATGTTGCATCAAAAGATACTATGTCTCCAAACTCCTTATAATTGCATTTTGTAACTTCATCAGCCCAAAACATTGTGACTAACTCACTTTCTTCTACCTTATACTGAAATGTAAAGTTTGACACATGCAACTTTCTGTTTTCCATTTTATTTATAAGCATTTGTGCGTCACTTTCGCCTATGAAAATATTAATATCCCGCTGATGATTCTTAAAATCATCAGATGTCCCATGAACATATTCATATCCATCTTTCATACTCGTTAACAAGTTGTGAGCCCGTGTTGCACCTATTTTGTTTGTTTCCGCTTTAACAAGAAACATTTTTTCTGCTTCGGTCATTTTTCCTTGCTTTTTTGTAAAATGTTTATATTCTTTTGGTATAAGCATATGATTGTGTTTTGCAATAAACTTAATTAGCTTGTATTTCCCAGAAACGATATCCAATTCTAACCTTATACGAGCTTGACAACCTGTTACATGCAGAGTTGTATTTCTTTTTTGTTTCTCGTTGTGCTTAGGATCCTAAGTGTCTACATTAATATGTCTCGGAGCTCCTTCTTTGTTACACATGATGTATTTGGCTTGTACAATTCCAGATTTTGTTAATCGTTGTCCTGCTTTTTTAATTTGAAACCCTCCCGCTTTAGCGTAGGTACTATACATATCTATAGCTTCCTCTATAGTATCATAGTATTTCCCCTCTTGTGGTACAACAATTCCTTCCACATGAGGCTCCCAATATATCGATCCACCAGGTGTCTCGGTGTGTTCATATAAAGTTGGTCTTGGTGATCTCATAGAATCTGCATATAAAAAGAATAATATTAAGGGATTAAGATAACAAAAAATGTAAATCCTATGGGATTCATTGCAAATCCCATGGGATTCAATGGGAATCCCATGGGATTCAATGGGAATCCCATGGGATTCACAATGAAGACCTTTATATTTTCATGCTGAATCTCATGTGATTTAAAACAGAATCCCTTGAGATTGAGGTAACTAAGACCCTGTGATTTACACTTTTCTCCTAGCATTACACAGCTAAAACCTAAATGCCAGGTGATTTCCTAATCTCATGTGTTTCATTGTGAATCCCATGGGATTCACTGAGAATCCCATGGGATTCACAATGAAGACCTTTATATTTTCATGCTGAATCCCATGTGATTTAATACAGAATCCCTTGAGATTGAGGTAACTAAGATCCTGTGATTTACACTTTTCTCATTGCATTACACAGCTAAAACCTAAATGCCAAGTGATTTCCTAATCTCATGTGTTTCATTGTGAATCCCATGTGATTCACAATGAAGACCATTATATTTTCATGCTGAATTCCATATGATTTAAAACAGAATCCCTTGAGATTGAGGTAACTAAGACCCTGTGATTTACACTTTTCTCATAGCATTACACAACTAAAACCTAAATGCCAAGTGATTTCCTAATCTCATGTCTTTCATTGTGAATCCCATGGGATTCACTGAGAATCCCATGGGATTCACAATGAAGACCTTTATATTTTCATGCTGAATCCCATGTGATTTAATACAGAATCTCTTGAGATTGAGGTAACTAAGACCCTGTGATTTACACTTTTCTCATTGCATTACACAGCTAAAACCTAAATGCCAAGTGTTTTCCTAATCTCATATGTTTCATTGTGAATCCCATGGGATTCACTGGGAATCTCATGGGATTCACAATGAAGACCATTATATTTTCATGCTGAATCCCATATGATTTAAAACATAATCCCTTGAGATTGAGGTAACTAAAACCCTGTGATTTACACTTTTCTCATAGCACTACACAGCTAAAAACTAAATGCCAAGTGATTTCCTAATCTCATGTGTTTCATTGCGAAGAATCCCATGGGATTCACTGGGAATCCCATGGGATTCACAATGAAGACCTTTATATTTTCATTCTGAATCCCATGTGATTTAAAACAGAATCCCTTGAGATTGAGGTAACTAAGACCCTGTGATTTACACTTTTCTCATAACATTACACAGCTAAAAACTAAATGCCAAGTGATTTCCTAATCTCATGTGTTTCATTGCGAATCCCATGGGATTCACTGGGAATCCCATGGGATTTGCATTTTTACAACAAGAATTGAATCTAAACACATGTAAACCACTGGAATCCCATGGGATTTGCATTTTTACAACAAGAATTGAATCTAAACACATATAAACCACTGGAATCCCATGGGATTTGCATTTTTACAACAACAATTGAGTCTCAAGGAATTTACCAGTAATTTCATTCACAACATCATCTTTATCTTGACTTTCATCTACTGGAACTTCAATTAAATCACTTTCATCTACTGGCGGCAGTATTTCCCGGTTAATCGGTGGTGGTTCCATGGTGATTGCTACGGTTTGATGTGATGGTGATGGATCCGACGGTGGTTTCATGGTTACAGCCGTGGTTTGATGTGATGGTGATGGATCCGACGGTTGTTTCATGGTGAGACTGTTGGTTTGATGTGATTCCAGCGTGGTTTCAACGAAATCCGGCGGTGGTTTCATTTATTCCGGCGGTTGATTGACTTATTCCGGCGGTGGTTTTGGGATCCGATCGGTTGTGGATTTGGGATTTTTTGATGAGAGAGAAAGTGGAATGTTAAATGAGAGGATTTGGGATTATTTTTTCTTTTTATTGTAACATGTGATTTTACTAATATGCCCCTATTTGTTATTTTCAGATGAAATCTGGACCATGGGATGAAAGAAGATTGGACGGTTGAGATTATCTCATTTGTTCTTTGAATAAGATGGGTTTTGCATGGATCTCACCTCTTAATATATAAACCTAAGTTAATGTTTTTTTCTCTTTTCTTTTTGTCTTTCTTCTTTATTTATATATTTTTTTGTATTTCTCTTTAAATTAACATTTTCTTTTTCATAAACGTTTTTTTTTTAATTCACGTTATTCATGTTTTTTTTAATTCGCGTTTTTTTCTTCGCTTTCATACATTTTCGTCTGTTTTCATACGTTTTCGTCCGTTTTCATACGCGTTTTTACGCTTTCATATGTTTTCGTCCATTTTCATACATAATTGTCCGTTTTCTAACGTTTTTGTCCGTTTTTAAATGTTTTCGGCCATTTCCAGACGTTTCATACGTTTCAAAATATTACAAGTGATATTCTGAATATCACAAGTAATATTTTGTGATATTTAGAATATATCACAAATCACAATTGATATTCTGAATATCACAAGTGATATTCTGTGATATTCAGATGATCACAAGTGATATTCAGAATATCACTTGTGATAATCAGAATATCACTTGTGACTTTCTGAATATTACAAGTAATTTTTACCTAATGTTTTGTAACATGAAATCACAAGTGATATTCAGAATATCACAAAGTGATATCTAGAAAATCACAAGTAATACTCATAATGTCACAAAGTGATATCTAGAATATCACAAAGTGATATTCAGAAAATCACAAAGTGATATTCAGAATATAACAAAGTGATATTCAGAAAATCACAAGTGATATTCAGAAAATCACAAAGTGATATTCAGAAAATCACCAAGTGATATTCTGAATATCACAAAATGATATTAAGAAAATCACCAAGTGATATTCTGAATATCACAAAATGATATTCAGAAAATCACAAGTAATATTCTGAATATCACAGAATATCACTTGTGATAGTCATTAACGTATAAAGACGGACGCAAACGTAAGAAAATAAACCAAAATGTAAGAAAACGGACCAAAACGTAAGAAAACGGACTAAAACGTAAGAAAACGGACGAATACGTGTGAAAGCGTAAAAAACGTCTGAAAACGGACGAAAAAGTGTGAAAAATGGACGAAAACGAAAGAAAACTGATGAAAACGGACGAAAACATATGAAAACGAATGAAAAGGACGAAAACGTACGAAAACGAACGAAAACATCTGAAAACGGGTGAAAACGTATGAAAACAAACGAAAACGTACGAAAACATATGAAAACAGACGAAAACGTATGAAAGCGAAGAAAAAAAACGTGAATTTTAAAATAAAAGACACAAATAAATATAAATAAAAAAGAAAAACAAAAAGACAAGAAAAAAAACATGAACTTCGATTTATATATTAAATGTTAAGTTAATCCCCATCATTAAATCAAACTAAATGAATTATGAGAATTTGTCATTTGGTAAACATAAATTCACGGGTAAGGAAAATAAAGTGACTTTGTATTTCTAAGTATATGCGTTGGCAAACTTCATTTATTACACACTGCATTGTTTCATTTTCATGTATCTGTCGTCTAAGAAAACATTAACAATCGGTAAGGCAATCACATGTATCCCATATGAAAGATATTTTCTTCATTTAAGCCCATAAATGTTTTCTGGTCCTTCAACAATACATTTATCCTCTTCCAAACCTATATACTTCTACAGCGTTTAAATTATTAGCAATTTACTTAATTTATTTAATACCCTAGCCTCTTTATATACATGAACTAGGTGTGTTTTAAGCTTGGTTTACTATAATAATATGAACCGTTAGCCGGTAATTTGTGTTCAAAAGTCAAAAAAATAGGCTATATGGACAAATTTTAAAAAGATATGAGCACATTTAGCCCCCATTCTTTTTTTGAAATGGGGATTTTTTGCTCATTTAGAAGTTTAATGGGTATAATGGGCACATGTTTTTTTCGAACATTAAATTGTTTTTAATGAAAAACTTATAGATATAATATATTTAGTTACTCAAATATAATTGAGGTGTTACGTTTGAGATTTTTTTTTTTGTCGTTTTAGATCTTTTCTAAAGCGATTCGTATACATGAGTCCGATTGGCCCGTGCTCGCCTAGCCCACCCGTTTTGCCACCTCTACTCATAGGGACAGAACCAATGATTCCTGCGGGTGCTCAGGACCTCTATGAATTTTTTTTATGTAGTGTTAATTTTTGAAAAGAAAAAAAATCATTTTTTTTAATGTATCTTAAATGTATCCAGTCCATCGAAATGTGTTTCTATATTACGGTTCCAAAAAAATTATGCTCTCAGTTATATTTAATCCTGATTTCATACCTAATTTACTCAAAATAGAGTAATTAGTCGTTACTCAATAAGAAAATGATATTGATTAACATGTAAAAGCTAACTCCATCTTATTGCTTCCATATGTTACAACGCTTTTGTTGATTTTTTATTTTTCACTTTTTTTGTTTTTCACATACTAAAATTCTCATCTGTCATGATTTATTAATAATGCTATTTTTTATATTCAGGATATTATATGTAATACAGAACTACAGTTTAATACATTTAATTACTTTTTATTTTTTCTTTCTAAAACATGAATACATACATGTACAAAATCATTGTTGTATAATACTTGAAAATTTCATTTGGTTTTAAAACTGTTATTATATATTGTTTAGGTCTTGAATTTTGTTGATTTATGTCAAATTGAAATGAAAAAAAGTCTAGATTCCTGCGGGTGCTCAGGACCTCTATGAATTTTTTTTATCTAGTGTTAATTTTTGAAAAGAAAAAAAAATCATTTTTTTTAATGTATCTTAAATGTATCCAGTCCATCGAAATGTGTTTCTATATTACGGTTCCAAAAAAATTATGCTCTCGTTATATTTAATCTCGATTTCATACGATTTACTCAAAATAGAGTAATTAGCCGTTACTCAATAAAAAAATGGGGTTATGATATTGATTAACATGTAAAAGCTAACTCCATCTTATTGCTTCCATATGTTACAACGCTTTTGTTGATTTTTTATTTTTCACTTTTTTTGTTTTTCACATACTAAAATTCTCATCTGTCATGATTTATTAATAATGCTATTTTTTATATTCAGGATATTATATGTACACTAGAACTACTGATTTAATACATTTAATTACTTTTTATTTTTTCTTTCTAAAACATGAATACATACATGTACAAAATCATTGTTGTATAATACTTGAAAATTTCATTTGGTTTTAAAACTGTTATTATATATTGTTTAGGTCTTGAATTTTGTTGATTTATGTCAAATTGAAATGAAAAAAAGTCTATAGATGTAAATGATTGCAACCATTATTTACATGGCCAGATTTAAGTATGTGCGGAGTGTTCGACCGCACAGGGCCTCTGTTTTTCAGGGGCCTCAAATTTTTAAAATTGTCCAGGTTATTACGAACTAAATTTGAGATGATTTAAGCCTCTTAGAGCATCTCCAATGTGAGCATTATAATTTTGCACTATCTTAGTGCAAAATAAAAATATTTTTAAAATATCCTTGCACTATAAATATATTACTCCAATGTGTACACTAAACTTTGCACTAAAACTAGTACTAAATATTATTTTATATAATCTTGACAATAATATTAATATATTAATGGATGATAAGAATATAAATAAAAAACTAAATTAAAGTATAAGGTTGAAAGTGAAACTTTTGCACATTTAGTGCAATAAATAGTATAGCACTATATTTAGTGCATTTTAGTGATTACTATTCATTGCATTAAAATTGTGAATTTTATGTACTTTTTGCATTATCTTAGTGCAAAAAGTACATATAGTGCATACATTGGAGATGCCCTTAGATGTTGTTTATCATTATACAACCCTTAGCCCAATAAAGAAAAATGAAGGTTGAATTTATGTTTTAATGGCGTAAACAAATTTTGATATTGAGTGAGGAAGAAGACCAAGTGAAGTTTTTATTTCTGCTTGGCCCCAAGTTTGATAGTCTTTTTCTGATTTTCACCTTTAATATTATTTGAAGTTTTTGTTTAGTCCCTTAACTTTAGTTTTTCAGTTATACAAGAGTCAAATATTTTTTCAAAATCTCTTTCATGGAAAGACAACATTTGATATTTTAGGAGAAAAAACAACAGTTATTACAGGGAAAATCATTTATTTATCTATTACTTCTTATGTAAAAATGTTCACCTCAAACTATATTTAAGAAAAATACTACGGCTTGATAACCTTTGGTTTAGGGTAAAAGCCATAAAATAACAACGTACTTTCTTAAATTTACCGAGTTGAAACACATACTTTTTTATTAACATAATACACCTATGTACTTTCAAATTTTGTTCCGACTTTACCCATATTGTAATAAAATAATATTATTTAATATAATATTATATTAATATAAATCGGTCATATAGTTGAAGTCGGAACAAAATCGAAAAGTACGTATATATGTTAATAAAAAGTATGTGTTTCAACTCGGTAAATTTGAGAAAGTACGTTGTTATTTTATGGCTTTTACCCTTTGGTTTATATATTTGATAGTTTGGACCTTTAGCCACTATATTTTGAAGTATCAAAAGTTTGATAGTTTTGAACTTTTGGTTAAAAGAAAAGCTAAATGTTAATACGAGTAAGAGATGCATAAACCTGCCATTAAGTCCGCAAATCTAATGGGACAGCCCTGATTATTTAGCATGTAGACGTGTACTTTTATGTACTGTACCATTATAATGAACCTAGCAAAATTAATCATGATATAATACCTATTCAATTTCTTAGCATTCCTATTTCTTTTCTCATTGTCATTACTCTATTTGAACCAAGTACCCCTAAAATGGTTTCCCTCGTGTAATAAGTGTATTTCTTTCGTCCAATATGAACATACAGATGATCAAAGTTTACATATGCATGCCATATGTCATTTTGCATTGATGTAGAAAATGTCATGATATGGTCTTCTCTAGCAACCGTCTTTTGAGGTAATTGTCGCTGTCTTTTCCGAAAACCGCCTTCGTCTTCTTCAGCAATCACGCCTCTCAAATGATAAGACATTCATTTTCAACTCATTATAAGAAATGACCACTTGCTTTCCTTCCTCACCTAGCTTAGATGGTGATATTAGGTCACCAAATCAAATGTACATGCTTAATAATATAATATGCTTAACTATATAATGCATCGCCTATCATTTCAAAAGTGATTTTAAAATCGCTAGAACCACGTTTGACATGTAGAGTACGAAAAATACATGAGATAATGCATTTAATATAGGTACATGCATCTAATTTTGAGTTAGAAAATACATTATTATGTATCTAAATGATTAGAGATACATTTAATTCAAATCGTTGCATATCAAATGTGTAGTTATACTTACTTTTCATCGTTCTCATTTAACTTTTATTCTCCTTTGATCCTAACTCACCCTCCTATTATATAACTAACTAAAAGACTCGTGAAATTCACGGATATTTTAACAAAATATACACAAAAGTCAAATTTTAAAGGTTTGTGTTTTAATAATAATAATAATAATAATAATAATAATAATAATAATAAAAATAATAATAATAATAATAATAATAAAAATAATAAATAAATAAATAAATAAATAATAATAATAATAATAATAATAATAATAATAATAAAATAATAATAATAATAATAATAATAATAATAATAATAATAATAAAGGCTGAATCCAAAAAAGGCTGGTCGTAAGTGTTTGTCCCTCTCTCCGCAAAGCCCGATATCAACTTCACACGTGTCACAAAAAAGGCTGAATCCACCTTCTGCTTATCTCCTAGACAGATGGCCCTATGGAGATCGCAAATGGAAGACCATACTTCAGACTGGCTCAAAGTAGTCCCGATAGTTGGGGGGCGGACTATGAATGCTAAAACCTACTGGTGTGTGTTATGCTATCGTCTAGGTGTTCCCCTTTTCTCCACTCAGATGCCATGCTCTGCTTGTTCCAAGGTTTTTACAGGTGATATCTATGGGGATCACGCCGTATCATGCGCAGGTATTATTGGTATCAAACATCGACATAATGTGGTGCGTGATACTCTCGCTGATATCTGCTCTCGGGTAGGGGTTTCGGCTCGTAAAGAAATTGATATCGGGCTTTGCGGAGAGAGGGACAAACACTTACGACCAGCTGACTTGTTACTTTACTCGTGGGAGAGAGGCCTTGATGTATGTGTTGATCTTACTGGGTCATCACCCTTGACGCAAACTGGTATGACGGACTTTTTGGCAGGGCGAGCCGTGATTGAAGCTGCACAGCGCAAACGTGTCAAGTACGAAACCAAATGCCCTGATATTGGGTATGGGTTCATCCCTTTCTCTTTCTCTTCTTTTGGTGAACTCGAGAAGGAGGCGGTGACCATGTTGAAGCGAATCCGAAAGTTCTCGGTCACTCAAGATATTGGCGCGCGTGGTGCCAACTATATTTTTAGTAGGGTTTGTTTTGCTTTTGCTAGAGGAGTGGGAGCCCAGTTAGTTTCTCGGCTCCCCACCAATTTCTTGTAATTTTCTATAATTTTCTAATGAAGTGATGTTTTTTATAAAAAAAAAATAAATAAATAATAATAATAATAAATAAATCTTTTATTTAAGTAAAAAAAACCTCTAGTGGGAATTTTTCATTTCAAAAAAACCAATTAATACCTTATTTGGTAAAATTTTATTTATATATTAGTATTAATTCTATTTTAAAATATGTACTAAAAAAACTCAAATATTCCGGATTTGACAATAGTTAAAAAAACCGTTCTTATATAGAGTCAAGAAAAAAAATAAACATAAAAGTTTAAGTATCAAAAGTATAAAGAAAAAAACTTAGTAAAAAGCGGAAGTGATTTTAAAAATATTTGTATCTAATGTAAAGAAATAAATTAGTAATCTATTCTTAAAAAAAACACAATATATAACTAGTAAGATGACTACACAAAAAAAACAAAATTGACAAGTTATATGTATTTCCAAATTATTAGCCCAACTTAAAATTTAAGTGACTTTATTTTTTTAACATTGAACATCTAATGTTTTAGTAAATGAAGATGTAGGAAACGGTGTACACTTTTATTTATGAAAATCAGATTATAATAACAATAAATAAATTAACAGAAATAAAAACAGTAAATTAAATAACAAACAGAATGGGGTAGAAGCAGAAGACAGACTCTATAGCGATATATAAAAGAAAGCAGTAAAAGGTCTTGAACGAGGCTCGTGTTTAACACGATTCTCTTAAAACATATTCGCCGTCTGTTTCCCAGGGTACAACGTTCAAAACTGTTGCACAGCCGGACCTAACAAACTTGCCTGAAAAATCACGGAAAAGCTGTGCGTTTCTGATCGAACGAATTCTGGAAATTGGTACCTATCTTGTTCACCAAGATTGAATCACTGTTAAATATATGCAAATCTGTTTCATTCTAAAACAGATTTCAATATCTTTCATTTATTTAAACAGATCCTATATAACTTGTTGACAAAGTTAAAATCAGTTCTAAAAATAAATGTACACAAAATCTGGAAATTTCTTAAACGAATAAATGAATTCTGCAGCAAAAACAGATTCTATATAACTTGTTGACAAAGTTAAAATCAGTTCTAAAAATAAATGTACACAAACGCACGTAGGCGAAGTTTCAGAGCTGCATTCGTGTTCGCAGGTCGCGCGCGGGCTCGCATGAGTTCAGAAGCTTCGAACCCATTTTGGCCCAGAAATCCTCGAATCTGCTGGCGCACGCACGTAGGTGTTGGAGTAAAACCAACAAATCAATTTGAAGATTCATATCAAGATTTCTATATAAACACACTCCCACTTCCTTTTCTAGGCGATGTGGGATGTGTTCATTTTTTCAATTTTTGTGTTTCACGTGCCTCATTTTTAGACACGATATCTCATTCATTTCAACTCCATTTTGGACGCGCTTTAGCTAGTTGCGAAGCTCTCGTCAAGGAGAACGCAAAGCTACCAAGAAATATAAATATATATAACATATAAATATATTAAATAATGTCCAAAAATTTGCAAAAGTCACTTTGCAAGACTATTTTTCCAACAGAAGATTTGGTTAATTACAATAATATATTATATTAATTACTTATAATGCACAAAGCCTTTTATAAGCATTAATTACATTAAAATAGTTAAAAATTAAGTAATACTTTACAACTTTTGATGTGATGTACAATCAATTTAAGCATTAACACATATACAATTGAGTTATCAACATCATAATTAATGATACCCTAAAAACCCTCCATCAATAAAAAGTACAATAAAAAATTTGTAGAAATCAAATAAACTACTAAACACAAAAAACAAAATACAAAATAAGCAAAGTTTCACCAAAATTTTGTCAATGTTTATAATCCTTAAACAAATAAACTAATCAGTAAAGCTATTGTCAAAAAACGTATTAATGAAATAAATTATTGGCCAAAAAATTAAATTAAATGGTACTCGCTGGCGTATCGCGCAAATATAGGATTTTACAACCTGTGAAATTTGAATGGTAACTTTTAAGTTAATATTGAACAATCGGTTGCAAGTTTCCTTACATACCATCTGACTTCACGAAAATAAAGTTTAAGCAGGTATTTCTACTAAAGTGCATTTAGCAACGTTGCTACTTGCTAGGTTGCTTTGTGCTACTGCCACACCCAATAGGATTCGCATGAACAGTGAAACGCACAGTAACTAACGGTCGTTAGTTAACGACCGTTATCTACTAACGGTCGTAACTTATTTTTATTTTTATTTTTTTTTAAATACTTTTTAAAGAAACGAAAATGCGACAAGAGTCCCTGAGGTTTAACTTGCGTTGCAAAATAGGTCCTGTAGAGACTAACGATGTAAAAAAAATTTACATAATTGGTCTTTCCTGTTAGATGTTCGTTACACAAACAGTCTTATTGACGGTCGTTACTTAACGGTTGTTAAATAACGACATTCTATCATTTTTAATTAAGAAGCTCTATATAAAACGCAACGCAACGAATGCTTGATAACATACTTTTTTGTAAATTCGCAACCGCTTAATTATATTGTTGATGCTTAAAATACTAAACATATCTAATAGGAACACACTTAGCTCGAACGTTAAATAATACTTTTGTATGCAAACACCCCGCTGCGAAACGCGGGCTAAAAACCTTGTTGGATTACAATAAGGCAAGTGTCCAACGATAATATATCAACGCGTTCCTTCCTAAAAATAGATTGAAATATAACAGCACATTTTGCCCAAAATGTTTTAGCGGGAATTTTTATAATATATCATTTCAAACATGGGATGCACAAATTGCTACAGTATTTATTGTGCATATTAGGCTGGAAGGCAAGGGAGCCGTGCCCCGCTCACCTTACCTCCACTCACTCGTGACTTCCTTGCACACCATGTCGACTCACGCGTGACGCACACAAATCAAGAGGAGTTAAGGTGAACGACTCACCTTGTTGGGTTTGTAAAAAGACCGGGCCTCACTTAATTATTTATTTAGTTTGTGAGTGTATGTGGGGTATTTGCTGGAAGGCAAGGTAAGCTTCCATTCGCCTTACATCTCAGCGCCACGTCAGCTTTCTCTCTCTTCTCACTTCTACTCACTCTTACTCACTTTTTTTGTAGACAAGGTCACCTTAGAGCACTTCCATTGTTAACGCCGAAACGGCGTTATAGCCAAAAATAACGGCGTTGGCCCGTTATTACTCTTGGAAGTGTGTTTGTGTGATATGTGTCTAAATACACATATATTTTATATTATTTAATCCCACAAAAACAGCCAAAAACACACAAATGACTATATAAATGTTACAAATATCATGAAAATGTGTTTTATATGAATCAGGTACAAAAAGATTGAAAACAAGTGAAAAACAAGCAAAGTTCACATAATTGTCATTTTCAGTCCCTGAAGTTTCACAAATTGGCAAAACAAGTCCCTGAAAGTTTAAAATGATAGAAAAGTCAACATAAGTCCTCGGGATATCAAACTTGTTCATTTTTAGTCCCTGGATGAAAGTTTTCTAAAATTGGCAACTTTTACCCCTCAAGTTTCAAAAATGGCAAAATTAGTCCTCGGGTATTTAAAAATGGAAATTTATCAAATATTACCCTTGTACTATTCATTATTGGCAATATTAACCCTTTTTATAACTTTTGGGAAATTACAGTTTCAACCCTTCACAATTCAGAAAATTACAATTTTGGTCCTTGGGCTAATCTCAAACTACAAACCAAACCAAGCCCACTACAAACCAAATCAAGCCCAATCCAACCCCTAAATAAATATCTGGTCAAACCGTGAGTCAAACTCACCCCCACCTGTCTTCTTTATCCTTCACCTTACCTTACCTTCACAGCTCACCCCAATGTTTACCACCTGTTTTCTTCCTCCCACAGTTTCACTACCACCTTATCCCCCCAGCTGTCTACCCACTCTCCTACACCTCACCCTAAAGCAATAAATGCTTCTCCCCAAAAACACGCTACCATCCCCTGTTACTTCCAACTTGGCGCCAAAAGTGATAATCAAAGGCTGGGATCATTTTGACCAATCCAATGGCCAGAAGAGGGAGAGAGACACTCACTGAGGCATATAAAAGAGGAAGAAGACAGAAGAGAAAAGTTGTCACAGTTTTAGACCATTTTCGTAGTGTAAATTTAAATTCTGCTTTAAGTTTCATGTAAAAGAATTCTGGGTTTCATCAATTCTGTGTTGTACTAGTTAAGTTAATCATAATCAAAGAGTTTTTATCCAGCAATTTCATGTTTTCAGTCCTAACAAGATTTCCCGCCAAAATTGTTCTTGCTCGTTTTTTATGTTATAAGTTGTTTGAATAGTTCCAATAAGTTTGTTTAATCTTATTCAAGTTTAATTAATTGAGTTTAAGAAGTTTTATGCTCTTAATGCAAAATAGTCACAATAGTCAACAAAAGTCAACTGAGAATTGGAAGAGAAGCTGTTTTTGGAGAAAAGCTGTTGTGGAAAGCTCAATTTGGGTTTTCTAGCTTGTTTTAGACAAGCTAGAATTGTTTTTAGGTCCTTTGTACTGCTCTGTAAGCCAGAATCAATTGTAAGTAATTTTCAGTTTTGTTCTTAATTTCCATGTTACTGTAGCATAGCTTATTATTAGCTTATTCTAGTGATTATCTACTTAATATCAATTTGTAAGTGTATTTCTTTAGTTTTATCAGCCCTTAATATTGTTTGCTTTTATTTCTTGAAAAACTCATAAAAAAATCATAAAAAAGACCATAATTCAATTTAGCTTATTAGGTGCTATTTCTATTGTAGAAAATGCTTCTTTAGTGTTAATATAAGTTAGTCAATCAGTGTTTAGTAAAATCTGTGGTTTAATTTTGCTTAAACAGGCCTAGACTGCAAATTCAGATTCTAAGGGTGTGTTTGGGATAAGCTCATTTTGAGCTCAAAAATCAATTTTTTTTTAAAGTTCTTAATTCAATCAGCATTAATTTAGTGTTAAAGTTAGTTTTGAAGCAAAAGTTTTCAGTTTTATAGAGTTTACTTGAGTTTTTGATAGTTTTCCAAATTTCAAGTCTTATAGTGTATTTTTGAGTCATTTTATTAAATTTGTAGTATTTAGTCTTTTTAGTTGTTAAAAGTGGTTCAAACAAGTTCCAATTGGTCTATTGCAACTGTCTCAAATCTGGTCCAAACCATTTTGGGTCAAAATCGTTTTACCCACTTTGCATAGAGCAACTGTCACACAGTCCTTAAATGGCCAAACAGCTTTCACTTTTGCATTTTTAGTTTCCTCATTTTTAATCCAAATTAGCTGAAATTTTGGATTATAGCACTTTGGTTGGTGGTTGTTATCCAGGTATCTTTAGTTTATTTTTAAGATTTTTCTATACCTGCTGAATCAGTGCTTAAAGTTGCCCCTGTAGGGCCGTTTGGATCTTAGCGCTAGAAATTTAATTTATGCTCAAATGCTTTAAACTTGTTCTTATAAGGTCTAGTTCAGTTGCAGAAGGCTTATCTTAGTTAGTTTAGGTCAGTTTGAGCATTAGGTAGCTTATGGTAGCTTATAGTTAGCTTATAGCTTATTTCACTTAGCTTATTACATCAGTTGCGCACCCATTTCATATTTCTTGTGATCCAAAATAGTTTCTGTTATTTTTCCTAGATTCTCAGTATTATTTTATAGTTGACTGGAAGTTTTCATAATTTTCCAAGCTTATTTGCTATTTTTCTGCATTTTAATTTATTTTCTAGCATTTTTAAATAGCATTTTATTCAAATAAATAAGAAAAAGGTCATAAAAATGTAATTTCAATTTTACTAGTTTTAGAATATTCAAAAAGTCATAAAAAGTATTTTTCCAGAATTTTATTAGATTAAATAGTATTTTCTAGCATTTTAATTAGTTTTAAATAGTTTTTAATTAATAATAAATATTTAAAAAGTCTAAAAAAATATATTTTCAGTTTTAAAATTAGTTTTATAATATTTTAGATTTTTCCAATTTATAATTTCATTTTTTAGGTTAATTTTCTATTTTCTTGTATTTTAATGTATTTTTAAATAGTTTTTAATTAATAATAATTAAATAAATAGTCATAAAAATAATTTTCTTTTTCCAATAATTTTCTTTTGTTATTAGGATTATAAAAATATCATTTTCATATCCGTAGGTGTTTTATTCTTTTAAATTTACGTTTTATTCTGTACGTTTACGTAAAATTCAGTAAACGTACGCGTTTTAGGTTTTAATCGTTAAACGTTTTTAAATATAGAATTAAAATGACTTCAAAGTCTTGATTAGATTTAATTTCCTTAGTGTAATCAATCATAACCTTTTCCTGTTCAATATTCACTCGATCACAGATTCGTTGTATTACAGTGTTCACACCTCGTTGGGACTTAACGACTCGAGGATTCACTATACTCCTCTGGATTTAATTGCATTCTGTTCTGAGCTGTTTGACTTGTATGGTTGACCATTCACAAGTGGTTGACTAATAAAAGATAGACCGTTCGGAGCGAATAAAATTTTGGCGCCGTTGGGAGTGTGTCTTTGCGTCTACTGAATTTGAAGCATCAATAATTGTTGAATATACACCCATTGTATATTTACCATCTTTGTCCATATTTCATTATTTTCATATAAAACCAAAATTATCGTGAAGTTAATTCGTTTGACTAATCGATTACTAAAAATATTTTCATTCTTTGTTTTTACAACATGTTTTTCAAAAATCCAAAAATATTCCTCTTTACCCTCTTACCCTTTTGATTCTTCATTTCTTACCCTCTGGAACCCTTTGATTCTTTCTATGTCTTATCCTCACCTTCTTGGTTTTCAATGGTGTGGTGGATGATAATTGTCTCAGTTTTAGCATGGTAGAGTCAGGAAATGGGTCTGTCTATAACCAAGATCCCTATTCTTACCATGACACGACTAATTTATTCCATCAGCTACCACATCACGAGATTCAGACATATTCATGTGAATTTTGTGGAGGTCCTCATCAAGAATTTGAGTGTCAAACCGAGAACACGTTTGTCTATGAACGGTTTTACGGTAACACTCGGGACTTTGGAAATGACCAAATTCCATATTATTCACATGACCAGCCACAACAATCATTTTGTTGTGAGTACTGTGGAGGTCCACAGTTTAGCTCTGATTGTCAAACAAGGAATCCATTTCCTTGTAACAATTACGACTCTTCGTATCATGACCAACCTCTACAGTACCAAATGAATCAGGCACCACCTTAGCCTAAGCCACTTCCTCAAAATCTTTTCCTTGATCTTTTGGATTTAGTGAAAGATTTGAAGGAATGTAAACATTCCCAAGATAATCCAAATCAAAAATCCATGGAAGAATTGTTAGCCGAAGAGCAAGCTGCTAAATTAGATTCCCAGATTGCCAGTGAAAACTCTAATAGGGAATTAATTAAAATACAAAAAGCAGCCAAATCTAGCTCTCGATTTCGTTTCATTCCTGATGACAGTGATGATGAAGATACCCTTGATATTCTACAATTTTATAAAGATTCATCAAGTTCATCAGTTGAGATTCCATCCGTGGAAATATAGGGAGAAAAGAATATGATGAATCACTAGCATAGAAATAATGGAACTTGTAGAATCCATAGCGCTAGTCCTTCTCAACTCCCTCGGTCTGCGTTATCACACCGAGGTTCACACTCACTCTCGAGCATGGGGGACGAGCATCTTGACACTGTTTCTGAAAAGGAATCGGACGAATTCATAAAGTCTAGTGTTGAGAACCTTGTCCCAATTCCAAGAGAGTCACAGGGAATTCTTGATCATGTGTGTGATATCCCTCCTCCTCTTGTCTTCCAAAATGATCATATTGAGATGTTCTTTGATTCTGATGAGGACTATTCTTTATCTTGTGGAGACATAAGTTATGTGGGGGGAATTACCTTCGAGCTTGTCACTTAGGAAAAGAGAATGATCAAGAAATAATCCAAGACGAAGCTCTTCGTCTTACATTATTAAATGTTAATCTTCTCATTTCTAGAATCGAGGCTTTTAATGAAAAGCCTACTTCATATCTATCCTTTGAGGATAGTGAACTTTTGTTCGATGATTCTATTCCGGAATAGCAAACGTTCAATTTTGATCATATGGGAGAGAAGATTAGTGGTATGACCACTTCTCATTCTCATAATTCTCTCCCCGAATATGAATCATTCACTTTTGAGGAGTTCCCCAGTGAACTCACTCAAATCAATCTCGAATATGAATCATTCGCCTTTGAGGAGTTCTCCTGTGAACTCACTCATATCATATCTCCACCGGAGTATGATAGCTTCTACTTTGATCTAGACACACCTGGGATATGTCTAGACCAATTGATCTTAAATGATGAGATTCATGCTATTATGAATTCTCCTGTGGGTGATGATGAGTTAGTCATGATGTTTATCATGACTTTCTTTCTCTTCTTCACCTATCCCGTGGCTTCTCCTGTTCTTCACTCCTTCGGGAATGAGGACACTATCTTTGACCCCGGCATTTTCATTTATTATTTGTGAGCCGGATCTATGTATACCTCATCGGTGTGGAACTTTCACGTACTTCAATGTTTATACAAACATCTTGAATGAAAGTCCGATGGAGATTGTCTCTTCCACTTACTTCCCCATGAACAAATTAATTCGGGGTCGAGTCAAGCTAGCGACTCGGTAATCAAAAACAGTAGTTAAACATGGGTTTTCACCCGTGTGTACCACCCTAGTGTGGGGGAGTTGCCCCCCGCTGTTGTATATAAGTTTTTATCAAAAAAAAAAAAAAAAAAAAATTAAAATAATGGCCGTAGTATTTCCCTTTTACGTTCTATGTTTCGGCATAACCGCCGGTACTTTGAATATTGAGGGCAATATTCATTTCTAGTGTGGGGGGGAATTCTCACGAATTTTATCATGTAATTATACCACCAAATTCCCCCATTTTTGGCCAAATTTTTTTTTTGGAGTAAGTGTTTTTCACTTACTCAGCATATGGTTATTAGTCCGCCATGTCTAACACACATAAGGATTGGCTAATCCAGGAGCAAACGGCTATTGGTAAAGATATCTCAAATCCGTTGATGGCTTGCAATTTGCCCAAAATTGTATGGTGTTCAGCTCACCATATCTTTAATTAGTGAAGAGTTGGCTAGCCCGCAAGTTTATGGCTTGTGGTACAGGCAGTTGGAAAACCATAATTGGTAATCGACTCACCAAAGATATTTTATCTAAGAGTTGGCTAGTCCAGAAGCAAACGGCTTCTGGTAAAGACAAATCAAAACCGTTGAAAGCTGGCGATTTGCTCAAAATCATTTGGTTATCATTGTACCAAGGTTCTTACTTGAATCGAAACAATTGGCTACTCCAGAAGTAATGGCTTTTGGTAAAGAGATGAAATCCATTAATTTTTCATAAAAGATTGCTAGGGACTAGCAATAGTTTAGTGTGGGGGATTTGATATGTGTCTAAATACACATATATTTTATATTATTTAATCCCACAAAACAACCAAAAACACACAAATGACTATATAAATGTTACAAATATCATGAAAATGTGTTTTATATGAATCAGGTACAAAAAGATTGAAAACAAGTGAAAAACAAGCAAAGTTCACATAATTGTCATTTTCAGTCCCTGAAGTTTCACAAATTGGCAAAACTAGTCTCTGAAAGTTTAAAATGATAGAAAAGTCAACATAAGTCCCTGGGATATCAAACTTGTTCATTTTTAGTCCCTGGATGAAAGTTTTCTAAAATTGGCAACTTTTACCCCTCAAGTTTCAAAAATGGCAAAATTAGTCCTCGGGTATTTAAAAATGGAAATTTATCAAATATTACCCTTGTACTATTCATTATTGGCAATATTAACCCTTTTTATAACTTTTGGGAAATTACAGTTTCAACCCTTCACAATTCAGAAAATTACAATTTTGGTCCTTAGGCTAATCTCAAACTACAAACCAAACCAAGCCCACTACAAACCAAATCAAGCCCAATCCAACCCCTAAATAAATATCTGGTCAAACCGTGAGTCAAACTCACCCCCACCTGTCTTCTTTATCCTTCACCTTACCTTACCTTCACAGCTCACCCCAATGTTTACCACCTGTTTTCTTCCTCCCACAGTTTCACTACCACCTTATCCCCCCAGCTGTCTACCCACTCTCCTACACCTCACCCTAAAGCAATAAATGCTTCTCCCCAAAAACACGCTACCATCCCCTGTTACTTCCAACTTGGCGCCAAAAGTGATAATCAAAGGCTGGGATCATTTTGACCAATCCAATGGCCAGAAGAGGGAGAGAGACACTCACTGAGGCATATAAAAGAGGAAGAAGACAGAAGAGAAAAGTTGTCACAGTTTTAGACCATTTTCGTAGTGTAAATTTAAATTCTGCTTTAAGTTTCATGTAAAAGAATTCTGGGT
The DNA here is from genome assembly GCA_910596185.1 of Chrysanthemum makinoi. Taxonomy (NCBI): domain Eukaryota; kingdom Viridiplantae; phylum Streptophyta; class Magnoliopsida; order Asterales; family Asteraceae; genus Chrysanthemum; species Chrysanthemum makinoi. Next base: position 106,672,366 of record OU343222.1, on the reverse strand, counting down.
TTCATCAATTCTGTGTTGTACTAGTTAAGTTAATCATAATCAAAGAGTTTTTATCCAGCAATTTCATGTTTTCAGTCCTAACAAGATTTCCCGCCAAAATTGTTCTTGCTCGTTTTTTATGTTATAAGCTGTTTGAATAGTTCCAATAAGTTTGTTTAAGCTTATTCAAGTTTAATTAATTGAGTTTAAGAAGTTTTATGCTCTTAATGCAAAATAGTCACAATAATCAACAAAAGTCAACTGAGAATTGGAAGAGAAGCTGTTTTTGGAGAAAAGCTGTTGTGGAAAGCTCAATTTGGGTTTTCTAGCTTGTTTTAGACAAGCTAGAATTGTTTTTAGGTCCTTTGTACTGCTCTGTAAGCCAGAATCAGTTGTAAGCAATTTTCAGTTTTGTTCTTAATTTCCATGTTACTGTAGCATAGCTTATTATTAGCTTATTCTAGTGATTATCTGCTTAATACCAATTTGTAAGTGTATTTCTTTAGTTTTATCAGCCCTTAATATTGTTTGCTTTTATTTCTTGAAAAACTCATAAAAAAGACCATAATTCAATTTAGCTTATTAAGTGCTATTTCTATTGTAGAAAATGCTTCTTTAGTGTTAATATAAGTTAGTCAATCAGTGTTTAGTAAAATCTGTGGTTTAATTTTGCTTAAACAGGCCTAGACTGCAAATTCAGATTCTAAGGGTGTGTTTGGGATAAGCTCATTTTGAGCTCAAAAATCAATTTTTTTTTAAAGTTCTTAATTCAATCAGCATTAATTTAGTGTTAAAGTCAGTTTTGAAGCAAAAATTTTCATTTTTATAGAGTTTACTTGAGTTTTTGATAGTTTTCCAAATTTCAAGTCTTATAGTGTATTTTTGAGTCATTTTATTAAATTTGTAGTATTTAGTCTTTTTAGTTGTTAAAAGTGGTTCAAACAAGTTCCAATTGGTCTATTGCAACTGTCTCAAATCTGGTCCAACCCATTTTGGGTCAAAAATCAGTTTTTACCCACTTTGCATAGAGCAACTGTCACACAGTCCTTAAATGGCCAAACAGCTTCCACTTTTGCATTTTTAGTTTCCTCATTTTTAATCCAAATTAGCTGAAATTTTGGATTATAGCACTTTGGTTGGTGGTTGTTATCCAGGTATTTTTAGTTTGTTTTTAAGATTTTTCTACCTGCTGAATCAGTGCTTAAAGTTGCCCCTGTAGGGCCGTTTGGATCTTAGCGCTAGAAATTTAATTTATGCTCAAATGCTTTAAACTTGTTCTTATAAGGTCTAGTTCAGTTGCAGAAGGCTTATCTTAGTTAGTTTAGGTCAGTTTGAGCATTACGTAGCTTATAGTTAGCTTATAGCTTATTTCACTTAGCTTATTACATCAGTTGCGCACCCATTTCATATTTCTTGTGATCCAAAATAGTTTCTGTTATTTTTCCTAGATTCTCAGTATTATTTTATAGTTGACTGGAAGTTTTCATAATTTTCCAAGCTTATTTGCTATTTTTCTGCATTTTAATTCATTTTCTAGCATTTTTAAATAGCATTTTATTCAAATAAATAAGAAAAAGGTCAGAAAAATGTAATTTCAATTTTACTAGTTTTAGAATATTCAAAAAGTCATAAAAAGTATTTTTCCAGAATTTTATTAGATTAAATAGTATTTTCTAGCATTTTAATTAGTTTTAAATAGTTTTTAATTAATAATAAATATTTAAAAAGTCTAAAAAATATATTTTCAGTTTTAAAATTAGTTTTATAATATTTTAGATTTTTTCAATTTATAATTTCATTTTTTAGGTTAATTTTCTATTTTCTTGTATTTTAATGTATTTTTAAATAGTTAAAAATAGTTTTTAATTAATAATAATTAAATAAATAGTCATAAAAATAATTTTCTTTTTCCAATAATTTTATTTTGTTATTAGGATTGTAAAAATATCATTTTCATATCCGTAGGTGTTTTATTCATTTAAATTTACGTTTTATTACAGACGTTTACGTAAAATTCAGTAAACGTACGCGTTTTAGGTTTTAATCGTTAAACGTTTTTAAATATAGAATTAAAATGACTTCAAAGTCTTGATTAGATTTAATTTCCTTAGTGTAATCAATCATAACCTTTTCCTGTTCAATATTCACTCGATCACAGATTCGTTGTATTACAGTGTTCACAACTCGTTGGGACTTAACGACCCGAGGATTCACTATACTCCTCTGGATTTAATTGCATTCTGTTCTGAGCTGTTTGACTTGTATGGTTGACCATTCACAAGTGGTTGACTAATAAAAGATAGACCGTTCGGAGCGAATCATTGTGTCACGACGTTAATCCCCCAACGTTATCCCCTTAACGCGCGTTAAGGGGCAGAAAAAAAAAAAATTCAAAAAATTTTCAAATCTAGTCCCTCTAACGGCTACTAGCCGTTAACTTTTAAAAAAAATTCATTTTTAGTCCCTAACGGCTAGAATTGATAAAAAAAAAAAAAAAATCAAAAACCTTTTTTTACAACTATAAATACACAATCAAAACACCATTTTTATTCACACTTCCACTTCTAAATCCTCTCAATACTCTCAATCTATCAACTTCAATTAACTGCAAAAAAAAAAAAAAAAAAATCAAAAACATTATTTTAGCACTATAAATACCCAACTAAAACTTTATTTTTTTCACACTTCCTCTCACACTTTATATACTTCCTCTCACACTTATTCAAAAAATCAAATTCGTTGTAACAATGGATCCAAATCAAGCAGACTTCCAATTTATGGCGTCCGCGTACGAGTATCACCTTCAGTTGGAACAAGGGGAAGGCAGTGAATCTCAACATCCTACTCGTCCTCGTACCCATATATATCGTGAACGTGAGCTTGCCGAGGAACGTCTGCTCAACAATTATTTCGTACAAGGTTGTAAGTATTCAAACTGGAATTTTCGTAGAAGATTTCGTATGAGCCGAAACTATTCACGCAAATAGTTGAAGGTATTGAATCTTATACTTCCGATAATATTCCAGATCATTTTAATTACTTTAAGCAAACACCCGATGCTTGTGGTCGAATGAGTATAAGTGCTCTAATGAAGTGTACGTCTGCCATACGCCAATTGGCATACGACACCTCACCCGATGCATTTGATGAATACTTGCAAATGGGTGCGAGTACGTCACAATTATGTCTTGATAATTTTAACAAATGTATTATTGATTTGTTTATGCCGGAGTATTTAAGAAAACCAACATGGGCCGACATTCAAAAATTTATCAACTACATGAAGAAAAACATGGTTTTCCGGGAATGCTTGGTAGCATTGACTGCATGCACTGGGAATGGAAAAATTGTCCAGTGGCTTGGCAAGGGCATTTTGCTAGGGGTGATAAAAATACCCAACAATTATGCTTGAAGCTGTTGCTTCTCAAGATTTATGGATCTGGCATGCATTTTTTGGGATGGCGGGGCAAATAACGATATTAATGTTTTAGATAACTCTCCGTTATTCGACGACCTTCTTCCTGATAATGCCCCAAGAGCACCTTATATGGTCAACGGAACTAGGTATGAACAGGGGTATTACTTGGCTGATGTAATTTATCCACGATGGGCAACTTTCGTCAAATCCTTCACGGCAACAACTGATGAAAAACATCACGTACTTTAAAGGAGACAAGAAAGTTCCCGAAAGGATATTGAACGTGCTTTTGGTGTTCTTCAAGGTCGTTGGGGTATACTACAACAACCGGCACGTCAATATGAAATTGCTACGATACGTAGAATCATGTATTGTTGCATTATTATGCATAACATGATTGTAAAAGATCAAAAATTTGAATTACGTGACTATAACGAACTGTGGGTGGATCCGTCAAGAAATTTGAGGCAACGAAGATGGGTTGAAAGATGTGATACTCAGTCGTGAAGGCAAAAGAAATACACGACCGACAAACGCATACCCAACTCCAACAGGACCTTATGGAGCATGTTTGGCAGAATAATCTTGAATGACATGGACAACAACAAGAGCGACGCGATGAATAAGTATTTTCTATGTATTTTTTTAAGCTGCGGTGTGTGTTTTTTTTAATTTCGTTGTATTTTTTTTATTTTTTATTTTTAATCTCGTATTGTAATATGTTTTTCGGTTTAATGAAATGTTTGTTTTAGTTTAATAGATGAAATGTTTGTTTTAGTTTAGGGGTTGAAATTGAAAATACGAAATATTATTGGTGTTATAGTGTTATTGGGATGTTATGGATGGGAGTGTTTTTTTGGGATGTTAATGTTAAATGTTAAAGCTGATGTGGCGCTGACGTGGACGATGTTATTAGTGTTATGGTGTTATGGATGGGAGTGCTCTTACCATCACATTTCATTAAAATACTCACTTTATTAAAATATACATCACTAAATATCTCACATACACTCACAAACTAAATAAATAATTAAGTGGGGCCCGGTATTTTTACAAACTCAACAAGGTGAGTCGTTCACCTTAACTCCTCTTGATTTGCGTGAGTCACGTGTGAGTCGACATGGTGTGCAAGGAAGTCACGAGTGAGTGGAGGTAAGGTGAGCGGGTCACGGCTCCCTTGCCTTCCAGTCTTAGAGATGGTTTTTTCAATAAAAATCATGCTCTGCCATGTGGCACAATATTAGACTTTAGTGTTTTAGGAAAAAATTGATGAAGAGGAAAGTGAAAAAATGTCTTATATTACTTACAATAGAATAGATAGATATCAAAATGAATCTGGTTCCTTGACTTCCTTATTAAGAGTTTGGATTTCGGATATCTTTATCCACATTCAGAACCGGATATTTTTATGCGAAAATTATCTAAATGGACATTGTACTCTTCATAAGTTTTGTAGAGGACAAACTTTTTACAATTTACATAAGAGGACTGGTTGGTCGCGAATTAATTTGCGTGTACAAAATACTCAATACGTGTCACTATTACAACGAAGGAGAAAAAAAATTAAAAAAAATAGAAACCCTAATGGTTTGGGCACGAATTAATTTGGGTGGACAACTATTTTTTCGAGACAAACAAAAACAAAACAAAAAGAGTGTCAGAATTAGCAGGAATACAATTGTTGGTAGCGAATGTTTATGGGTGGACAAAAGAAAAAACAAATTTATTGATTGATAGATCATAGCATTGGAAATAAGCAAAATCCACTGGAAATCTATTGATTGATAGATTATAGTAATTTGATTATATAAGATGATATTCCGATCAGTTTATCTCATATCACAAATCACAAATACAAACATACAAAGCATTTTATCATATAAACATATAGATGGTGGTGGTGAAGTTGTTTTTGTGAAGGATAATTTTGTTGCCGGTTTTTGGTGGTAATAGCATTGTTGACTATGGTTGTTGACTTATTCTATTTTTGCTGAATATGGCGAATGATGCGGTATGATACTCTTTTTTGCTCTATAATTATTTTTATATTTATTTGTTATATATATGTGTAGTAATGTATAGTTTTATGTTTTTTTGTTATTTTAGAATTATGCTGCAAAACTTACATGTAGAAGTAAGTTAACTTTACTTCCCGAAATTAGAGAAAAAATTAGAGGCACCCCTAGGTTAGAATTATTTAGGAACACGTGTTTTGGTTGGTTGTTAAATTTAGATGATATGCAAGAGGCTTGTTGCTTAATACACCATTTTAGTTGTCACCAAGTGTTGCGTGATGAGGGAGACACATAGATAGTTCCTTTTACTTACTCGAGAAATGATAATGAAAGGAGGAATTTTGAGGTACAATTTGGAAAGGAGGAATTTTGCCTAGTAACGGGGTTTAGTTTCGGGCCTGATTTTAGGAATGATTATGAAAGTGGTCATAATCCGTTGAGGAGACGAGTGTTTGAATCGTCTAGTGATAGTAAGAAGATAACAGTTAGAATGTTGTTAGAAAAGTTTTATAGCAATGAGTTTGATAAATTGAATGACCTCGATGTTGTTCGTGTTAGTTTGTTATGCATTTTGGAGACGGTGCTTATAGGACATGAGCTTAAGTATAATGTGTCGGGGATGGCACATTAGGCTAGTAGACAATTTACCTGCTTGGGACATGTTTCCCTGGGGTTCGTACATATGGACTTTCTTGTACAATGAGTTAACGGATGCAATAAAAAAACGTTGGGAAGCGCACTTTGATAAAAAAAAGGAATCCTTACGGTAAACGTCTAAGCTATTCATTGATGGGCTTCATGTGCGCCTTTAAGGTATGTCATATGTTAATTTGTAATCTTTATGTTTACGTGTAACATTAATGAAGTTAAACAAGTATTATTCTTTTTCAGACATGGATACTGGAGGCGTTTCAAACATGGATACTGGAGGCGTTTCGAGAAAGACCGAAAGAGATTATGTACCCGTGTTGACGTTTGATAATGAGATAAGGGGAACGCTGAGTGGTAGCACACGTCCCTACCCGTCATGGGATAATATAGAATGGGTAAGTATATGATTTTGAAAGTAAATTACCTTTGTATACAATTCATTTATAGTATGTTACTAATTGTATATGATTGATTAAACTATATGTGTAGGTTGTGATGCTGGTGCATATTTGTGGTGATCACTGGGTCACTGCATTTTTGAATTTACGTGAATCCACTTTTAATGTTCATGACTCTATGGAAAGCCCTATGCATAAGGACGCTTTGGTCACATTTTTGTATGGATGGAATAATGTGCTAAACCATGGTTTAACAGATTTTGGTTTTTTTGAACGAACTCGACGTCAACCATTTAATTTTGCTTTGAATTATAACAACTATCGGTACTTAATCCCACAATAGGAAAATGGAGCAGATTGCGGAGTTATAACGTGTTGGCTCATAACTCAGTTTGTTCTGAATACGTGGTCACCTGTATTTGATTCTAAAGTTGTTGTAAAGTTCTTCGCTAGGTTTAGACTTCATATGGCTGAAATTTTTTATGAACGTAGATGTGAGAGTACTAGGGGTGAGCACAAAAACCGAAAAACCGAATCGAAACCGAAAAAACCGAAAAAGCCGAACCGAAAAAACCACCCCATTTGACAAACCAATGGCGGTGGTTTTGAATTTTATAAAAACCGAAAGTTTGGGGCGGTTTTTGGTTTCATAAAAAAAAACGAACCGAGAAAACCGCCCCGCCCCACATTTTTATATGTTTTTATATAAATTTATCTATATAAAAGATTTGCTATTTAATTTTAAAGATTTAAGTATAAAACTTTATCTATTAAAAAAATGTGTTGTTAACTATATATACATTAAAATTTGTTTTATTTATAGATATTATATCTTTGTTTTCGAACAATAGTCTTCTTTGAAAATTTCCCCTACAATTCTCGTAAGCGAACGAGAAAAGTGCAAAGCCGCAAAGACGTGCATTTTATATTTTAGATTGATGTTTGGTTGTTTTGTGCGTTTTTTCGGCACTTTGGATTGCTAGATAATATGCTATTATTGATATTTGTTTAAATATTTTTGCTTGAAAACTTAGAATTGTAAACTTCTTATAAGATTAAAACTTGCTTGTTTTCAAGTAACAAAAAACCGAATAAAAACCGAAACCGAACCGATTCAATGTCAAAAACCGAAAAAACCGAAATATACGGTTCGGTTTTTGGTTTTACCATAAATCCGCCCCATGCTCACCCCTAGAGAGTACTAGTGATTGTGGATATGATATCTTGTAGTTCTATATAACTTTCTTAATCATTGACAATGATGATGTTGAATATATTTTATGTTTAACAATTTGTTGTTAGTAATTTAAAACTATTATTCAACAACATGAACAACACTAAAAAAAGGTTATAAAAACATTGATATTGTATGCAAAAATGTTCTATATTTCTTCGCTGAGTTGATATGGCTAGAATGTTATATGAATGTCGATGTGAGAGAACCAGTAATTAGACAACATGACCAACCTTATTTGAATAAAACAAAATAAGACATGATTGAAAAAAAATTACAAATAATTAGACGGCATGGCCAACCTTATTTGGTTGGTCATTATAAAAACATTACATAGAAATAAATACATAAACCTTCATAATTTAAAAACGGAATCCTCATCGAAAACCATTACCATGTTTCTCAATGTAATGTTAAGATAATGGGTTGATGGTTTTCGGGTAAATATTGAAACATTACGTAGTATCAAAATAACTCCGATTTTGATAGAGTGTTTGTAAACCTCATTTGTAAGGACTTTGTAATGAATTGTACCAAGAATTGTTCCCAAGGGATCTTTTAGTGTCACATTTAGCTCCCCCAGAGAATTTGGCGTACATGAATTGATTACAGCCACAACGTTTTCAAATTTCCCTTCTTTGATATTGTTTTTATCGCCAAGACAAAAGGTTGTGATGACACCTGCAACATTAAGATAATCAACCGCGCTCAGCCATGGCCCACACATAAAATGATCATCCTTAGTGGCACCCTCATTCATTTTCCTAACATACTCTTGTGTTGGCACTATACAATATTCAGGGCCACCTTCCCTAATGTCTGTATTTTTGCGAAGAATCGTCGTTTGAAGAATGCCAGCAGGTTCGGGTATTATCTTCCCTGGATTGTTTGAAGACGTTGAAGAACCCCCAACATTATGTTGGGGGTCGTATGTTGTGTCCCTTTTTGGTTTGGGTGGTACCAATTATGAGTTGTGGTATCATTTGGTGTATCCGGTTTTTTTATGTTGAGACATTTTGTTAATTATAACCCTTTTAAAGAGAGTAGCAATGTGAATATTGTGGATATGTGTTGAAAAACTAAACTTAACAATGTGTGACTTAAATAAAGGAAGAGCAAGTCCACTTTATACAATTGATCACGTAATAATATATGGGACCTATGACATGATTGTGACAATTCAATAACTTTATACAGACATTGATTTGACAACTCCATGACATTTAATTGATCACGTAATAATATATGCGACCTATGACATGATTGTGACAATTCACTTACTTTATAGAGACAATGATTTGACAATTCTATGACATTTAACTGATCAAGTAATATTATACGCGGCATATGACATTGAATTGACACATTCAATTGATCACGTAATAATATACGCGGCCTATGACATGATTGTGACAATTCAATAACTTTATACAGACATTGATTTGACAACTCCATGACATTCAATTGATCACGTAATAATATACGCGGCCTATGACATGATTGTAACAATTCAATAACTTTATACAATTGATTACGTAATAATATACGCGGCCTACGACATGATTGTGACAATTTAATAACTTTATACATACATTGATTTGACAACTCCATGATATTCAATTGATCACGTAATCATATACGCGACCTATGACATGATTGTGACAATTCAATTACTTTATAGAGACAACCCACACTCTTTTGTTTCAAATTAAATTTTTTGCCTATATATACCCAAAATCTTTTGTTTCTCATACACACAACTCACATAAATACAACTTCTTAGCACAAATTCTCAACAATATCTCACAAAGACTTCTCCCAACAATTTCCCGAAAGGAAGAACTTCTCCCAACAATTTCCCAACGAACACAACTTCTCCCAATGAACACAACATGGTTAACACTCCAGCAGCAGATATCTTTATGGTATTCCCAATGGAAGAGGAACCGGTTGTGGAACACGAAGCCAATCCGTTTCAACTTAATGAGGAACAACTCCGACAACTTGAGTAGGATGAGGAAGTACTGAGAGAAATAAAAAAAAAATGAAGCACGTGAGGAAGCTGCACGTATGGAGCAGGGAGCAAGGGACGTAGAATACCACCACAACAACTTGTTTGACATTCTGGAAAGAGAGTATTATGAGGGCAGGTTTGAGGATCCATAGTCTGACGAGGGAGAAAACTATGACTTTTCATTGTAATTTGTATTTTCATTTTCATTTCCATATCTTAGTTTGTTCTAATTTGTAATTCGTACTCTGTTTAATGTATTTTCATTTCAATTTATAGGTTACTCTGTTTTGCTAGCTAATACGAAATTTAAATAAAAGTTACAATACGAAAATTAAATATAAGTAACAATACGAATTTTTGGACCAAAAAAAACACCAACCGTGCGTCATAGTTTGTATTAATCGGTAATTTGTATTTTGAATTCAGTGCTTAATGTATTTTCACTTCCGTATCAAATAGGATTTAAATATTTTAACATTCAATACCAAATGTAAAAAATAAAACACAAAACCAACCACAAGTGTAGGATCGATATATTTATTGTGTTGATGATTCGGGTGGTCTTGGATGATCAAAATACATGTTTGCCATTAGAGAGAGAAAGTAGAGAGTTGGGAGATTTCTTGGTAGAGACTTGTAGAACAAAAAGTGTAAGGTTAGATTGAAAAGCTCCACCCCTTCCATGGATGGAAGGGGTATTTATAGTTACAAAATACACGACCTCCTATCGGCCTGTGGATCAGGCATACAGTGGGTAAAGACCCGTCCTTCCTCCACGGTGTTACACTAAACTAAACTACGCTACAAACTAACTAATAAGCTACTAAATAACGTAACTAACGACAAGTCTACGAGCTAAACTATGCTAGATAATATTTGGGGTGACCGACACTTTAACATGGAATTTCCAATTCCTAACAATCTCCCCCTAAGGGAGGTCACCCCATGAAATACATTTTGCATCCTAGCATTCTATCTTTGACTTCGTTCTTGAGCTCGTAGACTTGAATTCTTCACTTCCACAATCTTTGTGCATTAGTAGCGATTCTTCAAAGTCTGAGTGCTTTATACTTTCAGTGGAGGTCTTTGAACTGATCCACATCTTTGATGATCTTCGAGCTTTCATTAAAATCATCAGCTACAGCAAATCTCTCTGGATCATCCATAGTTATGTTGCCTTCATGTGATGTTGTGACATTTGGACCGACATGCTCACACTTTTGAATCATGACATCTTTCCATCAGAGTAGCGGAAGCCTTACTGGTTCATGATATTTGCAGAAGCGAAGCAGAAGCCTAGTATGAAATATCAGAGCAGGTTATGTAGATATGCACCAGTCATGATTTCTTCAAATTAAGTGTGGATGCTGTGAGCATGCGGCTTTGGATTGACTCCTCAATTTTGATCAGCTGCAACCGTCCAAATGTACCTGCAACCGTCCAAATGTACCTGCAAACAACAGTTAGCAATAAAACACACGAAAGTGTCTTTGATCACTTTCGTTGAATTGAGTTACATGGCTCACGGTTCCCCGTTGATCAGTACAAGTACTGCCTGTGATCAGGTAGGATTCCGAGGAATCTCCTTGACAGGGTTTCGCAGCTGCTATAGCTGTTCTCAAACCGGAACGTCTTAAAGAAGACAACACGGAGTGAGTGAACTAGCGAATTGAGATTCACTGATTGATGAAAAATGATTTGAAAACAATCATGTATTGCTGGAAGAAAGATTTTTGCAATACGACGAAGGTTTTATGAGAAAGATCAATTTTTCAATCAAAAATACTTTTTGTATTTGAAAAGAGTACACATTCGACGTGCTAGAGAAAAGAAGTTTTGCACATCGAACGGTTTTTCCAAAAGTATTTTTTCAGTCAGAGATACTTTTTGTGTTTGAAAACATGAATACACATTCGACGTGCTAGAGAAAAGAAGGTTTGCACATCGAACGGTTTTTCCAAGGTATCCGTCAATCCTTTTCCTGGACCAAGGTTGATTCAAGAGTGAATCGCCACATCGTTTCTATCCAGTTGTCACAAGTTTGATCTTTAGAAAAGATCTCACATGCCACCTACCAAGAGCTTGTTTGATGTTGGCTCTAGAAGGCTTTCCATCTTCATCGTGAATATGTTTGCATATCACTCAGATGTTCTGGCAATACCACAAGGATAATGCGTAGGACTCTCAATATATACTTACTTTCCACATTGTGTGAAACAGTAAGTCTTCATTAAATTTGTGTCCTAACGAGATATTGTGGATGATCTCTTGGCTCTAGACTCAATTGTGCACATTTGGTTCCTATGCCGGAGACTAGGGAGAGGGTCTCCTTCTTCAATATTAACAATCTCTAAGAGAAAGTCGATAGATAATGTCGGTTCCCCGTGAGAATGAAACAAGCCCTTTTAAGAGGAACTTGAGTTTTTTGGGAAGTTAGGTGCGTCGTCCGGGTCCATGACGTCTTGTCTTCAATACCAGTGTTACCTTAGTAACCTCCAGTAGCATATGAATTGAACCCGGTTTCTGCCCTAAGGTTGAATTATTGGAGGGCTATTTCTTTTCACCCTTTTCACATTCAATTCTTTTTCATTCTTCAACGCCTTCAGTGCTTACCGAGACTTCATAACTAGAACCTTGTTGGGTTTATTCCAGTACTAGCTCTGTCTCAGTCCGCACTCTTCCCATTTCTCATTTTTCTCCTTTTTTCATCATACCTAAGGACTTCTACACTATCTAGTGGATTGTCCCTGGGTAGATCCCTTCAGCTCTGGCGGGATCGTGGGAACGAATACCTAACCTAACCATCCTTATAACACCATGCATAAAGTAAATTGGTCGGTCTTTTGGTATTGTTCTTTTCTTCTTGAAACCAATTGAAAAATCATTTGGAAAAACAATCAAGGTACTTGTGATACGAGATCAAAGCATTTTGTACCTTAATAGTTTTGATCATTTAGAAATGCTCCCCCTCAACATGTGCATATGATTTGTAAATTGCTTAGCACATGGAGGCAAGAGTTCATTGAAACAATTTCTTGATCACAATTTCTATAGAAAAAGCCATTTGATTTTCTTTGGTAAATTCTCCCCCTCAATATGTGCATAGGATATTTGAAATCATTTTATCACATAGAGGCAAGAGGTTTTTCAAGTACTTCCACGATTACACAAACCATTAAGAAACCATTTAGAAAATCAATCAAGGTACGTATGTTGAAACATGTAAATCTTTGTACCTTGATAGTTTATTTTCTTTTGAAATGCTCCCCCTCAATATGTGCTTCGAGATTCGAAAGCGTTTAGCACATATGGGAGAGCAGCATGCACACTTGAATCAAAACGATCACCTTTTATCAAATTTCATTATTAAATCACAAATTCTCCCCCGATCAAAAATATCAAACCCTTTGAGATTTTGGATCCCAAGTGATTTAATTAGGTTTAGAAAACATGGGAGAATATGTGGCCAGGTTTAAATACTCATCTTGTTTTTAGATAAATCCTCCTCCTCAACATGTGCATTGTGTATTTGAAATCGTTTGGCACATGGAGGCAGGAGTGCCTTTGAAGGAATAAAACCAATTCCATTAAAATAGACAAGAGATTTAAATCACTATCTCTCCCCCGATCAAAAATTTCAAACCAATTGAGATTTGTGATCCCAGTTGATTTAAATCATTTAGAAATTTTAGGGAAAGACGTGGCAAGATTTAATTTTTGAAATTGACTGATATGGACCAACTCTAGACATTAAAAATTGTTAGTGTCAGGTATGATGGCTTTTTAAACGATCTTTAAGTAAAATAAAACAATTTCACAATCAAACAAGAACAGAAAAAAATTTCATTTTGTAAGATCTTTGAGTTTTAAAGAAAATTTTTACCATGACGTAACATTAAATCTTTAGATCACCACTTATATTGTACAATCCGGACTTTTATGAAGAAATATCGTTTGAAAATAATATATTTTAAATCACTCTCCCCCTCAATCGATGACCGAATTCGATAATTGAGTGACATAGATTTTGATAAAAAGAAGTCCGGTGATTTTCAAAATTAAGACAAATTTATTTTCAAAACAATATTTTCCATTTTCAAAACAATTTATTCAAATTTATTCAAAATTGTTTAAAAATGGTATCCTGCACAAAGATACATTAGTGGTTGAGAAGCTTTTGTTGTTGTTGCTGAGGGTTGGAAAAAAAACCGTCTGCAAATGCAGTGAGACTTCTTACGTTGCATTTTAATGCCAACTGAGGTCAAATTAAGCTCCGTTTCTTTAATCACTTAGAAGAAAACCATATGCTGATGCAGTGACACCTCTTACGTTGCATTTATGCCAACTCTACATTGAAGTCCAATTAAGCTCCGTTTCTTCATTTGTCAACCCAAGATATAGTTACCCTTTCCTTTTGGCATCCAATCATCTTCAATTGTGCGATCCGGATCGGGAACATTCTTATATACCAATATACCTGCATACGTTAGTGAACACACATACATATATATGGTGGTCGACATCACCCAAACAACAATCGACTAATTCAAGTCAATTCAACATATCAATCAGATCATATATGACATGGGAATAATGTGTTAATCAATCTATAATCATCTAAACCTAATAATCATATCCTAGGCACCTAGTCCTTCAACGTAGGTTAACTTCATTTTCAATTAAGCATACAAGATAATTAGATAATATTGTTAGATGATATAGATTTGAAAACATTCTCCCCCTCAATCAATGACTTATTTTTCTGAAAAGTTTAAAAGCGCAGAAGTCATTGATTGATTTTTCAATTTTTACGAAAAACTCTGATTGATTTACAAGAAACTCATTTTCCACAATTTTGTTAAAACAAATATTCTTCTGAAGAATTTTAGAAGGAAAAATATTTGAGTAGGAACAGCAGTCCTTCGACTTACTTTCCTCAATTTGTTTTAGGATAAGTGCACGAAATATTTGAAAATTGGTTTAGCGTAGCACTTTCCTTTCTTTGAAGAGCGGGTTGCTATCTGAAATAATAGCAAACCATAGTTTAAAGCAGTTACTGATCAAAACTAGCGCAAGCCATCATTTGAAACATGTTTAGAAAAGAATATTTACACCTCCTGCTCGAACTTCATCTATGGTCCCGTGCCATTATTGAATGACATTTCTAAGACCGAGATGTTATCGATACCAGAAGACATGTCATAGAAAAACATATTTTTGGCATTTTTGAAATTTTCTGATTTTTATGGGTTTTGAAGGTTTTATAATTTTCTATTTTCTTTTCTTTGGTTTTATATTTTTGTATTTGGTTTCTTAAAAATATATACAAGGATAGAAGATGATATAGTAAAAGAACATGATGATACAGTACCGAGATAAGGATATCGAGCGACCCGTTTTAGAAGATATAAATCGTCATCTCTTAAACATTCACCACCAAAGCTTCCAAGGCTCTTGCATAGAAGAAAGAAATTGAACCATCTGACAGTGAGACTTTGGCAGCTTCCTCCCAAACCGAAAATCCATTAGCCGAGCAGATTCAAAGCTTTCTTTCAAGCTTCCATTAGCCAGGTGCACCAAGAAGCACACCATTATCATTTATCCCACTGCTCCATTTTAAGAACGATAATAGAGGTTCTCCGTTCGGGGTTATATCATCCAATAGAAGAACAGCAACGTATCATCCCACACATAAATAACTCTTCTCAAATTTCATTCCACTGAAGTCCGAAGCAGTCCATTCCAAAAGGTTTCAAGAGAACCACTTCCCCCAAGTAGACGAATTAATGCGTGTCTCTTAGACTAGAGCTCACGAACCGAATACACATACCCAAGACAAAGAAACTTATACCATCGAAGTAGCGATTAAGTCCAATAGCCAAATAATAACCGATGTATACTTTTCTCCCCCGAAGAAAGTGTATGAAGCTCAAGAACCGAAGTACCCAAATGCCCAAAAGAGAATAACCGATAACATTAAAAGAAGCGGGCGAATCACGATTATCTCTGGGAGGACTATCTCTGCGGATTTCAACTCGGAATAAGTGATTATATCTCGAATCACGATTAAGCACTCAAGTGAAACAGTGGCGTCCCCAATGTACACAATCTCTCCCCCCGATGATTGTGATAACATCAAAATCATCACACACTTGTGTACCTCTTTCATCTTTAGAAACTAACTCTTCCATCACTTCCCCGCATAGTTGGAATAAGAATACTAAACGCCTTGATGAGTAAAACCTTGAGTTTCTCTGCGGTCATGACATTTGTTTTATCGGGATATCTTCAATCACTTAGAAGAGTTAAGTTCATCAAGTTTACTCGCCATGAGTCAAACCTTGAGTTTCTCTGCGGTAATAACATTTGTCTTCCCCGGATATCTTCAATTACTTAGAAGTATTAAGTTCATCAAGTTTACTCGCGTTTAGATATGTGTCTCCTTCCCCTTGCTGGTTTTGATACTTCAGAATCAGCAACACTTTGTAAGCCCATGTACTAGAAATCATTTGAGAAGAACATCATTAGCTCAGATGTATCTGTGAGAATCAACTTGCTGCAGAATGTGAGCAAGTCTAATTGGGGATTAAATCAGACATTTCACCCTCCCTCAATTAGTGCTCTCCCCTAAACCGACAATCTTTTTGATAAATGCCCAGATTAAGAAGAAGTCTTTAGATAATCAAATGCAACTCGTCTTTAGTCTTCTAACATGTAGCAGAGAATGTAGAACTGACTGTAGACTCGACCTTCTTCAAGATTGTCCGAATGGGGAATAGAGTGTTAACATCTTCAATCTCACACCAAAAAGCATCCCACCAAAAAGCATCCCAATTAACTTACATCTTGCAAATCCCCTTAACTAAAATCCCTCCCAATCAAACAAGAACAGAAAGATGTTCATCAAGGAAATCAGCAATCAGGCCGCAACGAACACACAAGATGGTAACACCAAACTACCAATCACAACAAACAAGAATAGAGAGATTGTTCGGAATCATCATGTTGATGTATACGTGAAGCATTAACCGGAAGCACTTTGTCGATAAACTCATCAATCCGAGTGAAGATGTCAACCAACGGCTCTTAGACGAGAAAAACTCCATGTGAAGATGACCCGATAAGAAGAAGCTCGGTTCTTACATGAGTTTAGAGCCGTATGACCATTTATATTCTCAAATATCAATCAACAATGCAAAAATTCACACTTCTTCTCCCCCTCAAGAATTGCATACGGAGATGCCATTCTTGACTAAATAAGTGAAATCATCCAAAAGTATTCTATTCACACTTCTCCCCAGCAAAATTAGCACATGATGTCACCATCGTCATTATAGTTGAGCAAGTGGAATAAGAAAAACAATCAATGGTAGCCCGGTTCACTTGTTGACTGAAGCGCATGGAAAAAGTATGAAGCACGTTGATGAGAATGGCCATTAATAAGAAGATTTCTCTTCTTCAGAAGATAAAGCACACTGACACGTACACTTTTCTTTTCTTTAGAGTACGAGGCATGAACTGTTGTGTTCATACGTCATAAGAAGATATCTCTTCTTTTTAAGATAAAGCGCACTTAAACGTACACTTTTCTTTTCTTTAGAGTACGAGGCTTGAACTGATGTGTTCAAACGTCATAATCTCTCTCTTTTCTGCTCTCTTAGCAAAACATGTAATCATCCCTATTATCATTTTGCAGGCTCTTTGTCGTGACAGCTGATGGAGAAAACCCAATATAATGAATTTGACTCTGAAGTAAACTACCCCGAACTCGTGACTTAAACTTGCACATATGAAACAAAGAGCGGTGCCAATTTCCATTAGCATCTCTAAGTACTCTCTATGTACTCTATACTCTTCAACCAACCAACCATCAAGTATAAGACGTACATTACCTCTTGAAAATCCACAATTGAATGTGAAACTGATCACTACAACGTAACTCCTTAAAGTGATAGTTATTTTGAGGTGGTAAGAGCCCAATTCCCCCAAGTGGTAAAAGAAAAGGTAAAAGACACCAAAAAATAACTAGATTTCCAAGTCTTTGTTTTTGATAATAAGCTCGAACAAGGATCTCGAAGAATCTTCATCCAACCATCCCCGATACCTTCAGATACTAAGTATACTTGCCCATGATATTTCACTTCAACCTCAAATAAATAATAGTGAATTATCTCCGTTGTCACATCTTATTAAAAGCTCAATTCTAGCCTCCTTTGATATTAAAAGTGAACTTTGATAATGGTTTTCATCCCGACCATGGTTAAAAGCACATAACCTTATAAAACCATATAATAACCAAACTGCCATGACGAAAATCCAAAAACACATCCAATTCATAAAGTACCCCCTTTATCCTTTCTTCGAAGCAGAAACCGTAGCACCAGCATTAGAAGATCTCAAAATACGCTTTCCTTCCTCCAGGATGGTTCCATCAATACGGGATTTTACAACTCTATGGTTTAAACGGAGAAATAGTTTCTTTCGCGAGATTTTACAAAACCAAGAATAAACCGTAAGATAGATCTGGAAATGCACTTTATAATTACCAGGATGTTTCTACTGTCACGGGATTTTACAAGTCTATGATTTAAACCGAGAAATAGGTTCTTTCGCGGGATTTTATAAAATCAAGACAAAACCATAAACAATGTCAGCTTGAATGTGTTATGACAACTTTGGTTTCGGTGAATATATGTTTTAGGGGAACATGCAGCGGTTCATCAACAGTTCGTTATCCAACATCATCAACATCATCAACTATCCAATACCCACTTTGGTACACACATCATTCACACATTCTGTCGGCTGTTGCTGTGACCACATGGAGTAGTAAATCCAATATACCAAACTTGAACATGAAGTAGAATTCCCCAGATTTGTCACTTAAGCTTGTACTAATCCTTGTGAAAAGAAATGGTGTACCCAATGTACAAAAACCTCTTGACGTATTCTCAACTGCGTGAGACACCGAAGTGATAATTACATTGTGGGTTAAGCGAGAAAGAATCACAACCGTAATTAAATAGCCAAGTCTTTATCACGCTCTGTATATGCCCAAACAAGTCATCTTCGCGGAAGGGTAGAAAGAAAGAAGACGAAGTAAGTAAACGCGCCCGGAAAACTTCACTTCAAACTCAAATAGGAAGGACCGAATACAAACAACCTCGTAGTCAATATTGTTCAACTTTTCAGTTCAAGCCGAGACATAATATACACAGTGAAAATGTATAAACCAAAGTACCAATCAACATACCACAACGAATCTCATCCTCAAATCTCATATCAACACAACTCATAAAGTCCAAATCTCATAGACCTCATATAATCAAATCTCAAAAAATTTACGATCCAATTATGAGAAGCCCATCAGTCCATCGTTCAAATCCAAGTAGTCACATGTAATTTCAAGCTCGAGCCAAATGACACTCATTTACGAGAAGTATCAATTCTTAAGTATTCCTAATATGAGATAATATTCCGATTTCATAGATCTCAATACTTATCACATATCAAATATTATATTCGGAGACAAATAACGTCTTGTGGCCCAACATCATGCTGATCTAAGTCCAACTCGTAGACGCATAGATTAAAACATATCAGTAAAATTCGGCCCATGAAGATTGACAATAGTTAGGCCCATGTTTTTACCGGATCCAAATCAATTTCTGCCCTAATTACTCGTGTATAAATTACACCTCTCACACACAATATCCCTAACAATCAGTAACCCTAAAAAATCCTCTTAAAAAAACGCCTCCATCTCACTCACAATCAAACACAACGCCTTTTAATACATGAACTAACCCTAAATTATCTCAACAATAATCATGCCCCATCACTTATCACATACCACAAAAACTCGCATACGTATATTTCAGAACGTGTCTTGACAATCCGTGAAATGGGTGTACCTTCATTGACAAGACCTAGCCACAGGGATGGCTCGAAGGTCTTGGTCACAGTCACGAGATCAACCTCAACTTATCAAGGTAGGTTTAACATTGTTCCATCTTGTAGAATAGATTTAAACGAACCATTTTAATTTTCAGAAACCGAATCAAAGACAAGGAAAAGTATTAATGCTTATTTCTTATCTTTCATGGTTCGAACATAATCAAGAACATTTGGATCAATGATGAATAATATTTCGTGCTTAAGACTCTTGGTATTCTTGAAATATCTTAAGTGGCTCGAATGATTCTGAGATTCATGATTATATTGTCCTTTTCTTTAAAACGAATTAAAGAAGGATTATAACTCGATAGTTATAAATCCAATCTTTTTGAATTCGTATAGAAACCAAGTTGAGTTTTGACAAGATCAATGAAGAGTAATGTTCAACAAAATCTTAATGAGATTTGAAACCGAGTTTGAACTTTATGAGATTTTTTATTAGTTGTATTTCATAGTTGTTTGAGTCTTGAAATAGAATGAGATATGGGGAGTGATTGTAAGGGTCCTTTGATGAGTCAAGATTAGGATAAATGATTGGTTTTGGATTCTGTCATGATATGTCAACTGATGATGTTTTGCACATGCTTAACTTAAGAGTGCCTTGGACTGATGATGTTTCAACTAAAGTCGAGTAGTATTTATGGTACAAGGTTGGTCTTGTGGTCGAGTCTCGTTGGCAATAAGTATTGTTGTTGAGGTCGTGGTCTCCTTCTTCTACCTTTCTGTATAGTTGCATAAGGCCCAAGACAAGTCGCTACCAATTTTTGCAAAGCAAGTCGCTAACTCTTTAAGTCAAGTAGCAAACTTTGAGTCAAGTCGCTAGCAATGACATAAGTCGCTAGCCCAAGTCGCTAGCACAAGTCGCTTGCACAAGTCGCTAGCACAAGTTGCTACGACTTGTAAAGACAAGTCGCTACTTTTTTTTTTATAGCAAGTCGCCAGATATTATTTGTTAACAACTCGCTTCAAGGACAAAACACTCAAAAGTGTTTTTGACATAACTCGCTAACTAGAAATCTTGACCATTTGAATTTTTTCCGGCCACTTTATTCATTAAGCATCAAAGTTACATAGAGAGTGCTGCAAAAAGACTTCATTTTTTACCCTTTTAAGACTTTTAAGATGTCCAGATGTTTAAACCTAAAAAAAATTTATAACAATGCATCTTTTGACCCTTATTTGACCATGAAAGAGACAACAAGATTCTGACCAATTTACCACTTTGATATCACTGTTTGACCACTTGATAAATCACGGTTTGGTAGCAGAAGATGTTGTAAGAGTAACAAAACATATTTGGACAAATATTAGACAAATAAAGTGACTAATACATCTTTGACCAAACGAACAGGGATACAAAAAATAATTAAGAAACAGTTATACCAAGTATCAAAAACCAAGAGATGAATATCAAATAAAACTGGATTAGACCACGTTAAAAATGACCATACCAACAAGCATAAAAACCATATACACGAATTCATAACAAACTGCATAAATATCGTGTGTTAAACCACAAGAATCACCATAAACAACACAACCTTGGCTCTAATGCCATTTGTAGGATCGATATATTTATTGTGTTGATGATTCGGGTGGTCTTGGATGATCAAAATACATGTTTGCCATTATAGAGAGAAAGTAGAGAGTTGGGAGATTTCTTGGTAGAGACTTGTAGAACAAAAAGTTGTAAGGTTAGATTGAAAAGCTCCACCCCTTCCATGGATGGAAGGGGTATTTATAGTTACAAAATACACGACCTCCTATCATCCTGTGGATCAGGCATACAGTGGGTAAAGACCCGTCCTTCCTCCACGGTGTTACACTAAACTAAACTACGCTAAAAACTAACTAATAAGCTACTAAATAACGTAACTAACGACACGTCTACGAGCTAAACTATGCTAGATAATATTTGGGGTGACCGACACTTTAACCTGGAATTTCCAATTCCTAACAACAAGTATTGAAAAAATGGGGAGGATCGAGTGCGATTGACAAGAAAGTTTATATAGCATTTTTCATGAAAGTAACTCACCAAGAAAGTTTATATGTTACGTATACTTAATTTCACTCATTTTATAAAAACATTGATTTGACAAGTTCATGACATTCAACTAATTACGAAATAATATACGCGGCATATGACATGATTGTGATAATTCAGTTACTTTATAGAGACATTGATTTGAAAATTATATGACGTTTAATTGATCAGGTAATATTATACACGACATATGATATGATTGTGACAATTCAGTTAGACATTGATTTGACAACTCCCTTGTGGAAAACTAAAAGTGGGTTGAATAGTTTTACCTTTTAAAATCTTTGTTTAAAACTTAATTGTAAGATCAATTGAGATTGATCAAAGATATGTTAGTGAAGAATAATATGCAAGCAATATATAATAAGTGAATCAGGAAAGAAACAATCAAACCACGACAAGTTGTTTATAGTGGTTCGGTATACAAAGACTCTTTTTCCTTGCCCTACTTCACTCCCCGAGTCTCCAACTCGAGAGTTATCTTCACTAATCAACAAGCTCTTTTAACCAGCGGAGAAAACCTTTACACGTCGCTTATACAACATTTCTGACACAAAGCTAGATGTCGAGTTCTTTTACAAGGGTACAACCACTCCCACACACTATGTATTTTGAGGACTAAAATACTAACCACTCACACTCATAGGTTTAAGATGGTTTGGTACAACAAAGATGTATGAACAATACTAGATCATACAACAACAAAACAAACAAGCCTTCCAACTATCTGTTGAAGCTTGATTACGCCTTGATCTTCTTGGTACAAAAGATGATCACTAGAATGAAATGAAACTGAGTTAGATGTAATAGAATGAGAGAATGTATGTGTTTTATGCTAAGAAGTGAGAAAACAACTTGGGTTGGCTTGCTATTTATAGGCCAAATGAACAGCAGTGGCCACGGACCACGAAACCAATAAAAGGGTTCCGCCCTTGTTATTTTTTGGTTCTGTTGGTCTGACAGTAAAGATCACCAAAATCTTTCCAAGATCACTAAAATCTAACCAAGATCATATAAGATATGTAGAGTCCAAATCTAAACAAAATATTCTATGAAATCTTCTAAAGATTTCCAATGTGATGCAAGCCATGATGTAATATGTTGTTTTCTATTTTTAGAATTAATATGTTAAAAGTAAATACATATGTAATGTTGTGTTTAAGAAACTAAAACATACTTGTTCTAAAAATGTTGATAAACATTATGGTTTAGAAAGATATCAAAGTTAATTGATGATAAGATGTAAATGCTTAAGTGATGAAGAATTTATTTAAGGAAAGCTTGTTTTAATGTCTATTAATCTTGACAAGATTTATTCTTTACAAAAATGAAATTTACTTTTGTATAAAATATAAATAACGTTTAATGACGATATTTGTATTAATAATCTCCCCCTTTTTGTTGAGGACAAAACATAAATTTTATTTTTATCAAAGATGTAAAGTTGTACAAGAGTTATAAAAATATGAGATTAAGTTAAACTTGGAAGAACTAGTTAGTTAGATAAAGCTGACAATAAGAAGCTTATTTTATCTTATGACTAGTTTATCCAATTATTTGGTTTTTCTAACAATTTTGACTTTTTGAAAGTCAATGGTCAAGTTCAATAATATTCTCCCCCTTTTTGTCGAAAAAAAAAGAAGAGGCGAGGCGGAATGTGCAATGAGCCCGAGCCATTTTCTCCCCCTTGGCCAATGCTCCCCCTTAATTAGGTGCCAAGAGAAGGATACATGGATTGTGAAAAGCTACAAAAGAAAGGTTAGTAACAATCATCATCACAATTATACAAGTCATTTCAACCAACAAGTAATAACCAACAACCATATAAAAAACATCATTCATTTGTTAAAATTTTTATGACTTTAGAAGTCATAAAATGGAACACAATGGATGTGTTGATACATAAATAAATCCTAAAAATTAGAAAAATAACTTAAAAAATCCAAGAAAATAAAACAATAACATAGAAATAAAAAAAATCCTAAAGAAATATCTAGAACCATCCTATTGAGGAGGTGGGTGAGAAAGAGCATTGATACGCTCAAGGATGTGATTGAGGATGAACCTCATCTCATCTTGTAACTCGTGGACCATGATCCGGGTCTGTTCGCTAAGATGAGCGGTGCGCTCACAATTTGAGCAACCGTGTCTAGGTGGGAAAGTAGGATCATTACTAGGTGGTGGTGGATTGGTGGAAGTGTAGTTGGTGTTTGATGGAGTGATGAGGGAGGAAAGCAAAGAATTTTTCATTTGCATAGCCTCACTTAGGTAAGAATCCAACATATTGGAGAAGTTTTGGAAGTTTTCTAGTTGGGCTTGTATCTCCGCATGGGATTGTGGGTGATCTTCCCACATAGATTCATCAATGTCATCGATATGAGGAGACAAGGATGTAGGTGGTAGAGCATGGTCTCTATACAATGGTCCATGAATGTCATTATGGATTGGGTGGAAGAGACGAGGCCTAGGTTCTAAAGGGGCGTTGGGTTCAAATGATGGGCGTGGTGGTTCATGAGCGATTTACTCAATGGTACCGAATGATGGAAGTAGAGGTGGATTTGCGGGCCTAGGAGGTAGGTATTCTAAGTCTTCTAAGAATGGGTTTGGAGATGTTGGTGGAGTTAAGAATAGCTCTAAAGGTAATAGCTTTGGAGATTTTGGTGGTGATGGTGATTTGAATGTTTGGATTGGAGCCGCTAGTGGAGAGGTGACAATTGGTGTTTTATTAGGTGATGATTCGGAGGAGGAGCTAAGGTTTACGAAACAACAAGGTCTAACACTTATTCTTGCGGTTTTCTTACATGGTTTGTTTGATGGGGATGATGTGGATGACTTTGTCATTTTTGCTTAAGCTTGTTCTAAGAGAAAATGAAAGAGATTGTTGAGGTGTGAGGATGATCATCTTTGAGGTTCTTTATAGGATCATGAGATTATGGAGAATTGTGTTTGATTTGATGTTAAGACATACAAATGAAGTGGTTTCTAATGATTTAGAAGAGTTTTAATGCATGTCATATCATCTAAGTCAAGCTATAAAAGAAGGTTTGAGTAAAAAGACCAAGATATGCAATAAATGGGTCCTAATGATTGCAAAATCTTGAAGTTCAGATCATCCACGGATTTCAAAGAACTAAAATTTTGGTTCCTTCCTTTATGAAAAAGGGTTCCTTGGGTGAATTTTGGGAATTTTTGAATTTTGGTGGGAAATGGATATCCTATATGTCTAAGTAAGTTAAACTAGTTCTAATATGAATAAAAATAAGTAAAAACTATCCTAGAAACAAATTTTGGTAAATTATAATGCGGGAATGAGCAAAATTCAACAACTTACCTGAGCATCCCACGGTACCAAAAATTTACACAGACGGATCCCAATTTTTGGGTTCGTCTGGTTCGCCAGTGCAGAAACAGCAGAACCAAAAAACATAAGGGACGGAACCAAAAAATTTGGATCCGTCTGATCCGTCCAGTGCAGAATTTTGGACAGTGTCATTTTTTGACCCCCTGGGACTTTTCTGAATCCTGAATTTTTCTTAAAACATATGGAGATAATTATTTCTAGTTAGGAACGTAACAAGCAATAACGCACATATAAACATAAGGGAGCATGTATTTTCAACAAGGGCTATTGATTTTCACTAAAAATTGAAAACGGATAAAGTTTGATAACATCCGTATGTTATCCCCCTGCATGAAAAAGTTAGTACACATCAATGTTTTAAGTTAGTTTATCATCCTAGGAAGCAAGAAAACACAAATAGTATCATACAACATTGTTTTTGTCTTGTACCAACCACCCTCTTAAAACCTCAACTCACTTATCTAGCTTCTTGTAAATCTTGGTCATCATCCTACCAAGGCATTTGGACATCCCCTTGGTTTTCTTGAACTCCTCCGTTGGGTTCTCCACTTCTGGAAGTGAGGCGTAGTACTCATGTGGTTGAAGCCTCGAGTTGGGAAGACCATCTTCGGAGCTATTTGATGAGGATGAAGGAGTTGGAGGTTTTGGCCTTTTTCCCTTTGTCTTAGTCTTGGATACTCTTTCATCACTCAAGGGCACAAATATGTGAGGGATGAGTGGATAGTCTAGTTTCAACCCTCTAGGACTTGGTGGAATGGGTGCATAAGCTCTAAAAAGACGGGTAAGGAGCATCCCGTATGGAAGAGCAACGGAGCCTTGAGTTGGAATGTCTACCATTCTTCTAGCAATGTAGTATGCCAAGTTGAATGGTTGACGAGTAGACAAGCTATAGAGCATGTAGCAAAGGCAAGCATTGATGTGGTCTCGGTTTCCTATGGTGCTAATGACATTGGCTCTAAGGAGTTCCCCCCACTTTTTGAAGTGAGGATTAAGCTCATTGAGTTCCATACCGTATGGATCTCGGTTGACTTCCTTTCCCGCTCGAGTGACACGGGTTGGTGCTACCCTATCATAAAAGAGGTTCTCACGAATGATGTCCTTGTCCACAAAAGGAGTTTGGTACAGAGGAGAACGACCATGAATAGCATCAAGGATGGTGAGCGACCACTTATCCGAGTATAAACAAGTACCAACACAAGGAATTCCTAACACTTGAGCGAATTGGGTGAGGGAAATGGTGTAGTCATTTTGGTTGATCTTAAATTTGAGGGCCATGAGATCATCCTCATTTGTTATGGATACAACACTAGCATAGAACTCTAGGACAAATTGGCTCATCAATGTCAAGGAGACAATCGAAGTTGATAGTGGCTAGTTCTTGACGGAGATTAGTTCCGTCGACAAAAGATGGATGAATCGTCCTACCCTCATGAAAATACCTTTTCTCTAGATTCTTAAAGATAGCTCTTTGGTAAGGTCCTTAGTTTTGTGGTGTTGAGGGATGTATCCAAGGGTATCTTTGTGATCGTAAAATTTTGTGGCAACCATGTTTGTTCCTAGGATCAAGAAATTACAAGTTTTAGTAAAAACGAAAACTAAATTAGCTTTTTTGTTCTAGTGTGTGCCTATATGCAAACAATGTGGAGTTGCGGTTATCTCGACTCATTTGATGCATAAAATAGTTTTTATTAGTAGTGTTTGGCAAAATGCAAGAGATAACCCAAACGCTCTTAATTAAATGTGGCTTCGTTTGAATATACTCGGGAATGCATATT
Source organism: Chrysanthemum makinoi (assembly GCA_910596185.1). NCBI lineage: Eukaryota > Viridiplantae > Streptophyta > Magnoliopsida > Asterales > Asteraceae > Chrysanthemum > Chrysanthemum makinoi. Next base: position 106,645,517 of record OU343222.1, on the reverse strand, counting down.
AGTTATGCATTACCTTTAGTATTCAAGAGACATTATGCAAGTGATGAAAATAACGTTTTTATTTGTATGAACAATGAGAAATTGTTTTCCTGCAAGTGAGAATTTTTTCAAAATTTTGACATGGGGTTTTTAGTTTAATTAGGATAACGTCTTATGAAATGTAACTTCTAACTAGTGGGAAACATGATTAGTTATGCAATTTTGACAATGTAGTTCATAATTTGTGCAATTAGTTATTCAATTTAACAATGTATTTCATGTTTTGTGCAAGAATATACATAATCCCCATGTATTAGTTTTGTGCATAAATTAGAACCCTAGACTCAGAATTAAGAGAAGTAATGAAGTTAGGATACTTAAAATGATGTTTTTGGCTATGATTAGTTGAGGAAGAAACCTTAATTGTGAGTTAGGTGTGATTGTGGCTCGTTTGGTAAAGTGGGTTGTGAAGAAGAAGGTGTTTTGTATTTAAAAATTTTGCTACTGTTAGCTCCACGGACCAGACGACCCAAAACATTGGTTCCGTCTTTGTTGTCAATTTGTACAGTGGGTACTGCAACAAATTTTGCTAAATTGTTTTGTTTTGGTTATTCTAAGGTTTAGGCTATGTTTTAGTTATATGTTTGGTTCCATTAATCCTAAACCAAGTCTAAGAAGATTAAATGGTTCTCGTTTAAGAGGTTTAGTTAGGATGTCGGCAATGTTATCTTCGGAGGATACTTTCTCGATTGAGATGTTTCCTTTTTTAATATTGTCGCAAAGGAAGTGATGGCGAATTTCAATATGTTTCGTTCGGGCATGTTGGACGGGATTTTTGTTGAGTTCAATGGCTCCTTTGTTGTCACAAAGTATAGAGATGTCGTTGAGATGAATTCCGTAATCTACGAGAGCTTGTTTCGTCCAAAGAGATTGTTGACATGCCTTTCCGGCTGAGACGTACTCGGCTTCGGTAGTTGAGATAGCGAGAGTCGTTTGTTTCTTTGCGAACCAAGAGGTGAGACAATGTCCAACAAAAGTACAAATACCACTTGTACTCTTTCTATCGACATAGTCACCGGCATGATCCGAGTCGGCATACAATATGGTTCTACACCCGTTCCTTTGGGATACCATAATCCTAAACATGTAGTGCCTTTAATGTATCTAAATATTCGTTTCAAGGCTTCTAAGTGTGATGCTTTAGGATCTTCTTGAAAGCGAGCACATAGACAAATACTAAACATAATCTCGGGTCTACTAGCCATGAGATAAAGTAGGCTACCGATCATTCCTCTATATTTAGTGTTATCTACGGATTCACCTTCCTCATCCTTGCTGAGTTTCATTTCTGTGGACATGGGAGTTTTAGTTGGTTTTGAGTCTTCAAGACCAAATTTCTTAAGCATATCCTTTATGTATTTAGATTTGTTAAAGAATATGCCATCTTCTAGTTGTTTAATTTGAAGTCCTAAAAAGAACTTTAACTCACCCATCATACTCATCTCAAACTCTTCGTGCATGATTTTATAAAAATCATCACATAGCTCTTGACAAGTTGATCCAAATATGATGTCATCAACGTATATTTGAACTATGATAATGTGTGATTCCTTTTTTTTTGGTAAAGAGAGTATTATGTACTAATCCCATGGTGTATTTGTGTTCAACTAAGAAAGTCTTAAGCCGATCGTACCAAGCTTTTGGTGCTTGCTTAAGTCCTTATAATGCCTTTTTAAGTTTGAAAACATGATGAGCTTTTACAAAGTCGGTGAATCTGGGAGGTTGTGCGACATATACTTCTTCGTTAATGAACCCATTTAGAAACGCACTTTTAACATCCATTTGGAATAATTTAAAGTCATGAGCGCATGCATACGCAAGTAAGATTCTAATAGACTCAAGCCTAGCTACCCGTGCATAGGTTTCGTCTTAATCAATTCGTTCTTGTTGATTATAGCCTTATGCTACAAGCCTAGCCTTGTTTCTAGACACTACACCGTTTTCGTCCATTTTATTTCGAAAAACCCATTTCGTTCCAATTATAGTTTGATTTTTAGGTTTCGGAACTAATTTCCAAACATCATTTCTAACAAATTGGCTTAGCTCCTCTTGCTAGCAATTACCCAAGATTCGTCTTTTATTGCTTCGTTTATGTTTTCGGTTCAACGGACGACACAAAACAAAAGTAGTTACTTTGATTTTGGGCTTGTGATCTTAGTGTTCTTTGGTTTAATTGTCCTATGACCTTTTCTAAGGGGTAACTTTTGGATTCTTTGATATTTATAATTTCTTTATTTAATGGTTCATCTTCCTTGTCATTATCATTAATTTCTTGACTTTCAACTAAGTCATCATCTACCAAAGGTGATGTCTTAGAGGGAGGTGGACTTTCATCGAATGTTATGTTCAATGATTCCTCGACTCTCATTGTTTCTATGTTTAAAACTATGTATGCTTTGCTAGTTTGTGAGTAACCAAGAAACACACCTTCATAAGACTTTTGGTCAAATTTGGTGAGATAGTCTTTGGTATTTAGAATGAAACATTTACATCCAAACACTCTAAAATATCCTAAAGTAGGATTTTTGCCTTTATATGTTTCATAAGGTGTTTTATTCAAGAAATGACGTATTATTACTCTATTGAAAATGTATGTGGAAGTGTCAACGGCGTTACACCAAAACTTTTGAGGTATGTTTTGTTCATTAAGCATTGTTCTACTCATTTCTTGAATAGTTCTATTCTTACGTTCTACAACCCCATTAGATTGGTGTGTTCGAGGAGCCGAGAAGTTATGTGTTATACCATATGTATCAGAAAAGTTTCCAAATTGTGTTTCATTGTCGAATTCGCGACCATGATCCGTTCGGATCGACACAATGTTAACACCTAGTTGATTTTGAATTTTCTTACTAAGTATTTCAAATTTATCAAAGGCTTCGTTTTTAGTTTTCAAAAACATTGTACAAGTGAACCTTGAGTAATCATCTACTATGACCAAAGTGTAGAGGTTGCCTCCATAACTTCTTATACCGGATGGACCAAACAAGTCCATATGCAAAAGCTCTAGACACTTAGATGTGGAAACCATGTTTTTGGCCTTATGGCTACTATGAATTTGTTTACCAATTTTGCAAGCATCTCAAAAGTGTTGGTCATATTTCAATTTGGGTAGGTTTCTAACTATCTCTTTTGAGGATAGGTTTTGAATGAGTCTCATATTAGCGTGACCTAATCGTCTATGCCAAAGAGTAGAGTTATCATCTAAGGTTGTTAGGCAAAGTTTGTCTTTAGATGTTCTATTTATTTTCATGACATATATATTATTTTTCCTAACTCCTTTAGCTATGGTGATACCATCTTTTAGTATTTTACTACCATTTTTTTCAAATAGTACTTTATACTATTTATCACATAGTTGGCTAATACTAAGTAGATTAAATCCTAATCTATCAATATGAGCAACATTTTCAATAGTTAAGGAGTTATGAGCGATCGTACCTTTGCCAATGATTTTGCTTTTGAGATTGCTACCAAAAGTAACAATACCTCCTTCATACTCTTGGTATGTTGAGAAGAGACTTTTGTTACCCGTCAAGTGTCTTGAGCATCCACTATCTTTTATCCATTCATCAGGTTCTAAGCCAACTTTCAAGCATACCTATGACATAAATAACTCAAGCGTTTGGTCCCCAATATCTCATGGGTCCGTTGAGGTTAAACATACCATTTACTTGATTCATGTATGGAAATGATGGGTAAGGGTTTCATGGCATGTAATTTGGAGTTTGATATGGTCTAGTGTAGTTTTGATTCCAACCGGTGTGTTGATAGTTAGGTTGTATGTTGTAGTTTCTTTTGGAAAAGGGGCGTTCGGCAAAAGGTGTTTTAGGCTGTTGTTGAGTAGTTTTAGATCTAAATTCATTTTTAGCAAGTCCTACTCCTAATGTAACAGCAGGTTTTAGTTTAACAACATCCTTAGATTTCTTAGTTACCTTGACAAATTCACTACGGTCCATTTTGCAAACCTCTTGTCCTACTACAGACACCACGGAACCAATTTTGTCAACGGACGAAACCAAATTTTTGGGTCCATCTGGTCCGTGCTGTACTGTTGCAGTTGTGACAGTTTTTTTGTCTTTTTCGGCCTTTTTGGTTTGACTACTTGGAATCATTACTTTATTAAAACCTAATCCACTTGTATTTCCTAGTACTTTTTGAATTCTTACTATTTCATCGACACAAAAAATGTTTTTGTTAAATCTTTTAAATTTAGAGTTATGTTTGATGAGAACTTCTTGTGTGAGTTTTAGCTTTTCTATTTCAAGACTAAACTCTTGACATGATTTACAACTATCGTCATTAGCCTTGCCTTTTTTTTAATCGTTTTGCTTTTTCTTTTAGCTCATAAACTTCGTTTTCTAAAAATTCCTTTTTGGTTTTTAAAAACTTGATTTTAGTTATGATTTTTAAGCTAATCTCACACAAATGATTATATTGTTTTTGCAAAGTGTCATCATCCATAGAAGAGTAAGATGAGTCAGAATGTACCTCATTTGATTCATGTGCCATGAGAGCGATCTCATCCTTACTTGATTCTTCATCATCGTCACTTTCACTCCAAGTACCGCTTTGTGAAATCCAAAGATCTGGACTCAACTAGGGTATGAATAACATTGATTGATTGAAACACAGCGGAATGTCAAATAAGAATACAATCAACATTACTAATAAGGTTTTCTTTATTCATTATAATAAAACTAATACATAAACTAACTACTAATATACACACGCTTTCTTTGGTGTGTCTAGACTCTCATTGGGAGAGTTTTATTCGAAAATGGATGATCCTGTAACCTAGATGCTACCCTCTTTATATAATAGAGTGAAGTTACAAGAAACCCTAGCTCACTAATAAAGCTAACTAACTATTACATATTAGGTTCTCATTGTTTCTTATTTCTCTATTTCTGCTTGTGGGTTTTGTAATCATCAAATCTGTAATTCCCAACAATCTTCCCCTATTTGATATTACAAAACAATCTGCATGAAGAAACAATGCTAAAACATGTCATCACAATAATAAGCTGCACATCATGAATCTTCTTCCCCTTTTTGTAAACATCTAATAGGGGTCTTGTGCAACTCGTAAACTCTTCCCCTCAAGTGATGCATGTAGATGGTAAGTATATGAACAATAAGCTTCCCCTTAAAAGTATACTAACCATCTCTTGAATCTCGGACTTTAATTGGCTTGAAATAGTAGGTATCAATGAAACATCCAAGTGCAATAACATCCTCCTCTCTCATGTAACTGTTGCCTCAGCCGGCGATCTACCTCAATCCTTTGTTGCATCTCACAAAAAGGGTGAACTTGTTACATAATCGATTAAAAAGCTAATGCATCAAACGTCTTTACAATATCCCTATCTGATTTACTGCGAACAAGACACGTTTATTACACCTCAGTTATGGATCACTGTTGGTCCCTGACCTATCTCCCCATAACCGCCAAACCATTGATCCATCAAAGATCAAACCAGTGACAATAATAATACGGTGTAAAAACACGGGGTAATTATTACCAGATACAAACGAAAATTTGTACCTCAGCTAAGGTTCATCGCTGATCCCAGATCAAAACTCTCCATAGCCGGTCAAAATATAACAAAGGGTGTGGTCCCGGACCAAACACGACATTATTATGTTGTGTACTAAACGACTTGTGAACACCAAACCAAATCAATAAAAAGAAACTAAGCCATAAGCATCACATCGTCCAAAATCCAAGGGCGTCAATGGACCTATATTATGTGTTATCCAATATCAATCAACACTAGCAGCACAAACAAGATTGTCACAATTCTCAATTTCCGGTCATTTCTCAAACTCAATATTCATCATATTAGTTCATGCATGGTTTTGCATTTCACGTTAAACGCATAAATTCTTATTAAATAAACGCTATCGCGCAATCGTTTATTTTGAACATTTGATCCGACACTTCCAAAAATTATTCTGATATATTTTTATACTCATATTAGGATTATCATAATTAGTTTACCCGGTGTTCTAAATTTATTTTGTATGTAAATTGTTATGTTTATATAAATTGCGAGGGTTTTTCTTAAATATTACACGATAATTATTATTTCACTCAAATTTTGCAAGAAATGCATTTTTATATTTTTTTATGACTTCAATATATTTTATTTTGACCCGTTAAAATTTATTATTAGCTAACGCTACTCTAAATGCTTAAATAAATACACAAGTTACTAGTTATCCTTAAAATAATTACACATTACACTACACTTAAATACTTAATAAAAAAAAATGTGCTAGCCTTTATCCAACACACCCTTGTCGACACAAGGGTGACTCACACTCTAAATTTGCCAAATATCTTGTACAAGTTATACATATATTATTAAAAGCTATTACTAAACACATAGTTAACAAAATATCCAAGGTGAAAACTTAGCTATTCTCTCTTCCTCTTCATCCCTTGGACCGGCCACCATTGATGTTCCAAGAGAAGTTCATCAAATATTTTCAAGTCAAGTTATTTACACCCTAGACACACTCTTGATTAAGGTTGTGAAATAAAAACCTTTGGTGTTTAGGATTAATCATTGTTCATTTAAACCTCATCAACTTAACTAGTAAGCATCTCATATCCATTTTCATCCTTCATAATTATTTTATGTTCATTACATCATATTTGAGAAAAACATGCAAGTCTCATGGATGTTTATACCACTTTTTCATTGTTTTTAAGAGTTATATATATATTTATGTCATCCTATAATTACTCCTTGAAACATATCACTTTTGGTGATGCCTAGGAACCCATGACACCCTAAGAAGGTGTATAGTAGGATTAGAATAGCTTCGGAGTTGTTTTGAATTGGTTGGAATAGGTTTGGCGCGTGAAAAACTCATTTCGACAAGTTTAATTAAGGGTATGTCCATATTTTTGAATTCTGAAAATTTCGACAGTGAATAAAATTTTTTGGCCTAGATATTTAGAAAATACACTTTAAAAGCACGTGGCCGCTTGAACGGATTAAAACAGAGCTATAACGAAGAAGATATGAATTTTTGAAGTTTGACGACGAAAACTAATAATTTCAGTAATTTCAGCATATAAATGTCACTTTTTACGAGTCAAAAATGAGGCTTAAGCATTATGAAATGTGTCGACTTATCAAAAATATATTAGTATACTTTAATACGAATCTAAGGATGTAGAAAACGTAGAAAACGGACTTGTAATGATTAACTTACACGCGTTAAACAAAGTTGCCGTAACTTTATTATATAAGCAACATTAATATATTTTCTATTAAACATAAACTACGGCAACGAGGGACCATGTTGAGGGTCGTTTTTAACAATGACGGAGTACTTTTTATAAAATGATGTCTTCTAGTAAAAGTAAGTTTGCCTAGCATATTTTCCAAAATGTCCAACCGTTTGTCAAGCGGAGTTGTAACGAATAAAATACGGTCACTTAAACTTTGCCGGAAACCACCCTAAAACGATATTTTGGACACAAGTACCATACTTTACCTATATTTTTCTCCATGATCGAGACCTCTAGGATGAAAACTTAAATGCTAAAACTTTGAGATAATGATACAAGCTTCCCAAAACCGTTAAGTTTGTTTCCTGACACTCGACGTGCACCATTTTACGACTAGCTTTTCGAGGCCGTATATTCACTTTCATGAAATTGTCAAATGAAATTATTTTACGACGAAAAGTTATAATTTCATAATAAATCACAAAAAGATTATCGTAGGATGTTGATTCAACGTATATACTTGTAAAGTATTTTATAAACATGACGAGATGTCATAAACATATATTTCGACGATAAATTCTATTTTCAAAAGCATACAAGTGGTATAGATTACATATGGATTTGCATGCACGACATTGTATCATGCATTCACGACAACATATCATAACTCTATTCATGACATTCATTTTAGGTGCGGATAGTTTCGAGCCTCATTTTCGTGCACTTCATTTTGTTAGCATATCAATCATACCAGGTGAGTTCATACCCGCTTTTACTCGTTTAAATTCTTACAAACTCTTTGGGGGAGATCCATGCTTAAATACTTGTTTTACTCTTGCGAATACTCAAACCATTTATACAATTGTGTTACACTATACTCCTTATACTCTTTGGACATTATGTGTGGTTTATTTCGATATGTGCCTTAATGTGCTAAACTTGTTTTCAATTATGCTTCAACATACATACTTTAGCAACTAGTTAACTCTGGGAGCTGGCGGAGAGGTATTGATAGTACTATCGGGCTGACGCCCCCACCCTTGTGTCCCTGATGACTTGACCTGGGGTGAATATAATCTGTTATTCAATGAGACACAACAAACAAAGTAGACTTGTCAAGAGGTTCAATTAGCTGTGATTCTTTGCATTAAGTACATGTATATATCGTATGCACATATGTCCTACTTACAAACAAGATTGACAATACTATTTTAGGCAATGGGTTGTGAACACATAGGTTGCGAGTTTTGTATGGGCGGAACTCGGAACTGAATGGATTTACAATGCCTTTGCTGCATCAACATTCTTTAAAGACTATTTCAAATCATTTTCAACAAACTTATGAACACACCAACCTTTGTGTTGACACTTTTTAGCATGTTTATCTCAGGTCGTAAGGCGATAGCATTTCATGGAGCTTTTGGGTCACATGGCATACATTGGAGTCTTGTGTTTTTATCAATTACCATTCGACATGTTTAGTAACCCTTTATGTATTATCAAACTTTGGGATCTCATATTTTGTAAACTTTAACTTTATTTAATCGAATGGTAAACTTTTCAAAACGTCTCATTTTAGAGGTCGTTCTCTGTATCCATGCTTTGTGCTATGACATCATACCCCAAAGACACTATCGTTCCATTTGCGATATTTTGGGGTGTGACATGATTGGTATCAGAGACTTGGTTATAGAGAACTAGGTTGCATTTTAGTTCCTAGACTATAACCGCTTTCACGTCGATCCTTTCTTTTCCTATCGCCTTACACACTTTTCGTGCGCATATGTTTTTTTTTAAAATTTCTTCTAGACCAACCTCATTGGATAACATGGTTTCCTTGTACCGATAGGGGAGTCCCAAAATCTAGTCAAGTCATCAAAACTATGAAGCTCAGTAATGAGCACTTATCTAACTTGATCTCGTGACAGTTCTTGTTTGATGAGACACGAGATCGAGCTAAATAAGTGATACTATATAGCTGTATAGATTTGATGATTTTGCCCGAGGATGGGAGTTCTATTGAGGATACTTTGGAAGCTGCGGCGACTAAACCTCATCGTGACTTTAGCACCTAAAGGAATTTCCTACACACCAAGTGCGACTCTCCCTAGATACCTACCCTAAATTTCTCCTCCACCGTTTAGAATCGGACGATAGAATGGCTACCTATTTCAGTAACATCAATCGCCGAGACATGTATGCTTGGTGGTATGTACACGTGTGAAATGAGGCAATTATAATTATGGTGGCCAACATAATTATAAATGCGTCACAACCCACGTGGACATATGCGACCACGCATATGTAGATCGGTGTGGGCACACCTTAGGAACCAATTTGTGGCGTGGTATTATGTTTGAGGACGTTAAGTATAGACATTGGGAACTCAACGGTCCTTTCCTTGCAGAGATCATGGCACCAAAGAGGGTAACACGCAGCACTAGCCGAGGTGGTGCAGCGCAAAGGGGTGGAAGGACAGGTGAGCATGGAGGTAGAGAAGACGGTCGCGACATGGGTAGCAATGACAACAACGCCGCGAAAACCCCGATTTTGCCGCCATCATCGCCCAACAACTTCAAATCTTGCTTCCCACTATTGTCACACAAGTTGGAAACCATATGAATAACTTGGGAAACCACGGGAACGGGAATGTCGACACCAACAATGTAGTTGGCAGTGGCAACAATAACAACATCACCACCAACAACAACAAAGAATGGATGCACGTATAAGGAATTTTCAGCATGCAAACCCGTGGAGTTTGATGGTATAGGAGGTGCTTTGGCGTATACTCGATGGGTAGAGAAGACAAAGTCGTGATCGACATCGCAATTGTGCCGCACATCGAGGGTGAAGTATGCTGCTTGCTTGCTATCAGGGAAGGCATTGACATGGTGGAACACACAACTACAAGCTAGGGGCAGAGAAGCAGCTATAGGTATGACATGGGACGAATTTAAGGCGTTATTGAAAGAGGAGTACTGCCCGGACAATGAAATGGAGAAACTGGAACATGAACTTTATCATCACTCTATGATAGGAGCGGTCACGCCACCTACAGATCCATTCCATGAATTAGCCGACTAGTTCCTCATCCGGTTACCCCGAATCCAAGAGAATCGCGAGGTACATATATGGTCTTGTGCACGAAATCCGTGGAAGCTGTGAAAACAAGCGAGCCGTATACAATACAAAGTGAAATCGAGGGCCGGAACCTTGACGACGAGATGGTTAGAAATGGTACTTTGAAGAGCAGTGACAAGAGGAAGGAAGTGAGTGGGTCGAATAGGCGAGATGGACGTGGTAGCGAGACAACAAAAGGGCAAGAGTTTTTGTGGCAACCGGTGCTGAACAAAGAGAGTATGCGGGAACACATCCCAAATGTGCTAAATGTGCTTATCATCATCCGAAGACCAATCCCGCGCTTGTGTACAAATTGCAATCGATACGGCCATTTTAAAGAGCAATGTAAAACACAGGTAACACCAGCTAATGTGGGTAACATGAGGAATAATCAAAGGACTTGCTTCGAGTGCAACATCCCGAATCACTACCGGAATAATTGTCCTAGGTTGAATGGAACACGGGGACAACCACGGGGTAACCAAAGACACCTAGCTCTAGCAATAGAAGGAAATAACCCAAACCAGGTACTCAATATCAGTCCACCCCGAGCTCGAGCATTTTATTTAGGGACCGAGGCACCAATGCGTAATGGCGTACGTTTTCCCTAGACCATTAAGTGATCCATCTTTGTATTATTCAGATTCAATGAGCCTCATTAGATAAGAAACCTAGACGCGTAAGTTTTGGCATAAGCACTTTGACCATACACCCTGATTTAGCGAAACCTAAGGGTAGACCTATAGTTATCATTAATTGAATCACGAGAACGTGATTCCTCTGACATGGGAAGAATGTCACAATTCTCAATTTCCGGTCATTTCTCAAACTCAATATTCATCATATTAGTTTATGCATGGTTTTGCATTTCACGTTAAACGAATAAATTCTTATTAAATAAACGCTATCGCGCAATCGTTTATTTTGAACATTTGATCCGACACTTCCAAAAATTATTCTGATATATTTTTATACTCATATTAGGATTATAATATTAGTTTACCCGGTGTTCTAAATTTATTTTGCATATAAATTGTTATGTTTATATAAATTGCGACGGTTTTTCTTAAATATTACACGATAATTATTATTTCACTCAAATTTTGCAAGAAATGCATTTTTTATATTTTTTATGACTTCAATATATTTTATTTTGACCCGTTAAAATTTATTATTAGCTAACGCTACTCTAAATGCTTAAATAAATACACAAGTTACTAGTTATCCTTAAAATAATTACACATTACACTACACTTAAATACTTAATAAATAAATAAAAAATGTGCTAGCCTTTATCTAACACACCCTTGTCGACACAAGGGTGACTCACACTCTAAATTTGCCAAATATCTTGTACAAGTTATACATATATTATTAAAAGCTATTACTAAACACATAGTTAACAAAATATCCAAGGTGAAAACTTAGCTATTCTCTCTTCCTCTTCATCCCTTGGACCGGCCACCATTGATGTTCCAAGAGAAGTTCATCAAATATTTTCAAGTCAAGTTATTTACACTCTAGACACACTCTTGATTAAGGTTGTGAAATAAAAACCTTAGGTGTTTAGGATTAATCATTGTTCATTTAAACCTCATCAAGTTAACTAGTAAGCATCTCATATCCATTTTCATCCTTCATAATTATTTTATATTCATTACATCATATTTGAGAAAAACATGCAAGTCTCATGGATGTTTATAAGAGTTATATATATATTTATGTCATCCTATAATTACTCCTTGAAACATATCACTTTTGGTGATGCCTAGGAACCCATGACACCCTAAGAAGGTGTATGGTAGGATTAGAATAGCTTCGGAGTTGTTTTGAATTGGTTGGAATAGGTTTGGCGCGTGAAAAACTCATTTCGACAAGTTTAATTAAGGGTCTGTCCATATTTTTGAATTCTGGAAATTTCGACAGTGAATAAAAATTTTTGGCCTAGATATTTAGAAAATACACTTTAAAACGAAAACGTGGCCGCTTGAACGGATTAAAACGGAGCTATAACGAAGAAGATATGAATTTTTGAAGTTTTACGACGAAAACTAATAATTTCAGTAATTTCAGCATATAAATGTCACTTTTTACGAGTCAAAAATGAGGCTTAAGCATTATAAAATGTGTCGACTTATCAAAAATATATTAGTATACTTTAATACGAATCTAAGGATGTAGAAAACATAGAAAACGGACTTGTAACGATTAAATTACACGCGTTAAACAAAGTTGCCGTAACTTTATTATATAAGCAACATTAATATATTTTCTATTAAACATAAACTACGGCAACGAGGGACCATGTTGAGGGTCGTTTTTAACAATGACGGAGTACTTTTTATAAAATGATGTCTTCTAGTAAAAGTAAGTTAGCCTAGCATATTTTCCAAAATGTCCAACCGTTCGTCAAGCGGAGTTGTAACGAATAAAATACGGTCACTTAAACTTTGCCGGAAACCACCCTAAAACGATATTTTGGACACAAGTACCATACTTTACCTATATTTTTCTCCATGATCGAGACCTCTAGGATGAAAACTTAAATGCTAAAACTTTGAGATAATGATACAAGCTTCCCAAAATCATTGAGTTTGTTTCCTCGACACTCGCGTGCACCATTTTACGACTAGCTTTTAGAGGCCGTATATTCACTTTCATGAAATTGACAAATGACATTATTTTCTGACTAAAAGTTATAATTTCATAATAAATCACAAAACGATTATCGTAGGATGTTGATTCAACGTATATACTTGTAAAGTATTTTATAAACATGACGAGATGTCATAAACATATATTTCGACGATAAATTCTATTTTCAAAAACGTACAAGTGGTATAGATTACATATGGATTTGCATGCACGACATTGTATCATGCATTCACGACAACATATCATAACTCAAGTCATGACATTCATTTTAGGTCGCGGATAGTTTCCGAGCCTCATTTTCATGCACTTCATTTTGTTAACATATCAATCATACCAGGTGAGTTCATACCCCGCTTTTACTCGTTTAAATTCTTACAAACTCTTTGGGGGAGATCCATGCTTAAATACTTGTTTTTACTCTTGCGAATACTCAAACCATTTATACAATTGTGTTACACTATACTCCTTATAATCTTTGGACATTATGTGTGGTTTATTTCGATATGTGCCTTAATGTGCTAAACTTGTTTTCAATTATGCTTCAACATACATACTTTAGCAACTAGTTAACTCCTGCGGGAGCCGGCGGAGAGGTATTGATAGTACTATCGGGCTGACGCCCCACCCTTGTGTCCCTGATGACTTGACATGGGGTGAATATAATCTGTTATTCAATGAGACACAACAAACAAAGTAGACTTGTCAAGAGGTTGATTGGCGTGATTCTTTGCATTAAGTACATGTATATATCGTATGCACATATATCCTGCTTACAAACAAGATTGACAATACTATTTTCGGCAATGGGTTGTGAACACATAGGTTGCGAGTTTTGTATGTATGAACTTCGGAACCTGAATGGATTTACAATGCCTTTGTTACACCAACATTCTTTAAAGACTATTTCAAATCATTTTCACCAAACTTATGAACTCACCAACCTTTGTGTTGACACTTTTTAGCATGTTTATCTCAAGTCGTAAGGCGATAGCATTTCATGGAGCTTTTGGGTCACATGGCATACATTGGAGTCTTGTGTTTTTATCAATTACCATTCGACATGTTTTGTAACCCTTTATGTATTATCAAACTTTGGGATCTCATGTTTTGTAAACTTTAACTTTATTTAATCGAATGGTAAACTTTTCAAAACGTCTCATTTTAGAGGTCGTTTTCTGTATCCATGCTTTGTGCTATGACATCATACCCCAAAGACACTATCGTTCCGCTGCGATATTTTGGGGGTGTGACAAAGATAAATCAGACAACACTAGCAGTAATAATAGACAATATCAGACAAGGCTAGCAGAAGAAACCGTAGCGGAACCGCCAGAATGATATATAACCAAAGTAAGCGACCGCAGGAATGATATAAGCAGTAGTAAGCAAACCAGCTGGAATGATATAACCAGTAGGAACACCAAATTAATAACTAACAGCAGCAAGTGAACTACCAGAAGGAAAATCAGCAGTACCACCCGGAGGAACATCAGAAGTACCACCAGTGATAATGAAATATTACCAGTATTAACCATACACGAGCAACCAGTAATAACCTTCTCGACACACCAATATTAACTATTACTAGCAATATTAATTCGAACATATACGCATCAGATCTAATCTTCTTAAAAACCAAATCATACCATCATCAGATCTGCTCCTCTTCGACAGTAACATTTTCTGCATAACCACGTCTGTTGCTATAGATGAATTATATAGGAAAACCTTATAAACCCTAGATCAAGAGCCACGAGGCTCTGATACCAATTGTGAAATCCAAAGATCTGGACTCAACTAGGGTATGAATAACATTGATTGATTGAAACACAGTGGAATGTCAAATAAGAATACAATCAACATTACTAATAAGGTTTTCTTTATTCATTATAATAAAACTAATACATAAACTAACTACTAATATACACACGCTTTCTTTGGTATGTCTAGACTCTAATTGGGAGAGTTCTATTCAAAAATGGATGATCCTGTAACCTAGACGCCACCCTCTTTATATAATTGAGGGAGGTTACAAGAAACCCTAGCTTACTAATAAAGCTAACTAACTATTACATATTAGGTCCTCATTGTTTCTTCTTTCTCTATTTCTGCTTTTGGGTTTTGTAATCCTCAAATCTGTAATTCCTAACAAGAGTTCGTTGAGTTTTGCTTTTAGGTGGCTTGGGGCAATCTCCTATTAGATGACTTGTATTTCCGCATCTAAAGCTCTTCCTTTCACCTTTTCCCTTTTTGTCATCTCGGTCTTTCCGGAATGACTTCTTTTCATCTCGGGGTTGCCTTACGAACTTTCCTCTTCTTCTAAAAACTTTTTGAAATCTCTTACGGACATGGCATACTCCTCATCTTCACTATCCGAGCAAGATTCTTCATCATCACTAGATTCCGTTCTTGCCTTTAGAGCAACGGATTTGACTTTCTCTCTTTTTCCTTTGACGATTTCCGAATCTTTTTCCATCACCATTTCGTGTACTTTGAGATTTCCATTTAGCTCGTCAAGTGACATTATTGCGAGATCTTTTGATTCCTCGATAGTAGTCACTTTTGCTCTCCACTTGGATGGAGTGCTCTAAGAAATTTCCTGACAAAGTTCTTACTACGAAAAGATTCATCAAGTGCTTTAAGAGAAGTAACAATAGTATTAAAGCGAGCAAATCCACAATCAATGGTTTCATCTTCAGGATAACAAATTGTTCATATTGTTGAATAAGAAGATCAATTTTGTTATCCTTGACTTGTGAATTCCCTTGATGTGTAATAATTAAAGATTCCCAAATATCTTTGGCGGTTTCACACATAAAATTCTTTCATATTCTTTTCGAGGAAATGCATTATAAAGCATCATTTTAGCTTCATTATTTTGGCTATTAATTTCTTTTGTTCATCACTTGAAATATCTTTTGTTGTAGGATAAAAATCACCTTTAATAATAACAAACCAAATATCTATATCTTTTGATTTTACATATGTTTCAAAATGGTTTTTCCAATAGATAAATCCATTGATTTCAAAGAGTGGTGGTCTTTGCATAGATTGTCCTTCTTTAAAGTTTTCGGAATCCATGGATCGTTTCAAGTTTATAAAATACAATATATTTTAGAAATTATTGAGCAACGAGGCTCTGATACCAATTGTGGAAAACTAGAAGGGGGTTGAATAGTTTTACCGTTTAAAATCTTTGTTTGAAACTTAATTGTAAGATCAATTGATATTGATCAAAGATATGTTAGTGAAGAATAATATGCAAGCAATATATAATAAGTAAATAAGGAAAGAAACAATCAAACCGCGACAAGTTGTTTATAGCGGTTCGGTCTACAAGGACTCTTTTTCCTTGCCCTACTCCACTCCCTAAGTCTCCAACTCGAGAGTTATCTTCACTAATCAACAAGCTCCTTTAACCGACGGAGAAAACCTTTACACGTCGCTTACACAATATTTCCGACACAAAGCTAGATGTCGAGTTTTTTTACAATGGTACAACCACTCCCACACACTATGTATTTTGAGGACTAAAATACTAACAACTCACACTCAGAGGTTTAAGATGGTTTGGTACAACAATGATGTATGAACAGTACTAGATCATACAACAACAAAACAAACAAGCCTTCCAACTATTTGTTGAAGCTTGATTATGCCTTGATCTTCTTTGCTACAAAAGATGATCAGTAGAATGAAATGAAACTGAGTTAGATGTAATAGAATGAGAGAATGTATGTGTTTTATGCTAAGAATGGATGAGAAAACAACTTGGGTTGGCTTGCTATTTATAGGCCAAATGAACAGCAGTGGCCACGGACCACGGAACCAAAAAAATGGTTCCGCCCTTGTTATTTTTTGGTTCCGTTGGTCTGACAGCAAAGATCACCAAAATCTTTCCAAGATCGCCCAAATCTAACCAAGATCATATAAGATATGTAGAGTCCAAATCTAAACAAAATATTTTATGAAATCTTCTAAAGATTTTCAATGTGATGCAAGCCATAATGTAATATGTTGTTTTCTATTTTTAGAATTAATATGTTAAAAGTAAATACATATTTAATGTTGTGTTTATGAAACTAAAACATACTTGTTCTAAAAATGTTGATGCACATTATGGTTTAGAAAGATATCAAAGTTAATTGATACATAACTAATCAAAATGTAATAAGATGTAAATGCTTAAGTGATGAAGATTTTATTTAAGGAAAGCTTGTTTTAATATCTATTAATCTTGACAAGCTTTATACTTTACAAAAATGAAATTTGCTTTTGTCATTAACAAAACTAGGTAAAGATCATAAAATATAAATAACGTTTAATGACGATATTTGTATTAACATTCCTGACATTCAATTGATCACGTAATAATATACGTGACCTATGACATGATTGTGGCAATTTAGTTAGACATTGATTTGACAACTCCCTGACATTCAATTGATCACGTAATAATATATGTGACCTATGACATTAGTCACTTTATACAAACATTATTTGACACTATATATAACATAGGCATTAATTCGAATAACAACATTCTAAACTCTATCAAATATACGACATTGTTACGTCTATCTAACATAACCATGACTTTAGATGTACAGAAATTCAAATGTATATTACATTTTGGTGATGAAAAATGAGGTGTCACTATGTATAATAATATGAAGTACTTAGTGTTAGTTGGATTGGTGGTGAAGAAATTTAAGTTGGATCCCAATGTTCCGGTTAATTTGTCGGTTAAGCTCCCTTCATTTGACAGTGGGATGGATATTAAAGACGACGACGAGGTAACATTTTTTGTTAATTGCGCTTGTAGTTCTACTAATGGAATACCTCACTTGTATGTTGGTCAACTTAAACAAATCGTAGAAACTACCTATTTTAGGTCAACACAAGAAAACCCAAAGTTTTATAATTTTTTTGAACAAACACCTAATCAACACATCGGGTCATCTAATTTTCAAGACAAGACATCTAACTTCAATAATAACAAAAATAATACATCTATTTTCAATGATGGCCCATTTCCTAATTTTGAATCTAATGATTATCAAAATAATGAGTCTGGGTATAAAAATGAAGCCAATTTCACCAAACCTAGATCATCATTTGCGTTCGGCTCCGATGATGATGCGGAAGATGAAGAAAATGATGGTTTTGTTAGTGTTGATGAAAACCCGCAACCATTTCACCATAAGTGGAATAATTTTTTGTCATTTATACCCGACGTTCCAGAAACACCACGATTTCAAAACCCACGATTTCAAAGCAATATAATCCAAACTCGGATGTTCATGTCGGAAGATTGTTTGACAACAAGGCTCAGTTAGACTTGGCCGTTAGGTTGAAATCTATTGAAGAAGGTTTCCAGTTTTTAATAAAGAAGTCGAATCCGAATAGGTATGATTTCAAATGCTTGCATTTTTGAAAAATGTGCTTGGAGAATTACCTCCAAAGGGATGCAAGATATTCACATGTGTCCTAAAACTCAAACATATCCTAACCATCGAAATGCAAACAAAAAAGTAATTGGTTACATATTCAAATATAAGTTACAAGATGCTAGACGTGATTTAAAAGGGAAAGATATACAAAAAGATATCCTTGCGCGGTATAAAATAAATATATCTTACCAACAAGCATGGAGAGGAAATGAATATGGGTTACAGATGCTAAGGGGTTCACCGTTAGAATCGTTTGAAATGTTACCATATTATTGTTACAATCTAGAAAGAAAAAACCCTGGGACGGTCACACGTATCAAGACAAATGAAGAAGAAGTTTTCGAGATGTTATTCGTTGCCATTGGTGTCTCAGTAAGTTACGCTCATCATTTTTGAATAATTAAATGTATTTTATTATAGTACGTTTATTATAAGATGTTTACAATAATTTTATGGTATTCAGATTCGTACATTCGTGAATCATCTTCGCCCTTTGCTTATAATCGACGGGGCACATTTAAAGGGTCTAAACAAAGGTACAGATTTTTTTAGCTGTAGGCATGGATGGAAACAACCAAATTGTACCTATTGCTTACTATATATGCAGAGGGGAGACTGGTGAACGTTGGTCATGGTGGTTGTCCGTACTTAAAGAATGCATAGGTGATAGCCCGGATTTGGTTATCATATCTGATAGGCATCCTGATATAGCCTTAGCAGTAAGCAATCAATACCCGTTAGCGTTCCATGGTATATGTTGTCGTCATCTAATGATGAACCTTTCTTTGAAAAATAAAAAACAAAAATGTTATACTAGAGCATATGCTAAACGTATACGCGTAATGAATTTGCAAGGAAGATACACACACTCCAGCTTATTCAGCCTGAGGCGTACAACAAGCTAATTGAAGCTGGTGTTGAAAGATGGCCCAGAGCGCATTGCCCACGTATTCGTTACAGTTATTGTACATCTAACAGTGTGGAATTTGTTAATACTTGTACTAGAAAAACCAGAAAGCTGCCAATTACAATGTTTACCGAGTCATATCGATCAATGGTGCAAAAGTGGTATTATAACCATTGTGAAGCTGCAGTTATTTTTCTTTTAAGACAAAAATTATTTTTTTAACTTGTTTTGTTTACTTTAAACTAATTAATTTATGTTTATGTATTAATGTAGATAATATGAAGCATGAAATCACAAATTGGGCAGCCGATAAGGTGGCGAAAAGAAAAATAAAAAGCGCCACATGGATTGTTAATGGCATTAATCAATATCGGTACCAGGTTTATGATGGCCGATATAACCATGAAGTCAACTTAACGAACCGCTCATGTGAATGGCGCAAATGGCAGCTTTCTGGGATACCTTGTGGTCATGTTCTTGCTGTCACTACTTTTTTTAGGTCTAACAGATTGTGTACAATTCGTAGAAGACTGGTTTAAAAAACCAAAATACCAAGCCACATACGCAGAGTCAGTTCATTTTGTTGGAGAGTTTCACGAATGGGTGGTTCCAGACCATATACACCCCATTACTCCACCAAGAATGGACAACCCTCAACCTGGCCGGCCAAAAAATACCGACCGTATACCATCTCAAGGGGAGGAACCATATCATCTCAGGGCGAGGAACCAAGAATTAAAAATTGTGGTTGGAGCGGTGAAGCGGGCCATAAAGGTTACCAATGCAAAATAAGCATTTGTCCCTGATCCACCATCAAACAAACGTAAAACAAAGAACAAACAATTTTCAATGTATGAACATCATGAAACTCCACCTTCGTTCAACCCGTCTCAAGCACATGATCACAGTTTTTAGAGTTACAACCCATACCAATCTCAAACTTATCATCAAAACCCATACCTATCTCAAACGTATCATCAAAACCCATACCCATCTCAAACGTATCATCAAAACCCATACCATCTCAAACTTATAATCAAAACCTATACCCATCTCAAACTTATGATCAAAACCAAAATCTATCTCAAACCTATCATCAAAACCCATCGCAACCAATTCATGAACAAAATGATCATCAATACCCGTCTCAAATGTTTGAACAATACGATTCTCAATAGTACGCCTCGCAACATCTAGATGATAAAAACACTCAGGATGAAACTAGTTGGTGTAATTTCTTAAGTTTTTAATGTATTAGTACCTTTTTTTTATGTATTTTTCCTGATTTCTAGTTAATTTGTAGTATATGGTTTAATTAATGTAATGAATCATAATTTTTATTTTCAATGAAAAAATTTCGCATTCAATTATTTTAACTTTCTAGAACTCAATTCGTGATTCAATTAGCTCACTTTCAGACACAATATCTCATTCATATGAACTTCATTCTGGCCATTATTTAGCTCTTTGCGAAGACCTCATCAAGGAGAACAAATCCCACTAACAAACAATTATCTTTTCAATGTATACATATACTAAAACATGTACAAAGATTGCAATTTATTATTTTTCAAATAAAATTCTCACTCACATGACTCACCTTAAGACCGGATATCTCATCCATATTAACTTCATTTTGGATAATCATTAGTTCGTTGCGAAACTCTCATCGAAAAGAACGCAAATCACCTAAACAACAAAATTTTATACAACCTATACATATACTAAAACGTGTGTAAAGATTGCAAAATATGTTATAAGTTATGATTAAAAAAAATAGAGTAATAATAAGATAAGATCAGATTAAAAAAAAAAAAAGAAAAAAGAAAAAAGTTTGTCACATCGAAAAACTCGCTGCCAATGTAATTAAAGCTGCTGCCCCCATTTGTTTTGTTGCTACCTATTTGTTTTGTTGTTGGTCTCGAAAAAAATGTTGTCCACCCAAAAATACTCGCGACCAAAGTTAATTATTTTTAGACTAAAATACACCGTTGGTCCCTAAACTTGTCAATGCGCTTCGCGTTGGGAAAAACCTGGGCATTTTCATCGTCGGGGGTCCCTATTTCAAGTTTCTTACTACTGGTCCTTTGACCATATTGTCGTTAGTCAAGGACGTCAGACGGCGTTAGATTTGTCTTTAGTCCAAGGGCATAATTGTCAATTCCATATTTCAATTAAAAATTTCTTAATTATTGCCACATGTAATATAACCCTCTTCTCGCCCCATAAACACATAGTCTGTATTATTTTTCGTCCCGGAACTTTCGTTACAAGAATTATCATAATTCACAAACCCTAATTGCAAGTCACAAAACCCCTGTTTATCAATCATAAAACCGAAACATGGACTTTACTCTATGGAAAGTAAGAAGACATCCAGGTTATCCAGTTGATGATACCGTCCTATACTACTCTGCTAAGAAGAAATACGGTACTGTTTTTTTATTATTATAGTCATTGGAATTTGTAATTGGGGTATTTATTGCTTGCCAATTAAGTTTTTAGAATGCCCTAAACATATATTGACATGTTTTCAGGTGGTAGATCTAATATGTTTAGCATGAGGGTTCATCACAATGGTGTCTTTAAATACTGGCCTGGTAGAATATACGTAGGAGGTATGGAAACTTTAGTTGATTTGATTGATGTTGATAGTGTGTCAGTTGAAGAGTTGGATGTTATTATGTATGAATTGGGTTATGAGCTTGGTTCAAAAAATTACTATTACTTTGTTAAGCCTGGTAGTAATTTAGATGATGGTTTGTATAGCTTAAGTGAGAGTGCTAATTTAAAAATTTTGAAAGATCTTGTTGATGACCATAAGATGATAGAGGTTTATGTTGAAAATGGTAAGACAACATTGGATGTTGATCAAATGTCACCAAAGTCAATTAGGACAGTTATTGCTGATTTGGATACAACAAAGAAAAAGGCAGCTCTTTCTTAAACTAGTTTCACATCCTAGATTAATGTGATTGTGTTAACCTCTTAACATGTTGGTTGTGATAATTAGTTGGTGTACTAATCTATTGTTCTTACAAGTTAAACCTTCGTCAAGATTTTAGTTCATAAAAACAAGCGTTACGTTTAACCAATCAATTCAAGATCAATTCAAGTTTCATAAGTTCACTTTCATAAACTTAAATACAAAAACGTCCACTTGTTTCATCAAATTGCTTAAGAAATGGTCAATACAAAAGGTAACCGATTATAGACAAAAGGCTACAATTGATTTCCAACAACTAATCTTACGACCTTTTAGATATTTCCAATCAATCCAATTTGATAATCAAAAAGCGTTTTTATTACAACCACACCTTAGTTCCTTTGTTTAATCAAGAATAATGGTTAAAAACAATCATCCATAGACAAAATGATTATAACTAGTTGAATAACAATAAGTTCTTTCGACCTCTACGATTACTATCAACTAGTCAAACTTGATTAACAAATGTCACTATGAAACTTTAGCACAATTGGATCTTAGAATCAACTTGAAATTGAATTAAAACATGTTAACACAATCACTAACTAATCATATGATAATCAACATCATTTAAGCAAGTGTATAAAGAGACTAGCCACTCATAGCAAATATGAACATAAACTCAGAACTTTGAACATTAGAAAACATGATTAAAAGTCTTACAATGCTTGGAATAAGATTACAAATTGTGAAGTAATGATTCCCAAGGTGTTGGGGTAGACTTCTTGGTGATTTGGCCTTCAAATGTGGAACTTCTGGAACTCCAAACTTTCCTGGACTTCTAAGGACGAATTTGAGAGCTTAAGAGCTTTATTTGATGAGTAGAGAGATTTGTATTGAAGTGTGTGTCTCATATGCTCACAAAAAGGCCTCTATTTATACTAGTTTCAAGGCCTAGGGTATTAATTGCTGAACTTGGCCTCCAAGGAGTTAGGAAGGGACTAGAATACACCAAGAGAAGGACCTAGAATCGTTTGGATGCAAAGGGGAAGCTTAGTGATGAAGATTTGGCAGATACAAGTCTTCCAACCAGATTGGTTACATGACCAACCGATCCGGTTGGTCTTCTACAAGGGACCAAACATTTTCGGTTGCGAGCGGCGACCGAATGGTTGGGACGGCGTCTATGGCACTCTTTGGTCAGTTTCCAACCGATCCGGTTGCAATGGCAACCGATCCGGCTGGATTTCCTGAGTTACAGAAAATTGATCTTTTACTTCTTTTGTCTTGTAGAGCTTGGTTCTTCCATCACTTTGGTCTTGAACTACTGATTTGTGCTCGAAATGCTACACTGAAACGGGAATCTTCTATTTGTTGAACATTACTTAACTTTTCCTTCTGTTTTCCTGCACTTGGTTATAAACACTAGACAAACATCTTTTGATGCGATTAAGCACTGAACTCACGAAAATATAACCAAATAACATATGCAAAAGCACACATAACGCTACTAGAAACATGTACAATCTGAGCGTTATCAAATTCCCCTACACTTAAACTTTGCTTGCCCTCAAGCAAATCTAGGAAAAACATCCACCGGCACAAGATCATGATTATGAAAGATGTGATGCAAATCAACCAAGTACAAGTACGAGAGAAGATTCATCAATTATGCTTTAAAAAAGTGAAACTTTCAAGATGTTTGACGATATCCAATGATTTTCTTGCATGATTAACATTTCAAACACCTCACTAAAAAGGAATGTAATATAATTCACTCAATCACTCAATTTTAGTAGAGTAACAAGATAAATCACACTCATAGCTCAGTCATGATTAGATTATTACCATAAGCTTGTACAAGAAACAAAACTCCACCGACGTGGCGTGAGCACCAAGCAAAAACATCTAAAGAGGACTTTTATTTGGGTTATAATGATAGGCGTCGGGTTAAGGGTATGGATAAGGCATGGGAATATTAATGAAATTGGTGTTAAAATAAAAATAAAATCAATTCTAATACCCGTGTTGCAAGCTACCAAACATTCCACGAACCAATACATGATTAAAGCTTCATTTTCTTTTCTTCGGATTTCCACAGCTCTTCGCTTTGCTTTGCCATGACAATTTTTCTTCGAACATAGCACATTGGCTAATACATTCATACTTTCAACATTTTTTTAATCATTAACTCCTTGATATGGCTCAATCAATCTAACAAGATGTGGTACTCATAATCATTTGAACAATCTTCACTTTTCAGGTGACTAGCAACCAACCGTTTAGACATTGATAAGGGTTAGGCTAAGGTTTAAAGTGTAAAATCTTTTTGTATTTTTTGGATGAAGCAAAAATGAAAAGGATGGCTTAGAGGGTGTAACTAAGGGTATCTAGTGCTAAAAATGAGCACTACAAATGGGTCCATATAGGTGGTTAACTAACCAATGTGGCTAGCAAATATAGCATGATATGAAAAATGAAAGGCCATTTGGGTTAAATCCTAAGGTGCCTCTTTATCACACGAATTTAATTATATCGCACGAATGCGATCTCACTGCGGTCTGGTAATGATTTACAAGTACAAGTTCTAGAATAAATAAAATCACCGACACACTCATAGCAAAAGATCCAAGCATAAAAGATGTATGCTTCTTATAGAACATGCTCAAATCCTCACAATTTTAGTGGTAAGGGCTATAATTTGTGCTAGCAAATGTTTATCGATCCTGAATGGGTTGCAATAATAATCGGAACACATCTCGAAGTTTCAAATATTACCAGTTTTACCAGTGGTTTGATCCAATTATTCTAATATATAATCCTAAAAGCATGAAAAATAACTAGATCACAAGGGCAAACAAAATTTAAATATTAAGCTTGAAAACTCTAATTTTCCTATTCACCCCCCCCCCCCCCCACACACACTTAAGTTGAACATTATCCCCAATGTGAAAAACGAACTTCAAAGTATAGAAATAGGGAAAATAGAGATGAAACCAGATATTCCAGTGAGTTTGTCAACTTAATTTTTCTTCATTCCTAACGTCCACTGGAGTAATCATTACCTGTACAAAATCTTATAAACAAACAAAAGAGTTTTATTAGGAGGTGGCACCCCCCCCCCCACACACTTAAGTTGAACTAAAGGTTTAAACTTTGGGGCGTGACCACATAAAATTAAATTGGGAACACACGGGTTGCCTCCCGAGAAGCGCTTATTTTATTACCGAGTCATCAGCCTGACTCAAATCTTTCCGAATTCACTTGGCCACAGACGCAGCCTTGAACATTTTGAAAAGTTCGGGGATATACATGAATTCTTCACCAGTAGATTCAATATCATCCTAGACGAACTCAACAGATGGTTTCCAAGGAACAATTTATGGGATTCTTCCTGGAAAAGGTGCTACAAAGGTGATGGTTTCGAATTCATTTTCGGGGGAAACTCAAGGTAACTGAAACTTCATTCATTTGCTCCTTATCGTAGTATAACTTGATTCGGTGCCCGTTAACAATGAAACTTCCACCCGGTTTGTCATAAAGTTCGACATACCCGGATGGATATCCATGTTTAACGATATATGGTCCAAACCATCTTGGTTGTAATTTAGGAGCTTTGAATTTGAATTTCATGTTGAAAAGAAGAACTTTATCTCCATTTTGAATTCTTTTTGAACTCTTAGCTTTTTGTTTTGATAAGCTTTTGTTCTAGCTTTATACATTTTGGAATTTTCATAAGCTCGGAGTCTTAATTCATCGAGTTCGTGCAATTGCAAGAATCTCTTTTCTCCAGCTATTTTGAGATTGGTGTTGCAGTTTCTGAGAGCCCAGTCAGCACGATGTTCAACTTCGAACGGCAAATGACAAGTCTTTCCACACAGGAGTCTGTAAGGAGTTGTTCCAATTGGAGTTTTATAAGCCGTACGAAAAGCCCACAGAGCATCGTCAAGTTTTTTGACCACACTGAAGGATTGTCCTTCACTGTTTTCTTGAGTATTCTTTTGAGAGCTTTGTTGGTGTTTTCAACTTGCCCACTGGTTTGTGGATGATAGGCATGCTTAATCGATGATGAACTCCATATCTTTTCATGGTTTTCTCCATTTGTTGGTTACAGAAATGGGTTCCTCGATCGCTTATCAAGGCTTTGGGGATTCCATAACGAGCGAAAAGCTTTTTGAGGAAATTAACGACGACACGAGCATCGTTCATTGGTAAAGCTTCAGCTTCTGCCCATTTGGACACATAATCTATAGCAATGAGAATGTATTCGTATTTGTGGGATTTTGGAAAAGGTCCCATGAAATCTATTCCCCAAATATCGAATATTTCACACACTTGGATGTTTGTCAATGGCATTTCATCTCTTCGAGAAAGATTTGTGGTTCTTTGGTAAGCATCACAATTTTGAACATGTGTATGTGCTTCTTTGAATATTGTTGGCCAATAGAATCCAGCGTCAAAAACTTTTTTAGTTGTGGTGGAAGGACCATAATGTCCCCCAGTAGGGCCATGATGACATTCGTCAAGAATCTTACGGGTTTTGGAACCAGAAACACATCTTCGGATCATTCCGTCGGGACACATTTTGAAAAGATATGGCTCTTCCCAAAAATAGTATTTAAGTTCCGAAAAGAATTTGCTCCTTTGGGCATGAGTTAAACCTTTTCTGAGAATTCCTTCAGCGAGATAGTTTGCAAAGTCATCAAACCAAGGATCGCCGCTCCATCGACGGTCATGAGAGTTTCATCTGAAAGTAATCATCGATTTCTTCTTCCTTTAACTCCTCAAGATCGGGGTTTTCAAGACGAGATAAATGATCAGCAGCTAGATTTTCTGCTCCTTTCTTATCTTTGATTTCGATGTCAAATTCTTGGAGTAGCAGAATCCATCGAATAAGACACGGTTTAGCATCTTGCTTTGTGAACAGATATTTGAGTGCTGAGTGATCGGTGAAAACGGCTGTCTTTGAGAGCACAAGGTAGGATCGGAATTTGTCGAATGCAAAAACTACGGCCAGTAATTCCTTTTCGGTGACGGTATAATTTTGTTGAGCACTATTCAGTATCTTTCTAGCAAAATATATGGGTCGAAAGTGTTTTCCTTCATGTTGGCCTAAGACGGCTCCAACAGCAAAATCGCTTGCATCGCACATAAGTTCGAAAGGTAGTGACCAATTAGGTGAAACCATGATCGGGGCACTAGTCAGTTAAGATTTCAACATTTCGAAAGAATTGAAGTCAAAGATAGATTCTTTCTCAAGAAGTTTTGTCATTGGACGGGATATTTTTGAAAAATCTTTGATAAAGCGGCGGTAAAAACCGGCATGTCCTAGAAAACTTCTAACGGCTTTGACGTTAGTTGGTGGTGGAAGTTTTGAGATAACGTCGATTTTTGCTTTGTCTACTTCCATTCCTGAACTGGATATCTTGTGGCCAAGCACAATTCCTTTGGTCACCATGAAGTGACATTTTTCCCAGTTAAGGAGAAGATGTGCAGCTTCGCATCTTTTGAGCATTTTATCAAGATTGGAGAGACAAGCTTCAAATGAGTCTCCGAAGACTGAAAAGTCATCCATGAAAACTTCCATGGAGGTTTCGAGCATGTCTTGTAATATGGTTATCATACACCTTTGAAAAGTCGCAGGCGCATTACATAGACCAAAAGGCATACGCCGATATGCGTAGGTTCCAAAAGGACAAGTGAAAGTGGTCTTTTCTTGGTCATTAGGATCGATTGGAATTTGGAAATATCCTAAAAATCCATCGAGGAAACAAAAGAATTTATTTCATTCTAGTCTTTCAAGCATTTGATCCATGAACGGGAGTGGAAAGTGATCTTTTCTGGTGGCTTTGTTTAATTTCCGATAGTCAATACAAAAGCGCCAAAGGATTCTAGTTGGAACTAGTTCATTCCGTTCATTAGTCACTACCGTCATTCCTCCCTTCTTGGGAACACAGTGAACGGAACTTACCCAAGGGCTATCCTCAATTGGGTAAATGATATCCAAGATCGAGAAGTTTTATTATTTCCTTTTTAACAACTTCTTTCATGTTGGGATTGAGTCGACGCTGACGTTCAACAACAGTGTTTAATCCCTTCTTCAAATTGATTTTGTGTTTGCGTAAATTTGGACTAATTCCTCGAATATCGATGTTTTCCAAGCGTTTAAAGCTTGTTTGTGATTTTGAGGACAAAACTAAACTTTCTTTCTCATTGTCCTCGAGCAATGAAGATATGACTACTGGAAGAAGTGAGTTTTCCTCCAAGTAAGCATATTCAAGATGATCAGGGAGTGTTAGGAATTGGAAATTCCATGTTAAAGTGTCGGTCACCCCAATAATGGTCTAGCATATGTTAGCTCGTAGATTTGTCATTGTTTACGTTATTTAGCAGTTTATTAGTTAGTTTGTAGCGTAGCTTAGTCTAGTGTAACACCGTGGAGGAAGGACGGTCTTTACCCATCAGATACCTGATCCACAAAATGATAGGAGGCGTGTATTTTGTAACTATAAATACCCCTTCCATTCATGGAAGGGGTGGAGCTTTCAATCTAACCTTTCACAATTTGTGCTACAAGTCTCTAGCAAGAAACTCCCTCTCTCTCTCTACTTTCTCTCTCTAAAATGGCTATCATGTATTTTGATCATCCAAGACCACCTGAATCATCAACACTATAAATATATCGATCCTACAAATGGTACCAGAGCCAAGGTTTTTGTGTTTTGATGATTTATTGTGGTGTTTGATTCTCGTGTTAACTGTGTTGGTATCAATTTTTTTGGTTCGAAAAATGCTTTTACAGTATTTTGGTATAACAGGTTTACATGTTTTTGTGTATTTGGTTTTGGTCTAATATCAAAAGTCATGATCTTTTCTTGTGAACAATATTTGTTTTTGTGTATATGATGTCTTAAAAGGTAAAATACGCGGTCAAATGGTCATATTTTTCTTGGTCAAACTGGGCAAACAAGAGTCTTCATGATGCTTTTCTAGGATTATATGTACCTGGTCAATTTCTTGGTCAAAATGGGTCAAATGAAGCATTTTTATGCTATTTTTCTAGGTTTGATGCTATTCAAAAATGGTTTGTTCTTGCTAGCGAGTTGACTGTAAATGTTGCCTGATTCATTGTTTCTCACTAGCGACTTGTACTTACAAGTCGTAGCGACTTGTGTAAACTGATAATGCAGCGAGTTGGTTTATAAATGAAGTAGTGACTTGACTCACTCAAGAAAACCAATAGCGACTTGTCATCTTTCCTTAGAGATGATGTCTTGTCTAGCGACTTGATGTAGAAAAATAATTGCTAGCAACTTGCTTTGAAAATTGATTTAGCGACTTGATATTTATCAAGTAGTGAGTTGTTTTGAGAATAAGTTGTAGCGACTTGAAAAAATAGACCTAGCTTACATGACTCTCAGATTTATGTAGCGAAGTTGTCGACCAATTTTATGCAAAGCAAAACATAGCAACGTGATCACAAAACATGTATACCAACTCTATGACCTCAGCCAATACTCCATCTTCAGTCCAAATCACTATGTATCCTTATCCAACCTAACCAAACTTAACAAAGACTCAATTCCAAGAAATCAAAAATTTATAAAATCATCATATCTCGATTCGCTCCACTTATATTGAATATTTCACAGATTTTTAAGTGAACCTTTTCCTCATAGATTATTTACTTAAGACCGACTTCATTTAATATACGACTTACAAGACACGATTGACAACAAGATTGTTATCATCGTATCTTCAGTCGTTCAAAATCTCCGCACCAAAATCAAAACAAAAAAATCTAGTGTTATACCTACCTCAAGACGTTTTGGTTGATCTTGTTGCCATGAATTTATCTCTTGCCATCCCTGTGGCATATTGTTACCGTGACCTCATCTCGAGCCAACCCTATGGCGAGATAACATTATGTTGTTCAATTTGTGGATACCATGATGTGGTATGGATAAGAAATAGATGAGGGAGGCGGAGTATTTTCTTAAATGGGGGGCTGAGATAAGAAGGTTTGGAGGATGAGATAGTTTAGGGTTTGTTGTAGCAACTTGGTTAACAGAAGTGAAGGGAGGCGGACATATTTTATGAGGGATTAGGTTTTGCTTTGAGAGATATTAGGTTATAAGTGAGATTGTTGTGCATTTTATATCCTAAATGTTATGGCATTGTGATTTGGACGGGTTTTTCTTTTGTTGATGGACCGGATCATTATATTGTGGTGTGGGCCGAAATCTGTGTACATGGGCCAATCAAATTGAGGATTGTCGTGGGTCTCAACGTGGGTCTCAACTTGAGTTCCGAAATTGTAACTTCTCAAATAGTATGAAGACATAAGTCTTGATAAATCTTTATAAATAATGGTACATTAGGCTAAATTGTTCAAGGGAGGTTATTCAGTCATATTTTGTTTCATATAGTGTTTGATGCTCGAGTACGGGATTGTTGCTGAAGTGACGACTCACGGATATATTGAAATTACTATTAAGTGGATGATCCCGAATATGATCCGGATGTTATTGGCTTAATATAATGTGAACTTAAATTGGACCAATTATTCGGGATGGATCTGGTTTAATTTTTGTAGTTGGAACGGGTTTGAGTGATTTGTGAGATGGTTTGGATTTGGATGACGGAAAAATGGGCTTCTCAAAATTGGATCGCTCGTATGTGACTTGGATAATATGAGATGAGCTGATGAGATTTGATGAGAATTGATGAGATGATGAGATTCGTTGTGATGTGCGGATTGATATTTTGGTATATACATTTCCACGATTGATATTTCGTCACGGCTTGAATTATTGTTTGAACAAGGTTGACTACGGGGTTGTTTGGACGGTATTCTTACTTGGATTTGAAGTGAGGTTTTTTCGGGCATGTTTACTTAATTCGTCTTCTTTCTTTCTACCCTTCCGCGAAGATGACTTGTTTGGGCGTTTATTGAGTGTGATAAAGACTTGGCTATTTAGTTACGGTTGTGATTCTTTCTCGCTTAACCCACAACGTAGCTATCACTTCGGTGTCTCACGCAGTTGAGAATATGTCAAGAGGTTTTGTACATTGGGTACACCGTTTCTTCTTCACAAGGATTAGCACGAGTTTAAGTAACAAAACTGGGGAATTTCACTACAGGATCAAGTTTGGCATATCGGGTTTACTTCTCCATGTGGTCACTACATTAGCCGACAGAATGCGTGAATGATGTGTTTACCAAAGTGTTGATTGGATGGTTGATGATGTTGGATTATGAACCGCTGATGAACCGCTGCATATTCCCCTAAAACATATATTCACTGAAACCAAAGTGGTCATAACACATTCAAGCTGACATTGTTTACGGTTTTGTCTTGATTTTGTGAAGTCCCGCGAAAGAATCTATTTCTCGGTTTAAATCATAGACTTGTAAAATCCCGTGACAATGGAAACATCCTAGTAATTGTAAAGTGCATTTCTGGATCTATCTTACGGTTTATTCTTGGTTTTGTAAAATCCCGCGAAAGAAACTATTTCTCGGTTTAAACCATAGAGTTGTAAAATCCCGTAATGATGGAACCATCTTGGAGAAAGGAAAGTGTATTTCGAGATCTCTTATTTGATGCTGGTGCTACGGTTTCTGTTTCGAAGAAGGGATAAAAGAGTGTACTTCATGATTTGGATGTGTGTTTGGATATTCGTAATGGCAGTTTGGTTATTACTTGGTTTTACGGGATTATGTGCTACTAACCATGGTCGGGATGAAACCATTATCAAAGTTCATTTAAACATCAAAGAAGGCTAGATTTGAGCAGTTCAGAAGATGTGACAACGGCGTTAATTCAGTATTATTTATTTGAGGTTGAAGTGAAATATCACGGGCGAGTGTACTTAGTATCTGAAGGTATCGGGGATGGTTGGATGAAGATTCTTCATGATCCTTGTTCGAGCTTATTATCAAAAACGAAGACTTGGAAATCTAGTTATTGTTGGGTGTCTTTTACCTTTTCTTTTACCACTTGGGGGAATTGGGCTCATACCACCACAAAATAACTATCACTTTAAGGAGTTACGTTGTAGTGCTCAGTGTCACATTCAATTGTGGATTTTCAAGAGGTAATGTACATCTTATACTTGATGGTTGGTTGGTTGAAGAGTATAGAGTACATAGAGAGTACTTAGAGATGCTAATGGAAATCGGCACCGCTCTTTGTTTCATATGTGCAAGTTTAAGTCACGAGTTCGGGTTAGTTTACTTCAGGGTCAAATTCATCATATTGGGTTTTCTCCATCAGCTGTGACTACAAAGAGCCTACTGAATGATAATGGGGTTGATTACATGTTTTGCCTAAAGAGATGAAAAGAGAGAGATTATGATGTATGAACACAACAGTTCATGCCTCGTTCTCTAAAGAAAAGAAAAGTGTATGTCTCAGTGCGCTTTATCTTATGAAGAAGAGAAATCTTCTTATGACGTTTGAACAAATCAGTTCAAACCTCGTACCTCAAAGAAAAGAAAAGTGTACGTTTCAGTGCGCTTTATCTTCTGAAGAAGATAAATATTCTCTATTTATGACCATTCTCATCAACATGCTTCATGCTTTTTCCATGCGCTTTCAATTGTCAAGTGAACCGGGCTACCACTGATTGTTTTCTCATTCCACTTGCTCGATTATAATGAAGATGGCGACATCATGTGCTTATTTTGCGGGAGAGAAGTGTGAATAGAACATTCGGATGATTTTCACTTATTTAATCAAGAATGGCAACTCCGTATGCAATTCTTGAGGGGGAGAAGAAGTCTGAAATTTTTGCATTGTTGATTGATATTTGAGATTATAAATGGTCATACGGCTCTAAACTCATGTAAGAACCGGCTTCTTCTTATCGGGTCCTCTTCACATGGAGTTTTTCTCTTCTAAGAGCCGTTGGTTGACATCTTCACTCGGATTGATGAGTTTATCGACAAAGTGCTTCCGGTTAATGCTTCACGTATACATCAACATGATGATTCCGAACAATCTCTATGTTCTTGTTTGATGTGATTGGTAGTTTGGTGTTACCATCTTGTGTGTTCGTTGCGGCCTGATTGTTGATTTCCTTGATGAACATCTTTCTGTTCTTGTTTGATTGGGAGGGATTTTAGTTAAGGGGATTTGCAAGATGTAAGTTGATTGGGATGCTTTTTGGTGATGTTCTTGTTTTTGGTGAGTTGAAGATGTTAACTATCTATTCCCCAACTTGGACAATCTTGAAGAAGATCGAGTCTACAGTCGGTTCTACATATTCTGCTATATGTTAGAAGACTAAAGACGAGTTGCATTTGATTATCCAAAGACTTCTTCTTAATCTGGGCATTTATTAAACAGATTGTCGGTTTAGGGGAGAGCACTAATTGGGGGAGGGTGAAATGTCTTATTTAATCCCCAATTAGACTTGCTCATATTCTTCAGCAAGTTGATTCTCACAAAGACTTCTAAGGTTCTTCTAAAAACGATTTCAAGTATTTGGGCTGATGAGATGTTGTTGATTCTGAAGTATCAAAACCAGCAAGGGGGAAGGAGACACGCATCTAAACGCGAGTAAACTTGATGAACTTAATACTTCTAAGTAATTGAAGATATCCCGGGAAGACAAATGTTATTACCGCAGAGAAACTCAAGGTTTGACTCATGGAGAGTAAACTTGATGAACTTAATTCTTCTAAGAGATTGAAGACATCCCGGGATAACAAATGTCATGACCGCAGAGAAACTCAAGGTTTTACTCATCAAGGCGTTTAGTGGTATTATTCCAACTATGTGGGGGAAGAGATGTTAGAGAAAGTTTCTGAAGATAAAAGAGGTACACAAGTACGACATATTCAGGGGAGATAAATGTGTAACATGAGGGAGGTGTTATCAGTTATTCTCTCGTTGGGAATGTGTGTACTTCGGATTCTAGAGCTTCATACACATTCATCAAGGACTAAAGATGTGAACATAGGGGAGGTGTTCTTCATTACCCTCATGATGTGTATTAGGAAGAGTTCTTGGATATTGGTGTACTTCGGATTCTTGAGCTTCATACACGCTCATCAGTGGAAGAAAAATGTGAACATGGGAAGGTGTTCTTCATTCCCCTCATGAAGTGTATTCGGGAGAGTTCTTGAGCATTATACTAAGAGACTGACTGCATCAACTCAACTACTTGGGGGAATTGTTCTCTTGACACCTTTTGGAATGGATTGCTTCAGACTTCAGTGGAAAAGTAATTTGAGAAGATTATTTAAGTGTGTGATGAAACGTTGTTGTTCTTCTATTGGATGATATAACCTCGAACGAAGAATCACGGTGATTATTCTTAAATGGAGCAGCGGGATTTATGATAATGGTGTGCTTCTTCGTGCACCTGGCTAAGGCAAGCTTGAAATAGAGCTTCGAATCTGCTCAGCTAAAGGATTTTCGTTTTGGAGGGAAGCTGCCAAAGTCTCACTTTCAGATGGTTCAATTTCTTTCTTCAATGCAAGAGCCTCAGAAGCTTTGGTGGTGAAAGTTTTAGGGATGATGACTTCTATCTTCTACAACGGGGCTGCTCGATATCCTTATCTCGGTACTCGTATCATCATCTTCTTTAACTATATCATCTATTCTATCTTTGTAAATATTTATCAAAAACAAAATACAAAAATATAAAACCAACAAAAAGAAAATAGAAAAATATAAAACCAACAAAAACCCATAAAAATCAGAAAATTTGTAAAATACCAAAAATATTGTTTTTCTCATGACATGTCTTCTGGTATCGATAACATCTGCGGTCTTAGAAATGTCATTCAATAATGGCACGGGACCATAGATGAAGTTCGAGCAGGAGGTGTAAATATTCTATTCAAAACATGTCTCTAAATATGGCTTGCAGTTACTTCAGATTGTAACTCGCTCTTCAAAACAATGGCTTGCTATTATTTCAGATAGCAACCCGCTCTTTTAAAGAAAGGAAAGTGTTGCGCTAAACCAAATTTTCAAATATTTCATGCACTTATCCTATAAACAAAACAAGGAAAGCATGTCGTCAAAAAGACTGTTGTTCCTACACAAATGTTTTTCCGTCTAAAATTCTTCAGAAAAATATTTGGTGTTTTACAAAATGGTGGAAAATGAGTTGCTTACAAATCAATCTGATTAAGAGTTTTAGTAATAATTGAAAACTCAATCAATGACTTCAGCGCTTTTAATCTTTTCAGAAAATAAGTCATTGATTGAGGGGTAGAATGTTTTCAAATCTATATCATCTAACGAGCTTTCTTAATTATCCTACATGCTTAAATTAAAAAATGATATTTGCCTGTGTCGAAGGATTAGGAATTTAGGATATGATTGTTAGGTTTAGATGAACACATAATTCCCATACCTTTTATGATCTGATTGATATGTTGAATTGACTTTTATTAGTCGATTGCTGTTTGGGTGTTGCCGACCACCATATATCTGTATGTGTGTTCACTAACGTATGCAGGTATCTTGGTATAAGAATGTTCCCGATCAGGATCCCACATAATATGATGTTTGGATGCCGAAAGGAAAGGGTAACTAGATCTTGGGTTGACAAATGAAGAAACGGAGCTTAATTGGACTTCAATGGAGAGTTGGCATAAATGCAACGTAAGAGGTCTCACTGCATCAGCAGATGGTTTTCTTCATCAGCAAATGAAGAAACGGAGCTTAATTTGACCTCAGTTGGCATTAAAATGCAACGTAAGAAGTCTCACTGCATCTGCAGACGGTTTTCTTCCAACCCTCAGCAACAACAACAAAAGCAGCTCAACCACCTAACGTATCTTTGTGCATGATACCATTTTTAAACAATTTTGAAAAATTTGAATAAATTGTTTTGAAAATGGAAAATATTGTTTTGAAAATTAATTGGACTAAATTTTGAAAATCACCGGACTTTATTTTATCAAAACCTAAGTCACTCAATCATCGACTACGGTCATCGATTGAGGGGGAGAGTGATTTAAAATAAATTATTTTCAAACGATATTTCTTCATAAAAGTCTGGATTGTACAATATAAGTGGTGATCTAGAGATTTAATGTTATGTCATTGTATGATTTTTTCTTTATAATCAATGGTCTTTCAAAATGAAATTTTTTCTGTTCTTGTTTGATTGTGAAATTGTTTTGTTTTACTTAAAAGATCTCTTAAAAACTATCATACCTGACACTAACAATCTTTAATGTCTATAATTGGTCCTCTATCAGTCATTTTTCAAAATTAGATCTTGCCACGTCTTTCCCCAAACTTTTCTAAATGATTTAAATCAGATGGGATCACAAATCTCAAATGGTTGGATATTTTTTATCGGGGGAGAGATCGTGATTTAAATCTCTTATCTGTTTAAATGGAATTGGTTTTAGTACTTCAAAGGCACTCCTGCCTCCATGTGTCAAACGATTTCAAATACACAATGCACATGTTGAGGAGGAGGATTTATCCAAAAACAAGATGAGTATTTAAACCTGGCCACATATTCTCCCATGTTTTCTAAACCGTATTAAATCACTTGGGATCCAAAATCTCAAAGGGTTTGATATTTTTGATCGGGGGAGAATTTGTGATTTAATAATGAAATTTGATAAAAGGTGATCGTTTTGACTTAATTGTGCAGGCTGCTCTCTCATATGTGCTAAACGCTTTCCAATCTCGAAGCACATATTGAGGGGGAGCAAACAAACTATCGAGGTACGAAAGCTTTTTAAAGTGATTTATAAAGTACCTTGATTGAGTTTTTCAAATGGTTTCTTAATGGCTCTTGTGATTGTGGATGTGCTTCAAAAGAACTCTTGCCTCTATGTGATAAAATGATTTCAAATATCCTATGCACATATTGAGGGGGAGAATTTACCAAAGAAAATCAAATGACTTTTTCTATGAACATTGTGATCAAAGAAAATATTTCAAAGTCCTCTTGCCTCCGTGTGCTAAACATTTTCTAAATCATATGCACATGTTGAGGGGGAGGTTTTCTAAATGATCAAAACTATTAAGGTACAAAATGCTTTGATCTCATATCACAAGTACCTTGATTTTTTTTCCAAATGATTTTTCAATTGGTTTCATGAAGGAAAGAACAATACCAAAAGACCGACCAATTTACTTTATGCATGGTGTTATAAGGATGGTTAGGTTAGGAATTAGTTCCCACGATCCGCCAGAACCGGAGGGATCTACCCAGGGACAATCCACTAGATAGTGTAGAGTCTTTAGGTATGATGAAAAAAGGAGAAAAGTGAGATATGGGAAGAGTGTGGACTGAGACAGAGCTAGTATTGGAATAAACCCAACAAGGTTCTAGTTATGAAGTCTCGGTAAGCACTGAAGGGGTTGAAGAATGAAAAAGAAATGAATATGAAAAGGGTGAAAAGAAATAGCCCTCCAATAATTCAACCTTAGGGTAGAAACCGGGTTCAATACATATGCTACTGGTTGTTACCAAGGTAACACTAGTATTGAAGACAAGACATCATGGACCCAGTGACGCACTGCACTAAACTTCCCAAGCTACTAAAGTTCCTCTTAAAAGGACTTGTTTCATTCTCACGGGGAACCGACATTATCTATTGACTTTCTCTTAGAGATTGTTTATATTGAAGAAGGAGACCCTCTCCCTAGTCTCCGGCATAGGAACCAAATGTGCACGATTGAGTCTAGAGCCAAGATATCATCCAAAATATCTCATTAGGACACAAAATTAATGAAGACTTGCTGTTTCACACAATGTGGAAAGTGAGAATATATATTAAGAGTCCTACGCATTATCCTTGTGGTAATTGCCAGAACATCCGAGTGATATGTAACAATATTCACGATGAAGATGGAAAGCCTTCTAGAGCCAACATCAAACAAGCTCTTGGTAGGTGGCATGTGAGATCTTTCATAAGATCAAGCTTGTGACAACTGGATAGAAACGATGGGGAGATTCATTCTTGAATCAACCTTGGTCCAGGAAATGAATTGACGAATACTTTTGGAAAAACCGTTCGATGTGCAAATCTTCTTTTCTCTAGCACGTCGAATGTGTACTTATGTTTTCAAACTCAAAAAGTATCTCTGATTGAAAAAATACTTTTGGAAAAACCGTTCGATGTGCGAATCTTCTTTTCTCTAGCACGTCGAATGTGTACTCTTTTCAAATACAAAAGGTATTTTTGATTGAAAATTGATCTTTCTCATAAAACCTTCGTCGTATTGCAAAACTCTTTCTTCTAAGCAATACGCGATTGTTTTCAAATCAATTTCTCATCAATCAGTGAATCTCAATTCGCTGGTTCACTCACTTCGTGTTGTCTTCTTTGAGACGTTCCGGTTTGAGAACGGCTAGAACAGCTGCGAAACCCTGTCAAGGAAATTCTTCGGAATTATACCTGATCACAGGCAGTACTTGTACTGATCAACGGGGAACCGTGGACCGTGTACCTCAATTCAACGAAAGTGATCAAAGACACTTTCGTGTGTTTTATTGCTAACTGTTGTTTTCATGTACATTTGGACAGTTGGTGATCGAATTGAGGAGTCAATCCAAAGCCGCATGCTCACAGCATCCACACTTAATTGAAGAAATCATGACTTGTGCATATCTACAGAACCTGGCTCAGATATTTCTATACTATGTTCCTACTGCCCTGCTGCAAATATCTTGAACCAGTAAAAGCTTCCGCTACTCTGATGAAAAGATGTCATGATTCAAAAGTGTGAGCATGTCGGTCCAAAAGTCACAACATCACATGAAGGCAACACAACTATGGATGATCCAGAGATTTACTGTGGCTGATGATCTCAATGAAAGCTCGAAGATCATCAAAGATGTGGATCAGTTCAAAGACCTCCACTCAAAGTACAAAACTATGCGGACTTTAAAGAATCGCTGCTAAAGCATAAAGATTGCGGAAATGAAGAATTCAAGTCTACGAGCTCAAGAACGAAGTCAAAGATAGAATGCTAGAAAGCAAAATGTATTTCATGGGGTGACCTCCCTTAGGGGGAGATTGTTAGGAATTGGAAATTCCATGTTAAAGTGTCGGTCACCCCAATAATGGTCTAGCATATGTTAGCTCGTAGATTTGTCGTTGTTTACGTTATTTAGCAGTTTATTAGTTAGTTTGTAGCGTAGCTTAGTCTAGTGTAACACCGTGGAGGAAGGACGGGTCTTTACCCACTGTATACCTGATCCACAGGCCGATAGGAGGTCGTGTATTTTGTAACTATAAATACCCCTTCCATCCATGGAAGGGGTGGAGCTTTCAATCTAACCTTTCATAATTTGTGCTACAAGTCTCTAGCAAGAAACTCCCTCTCTCTACTTTCTCTCTCTAAAATGGCTATCATGTATTTTGATCATCCAAGACCACCCGAATCATCAACACTATAAATATATCGATCCTACAGGGAGAGGTTTGAGTACGAGATCTGTGGGTGGTTCTTCGATAGAGGATTTAATTCGCATCTCGTCATTGAAAGTTATTTCTTCAAAGTTTTCTTCCTCCATTTCTTCCTCTTCCGTGTTATCTCCTTTGAATTCTACTTTCATAAAATCATCAAACTCTTTGTCAAAGTCTGTTTCATTGATTTTTTCAGAAGTAGTCATGAATGGATCGGATTCGTTAATTAATGCATCCAATTCTTCGTCAGTGATTTCATCGATAACATCGATGTTGAAACAAGTGTCATCACTGGAATGTGGATAGTGCATCGCTTTATCGATTAGAAAGGTGATTCGATCTTCTCCAACTCCAAGGTTGAGTTCTTTTCCTTTCACTTTGATGATTGCATCAGCGGTATTTAGGAAAGGTCTTCCTAAGATGAGTGGGACTTTACTATCTTCTTCCATTTCTAAGATTACAAAGTCCACGGGAAAAATGAATTTACCGACTTGAACAAGCATATTCTCGGCAATACCAACAGAATATTGATAAGAATGATTTGCTAATTGAATGCTCATTTTTGTTGGTTTTAGGCTGTTGTTGCACAACTTGGAATACAGCGAATAAGGCATCAAATTGATACTTGTGCCAAGATCGGCTAAAGCATCGCATTTAATATTATTCCCGAAAGTACATGGAATAAGAAAGCTCCCAGGATCTCCGAGCTTTGGTGGGATCTTGTTTTGGACAATGGCTGAGCATTCTTCGTTAAGGAAAGTAGCTGATATTTGCTCTAGCTTGCTTTTGTTTTTAAAAAGTTCTTTCAAGAATTTCCCGTAATTGGGCATTCCGGCTAAGACATCAACGAGAGTAACATTGAGTCTAACCTCTTTGATTATTTCAATGAACTTCTTATAACGTTCTTCCATTTTTTCTTTCTTAAGGCGTTGAGGATAAGGAATTTTTGGTGTATACGCCTTGACAAATGGGGTGGTTTTCTTTTCTGTGGTTTGAGTTGTGTTGGTTTCCTCGGCTTCATCCTCACTATCTTCGGTGATAGGAGTATTTTCATTGGGATTCGGCGGTGGATCGTACGAGAGACCACTTCTTGTGAAGACAGAATTGATATACTCGTTTCTTGTTTGTGGTGGACGGTACGTCTTATCATTTGATGGTTTTGGTTTGGATTAGGTGTTACTTGGCAACGAACCAGATGGTCGAGAGGAATGTTGGTCAGAAAGTCTGCCAAACTTGTTTTCAAGATCTTGGATAGATGCTTGATGATTTTTCTGTCCCTGCTCAACTTTGTCTTTGAGATTGAAAATTTGATTTTTGATAAAATCATTTGCGGATTTTTGATTAGCCACGAATTCTCTCATGGTTTTCTCGAATTCGGTTTCTTCCATCTTTTTTTCGGAGTTTGGTGGTGGCGGATTGTCAGCTCGTGGTTGAGAATCACGGTTGTCATCCCTTGGTCGGCGATCTTGCCAATTTCCAGAATTTC
Source organism: Chrysanthemum makinoi (assembly GCA_910596185.1). Classification (NCBI taxonomy): domain Eukaryota; kingdom Viridiplantae; phylum Streptophyta; class Magnoliopsida; order Asterales; family Asteraceae; genus Chrysanthemum; species Chrysanthemum makinoi. Next base: position 106,604,272 of record OU343222.1, on the reverse strand, counting down.
GACCGTAATAGTTACTACGATATCCTCCTTGGGCATAATTTGCTTCTCCTTCTTTAGGTCCACCCATAGGCTTATCGTCACACTCGGACGATGGATGATTTCCTCCACAATTGTTGCATCCGTCTCACATTTCCTTCATTTCATCCTTGAAATCTTTGTATTGCGAGTCGATTTTTGAGGTTAAGGCTCCCATTTTCTCCATGAGTTTTGAGGTATCGGTGTTTTCGACAAAAGCAACGGTTTTTCGAAGAGGTTTGGTTTTGGAATCTTTGGACCAATCGAGTTTGAGAAGTACTCGATCTTCGAGTAATTGGTGTGCATCGTTAGGAGTCTTATAGAGAAAAATTCCTCCAGCATCAAGGATGCCTTGAGAGATTTCATCTAGTCCATGGTAAAAGATTTTGATAATGGTTCCTTTGGACAATCCATGTCCATGACAACTACGAAGCAAATCTTTCATCCGAAGCCAAGCTTCGACAAGCGATTCGTTGGGATTTTGTGTGAAAGCACGAATTTCTCCCATTAATCGATCAAACATGGCAGGTGGAAAGAATCGGCTTACAAAAGCTTTCCTCATCTCCTCCCAAGTGTTAATAATTCCTGGGGTTAATTCATTGTACCATACTTTAGAATCTCCGGCGAGTGATGATGGAAAAAGCTTGAGTTTGATGGCATTGACATCAGTGTCGCCATAACGGAACATGCCGCAAATTTCGATTAATTTGGCAATGTGCTTATGCGGATCGGCCCGCGTACGGCCATCGAATTGACGGTCTTTGATCATGGAAAGATGATGACCCTTTATAGTGAAGTTGTGATAAGGTTTTAAAATGTACCTTTTTGAGGGGTCATTTAAGCCCTTATTTGATCACTTTTGTATCCGTTATTACTTAATATCGTTCCTTTTCACTTTTTAGGTCTCTTGAAGACAAATTACTGTAATGGCACTTATTTGGACGAAAAGGCGTGGATATACGAAGAAAATGGCCAAAGTCAAGAAATCGAGACACTCAAGCTGCTGCAACACAAGGTGACGGCGTCACTGCTTAACTGCGACGCCGTCGGAGCATTTTGTTGACGGACGAAGTCAAATTTCTTATTTTCAAGTGACGGTGTCAAGCTTTAAAGAGTAGGCCGTCGCAACTCGACGCCTAGATTTGATCCGACGGCGTCATAAGCTGAAGAGGACGGCGTCACAAGCACAAGGTGACGCCGTCGCAAGACTAACGTGGCCAAGACGAAACCCTAATGACGGCGACCCGACGGCGTCACAAATCATAAGGTAACGCCGTCGCATATGTAATCTTATATATAGAATCCGAATTTTTCAGTATTAATGGTAGTCTTTTTTGGTGTAAAAACCTAAACGGAACCAAGGTTGTCTTGTACAGTATTTTAAGGTTCCAAGCCCTATCTTACATCAAGATAAGTGTTTTACTTCATTAATTCAATTATGTCTTTGATTATTTGTGTGTATGCTTGCATGTTCTCCATGTCCGGCTAATTTACTTGTGTTTTTGCTTAGTGATTATGAAACTTAATTATTGAATATTGATTGGTTGTCTCTTATCTTAATTGTTAATGATCTAGTAATGCGATAGGTCATTCGTTGTGTAGTTAATGCTTGATTAATCTTTGTGAACCTTAGACTATGACACCTAGAGTAGTTGTAGGCTAAATCATACAAAGAGTGCCTTAGAGTTAGAGTGTATAAATCCTAGAGATTTTGTAGACGAGACCCTTTGGTAAGTTCAAAGAGTTAGGGATAAACGCATACCCTACGACTTTAGACACACAACGTGATTAAGAATAAGGACGTGACAATTCAACCATCAATAGGAGATAATTAAGGAGTAATAAAACCTAAGTAAACACATTCTTAAACTATCATACGAGCACACAATAATTAGACATAGACTACCATCACCTTAGATTAGATAATTAGATAAGTAGAGTAATCGGTAGAAATACCAACCCCCCAAATTCAAACCCCGAGATTCGTACCTTTCCATTTCCTAAAAAACATAAAAAGATAAAAAAAAAATAATCTTCCTCAACCCCAACCTTAGCGTAGTAACTTCTCACTAGCATTCCTATTCCCCTAGAGAACGATATCAATATCCGTGGCTTACCCTAATACTACACTACAACGATTAGGTTCACTGCCTAGGGTGTTATAAAACTTGCTCGAAGAAAAGGAAGTTCCTTTGACCCCGAACGACGCGTGTAGCGTTATCAAGTTTTTGGCGCCGCTGCCGGGGAATAGAATAGCTAGTTAGTAGTCCACCTCGTTTAGGTTTCTTTGCTTGATTCCTATCAAGTGAATTTTTTCTCATTTTTAGCCTTCTCGTAGTCTATCCCCCTTCTTCGTGACCTTTGTTCGTAACCCCATCACTTTTCATCATGGAAGGTGATAACCACCCACCGTTCATCAACCCACCACCAATTGACCCGCCAAGAGCCCGTACTCTTGGTGAATACTCGAGACCAAGCCACCTAGGCTATAGGAACACCATTGAGCTTCCCGACCAAGCCCAAACTACGGCCCTGCGATCCGACACCATCCGATTGGTGCAAAATGGATGTGCATTCCATGGACTTCGCTCCGAAGATCCAAATCAGCATCTAAGGGATTTCCTTAAAATTGTCGATTCCATCGACCTTGATGCTACTACTCGGGAGACCACACGCCTGCGTCTCTTCCAATTTTCTCTACGGGACCAAGCTAGTAATTGGCTTGAGCGACTTCCCGCCGGCTCCATCTCAAGTTGGGATGATCTCAGCTCTCGCTTCCTTGCTCAATTCTTCCCACCGGGGAGAACCACTAAACTTAGGAATGACATCTTGATGTTCCAACAACATCAAGGTGAATCTCTTTACGAAGCATGGACTCGATTCAAGGACTTACTTCATAAAGTCCCTCATCACGGCATTGATCTTTGGCTCCAAGTCCAAATCTTTTATAATCATGTCAATTTCCCCACAAAGCGATCCATTGACCAAGCGGCCGGTGGAAAACTTAGTGATCTCACCGCGGAAGAATCATGGGGCATAATAGAGGACCTTTCCCTCTATGAAAACGAAAGTTGGAATGACCCCCGTGAGTTGCCCAAAACCGTTAAGGCAATCTCCTTGCCTCCCATTGACTCACAATCTTCCAACCGTAGGATGATCGTACTTGAAGATCAAGTTAAATTCTTAATGAGTTCCTACGAAAATCCTAAGTCTTCTCATCAAGTGAATAAAATCACTCTACCTTGTGAGTTATGTAGTGGTCCCCATGACACTCGTGATTGCACAAGACTCCCCGAACAAGCTTTTTCGGACTACGCCTCCACGCTGACCGACGGAGCTGAGAGAAGTGGTACACTTTCAAGCCCGAACAAAACAACTTAGGAAACTCTTACAATCCCTCATGGAGAAATCATCCTAACCTTAAGTGGAACCAAAACTCAAGCACACCCCAAAGCTCATCTAGTCCACCTAATAGGTTCAATTCTCTAAACACCGGAACCCCACTAATCTTGAGGCAATTGCATCTAGATTCATGTCATCTCAAGAGGCTCGATTGACTAAGCTTGAAGCCGATTTTAAGTGAAGACAAGGCGAGATGACAAACAAGCTTGATGCCCTCTTAAAAGCCTTTAATAACCGGGAAATTGGAGCACTCCCAAGTGATACTATAAAGAACCCAAAAGTGAATTCTATTTCGTCGACTTCATGTTCTTGTTCACCATGGGAGAGTGCACATCCATGTCCCTCACACCCAACGGTTCACTCGGTAAATGCTATCAGCAAGGGTTCCAAGCCATCCAAAATGAGGTACCAAGGCCCTGCACCATTGGTAGAACCTACTCTTGAGAAACCCGTCAACCAAGAACCCAAACCTAGTCTAGAGGAGGAATACAAGGAACTCCATCAAGAAAAACCGGTTCTTGAAGTCTTAGCTCATGCACCTTATTATAATGCTTTAAAAGAAAAATATGAGTTAGAACTTAAACTTGGAAAACATGGGTCCGCTTTTGTGCGAAATAATCTACCTAAAAAGTTAGACGATCCCGAGCTATTTACTCTTCCATGTAGGCTTGGAACTTCCAAACCTCTCGATGCTCTAGCCGACTTAGGATCATGCATCAATCTTGTTCCGTTGTCCATCCATAGAAGCCTTAACTTAGGTAAGATAGAACCAACGGAAACCATCTTAGGTCTAGCGGACGGTAGTGTTGCATATCCGGTAGGGATAATTAAAGACATGGTAGTACACGTAGGAGAGTTGACTCTTTTGGCCGACTTTCATGTGCTAGACATGAATAAGGACCCGACATGCCCATTACTAGTAGGAAGAGGATTCTTAGCTACCGCTAGTGCTATCATCGATTGTAAGATGTCCAAGATAATGGTAGGAGAGGGAAGTGCTAGGTCAATCTACGATGTCAAAAAGCATACATACTACAAAGAAGAGGAAATCCCATATGAGATTAGGTTGGATAGAACGCCCTCTAGATATGGACCTTGGATAGATAAGAACCTCATAGGTCCCCAACGACCTTTCTACTTAGATGAAGCCTTTGCTAGTAAAGCAACTTTCAATGAAAAAGAGATGACTAGGGACATAGAAGTGAACCCGTTTGAGGACGCCTTAGTATTTAGGAAGATGACCGAGTTTCTAGGAAGCTTGCCCATCAACCTTGTCATAAATAAGTGGAAAGTTGAGAGCGATAAGCCTAAACATAAATGGGATTGGAATAGACCACCTAGTGATGGTAATGGAGAGTGGCACATTAGAATTACGATCTATGATCCCGATGGAGAGAAGTTTGAAAAGGCATATCGAAACAAACGTACTACTAGGAACTTAAATGATAAGTTTGATCCTTATGACATTGTTAAGGATAGGCTTACTTATATCGGTACGCAGGGGCACGACTACGAGTCTAGCTACAAGACTCTTAAATAAAGAAAAGCGCTTCGTGGGAGGCAACCCATGCTTAATTGTTTGCTTGTTAGTGTCATATATATTTTAGTGATTGTTTATTCTCATGTTTAAATTTGTAAAAATGCTTTATTTTGTTTTTAACCTCGTCTTAATTGCATATAAAGGTATTTTACATAAAGGATAAGTGTATGGAGGATTACACACGTTTTCAAAAGAAACATAAACATGAGAATAGCAATTCATTAAAAGATATATATGTGTGTTTGTTCAAGTCAAATGCTTGCATCGAGTCATAATGGATGTTTTGCAGAAATTTTTCCAGATTCTAAAGATGTAAATTTTCCAGAATTTTTTTAGAAAATCGCAGACCGTTTTTGTCGAGGATAACTGCCGTCAGTCGCAACCTGACGGCGTCAAGAAGGAGTAAAACAACAGATTACTTTTTTCTCGTTTTCAAGCTACTTATAAATTTTGGAATTTTCCGTGTCTTAATTTTCCAAAATTCTGTAAACATCCATTCCACAAGCATTATATCCTAGTTTAGTAGAGTCTTATATATTTTATTACCGCCGATTTACGAAGGTTTGTTTGTTTTCTTGGAATGTGCAGTGTTTTATTTATCAAGAAGAAGAAACAAAAGATTGGAAGGAGCTTTTCACGCATACATTTTTCTTGGAAAGGATTTAACCACCACTTTACACGGATCCTACCGAGCTAATCAGGGAGTACTAGTTTCTTTCGTTTTTAATTACCTTCCATTATCATAACTTTGATACTTTGGGGAACATTGGGGACAATGTTCAGTTTAAGTGTAGGGAGGGAAAATAAACGGGAACTTTGAAACTATGCTTATCCTTGATTATTTGCTTTGTCCAATTGCAATTGTGTAATAAACCATGAGAAAATGTCGGTTAGGGTAATTTTGGCACCAAATTTTTAATTTTTCATGACATATAGGAGTGGGCCATTAGTCTTAACAAAAGCGTCTCACGGATAGGAAGTTGCATGACTAGCACAAAAACCCTTTACCACTTAAATTCCACCCAAAATGTGAGGATCACCCTTAGATTAGTAGGAATTAAAGCATTCATCTTTAATGCTTAGTGTGTGAACCGGTAGTATATTAGATTCTAGAACTTGTTTTGTGATGCATCCCGAGATCGCTAGTAAGACTACACTTGTGTAGTTAGGAATAACTAAATGATAAGAGGCATTAGGATAACCCTTGTTTGATACCTATAATATAATTACCTCTTCCACCTCGGTTGAGTAATTCCCCCACACCCTTGCGTTGTACTCACTTTTAGTACACGATACCCCTAGTTAACCCCTCTGAGCCTATCCTTTTCGCGGTTCTCTTGATTCTTCGGTTTTCCGGAATATCAATGAAGAGCATTGTTTACACCCCACCCCCAAATATACACTCAAATCGCCTTAGCCTATCATGTATGCACTCACTTTTAGTGCATTATTGTTATCACCCCAAACCCTTAGTTCAATTATCTAGTTGCTTGCATGAGTTGCTAAGTCGAGTCATATCCTTTGTATACAGTTTTGGGACGATTGGGACTCATGGGAAAAAGTTAAAGTTTAAATGATTAGAAGGGAACGTTAAATTCCCTTATTTGCGTAATAACGTACCCCAAGTGTTAGAGTAATAAAAACTCAAGTGTAGAGTAATAAAAACTCAAGTGTAGGGATGTTCCTATAAATCCCTATCATTTTGATATTACAGTAGAGGATGGTAGAGTAAAAATGTATGAAAAAAAAACATACGGGCTACCATCCTACATCTATCTTTAAATTTATGTTTGTTTGTTTCAGTTATCTAGAGTTTAGAGTGTCGAGTCTTGGCTTAGCAACGCCATTCTTCGTATGCTTGTAACATAAAGATTTTTGACATGCCACCACTAAATAGCCTATCCTACCAAACCCTTTGTTTCCCTACCGTAAGCCTAACATTACAACCCTTTAAAGACCTCTTTGATAGTCTTTCCTAGGTGCTTACGCCAAAGCGATGGAGGTTTGATCTAGTCTCAAGCCTATGGTAATCTATATACTAGGACCGGTTAATGAGTGTTTATCTTCCATTTCCAACTTGTTATATTTCATATACACCGAGAGAGATGTGAGTATCCAAACACCCCTTGTGAGGTGCTAGTATGTAATTTCCGTGCTTGTTATGACTTTTGCGGGGCTTATATGTGTTGTGGACTGTTTTAAACCAATGCTTCATGACCCCTAACTTATAAATTAATTGGCTAAAAGCACATTTGCTTGAGGACAAGCAAATACCAAGTGTAGGGATATTTGATAAGGTTTTAAAATGTACCTTTTGAGGGTCATTTAAGCCCTTATTTGATCACTTTTGTATCCGTTATTACTTAATATCGTTCCTTTTCACTTTTTAGGTCTCTTGAAGGCAAATTGTTGTAATGGCACTTATTTGGACGAAAAGACGCGGATATACGAAGAAAATGGCCAAAGTCAAGAAATCGAGACACTCAAGCTGCTGAAACACAAGGTGAAGGCGTCACTGCTTAACTGCGACGCCGTCGGAGCATTTTGTGACGGGACTGAAGTCAAATTTCTTATTTTCAAGTGACGGTGTCAAGCTTTAAAAGAGTAGGCCGTCGCAACTCAGACGGCCTAGATTTCATCTAGACGGCGTCATAAGTGAAGAGGACGGCGTCACAAGCACAAGGTGACGCCGTCGCAAGACTAACGTGGCCAAGACGAAACCCTAATGACGGCGACCCGACGGCGTCACAAAACATAAGGTGGCGCCGTCGCATATGTAATCTTATATATAGAATCCGAATTTTTCAGTATTGAAGGGTAGTCTTTTGGAGTAAAAAACCTAAACCGAACCAAGGTCTGTCTTTGTACAAGTATTTTAGGGTTCCAAACCCTATCTTACATCAAGATAAGTGTTTTACTTCATTAATTCAATTATGTCTTTGATTATTTGTGTGTATGCTTGCATGTTCTCCATGTCCGGCTAATTTACTTGTGTGTTTGCTTAGTGATTATGAAACTTAATTATTGAATATTGATTGGTTGTCTCTTATCTTAATTGTTAATGATCTAGTAATGCGATAGGTCATTCGTTGTGTAGTTAATGCTTGATTAATCTTTGTGAACCTTAGACTATGACACCTAGAGTAGTTGTAGGCTAAATCATACAAAGAGTGCCTTAGAGTTAGAGTGTATAAATCCTAGAGATTTTGTAGACGAGACCCTTTGGTAAGTTCAAAGAGTTAGGGATAAACGCATACCCTACGACTTTAGACACACAACGCGATTAAGAATAAGGACGTGACAATTCAACCATCAATAGGAGATAATTAAGGAGTAATAAAACCTAAGTAAACACATTCTTAAACTATCATACGAGCACACAATAATTAGACATAGACTACCATCACCTTAGATTAGATAATTAGATAAGTAGAGTAATCGGTAGAAATACCAACCCCCCAAATTCAAACCCCGAGATTCGTACCTTTCCATTTCCTAAAAAACATAAAAAAGATAAAAAATAATCTTCCTCAACCCCAACCTTAGCGTAGTAACTTCTCACTAGCATTCCTATTCCCTTAGAGAACGATATCAATACCCGTGGCTTACCCTAATACTACACTACAACGATTAGGTTCATTGCCTAGGGTGTTATAAAACTTGCTCGAAGAAAAGGAAGTTCCTTTGACCCCGAACGACGCGTGTAGCGTTATCAAGTTGTCACCAAGGTTGACAGCAACAATAGCACTTCCAGGGGTTGGTGCTACGGATCGGTTGGTTCCCTACATGGGTTGATCGTCCGCCATGGGAAAAGGTAAATTGGTGAAAGGGTTGTAAACAACTTTGGCTTCTACGAGGTTATCAAATGGTGGGTTTGGTATTCTTGGTACACGATCAGCTAAGGCTATGAAAGGTGTTCTTCTTCTTCTTCGAATCAAACGTTCGGGGTTGGTAAGAGGTGTAATTGGTTCTATTCCCGTTGCACGAGTGTTCATACAATGACCTAGAGAATCCAGGCAATATTTAAACACACGAACAAACAACGAAAACAGTTTTCTGGTACAGAAGGGGTAACCGGATCGGTTGCGAGGTGCGACCGATCGGTTAGATCAGTTTGGTATTGGTTAAAAGAGCAACCGGTTCGGTTGTAAGGCAACCGGATCGGTTGAGGTTTCTGAAAAAAAATTTTGGAGTGAATCGACTTATGGGTATTCAAAACTTGTTGAAACACAATCAAATCCCCAGCAGCGGCGCCAAAAACTTGATGTGCTACGTGTGTACAAGTTTTAAATTTATAAAAGGTGAATTACCAATGTTACCAATAACACATACGAGCAAGTGTACTCGTCCGTTATAGCAAGATTATGAAGGTAAGTCGAGATCATTCGCAGGGATTTGAGTGAATCTAATAACAAGTATGAATCAACAGAGTCTATCCAAAACATATAACAATGCAAATAGATATAATGAAATTCAGATGATTAAAAACTACACTTGCTTAAACTAGTTTCATATCCTAGATTAATGTGATTGTGTTAACCTCTTAACATGTTGGTTGTGATAATTAGTTGGTGTACTAATCTATTGTTCTTACAAGTTAAACCTTCGTCAAGATTTTAGTTCATAAAAACAAGCGTTACGTTTAACCAATCAATTCAAGATCAATTCAAGTTTCATAAGTTCACTTTCATAAACTTAAACACAAAAACATCCACTTGTTTCATCAAATTGCTTAAGAAATGGTCAATACAAAAGGTAACCGATTATAGATAAAAGGCTACAATTGATTCTCAACAACTAATCTTACGACCTTTTAGATATTTCCAATCAATCCAATTTGATAATCAAAAAGCGTTTTTATTACAACCACACCTTAGTTCCTTTGTTTAATCAAGAATAATGGGTAAAAACAATCATCCATAGACAAAATGATTATAACTAGTTGAATAACAATAAGTTCTTTCGACCTCTACGATTACTATCAACTAGTCAAACTTGATTAACAAATATCACTATGAAACTTTAGCACAATTGGATCTTAGAATCAACTTGAAATTGAATTAAAACATGTTAACACAATCACTAACTAATCATATGATAATCAACATCATTTAAGCAAGTGTATAAAGAGATTAGCCACTCATAGCAAACATGAACATAAAATCAGAACCTTGAACATTAGAAAACATGATTAAAAGTCTTACAATGCTTGGAATAAGATTACAAATGGTGAAGTAATGATTCCCAAGGTATTGGGGTAGACTTCTTGGTGATTTGGCCTTCAAATGTGGAACTTCTGGAACTCCAAACTTTCCTCGACTTCTAAGGACGAATTTGAGAGCTTAAGAGCTTTATTTGATGAGTAGAGAGATTTGTATTGAAGTGTGTGTCTCATATGCTCACAAAAAGGCCTCTATTTATACTAGTTTCAAGGCCTAGGGTATTAATTGTTGAACTTGGCCTCCAAGGAGTTAGGAAGGGACTAGAATACACCAAGAGAAGGACCTAGAATCGTTTGGATTCAAAGGGGAAACTTAGTGATGAAGATTTGGCAGATGAGTCTTCCAACCGGATCGGTTACATGACCAACCGATCCGGTTGGTCTTCTACAAGGGACCAACCATTTCCGGTTGCGGGCGGCGACCGAACGGTTGGGACGGCGTCTATGGAACTCTATGGTCAGTTTCCAACCGATCCGGCTGGATTTCCTGAGTTACAGAAAATTGATCTTTTACTTCTTTTGTCTTGTAGAGCTTGGTTCTTCCATCACTTTGGTCTTGAACTACTGATTTGTGCCTGACATGCTACACTGAAACGGGAATCTTCTATTTGTTGAAAATTACTTTACTTTTCCTTCCGTTTCCCTGCACTTGGTTATAAACACTAGACAAACATCTTTTGATGCGATTAAGCACTGAAATCATGCAAATATAACCAAATAACATATACAAAAGCACACATAATGCTACTAGAAACATGTACAATCTGAGCGTTATCACATATCCAAAAAGGTAAATCTGTACATGTAAATGAAATCGATGAAGCTTTAAGTGATGACAATGTGAGTGAGACAGACAGTTATATGAGTGATGATGATGATATTGAGAACAATCGTGATGGAAACACAGTTGTTGATGAGGCTAATACTTTTGAGGAGCCTGATTTTGATGTTAATCTGTTCAAAGTGACTGAGACTACAGAGTTACCATCTATAGGTACCACCAACCAGCTACCACATGATTTTTTTAAGAAAAGTGAGTTGGATCTGTTAGATGAACACAAATGTTTGCAATCAAGAGAGATTAAAGCTTGTGACTACAAGTTTCTTTCAAAGTAAATAGTTGACCAAGTTCAAGTCAATCCAGATATTCCAATCAAGGTTGTTCAAGATAAGCTTGGTAAACAGTTTGAAGTTCAGGTGTCTATGCAAAGGGCATTAAGGCAAAAAACAAGGCAGAAGATGAGATTAGGGGTGATCATAAGCAGCAATACACCCTTTTAAGAGACTATGTTGAAGAGTTGCAGAAAACAAACCCAGATACAACAGTTAGGATAAGTGTGCAAACTGCAACAGATGCAACAAGTCCAACCAGAGTTTTCAAGAGAATGTATGTATGCTTAGGTGCTTTGAAGGAAGGATATAAATCTTGTCAAAGAGAGTTGTTGGGTTTAGATGGTGCTTTTATAAGGGGTCCTTTTCTTGGCCAGCTTCTTACAGCAGTCGGTATAGACAGCAACAATGGAATATACCCTTTAGCCTACGCGGTTGCAGAAGCTGAAAGCAAAGACTCATGAATTTGGTTTCTTGAATGTCTAAGAGATGATCTTGACTTGCAACCAAACTCGAACTACACTTTTATCATGACAGCACAAAAGGTGATGTTACCATTTAGTTGATTAGATTCACTTGTACTTTCGATAAATGCAAGTTTTATTAGTAATGAATTGATGTTTATTTGTGTAGGGTATCATTCCAAAGATTAGCGTAGTATTCCCTAGTGCTGAACACGATATTGTTTGAAGCACATCCATGATAATATGAAATTGCAATGGAATGCTAAAGCATACAAGGAACATTTGTGGAGATGTGCAGCAGCAACAACTGTCCAACAATTTGAGTCACCATGCGGCATTCAAGAGGTTTAGCGAACCTGCCCATGCTTGGTTAAGTAAGATACCACCAACCCATTGGTCAAGGTCGCATTTTTCAGGTACCTAACCAAATCTATGTCTACCTGTACATCTTTTGTTCTACGACATTTTTCAGGTACCTAACCAAACATATTGTAGGGAGGGCTCATTCTGATGTGTTACTTAATAACATGTGTGAGGTGTTCAATGGGAAACTATTGGGAGGTAGGCACCAACCCATCATTACTGCTTTGGAATACATTAGAGAATATTGTATGAAAAGAATAGTGAACGTTGTGAATGTGATTCACAAGCGTGTCGGACCATTAACACCAAAGGCAACACTCATGTTAGATGCAATCAAGAAAGAGGCTTATAAGTACACCGTTTTACGGGTTGAAGGAGAAAAGTATGAGGTCAGTCGATGAGGAGATAAGTGTATTGTGAATGTTGAAGCTAGGGCTTGTACATGTAGAAGATGGGAGCTTACAGGTATGCCATGTAAACATGTTGTTGCTACCCACCGGTTTATGAGGTTCAATGGAATGCAAGTAGGATCCGTAGAATCATGGGTTCATCCATGTTACTTGCTTAAGACTTGGGAAGAAACTTACAAACACCACATCCAGCCAATAAATGGTTATGAGCATTGGTATAAGTCACAAGTGCCTACAACCATTCTTCCACCTAAACATCATAAACCATTAGGTATGCCTCGAAAGAAAAGAACCAGGGCTTTTACTGAAAATGATAATAGTGAAAAAACCAGTAACTTGTCACAGTCTAGTAAGAGTGTGGTTTGTGGTATTTGTGGCAATGCCGACACAACAAGAAAACATGTCTTTGGCAAGGAGGTGTAACAGAAGTCAAGGCAAGTACACAACATCTCAAAAACAGGTTCATCCCAAATAAAAGTTACGAAGACAAAGAAGAAGGCAAAGGTTACAGGTCACAACTTTGAATGTAATGATCAACCAAGTGTGGTCCAGTCTCAATCTGGAAGTCAAGTTGATGATGCTTCTGGTGGGTCTCCAAAACAATTTTGGACTAAGACCAAGATTATAGCGTGAAGCTTTCTTCACCACAAAAATGTTGGTTAAGCATATGAAAGCCAATGTTTTCCATCGAATATGTATTCCCCTAAACATTATTTGTTGTGTTTAAACAATGTATGTTTCCGAACTTTGTAGACTACAAAATTTTATGCATTTGGAAATATATCCATTTGTATTATGTATGAAATCATGTCATGTTAGTCTATGGGTTAAATTGTGTTTTTATTGTATTGATTTGCCACTTTACCATGTATTTCTATGTATTGTTACTAGTTCGAGACGATAGTAACCTGTTGACTTTACAAAGTCATTTATCGCTTACCCATCCTTGAGTTGGATATCTTGTTATTCTATTATCACAAACAGATGAAGGATAAAGGATGGATGAACAACACCATATCAAGTTTATGTTGATACTCAGAAATGGTGTCGGTTCACCCATCCTTGAGACTTCATACGTCTATGAATCTTGGATATGTTGAACTTGGATCTGTGTTTTGAGTTGGATACTATTATTCTATTATCACAAACAGGAATGAAGGATCAAAGATGGATGAACAACACCATATCAAGTTTATGTTGATACTCAAAAGTGGTGTCTGGTCATCCATCTTTGAGACTTCATATGTCTATGATTCTTGGATCTGTGTTTCGAGTTTGGTTACTGTTATTCTATTATCACAAACAGGAATGAAGGATTAAAGATGGGATGAACAACACCATATCAAGTTTATGTTGATAGTCAAAAGTGGTGCCTGTACATCCATCTTTGAGACTTCATATGTCTATGAATCTTGGATCTGTTCAACTTGGATCTGTGTTTTGAGTTTGGTTACTGTTATTGTATTATCACAAACAGGAATGAAGAATCAAAAATGGATGAACAACACCATATCAAGTTTATGTTGATACTCAAAACTAGTGTCTGTTCATCCATCTCTGATCATTCATCCATCTTTGATACTTGTATCTGTGTTATGACTTTGATCATTCTACTAGTATTTGTGTGGCAAGTGATATATAAATTTTTGGGGCAAAGGACCTATTAGTAAAGGCAGCACAGTATAAGGACCAAAGCATAAAAGAAATATATTACCACTATACAATGACCAAACATTATACACCAAAAGACTATTCTTAGTCAACGTACACTAAAACTTCTTAAACACAACTAGACCATCTACCACCGATTCAAAACACAAAAACTTGTACCTATCTAAACCATATAGAAGAACCATAGAAAAACCAAGAAGATGACCATCCAAGACAACACACAAAAGTTCCTAAGAAGGCAAACTTTCTCCTTCTCAACAAGGAGATCAGCCAAGGCTGCTTGGTGAGCAGCCTCTACCTCGTTTGCACGGTCACCAGCGTTGACCATTTCCATAGTCTCATAAATGAGGGCGGCTTCGCATTCTTGTAATGCCGCCTCGTTCCTGTAGATAGTCCTCTGCAAGTAGATGATAACATCCCTTGCTCTCCTTTGCATGGGTGGATCGTACCACCCAATGAACGGACATGTTGTAGGCTATAATTGATAATCAAAATGTTAGCATCTGTTTGTAGCATAAACACCAACTAAACCCACTTGTATAAAATCACAATTATAATAAAACAGATATATTACTATAATCAACACATTTTAAGGTAAACTACTACATGCCAACTTTAAAATTAAATAAAATTAAGTGTCCCAACCTGTCTTGGACAGGCATAGAACCTCCTGCATGGGTTCGTGTTGTTCCAAAGAGGTTCTAATGATGCCTTCATTTGCATGAACACACCACCATTTTTCAGATTTTACCGTCGGTGAAAAAGATAAGATTTTAGTGGTTAGGAAAGATAATGGATGAGTGGTGATAAACTTTCCCTTTATTAGCAAGCGTTTTACTATAGCTCTAAACAAGTGGGTCTGACACGGTAATTAATGGACAATGTAAAATGACAAATGTGCCCTTGGACTAAAGACAAATCTAACGCCATCTGACGTCCTTGACTAACGGCAATATGGTCAAAGGACCAGTAACGAGTAAGAAACTTGAAATAGGGACCCCCGATGATGAAAAGGCCCAGGTTTGTCCCAAAGCGAAGCGCATTGACAAGTTTAGGGACCAGCGGTGTATTTTAGTCTTATTTTTATTATTTTTTATTTTTTATTTTTTTTCGGTTGTAGGAGCGACTGAGTATTTTGTACACGAAACTTAAATCGCGACCAACAAGTCCTTACGTAAATTGTACAAAATTTGTCCCTTACGTAATTTTCGCTATTTTTATCCGCATTCAGAATCATGACTCAGCGTTATTGTAATTTAGTTGCAACTGAATACAAAAATATTAAATGCCTGTTGTATTTACATGTTTTGCAATAAATTAAATCAGTTTTGGACCAATTTATTTAATATCAGTGTCCCGCCACACGGACACACACATGCATACATGATAGTATGATACAACTATACAAGCATGAGTACTAAATACCTAGATCCTATATTGCCTTGGTTTAGTTTAAGGTTGTTGTCTTCTAGGTGTAGTTTTACGTGTAGTTCACATTAAGGAAGCTTATTGTTTTAGGTTATGAGTGTCGTTTTCTATTTCTTGGTAGTGGTGATGAAATTAACCAATTCAGAATTGTATATAAATTTCGCACTCCACATCTTTTATATACGCATGACTTCCATTGTTCATCTACGTACGTGTTGGAGAATCATCAAGGGTTTAGGAGCATGATTATACCGTGTGGTGATGCTTGCTTAGCTACCTTTTTACGATTTATTTTTTTGATGTAAGCTTATCAATAGTCAAAAACATGGATAGAACTGTTTAATAAACCAAAGATTAGCTAAGTTCAACACCAACCCAACTCTCATTTTTGTATAAAACATAGTCTAGGCCCAACTAATCGCATATCCTTTAATAAAATGAATTATATAAATCACTTTCTTTCACAACCCTAATTCAGTTAACATAATCTCACACCTCTCTATGTGCAGTCACACATACATATAAACCAACATGTTTCACTTTTACATCCATCTACGAATCTCACCAACACTACCAGTAAATTGTCTTCCTCAGCTTAACCTCAAACACACACAACACACAAAAAGGGGTTTAATTAAAAAAAGGAATTAAATCAAAAGTTAAACGTTTGGCAACGGATAGTTTTAAAAATTTGTTTGTCGTTTTCTTCGTCACTTTCCCGAGGTGAACCAAAATGGCGAGCATTTGTGGTGTCGTGGCGAGCGGACGGCGAGAGTTGACGGGGTGCCACGTGTGATACAGCGAGCTACTTCGCCACTATACCCATTTTCCATCTAATGGATATGGGCAGAGATATCTGAGTCATGGTTTTGCAGCGATGATGGTGGGTCTTTTTAAGCTAATAGAGTAATAGTTTGCCATGTAAGCTTATAATGAACTAAACTATCTTAATATGGTTGCTGGATCGAAGATTTATGTTTTGGGATGATGAATTTTAGATTTTTGTTTTGTAAGCTTAATTACGTTGTACATTGTACTTAAATAGTTGTATATTTTAATGAAGAGGTAAATTTAATTGTGTATTAATTGTATGTGTTCAATAGTATTTTTTTAGTTTTATTTGTGCTTCAAATACTTGTAAATGATGCTTCTTTACTTGTATTTGCTTAAAATCTATATTAGGAAATCTTAAAAATTTAATAGGATGGAAGTGCTTAAATGTATTATAACTAGTATAGATATAGATATTAGCTCTTTCATATTTTTGAATTAACTTATATAGGTCTGAAGAATCACGCCACGGGTATCTCAAAAAGATATATTTAAGAAGAGGTTATGTGTGTGGACAAATAAGTAAACAAGAAAGAACGTAAATCATGGTAAAATTGAGATAAATGGGCTGGGGCTTTTTTTTAAACGTTGGTTTAACAAGCGTTTCATTTGGTAACTTATTTTTGGGGTAATTATGAGAATGTGCTTTTTGCTTAAGGTGTCAACACTTTTTAGAAAAAAAGTTTGGGTATTTCCAAAATAGACTTTGAGACCTGTGACTTTTTCCTTCCAATCTAAGAGTGCCAAGTGTCTTGACAATTTTCAGAACCCAATCATTGGAATTACCTTTTCGTACATATGATTTATAATCGACTTATATCCAAATGACTTTTAAGATTCGGCGACTTTTTTCGATATTTTCGAGGAAAAAGTCAAACTTTAGAAAATATTATTTTATTCCTTTTGCTCCTTCCCAATGCCGAGTGACTTAAGCAAATTAATTTGAGCGGTTTTTTTAAAATTGTACTTTTGTACTGTTATCCATTTTTTACACGACTGTAAATACTTTTTAAATTACTTTTATATTTTTTTTACTTAAGCGAATTACTTAAGATAATTAAGCGCTTTTTCATATGACTAAATCTTCTTTACCTTATTCTATGACATCACAAAATACTCCCACAAACCAAGATCCATCTTCTCCAAATCCCTGCAAAAAAATGTTTCGTATATTTGTGTTTTTACATTTCCTGTGATTTTTGAACACAGAAACAAACGTTGGGTAGGTATATACTCCAAACTACATTTCCTCTTTATAATCGTTACTATTTCTTTGTTCTTATTATTTTTATAAATAGATAAACTCCATAGTTCCATTAACAAGATTATCATATCCTTGTTTCTCTTTTTTTGTTTATATAGAATTGTTATATTTCAGGTTGGTTTTATTTCTTTGAATTAGAGTTAATTACATAAATGGTCACTGTGGTTTGGTCATTTTTTCACTTTGAGTCACTAAAGTTTTTTTTTTACTGGTTCAGTCACTGTGGTTTGCATATGTTACGGTTCATCCATATCCGAATAAAATGACCAAAATGTCCTTGTCATCTTTTTTTAAAATGAGTTAATTACATAAATCGTCACTGTGGTTTGGTCATTTTTTCACTTTCAGTCACTAAAATCTTTTCACAATTAACTAACGACCGTTAGTATAAAGAACTAACGGTCGTTAGTTCTTTTCTACGTTTTCATCAGTATTTACCGCGTCAGTATTTACGTTTTCGTCGTTTTTTTTACGTCGTTTTTGCGTTTTCGATCGCATGCGTTTTTCGTCCATATTTACGTTTTTGTCCGTTTTTACGTTTTCATCGAATTTACGCTTTTTACGTTTTTACACGTTTTAGCTCGTTTTTACGTTTTTCATCCGTATTTACACGTTTTCGTCGTTTTACACGTTTTCGTCCGTTTTACGCACGTTTTTACGTTTTTTTACGCTGTTTTTACATTTCATCCGTATTTACGTTTTTGCGTTTTCATCGTTTTCATCCGTGTTTACATGTTTTTTACGCTTTTACGTCCGCTTACGTAAAACGACGAAAACGTGTAAAATGGACGAAAACGGTAAAATACGAAAACGTGTAAAATAGAAAACGTAAGAACGGACGAAAACGTGTAAAAAGGGACGAAAACGTGTAAATAAGGATGAAAACGTAAATAAGGATGAAAACGCTGTAAAACGGATAACGGTAAATATGGACGAAAAATGGATGAAACGTAAAAATGGAAAAGGTGTAAAAACGGATGGAAAACGTGTAAATAGCGTGTAAAACGGATAACGTGTAATACGGATGAAAACGTGTAAAAACGGACGAAAACGTGTAAATATGGACGAAAACGCGTGTACATGCGGAAAACGTGTAAAAAGGCGTGGTAACGAAAAGGTGTAAATACGGCGAAACGTGTAAATACGGATGGCGTGTAAAACGGAGCGTAAAAACGGACGAAAACGTGTAAATACGGACGAAAACGTGTAAATACGGATGAAAACGTAGAAAAGAACTAACGACCGTTAGTCCTTTATACTAACGGTCGTTAGTTAATTGTGAAAAGATTTTAGTGACTGAAAGTGAAAAAATGACCAAACCACAGTGACGATTTATGTAATTAACTCATTTTAAAAAAAGATGACAAGGACATTTTGGTCATTTTATTCGGATATGGACTGAACCGGTAACATATGCAAACCACAGTGACTGAACCAGTCAAAAAAAAACTTTAGTGACTGAAAGTGAAAAAATGACCAAAACACAGTGACCATTTATGTAATTAACTCTTTGAATTATTAAAGTCTTGAAATCTTGTTGTATTTCAGGTTGCTATGAAGAATCAAACTTGAGACGGGCGATTTATGAGTTATGGCTCTTAACCACCAGACCAACAATCTTAATATGTTAGGTTTTCCTTCTTCATTTCATTTACTTAAATTTCTACTCATTTCCTTTTTTTTTGGTAACTGATAGTACGAGAGATACGTGTCATATACAATATTCAAATGTTTTAACCGGATTACTTCACTCAGGCAGTCGCCAATTAATTCCTTAAACCCTAGTCAGCCTCATGTGTGTATTTGATTTTAACTACCATCAGCATTCTATTGGTTGTCCTTGTTGGCTGACAAAGTTAACTAGAAGCTGACTTTTGTTTAGTATAAACATTTGATTGGTTGGAAATGGTAAGTTCAATGTAACAATTTGTGTCCTTATAGGCTGTTTTATGTTTATTATGATAAATATGGTTTCTGTTAGGAAATAATGATCACAGTAATCTGAGAGTCGTGTAAACTCTTTCAGATTGAAGTATTTCGGTGGTTCTACCGAAATCTCTAATCGGATAAAACTCAGATTTTAAACTTGAGAATATGTTTTGTTGGCATGAACCAACCAAGAAACGAATTATATGTATAGCAGCTTACTTAATAACCGAGCAGTTAAAATATGGGACAAAATACCGGAAATTTTATTTTCTATTAACATAAAGCACTTTATACCAAATAAAATTTTTATATATTGCAATCATAATAACGTATACTGTTTGTTGAACATTTATCATGATTACACATTGGTCACCTAAATTAATCCATTACACTTAAATAATATCGGTGATGCAAAATCACCAATAGTTTCTGGGTCTTTTATACACTGATTTACTTCCTCTTTAAGTTGGTTTCAGAAATTTTATGAGAATTTGTCAAGTAAGGCCCGGGCCAAGCACAGGGGCCCTCAAGCTGCTGACGAGCATAACCTTGCTCAACGTCTAGAGGCCAAACTGCAAGCTGCTGAACATAAAAGGTGTTTTATCCTTGCTCTAAGTTCAAATATTTAACAATGCTAAACTTTGCATGCATAATCTAAAGTAATTTTACATTGCGCTAAATGAGTATTGCTTTTAAGGGGAAGTCAAGGCATCTACTTATTCAAGTTAGGGTATTCTTTAGTTTTTATAAAGGTTCTATGACATGTCTAGTTCATGATCAAATAAGCCACCTACTAATTGTTCGCTTTTTCTTGGTCATGGTACTCTAAATAATATAAGTACTACTGTAGCATTGAATAATAAGAGCTGCATATTCTTACTTTCCCAGCTCAAATCATTAACATTGTATATCTTAACCTTTGAAGTAAATAAGCAATAACAATGCAGGCAGAGTTCAACTTTGCAAAGGTACATTATTTGTGGTACTGTAACCTTGATTTAATCAAGCAATACCTATACAATTGGAGGGAGAAAAATTCGGGTGTAACCAAGGTGTTCCTCTGTCAAGTGGTTGAGGGTGCAAGTTCAAGGGACAAAGGTGTAGTCTACGTGGGTGTGTGAGTTTGGTGTAGTGTAGGTGGGTGTGTGACTTTGCCTCAACTCATGCAAGTTTACGGCTGATTAATTAAAATGACAAAATTAGTATTTCTTTCTTAGAAACTCAGTCAACAAGGAATAATAGTAGTTACATACTTTTCTTGATTTGATAAGGATTCCACGATTATATTACTCATCTTGTATTTTTTATTCTAGTTGCTGATTGTCAATAGAATCATTAAGCATGCTTAAATTAATAGGATGCAGATCCTCAAGGCCAACAGTCAACGAAGGGCCATTTTAAGGCAAAAGACATCTCACTCACTACTAAGAACAAATGCTCTACATAGCAAGTATAAAGAGCATGTGGAAGCTTCTAAGAAAAAAGCACAAGCTAGGCTACAAGTAAGGTCTGTAGCCAAATCTGTCTCACAACAAGAAGAAACCGAAAGACAGAAATTGAGTGAGAGTTTAGAAGATAAACTACAGAGGGTATGGCTTGTTTTCATTTTCCATAAATCTTTATTAATGATTTTCTAGACATGTTGCCCCTTTATAAGGCTTGTGCCTTGTGTATTGACTAATTTTTCTATAATGATCTGCAGGCAAAGAGACCGAGAGCAGAATACCTAATGGAAAAAGTAAACCTGCATAATAATACACAGAAGCAAGCAGAACATCTTTCTAGAAGTCTATTAAGGTATAACTTCATATAACTATATTTAAGCTTTATGCGTGACATACAAAAACTTATCGATACAATGACAGTTATACTTTTTATGATTTCGAGTATTGATTTTTGTCTATGAAAGTTTCTTGAACGATATATATATATATATATATATATATATATATATATATATATATATATGTATATGTATATATATATATATATATATTTTGGCAGATGCTGGAGGAAGTTTCTAAAGCAGAGGACTACCATAGACTTAGTGAAAAACTTCCATCTTCTGAATATTAGTTTAAGTCATGAAAAGTCAATGCCATTCGAGCATTTTGCATATTTGATTGAAACGCCATCTACACTTCAGACTATGAAAGCTTTACTTGACCGCCTTGAGACCCGTTATAGAGTAGCATCAGGAACCAATATGAATGACATCAATCACCTTCTTACACGAGTTGTTTTACCTAATAACAGATATGTAAAAAAGGCAGAATCTTTGAAAACATCCACGAAAACATCTGTTAAATTATCAAGGTATCAACCCAGAGTCGTGCTAAGTGCCTACATGATCTTAGGTTATCCCAATGTAGTTTTTAGTGGTCAAGGGGACCGTGAGACCGCATTAGCCAACTCTGCCAAGAAGTTTATCCAAGAGTTTGAGTTAATGATTGACATAATACTAAATGGATCTTCACATTGCACCTTTCGGTCTCAGCTTGAAGCTTATGATGTAGCATGGTGCTCCTACTTGAATAGCTTTGTTATATGGAAGGTTAAGGATGTGGACTCTTTAGAGAAGGATTTGGTGAGGGCTGCCTGCCAGATGGAAATCTCTATGATGCGAAAATACAAGCCAGCACCTAAAGCAAATGATATTGCCCTTGCAAATGATGTAAAATCTCTTCAGAAACAGGTTCTTCTATTTTGCCTTGTGTTCTTTTACTAGTTCTAACTTCTAATATTGAAGGCATTGCAGAATTTAGTTAAGGTGACTAACTAGGTGAAAACATGTGTGTGACTGTGAGTTAAAACTGATAATCTTGGTTTGAGTCGGGTTGGATTGACGTGAAAATTGTTATATGCCCAATTATTTTTTATTATTAACTAGTGTGTCATATAATATTACAGAAATTATAATATTTTGTTCTTTAATACAATCTAGTTACTTTGGGTAACCATTGTTCTGACCTTTTGGCCAACTAGAACTCACCTCCACAGAGTCACAGACTTAAGCCACTTAAAGTCTTCTCATTTGGGGAGGTTAGTGGGGCCACTCCAGCTTTTGTTTCCACCAAGCGTTAGTGATGACTCACGAGCTCTTGCTAGCTCAGCCCACCTTGGGTGGTCATAATCTAGTTTTTTGATAAAATGATTAGGAGTGCATTTCCATGACTTTTAACACATTTTATCTGTTGTGGATAAAAAAAATAACTAGGGTAGACATATTAATAATTAATCGTTGAAATTTCCACCTCTAGATTTCAATATCCTTACTTAATGTGTTTTGGGCTCTCCAGATGCAGGTTACAGAACATCAGAAACTGTTGGGGGAAAAAATTATGCATATGAGTGGAGAGGCTGGCATGTGTTTTGGGCTCTCCAGATAAGGTTTTAATGTATTGTAAGTTAATGTTGCTAAGGTTTTTGGTTTGTTTTTTATGCTAAAATGATTTTGTTTGGAATTTTTTGAATTCTTAGAAGCTGATAATAATCCAAATTTGCCTTTTGCTGCCTTCTGAAATGAGCTCCTATTAGAAATCCGAAGCGTGTATATGTATTTAGAGGGTGTTTGAGATTGCTTCACAAGCACTCTCATAGCGTCGTGTAATTTACAACTGTTTGAGATCAAAAGAAAAGTTTAAAGATTTTAACTTAAGAAGGTCAACTATTTAGAAAAGTTTTTGTTATTTTCTGTCAAGATTCATGAGCCCGAATGTTGTTGTTTAACTTGAGTAGAGGGCTTATTTCTATCATGCTTCTGTTACAGTGTTATTGTCACCTCTTGTATCTGCAATGTCGAGTTTGGAGGAGCCTCTTGGTTTGGACAAACTACCAAGCTTAAGCGACATCGACCTTTCAAGAAGGTTCTCATCCAAACGTTGCAGCACCAGTGGAGATGATAGCGGATTAGGATATTGCTGGATTGATGGAAAGTCTTGCGGATCATTCAATAGCTATGAGTGTGCGTTTGTGAGAGATAGAGAGGCAAAGATTGCTGATTGACCAACGTACATTTTGGAGAGAAAACATAAATAAGAGTTAGGAGAGCATGATTTCGTGAAGGTCTGTTTTTCATGGAAGATCATCATAACCGAGAGATGCGGGAATAAGCTGACATACAAGATCGGGCTATACCGGATCCGCAGTTGGCAAAAAGAATGTCTTATTCTCTTCTTGAATCTCATATTTTTTTTATTCAGTTATGACATTGTATTCGATTAATTCTTTTAATATTAATCCGAGTTCTTTTTAATGAACATCGTCAACACCAATATGCGTGTTCATATCAATGATTCATCTCATTTTTTTATGAACGGGTCGATTTAGGTTCTGTTGTATCTCTAAAGGGTTGAACTAAAACCAGCTAAACTATGTAGTACTATAAAAATATATTATCATTCTATTATTGAAATAGTATAGCTTTTGTAACCTTGAACAAATAATGTTTCAAGACAACACATCTCGACCCAACCCGATATCAAAAGTTTACCCATTTAGACTGAATGCATCACATGCCCGGCCAGCCATTTTGTCGCATAAATGTACAGAATCTAAGCATAAAGTACCATAATTTAAAATGAGAGCTAGATATGATTACATTTTCCAAATGAATTCATGTGAAGCCTTTAAAGAATTCATGTGACCAACAGCCAAATGCATAGCAGTGGAAACGACAAGCTAGCAGTGGTACCCGATACCACTAGCAGTGGTCATTATCAATGGTACCCGATACCACTAGCAGTTGGTCATTATCAATGGTACCCGATACCACTAGCAGTGGAAACGACAAGCTAGCAGTGGTACCCGATACCACTAGCAGTGGTTTCGAGAAGCCTAGCAGTGGAAAGGAATTAAAACTAGCAGTGGTTTCCATGTTTGATTCTTCTAAACTGTAGTTGTGCGTAAAGGGAGGGACTATGTGAAACAAGACTGGAGAAACCAAATGAGTAACAAGTAAAATGGATATCGTGACTCAAATATATTGTGGCACTGAGAGCTGAGATTGACTGGCCACTAAATCGACATCTTGGTAGAACTATTTCAGCTGGTTTACTTCCCTGGTTCGATTTTTGCAAAAGGTCAACATAAGTCAAATCCAAAGTCAAAATCAATTTCAAGTTCATTACTGGTTTAAAGATGTTTTATGGATAATTTTAAACATGTTGATTCAGTCTCAGTCAATATTCATCAAGTTCTAATAGAAAATAGCATTTTGGTAGAACTAAAGGGGTGTTTGGTTTATGTTGAATTTCCAATTTAGAATTTGTTTTATGTGTTATATCTGGTTGTGTTAGTCCACAATAGATCCCTGTAGGTTAGGTTGATCACAATTGGCATTAGTATTTCAGTAAAAGTCAAAGTACTCTTTAAACTTAATCCCAGCTAGTTTAGGAATATTTAGGCTGCATCATCTTAGAGTTAGGTTTAGAAGTTGTAAATTCAGCTTAATTAAGTCTTATAATAGCTTAGGATTCCATTTTCAGTCATTTAGGATCAAATTAAATTCATTAAAGTCAAGTTTACTTTATTTCTGTTCAAGTGGACCTGTTCAAGTGGACCTGTTCAAGTCCCATTTTATAGCATCAAAAGGTTTTGGAAATTAATAAAAATTAGTTTTATAGATATTTTAGTTGCTTATCTTCATGAATCAGTTGAGTTTTTGCATTTTGAAACTAGTTTTAGTGCTTAAAATTAAGTCAGAAAAGCCCCCTTTAGGACTGTTATGCCCTGCACCTTAGAACCTTTGTCCCAATTGGCTTATGATTTTGATTTTTAGTTTCTTCATTATTAGTCCATTTAATCTGAAATTTGGCACTATTGCTCTTTGGCTGCTAATCTAGTTGTTCACATTTTTTTATTTCTTTTATACAGCTTTTAGTTGCGTCCCTTTCTTCAGCAATGAGAGAATTCAACAAATTGAGAAATGAGATGGTGGAAGGGTAATGCTCACTTCTTGCTTCTACTTCATTTAACTCAAATTTCATATCATAAACCTGTCAGAACCAAATCATTGTGAATCTTCCGATAACATATCAAAGTTTTTACTTGCAGTCACAAGTTCCAGTCCACCAAATACAAAATTCACGAATTTTGATAGTTCATGCAAGACCAACCTGAGAGCCCATGAATTGCCCCACTTGAGGTCCAACAACAACAGGTAAATCATACTATTCAAGGAAACCCCAAATGGTATCTTTCATATTTGGGGAAACATGAATGAAAGTTTCAATGAATTACGCAAGGCACCCTACAAAGCAGCAAAGAACATGTGAAATGGTATGTAAGAAAAAGTAAGAAGCCTTTAGGGAATATAGCAGCAGAGATGAACCAACCTTTAAATAAGGAGGTACATTTTCATAACTAAGAAGTTTAAATAGTGGCTCAATGTCAGGAAACCATGTCTTTCTTTCAATAGGATTCCCATTTTCCACAACCTAAAACCATAAAAAGAGAACAATGCAAGTCAGTTAATCAAGTTCATGTGTATGAGGTAGAAAATTACAATAATAATAAAAAAAATCCGACCAGTTATTACTGATATATGCCATAAAACAACTAAACACCTTTCGAAGAACACATAGATACGCAACAAGAGCTTTTGCATCTCCTTCTTGAATCTCTGGTAATACTGGCCCTGCAACCGAATAAAGTGCTCCAAGAAATAGAGCGAAATGTTCGGCCCTGCAACAATTCATAAACTTTGGAAGCACCCTCCTCACTTGCAGCCTGAAAATGAATTAACCGCAAACATCTTTATAATATACATCACGATTCATCATGACATAGCAGATATTAGGAACCCAGGTTAGAATAGACCTACCAGTGTACTAAGCATCTTCAAGAATGCGACAAGTGTCTGAAAATTAGTGTGATCCTCTTCAAGAATATCTATGGACATGGAATACAGCAAAATGCAGACACCTTGCCACCTTGGCTCTAGTGTGAGTTACTAATTTAGAATTTAAAATTAACTTCAAATCTATTCACGCCATCAGGTGAGTGTTATGTTAAAGTCAGAGAGTAATCGGCTGTTACATTAGACCAAGGGCAACAAATCATGCGAGAACTATTGGTCATTATCAATGGTACCCGATACCACTAGTAGTGGAAACGACAAGCTAGCAGTGGTACCCGATACCACTAGCAGTGGTTTCGAGAAGCCTAGCAGTGGAAAGGAATTAAAACTAGCAGTGGTTTCCAAGTTTGATTCTTCTAAACTGTAGTTGTGCATAAAGTATCTTTAGCGCATTCTTATAGAAAAAACTATCATTTTTATTCAGGATGGACATGTTATTTGCTGTTCGAAACCTATATATGGGCAAGGGAACACTGCAGGAGATGAAGCTGGTTACTTGGGGTTGTACTTTTAGAGCATTTGACATGTATGACACCGATATCAGATGGCAAAGATATAATTCGTGAGGTATCCTTTGTTTTTTCTCGTTACCTCAGTATATCCATATTACTAGACCGTCAAAATTGGTACATTTTTTGGTATGAGTCGGTTTCACAGAAACACTTTCATCCAAAAACGAAATTTTGTTCATGTTTTTCCAATAATAATCTAATTATTAGTATAAAGCGATTTTAAAATGGTTTATGCATACAAAAGTTCAAAAAACTTTGAAAAATTCAAAAAACAGTCTCTAGAACAAACTGGTCATCAAGTTTAAGCAAACTTCCAATCCTCTCTCATCACCAATTTCCCTAGCATCTGCATTGAGATTAGTTAAATGCTCATTAATATAGTAACTTTTTTCGTCGAAATTTTCATCGACATTGACAACTACAGCTTCGCTTAGTTCCCTTGTATCATTACCACCATCATCTAGCTCTAACACAATATCAATCCCTTGATTTATATCTTCCATACGCTCATTGTCCACCTTTTCCGGTCTAAGTTTATCATCAGTCCCTTCAATTTCAATTTCCTCTTCGTCAGTATAGTAACCTTTTTCTTTAAGGTCCTCGTCGACATGCGATACCAGAGCTTCGACTTCGTTACCATACCCATCACTAGTCCTTTCTTCTTCATCCTCTTGCATCACATTTTCTTTCCCAAGCTCGTTACCTTGATATTCACTACTGTTATAACTTTTTTCATCGACATCCACAACTAAAGCTTCCCCTTGTCGCATATTATCGTCCAATTCAAACACCATATCAACCCCTTGGTTTAAATCCTCCGTATGTTCATCGTCCAACACATTTTCCTCTTCGTCGGTATAATAACCTTTTTCGTCTACATTTGCCACTGAAGCTTCCACTTCTTGAACATACCCCTCACCAATCTGTTCTTGTTCCTCCTCTGGAATCACATTTTCTCCAATTTCATAATCTTCATATTCATTAGTGAAATAACTTTTTTCGTTTACATCTAATAGCCTATAATCACCAGCACCATCATCTAACTCAAACCTACACTCAACCCCATCCTCTTTTTCTTGATCATAATCATCACCATAATATTCTAGCATAAGGGGTGACGGTGGGATGGGTAGTAACGTTCTCATGAGCTTATTGGTACAAGCATAACTTGCAAATACAAGGCCAAAAGGGACGGAAAGCGCAACTCCCATAGCCGAAAAAACTACAAGTGGTGGAAGAACTATTGGTGCAGATGTGATGGCAACAACAACAACAACATACGGGTATGGGAGGTAAACAGATACCCTGCAGGATAAGTCCGGGGTAGAGAGCTCAAAGACCTCCCAGCAGTGAGAGATAAGAGAAGAGAAGAAAGCATAAGACAAAAAAAGTAACTAGCACAAGTAAAAACGAAAAACAAAAAAGGGATGGGGCATAGAGGAGAGCACATGCAAAGGCACACAAACAAGACCAAACAAAGGCAAAGGAACAAAAAGGGATGGTGCAGATGTGATGGCAATACCAGTTATTACCATCTTCTTCCCAATCCAACATCCCTTGTTCAAAATCCATTTAACTGTACTAGGTTCATCGCCTTCTTTTAAAGATGGATATTCTTGAATTTCCCATTCATCGGAGTCCGGATCTTCCATCCCAACGATATATATATATATATATATATATATATATATATATATATATATATATATATATATATATATATATATATATATATATATATATATATATATATATATATATATATATATATATATATATATATATATATATATAACTTGGTTAGCGTTGATCAAATATGGTTCGTGTTGGTTACATGTCAATTGTACCTATAGAAATAACATGAAGAGTTATCTAAATTATTCTTTTTAGAACTCTATAATACAGTACTTTTTTATGATCGCTAAGAAACAAATCAATAGAAAACATCATTTTTTATATCAATTAACTGAAAATTTGCTGCTAGTTTGTTAAAGCATATTATGATGTTAAATTAAGATTAGTATCAATTGGCTCCTTAACTTTGAGCTCAGCTCAACTTGATCACAACTTAGGCAGCGTTAGCATCGGGGCGGAACCAGAAAGTTATAGTCTATAGACAAACTTTGATTTTTTTGAAACTATACTATAAATCAGTGATATTGTCACGATAATGCTCGAAAAAAGCACCGAAACCATTTACAAGAAGCAATGCAGGACCTTCACTACCCATAACAGCATACTGGAAAAACAAGAACATGACGTATGTACAATAAGATACTATATTAGTTTCATTCCAGAATTTTAGAGATTATAAAGCACACGAATTTTAGAGATTAAAAAGAAATTGATAAAGGTCGGGAATTTACCTGTACCAACATTGATCTTTGCTCTTTGGCCATCTAATAGGCTCCTTGTAGCCATTGGGTGGTGGTATTAAACACTCTTTCCTATCAAATACCGGTGGACAATGGCGTTCCATGAATGTAAGCCTGTGTTGCCCGTATTTCATCCATCTCTGTTAGCATAAATAATTGCATTAGTCCTTAATCGCTTCTTTTTACCCCAATAGAAGCATCCTAACAAGAAAATCGCTAGACATGCAACACCAACTAGCCCAAAAAACATGAATCTTTAAAATAAACTAAAAAAATTTAAAAGACAAAATGCACATTAACTATTTTTAAATCAAATCCGACACATAAGAGATCCAATTCAGTAAAAAGTAAATGACTTTCTTACATGATCAAGAAAATCCAACACATAAGAGATCCACTTCAGTTAGGGTTCGAGTATATTAAAGGTTTAGGATTTTGATTTTACTCTTTGATATGTGTTTTGGGTAGTAGAGTGTTGGTGTGTGTGTTTGTGTGTGTGTAAAAATTTTAAAAAAGTGTAAAATTATAAATTTGAAAAGTTATGTAAAAAAGTAAAAAAAATCGCTAATATTATTTCGCTTAAGTCGCTCAGCATTGGGTAGGAGCTAAAAGTATAAAAAAATATTTTAGTAACTTTGACTTTTTTTTACTAACGGACAAAAAAAATTTCGCAAGATTCTTAAAAAAGTCGCTGAGATTCGGTCGTTGTACTATCATAGCTATAAAAGTTAGAAACAATAATTGGGTACACAAATTACGAAGGACACTTGTCAAGCTTATATGAAAAGTAGAAAAGTCGCAAGTCTCAAAGTCTATTTTGAAAATACCCCAACTTTTTTTCTAAAAAGTGTTAGACACCTTGAGCAAAAAGTATATTCTCATAATTACCCCCTTATTTTTTTTACATGCTCTTTCAAGCTATGTCAACCAAACCGGACTTATTTTTAACGATAGCTTATTTTTCTAAAAAAAATAAGCTCATGCTTCGATAAGCTCTTGTAAGCTCGCGCGCCAAACATGCCCATCATGTTATAACAAAGATTTGAAATGTTTTATTTTCATTGGGATCCAATACGTTCAAGCCTTTCAATTATGTAAAAATTCAAACAATATCAATCATAACAGCTTTCAAAAATAAGCAACCAAACAATATCAATCATATATACAAACTCAAACACAAGCAACCAAACAATATCTGCCTTGGTCGAGCTAGGGGACGCGATCGGGTTGTGGTTGGTCGGGTGCTTGTGGTTTCCCATTAGCATCAGTCTAATATCATTTGGGGCAACCACCCAGTAGAAAACAGGTTACAAACCAGCCACAACCTTGACACTTGCTTGGTCCATGTTTATTTGGTGGCTTTGGTCATTTATGTTTACGCGTGGTCCGATGTGATTCAATGTCTTAAGGTTAACCTCCTAATTATGTACAGCTAATAAAAAAAGTAAAAACCGACTCATATGGTTATCGGTATAATTACAAAACATAGCATTTGCACCAATAACCTTTACTCTCCACTCCCTTCACTCGAACCACCATCCTCATTCAAACATGTACTGCCAGTTTCCACCGGCTCCTTGAGCATATAAATCGGGTCACTTTGGTCAATGCACCTCATAACACTAGGTGACACCAAACTCATGGCAGCAATGCTGTTTGCAATGGCGTTCACATCTGTCGCTGCCCCATAGAAACCCCTGCTTCCACCATCAGCGTTAACCAAAATAGACGGAAGCTGACTTGATCCATTAATCAGCAGGCGTAGTGTGTCCCTAGCACTCTTCTCTGACTCGGTGTCTTGGACCAATGGGTTGTGAAGAGGCGGGATGCTTATGCTTATACCAGGCCCACCACTCACTAGGAAGGCTTGACCTGAAGAGCATATGTCGATTACCGGAATGTGAACTATCGGGTCAGACATGAGAGGGGTGAATATCGGGATCCGTTGTGATGCCGACATAGATAGGGGAAGAAAAGGGATTTCAGATAGATTAGCAGACGAAGCAGAGGCTGCAAGCAGTGATGAAAGGGGTGGTAACGTATATGATTCGGGTGCGGATGCAGGGATCATGCGTGAGGGTGGACACCAACAGTAATATGGAGAAAAGAGAGACGATGGTATTGTTCGAGGTATCTGAGGATGTGACCTTATAGATTGTATGTCTACTGATGGGAAGAGGCAAATTTCAAGAGATGATTCTGGAAGGTTGTATTGTTCATGGCAATTTGTAGCCGATGGCTCGCCAGTTGTCATATAAGGAACAGGATGCTTTTCAAGGCTTTCAGCAGGTGAGACACGGCCCACTTCTGATCTTCGCCTCAACTTGAAAGAACTTGGCCTAGGACTCAGGACACCTTGAATGCTGCAGCTTCGGGATCGTGAAGGCTTTGATGCCACGAATGGAGATTGTGAGCTTTGACCAACTTCAGCAGCGATGTTTGACCCAATAAGATAAGTTTGAAGATGATGAACAAAGTGTTCAAGGCGTGAATCACTAATTCCAGTTAGTTCAGCAAGGGAAGGGTTCCTCTTGAGTAAATTCTTCATCTACAACAAGATTTTATATCATTAGTTGTTTTTTTCCAACCGTGACCACTTATTTGCACGCTATTCGCTAGTTTAAGAACTACCTTTGTAAGCAATTCATTACCAAGAAGACTGGACCATTCAGAGCACCAAAAGTAGAAAGGATCCCTATTGGGAATCCTAACAGCAAAGGATCGACCAGAGCTATCCTTTAGTATTCCCTCGATCACAACGGAGGAGCAATCTGATACACTTCTCAAGATTGACAGTCTCTCTGAGGACCCATCATCCGCAAGAAACGATAAACGCAAATCAGAATTTGGCAAGAGTGCAAGAACTAAGTTTCCCCTGTCACAATGCAATAAAAATGCATTTACTAATCGTATAGTAACAAAGAAAGATACAGGACACGTTCATCAAAAGCTAAAGGCAAATATATAAAATTAACGCCAAAGGCAACTTTCATGATGAGTTTTATGTCTGAAAAGCATTGCATTTTGGTTTTGTTTATCAAAACACTAAATGTACCTGTCTGATCCGTATCCATGCTCTTATTCTCAATATGTCAACTGCTTACTTTTCTGTCCGCTTGCTTTGTAATTTATTTACAGTATTTATTTACTTTTTTATTAACGTGCCTCTTTTTTATCTTATCTGAATTGCCTATAATAGCTGTGTCAATGTATCGACAACAATGTAAACCTTTGCAATGTTTCAGTTAACTAAAATAAATTCAATAAGCTGCTCTCGGTCTAGCCTCTTTAATTGAAGATCATTATAAGTAAGCATGACCATAAGCCCCTAGATAACAAGGTGAACAAAGATTATGACGGTTGCACATGCTTGTCAAAGAATATCAGGATCGCAGTAAAATGAGATAAAAGTACTCTCTTAAATTTGTTTACATACTTCAGACAAAATCATAAGCATTCACCACTAGGAAAACCTGAACCACCATCAAACTAGCTACTTAAACAAGTGATAATAATGGAGTATTAAACTTTGGCAAAAACCGATATGATGGCAAACACATAAATGTCTAGGATGTCCAAAGAGTTGGATGAGCTTCTACAGGTTCCAGACAATAAAATGCCACAATACAAAGGGTTTTTCTAACTTGTGCCCTGGGCACAAGTTAAGACACTAAAAATACACATGGACCCACAAAAAAGTACACAGGAATCCGCATAAAAGTACAGACAAGTGTACTTTTACGTGAGTCTCTATGTACTTTCGATGTACTTTTTGTGTGCTTAACTTGTGCCCCTAGGGCACAAGTTAGAAAAACCCAAGTTAAAAATCACTTTTGAAAAAGAGAAAACAAGGGACAGTCCATTTGGTATCCGGGTATGAACTAGTACTCAAGAGGTCTTAAAAGGTTCGTATACAACAATAATTCACAAGATAACATGTTAAGGCATCTCATATAAAGATACAACAGATAGTTCAACAACTGATTACTAGTCCAAAATGATTAGTTCATTGCAACAGACTAGTTTTAGCTGTGACCTATCTGTCATACGGTAACATTTCACCAACCTTCATGGTCACATATCCACATCACACCAAGTAGCTATTAACAGCTCAGGCATACATACAGTTGTCTACAAGCCAATAAAAACCCTACAACAGCGAATATCATTTTGCTACGGAAAAAAAATACATCCCAATTCATGTCCAGAACTCATGACTTGCACTTGTAACAGGTTACGGCCCAAAAGAAGGGCATGTCCTACATTCATATCAACAATGTGGAATGACACAGCTTAATTGGACCTGTATACACTATACAGTATTTGTTGTTATATTATATATGGTAAACGATTGAGTAGTTTTAGGGTGAAAAAGAAAACCAGAAAGCATCACTAAAGCCACTCCTATTGGTCAATGATCAAGGGAACTTTAAGGCATGAGAAAACAGAATATACGCAACTAGTTTCCATGACTCAGATAGTAACACTTACGGTTCTACGTCTAATAAGACTTGAGATGCTAAATCTGCAACATTTTGATCTAAAGCATTAAGTACTTAACCACGAAGCAGATATGCTTCCGCCTCATGCAGAATCCCTGCAATTCTTCTAAAATGTGATCACGGTGTGTGCACCCATGTGGCATTGACAGTCTCTTCAAACTATTTTTCTTTAATTCAATTTTAGAATAATAAAAGAGTGGGAATATGGAACAACAAGCAAAGTAGAAAAAAAGTACAAGTTGCAAAACTGGAAACACTTAGGAAAACAAGAAACATAACTTTATGAAATCAAAATGGAAAAACAAGACGACACAACAAATAATTTTTATAATAGTAGAAGAAATAGCATGATCCGACTGAGGTTTTAATATTCATTATCCTACACCCATATTGCTATTGAATTCAGTTCCAGCATCGTAGTATCTTTATAAAGTATACAGTCATGTGCTTGACGCTAATCACTTAAAGAAAAAGCACGAACTTGACTCGTCTTTCGTATCCTAACACCAAATCAATAACATCCACATTTTGATCTCCAAATACTCAACAGATCACATTCTGGTTACTTGTTATCCACCGAAAGTAACATCATTTCCTTCCATTCAACATTAATCATTCACGCTAGCAAAACAAGCTACTTAGTCAAGTACACCTACAACTTTAACAGTTAGTACTATGTGATGAACTTAAAACCGAAACCTACACTCCTCCCTATAACTTGTACTTTCTCAAGACTAATTATGCAAATAAAAATGTCTGACATATCTAATTAAATATCGCAACAATCGTAATTAAATAAGCAAATTGCAAATAACTAGTACCTTGTATTGGTTGGAACAAGAAGATTCCCTTGTTTATTAACCTTGCCAACGCGAACCGATACAAGAGGTATACACAAATACCTCGCCAACAAACCGACTTCCGAAAGCTCAAAATGCTGTCATGTCAACAAATTCAATCAGTTATGATTAATTCAAATTCGCGTGATCATATAAAAATAAAGATCAATTACCTGAGTTAAATGCGATAATAATCGATGTTCAGCTACACTAGAAGACACATTAACTTTAAGCAACGGCTTCAACCTCTCATCAACACGGCACGCGCCAGTCACGTGCCTCATATTCACATTCAACAATTCCGTCAAATCCGGTAGTCCGTTAGATGAATCCTCCTCATCATCGTGATCACTAATTGATTGTTGTTTTTCAGAATTATTATTATTCATTTTTATAAATTATTGATTTATTATAATGCAGATGGTATTATTAGGTGAAATGGGAATATATGATCTGCAAAATGTGAAAAACAAGCAATGGGGAAATGAAGGTGCGGTGGTGAGTATATATAAAAGTGATGGGTTTGAAATGGAAGGTTAATCGGATTTGAGATTGTGGTTTTGGGGTCCGGATGAACGTCCGTACGACGTCAGCTCTGACTTTTAAGTCAAAAGGGTTGCATTGGTGCTTAAATATCTTTATAATTTGTTTTATTATTTGTATTAGTGACATTTAATGTAGGGTTCCCGCGCGTTGCAGTGGCGGATACCCTGAAATAAAATTTTCCGGTGAATCATGTATTTTAGTTTATTATGTTCTTTTGATAATAAATTTACTGATTTCAAGAATTTTGTTTAGCTCGTGCGTTGGCACTTGCTCGACCCCGTTTGGCGTCTGCGTTTGGATCGTACTGCTCGCCGGGCCATTTGGACCGTTGCTCGTTCGGGCTTGAATATTTATATATTGTTCTTTATTATTTGTATTAGTGACATTTTAATGCATGAATTATGTTTAAGTTGGTTGTACAATATGCTTGATAATTTGTATTTCTTGTGTAAGGGGTGTTTTAATAACTGCATTAATTATATTTATTGACCAGTTAATTAATTAACTACATTAAATATTTTGACCACATTAATAGTGCTTTGTATTTTGTACATTAAGCTTTAAGGACTTGTAAGTCTTAAAATTAAAATTGATGAGAAAGATCATTAATAGTGCATTATGTATTGTACAATAGGCTTTGTATTTTGTAAGTCTTAATTCTAAGACCATGAGGAGAGAGATTCATTCATCTATTATAAGTAGTATATAGATTAATAAAACACACAAAGCTTCATACAAGCTAACATGTTAATGGTATATATAGTTTTGAAAATCGGACCGGACCAACGGGTTCAACTGAGAACCAGTGGCACCACCGGTTCGGCTAACCAATAAAAGCCATCCGAAAACGAACGAGAGATGACCTGTTGAAACCGATACAAACTGATGAATCATGTCTCATCGAGATCTATTTCTCCGGTTAATCGTCACAGGGTACTCGTCACCGCAACGTGCCCTGCTATATTATACATAAATGAAAAACCAAACAGTAAAAAGTGAAAAGTTGAAACTAAAAAAGGAAATATTGAAAACATATATTTCAAAAGGAAACTATTAATACATATCGAAAATCGGGTTGACCCGGGACGCTTCAAACTCGGTGGGTTGACCCGGTTTAATTTGACCCGTTTTTTACTCAACCTGTCGGGTTGACTCGGTTTAAATCGACCCTTTTTCTACCGGAACGGTTCAACCGGTTGAAACACCCGGGTCGAACCGGGTTTCAAAACATTATGTTTAATCCCCAAATCTTCAAACTTTTATTATTTTTCGTTTATAACCCATAAACTTTTTTTTAACATAAAACAATCTGTCGCTATAAAATCTCGTTGCTATGCACGGGTATTCGTCTAGTATATACAATTAACGTAATATAATAAGAGAGTTAGGATCAAATAAGAAGATTACTTAAAATAAGAAGGAATAAGAAGAACTATAACCGCAAATCCGAGATGCACCGACCTAAATTAGATGCATCCCTATAATCTTAGATGCATTATAACACACCATAGTGTGTTTTCTAGCTTTTAATCAGATGCATATACGTATATTAGATGCATTATATGATTTATCTTGTTTTTTGTTCCTCTACACGTGCCGAAATCATGAAAATCAATTTGCACCATCTATAAATCAAATTAACTTTCGAAACTCAAGATGTTGCATCTATATGAATAGAAATGCATCTAATGCAAGTCGTTGCATCTCAAATGCGTGATTTTAGTCACTTCTCACCACTTCTTATTTTAATTTACTTCTCACTGGATCCCTACTCTATAATAAGACAATCACTATCATTATCAAAAATATACCCCATTTAAACACAAATATACCTCACTAAAATAGTTTAATAAACACACACTCACATTGTCACACATAACAACAAGTGAAGGACTTCACCGAGCACCCTCCATTTTGTGTCCTTCGCACGCCAAGCCCACACCCTCGGCATGCAGCTCACGCGCCAACTACCCTCCTTCGCGTGTGATCACCTTCACCATAACACTCCAGCTTAACCTTGATGTCTTTTAAAATCACAAGTTTATCGAGTGTTTTAAAGAATGATAATAAGTCTTTATAGTATAAGTGATGCAGTCACACACATTTCGTCAGAATTAGCGGTGTAAATGAATCGGACGAACACGGACGTAAGCTTGTTTGTGTTCTTTCGTTTAAGTTTCAACTAGATAAATGAATGTGCATTAACGTTTGAATAGACGAAATTTATTGTACATGTTCATTTATCTTCGTTCACTAATGTGTTAGAAGAACATAAATGAGTGGACGTAAATGAACCTACACCAAAAAGCACAAAATATTCAAAAGAGTAAATTACACTATTAGTCTTACAAATTAGGGTTTATTACGGATACAGTCCCAAGAAATTTGAAATTACACCAAATACCCCCAAGGTCTCAATTTATCTTTCTTGAGGAACCAAAACCCTAATGCTCGTTAAAAATCTCGTTAGCCACATAGGCTTAGTCATCTTTTCGACGATTCTTGTCCAAACACTCTATAACACCATTAATCCCTTACATTACCAAATACTTTACTCTCTAATTTAAATGAATAAATAAATAAAAGTAGTTGTGAGAATATTTTTTTGTTATCAAATTTTTAACCCGTTTTTTTTTTTTTTTTTTTTTTTTTTTTTTATTTTACTGTTTTTAAACTAATCTCCAGTAATACAAAATAATTCAACACATCATAGCTTTTCTAATTCGAAAAATCAAGCAAAGCTAAAACATGTTTAATTAAAGCATATATGACATGCAAAGACGTTACGCATGCTAAACGTGTTTTTCTTGATATTTTTCTTAAAGGAGTGTCTAACAAAGATTACAAAACTTGTTCGGTGGTGAGAAAAATAACCGATCAAATCAGTGCTAAATTATTTGGATGCATAAAATAGATTGATGAATGTGTTTTTTAATAATGTATTATCTTATTTTGCATATTAATGTGTTAATATATGTGTGTTGGATTGTGATTGTATTTTGAATTTCGACCGGGTTTTCGATTATGCTTGTGTTTTGGATTTCGATTAGGTTTTGGATTGCAATGGGTTTTGGATGTTGTTAAACAGGGGTGGTGGTGTGGTGGCGTTTTCAATTGCCATTTTGGATGGTGTAGTGGCGGCGGCAATGGTGGTGTGGTGGTGTTTTGGACTTTTGTGATAGCGTGGTAGGGACAGCGGTGGTAGTGTGGCAGTGAGGAGGTTGAAGAAGATGTGTGTTTGGATTGATGTGTAGAAGTGTGGATGTGAGCAGGGACTATTCTTGTTATAGAGTGTTCGGACAAGAAAAGTCGAAAAGATGAAAATAAATAAATAAATTAAAATTAAAATTAAAATTAAAATAAAAAATAAAAACCTTGCAGGTGATGAGATTTTTAACGAGCGTTTGGGGGGTTTTGGATCCCCCAACGAAAAAATTGAGACCTTGGGAACGTGTGGTGTAATTTCGCAGTCTTTGGGACTATATCCGCAATAAACCTTGACCTCGGGAACTAAATGTGTAATTTACTTTATTTAAAATATATATTGTGTGTTGGTTGGCTTAATACCCCTCATTTAGTAATTTACTACAAGTCACTTAATATAAATATACGATATTCGAACATAGAACCTGCTGTCGAGAAATTGGGTATCGTTGTTGTTGTTGATATTCGAACATAGAATATTAAACATACATAAACGAACATCAACAAACATATAATCAAGCATTTACAAGGTAAATGAACGAATGAGGCTTGTTTTCATGTTCGTTTATTTAACTAAACAAACTCAAAATTTTGTTTATGTTCATTCAATTAATATATAAACAATCACAAACAATCTTTCTATTCACTATACATTCGGTTCAATTACAACCATAGTCAAATTCTTTGATATTTTATGCATCTGTTTTATAGTTCAAATTGCATTAAGTTTCTTATATTTCGGAAGGCGATTAGTAGATATAAATTGGTTCGGCCACGTATGTCTAGGATAAATACTCGGCCTCTCCAAGTAACCTAAACAGGAAAAAGCTCATCTGTTTCTAAGTAATCTAAACATATGTTTGGCGACACGTAGCAGTAAACAGTAGTAATAGCAGTAACAGTAAGCAGTAAGCAGTAGCATTATTTGTTTAAAAAACGTGTTTGGTAACGTAGCTGTAGCTGTAATTATAAAATGTAAAATTACGAAAAAAGACATATAAATCTGTTATATACTTATGAATGTTATTTTCGAGGGTAAATTGGTAATATTAAAAATAAAATGCTAGCAGTATATTGGAATGCTTCTTTAGGAAGCATTAAGATTAGAAGCAGTTAAGGTGTTGCTAAATGCTAGCAACAGCGTTGCCAAACAAGCATTAAAACTGGAACGCTTGTCGCTTGTCGCTTAACGCTCTTAAACGCTTCCAAAAAAGTGTTGCCAAACATGACCGAAAACCTAGTCCATTTGGCCATTTGTGAGCGAAATCTTTTCTATTCCGCTAATATAGTATTTGTTGACATGGCAGATATTACATTGGTTAATTATATGATGAAAAGTAATTATAGTAATGGTCATTAAGGACCATCCACCATTTCCTTAGATTGTTAACAGTGTGATGACTGTAAATATAACTAGTCATATCCATTAGTTGCATCGATCAATTCACATACAAGATAGCAAATCACGATAAGTGAATGTTCTTTATTAGTTGTGGATCATAAAGGCTTCTTCGGTTCATGATTTAATAACACACATCCAAGCACCATGTGGACTCCATAAATTTGAACAAACGCGTATGTAGCCAAATAAAGGTATTGGAAGCATCAAGCATAGAGCACCATATTTCCTTAAGCGAAGTAGTGGGAGAAAGATGAGCAATTATGAGCCAAAACAAGTAGACATACGCATGCTTGAGCTAATGTAGAGAAGAAAAAAAAAACAAAAAAAACACAACCTTGAATTATCTATTAATTTGGTTGTGTGAACCTGGACCATCTGCGGCTGTAAGATTCAAATCAGGAACTTGTTAACTCTTTAAGTTAGTAGTATGATTTGCGACGGTATAACTTTAACTCTGTACGTAAGGTGAAAACACAACCTTGAATTATCTATTAATTTGGTTGTGTGAACCTGGACCATCTGCGGCTGTAAGATTCAAATCAGGAACTTGTTAACTCTTAAGTTAGTAGTATGATTTGCGACGGTATAACTTTAACTCTGTACGTAAGGTGAAAACCCTTGCACAATACCACCACACACAAATGTTATGCTTAAAGAACGACGATTTCTAACATTATTTGTTTAATTAGTTTTGCAAGCAATATTGTATCCACCCCCATGTTGTAGGTTCAAAGAGAGAGAAACTATTGTTTGGTAAAATACCTCTACAAGTTCTCATTGTCACAATTCTTATCTCTATCAATCACAATCAATCCTTTTAAAGTTAGATTTTACTTGCTCTTTTTGTTTTCTTTAGCGTTAGCATAGTCATTTATTAGGCCTTCAACATCTTTCCAGAATACCCCTTCCACCAACACTCCATCTTTTGTGAACCTGCAAAACACAAATATGCACCTTTAAAAACAAACCTTATCCGGAAAAGTTAACAGAAATAAATCCCCATACCCAGCAACGTAATAACATATTCTTTCATTCCTTTCAGAAAAACTTAAAACTAAAAAACTAAAGATGGGGATTTTGACGTATATACTTTTCAATGGGTAGATTTGGATTCTGTTGTATCTCACAGGCGCCAAATGAAAAGCGGGCATATAAAAATGGTAACAAAAAACCCGACCTGGTCTGTTTCAATATGCATTTTAGATAGAGAAAGAGGATGAGATACCATTTTGCAATGCTTTTGGTGAATTCCACAGTTGGTTTTGCAGATATAGATTTTGGATCAGCACTGGCTATTGTGAGAGTATACATGTCAGAGAATCTGGGCAACTTGGAAGAAACCATCAATCCAGTGCTGGTATAGGCAGAGCCCTGTTGAGATAACAAATTCAAAACATCAAGAACATGAGTGTGTTAACGAAATTAAAGCATGTTATCTACATTATCTCAAAGATGTCATGTAAGATACATCAACGAAAAAACACCACCAATTAGCTCAAATCAACTTTGTCCTAACAGCATGATCAAAACTTAGAAGCTTTCAACTAGTATCCAATCATTTTCTGAGATAATTGATGATGTAAGGAGAGTTGCCAACTCAACCATACAGCCTATACAAGCTCCATTCCTTTCTTGCTGACCAAACCCCAAATAAATTTTAGTCGTTTTCAGCAATTTCTATTGTTTGATAGAAAAGATGTTTCCCTGCCAGCAACTCTGTAACTTTTGGTATACAAAATGATAAAAGAAAAGTGGTCCAAGGTACAAGCCAGTTGGGAATCATTAATAACTCTCAGCACATTCTTGCAATAAGAGTCTTCATGAAGCCAATTAGTAAACACGGTATTTTGCATAAACAATTAATTAACCATGGTCAATGTAAGCTATTGTGCATATGTTCTTTTAGAACATCATATGTACAATGAGTAGCAGGAAGGAATTAATGTGTACTGGCACCTATGATTGGCATGGCGGCAAATGCTCTATTGTTGTGTTCATGAAAAGTGTCTCACCTAGTGGACCAACACACAAAAGGCTAGAAGTGGTTAAATATAACAACAGAACACAAATGCTTTATGACAAAAATAGACCAACTATGAGCCAAAGAGCAACATACTAAAAGTAGGAAACTAAGCTAGTTGATAAGTTCTGATGTGCACAACTTGACATCTGTGACAATGGTTCTCCAATTCAAAACCTCTCAACACTACTTCCTACAAATTCATTAGAAACTTAGATCTTAGATATCTTGAGACTATCATCATAACTGAAATTGTGATTTTATAACTAAAACTGTTTCTAGTAACTGCAGAAGTTAGTTAATATGTGTGTATAATTTTGGGGCTTGTGCTGTCTGTGCCTATTTATCGAACACGAGTCTTAGTGTTATTAGTTCAATTTATGTCACATATTTACTATAACTTTTAAAGCTTGATAGACGATGTACCACTCTGAGTTTGGATTTGAGCAACAGAGTGCATTGTGCTCCCAAGGATTACACCCTAGACGGTTCAAATATCAATTACAGAATCGCACGCATCACTTGGAATGACATAAACTAATACTCTTAGCTAATGCGCTAAAAGATTAAGGTGGTTATAGTCATAAGAAGACTCAAATGCCAGTATAGGAAAAACATCTCTTTGAAAAGATATCAAGGAAGACACATAGAAGGGGTTAAAACTTATCGCAAATCTAGGGAAAAGAAAGATCTAAAGAAATAATTCCTGAGAGGGTCACCTTAGAAACCTAACCTTCTCTGCAAACTGATCACTCGAAAACACTTGCTCACAAGAACATAAATACTGAACATTTCCAGTAAAAGACTCGAGCTTGACCATGTATACTCATCCAGCAAAAATAAAAAAGCGGATATAGATTAGCTAGCTGATATTTTAAATCTCCTATACTGATTACTTCGGATACGTTGTGCTTGAGACAAACAAAACAGCCAAAACCGACCTGATCTAATCGCAAAACTGCAAAGTTAGTATAAACATTAACCAAGAGCATTGCCATTTTCAAGCTATATGTTATGTGCTAGAAGCTAGATTCTAAGATAGTTTCACTAATCAAATATGTTCACTCATTCAATAGACATTTATAGGAAATTTCACTAATTTAAATTATGCGCAAACATTACATGTCCACCATGATGTCACCTTAATATTAGCAACAGTGTATCCTATAAGGAAACATTGCATGTCCACCATGATGTCACCTTAAAATAAGTACCAGTATATCCTATAAGGAGACAAGACATGTCCAACATGATGTCACCTTAGAACATAATACGGATTCCATATATAGTAAGACTTCAAATCGATTCACCAAGAGCCAGATATCAAGAGTAACTACATGAGGATAAAACTTACCACATGAGGATAAGTAAACAGAAACGCATTCTTCTCCTTAGTGTAGACAATCAGCTGTAATATCCCGTTGAACAACATATACTTGCCATAGTCAAGGATCAAACAAATTCATTTCTTCAAAACCACCAATATACAATAACAACCGCGTAATTATAAACCATATAAAAGGGTGTCTGGGATTGCTTATTTTTTCTGCTTATAGAGAATCACTTATAGGCTGCTAAACGATAAGCACTTCAGAAAATAGTGTATGAATTTGCTTATTTCAATAACACCCGGAAAAGATAAAATTTAAGATATTTAGAATCTAATATATTTACAATGGCTTTAGGTTTGATACGGTGGTAGAAAACTACTTTTAGTATTACTGTATTAGCTAATATAAAAGGCACTTTCTCCCAATCCGCTTATTAGATACCGCTTATTTTACCTCAAAATAGGCTCAATTTGGATGACACAAAACATGTTTAAATGCTATTTTCTAGTTAAAAAAAAACGTGTTTAGATGCTCTTTATAATGTGGAAATCGTAAGAGAAAATGTTGAAAAGCGCAATAAAAATAAAGAAAAAGTGCATATCCCACTTTTCTAAACTTTAGTTACAAATTTAAAAAGTTCGTCCATTATCCAAGGTTTTAAAAGCCGTTTTTTTATCGGCTCCCCGGTTCAACCGGGTTTTTTTTCCCAAAACCGGCTTCCGGTGACCATTCCGGTGTACGTTTCAACCAACCAGATCAACCCGGATTTCAAAACATTGTTTTTATCTTCTAGAAACCTTTTACAACAATATTCTATTTGAACACG
Source organism: Chrysanthemum makinoi (assembly GCA_910596185.1). Lineage (NCBI taxonomy): Eukaryota > Viridiplantae > Streptophyta > Magnoliopsida > Asterales > Asteraceae > Chrysanthemum > Chrysanthemum makinoi. Next base: position 106,560,208 of record OU343222.1, on the reverse strand, counting down.
TTTTCTATTTTCCAAATTTTCTTCTGAAAAAGATTCCCGGAAAAGACCAGTATTATCAACAACGAAACGCAATCTCAAACACCCTCTAACACAACAACAATTAAACATCATAATAATAATATATATAAAAAGGATATAATCCGATGCATCCAATAAGAAAGTACTTATTATCGGGAAACTTCTTATTATAAAACTGAGCAAACAAAGCAATTATAATAATAACAGCCCCAATCAACAATCTCACATTACTCATTCTCACATCTTCATTGTACCCTTTATTCGTCACAACCTGATCCAAATCAAACAAAAAAAAATCATCATTAAATCATAATAACAATTTTAACAAAATGTGAAATTGTGATGTACCTCGGTAACAGTTTCGTCAAGTAAGTGTTTGATTGAGTGGTGGTCTAAGAGATTGGTTTTTTTTGGGGTTTTGATTGGTTCGGTGGTGGTGGTTGTCATCTCCGGTTGTTGTTGATGGTTTTCCGATTGGGGTTTGTCTGAAATGAAATTTGATTTGGGGGTTTTGTTTAATTTATTGTGGTTCGTGGGCTTGGACTAGATCTGAGGGGTGTTTGGGATTAGGGGCGTTTTCGGGTCTATTGTTCTCGGGTTATTCGGGTCGAGTCAATTCAGGTTCGGGTCAACTCAGTTTGGATCAATTTGGGTCGGGTCTTTGGGTCTAGACCGTTTAAAAATTATACAATTTTGGTCTTTACATACAAAGTTGAAGAAAAAACATAAAACTCGGGGTTAATCGGGTTGACCCGAACCCGACCTTATTTACAACTCGGGTCAATTTGGGTTGACCCGATTGACCCGAATATAATTTTGGACTCGAATAACTCGACCCGAAAAGCTATATTTGGGTTCAAGTCGGGTCGGCTTTTATGACACTTTTTTTACATTTTTTTAAATACATGTTTTTTGCTTAAAAGTTGAAACTGAGTGTTTATAAAAGTAAAAAAAAAATGATAAAGGAATGTTTTACAAAACTAAAATGAGAATAGTGAGTAAAAATAAAATCGTACATTTAAAAATTGATAAAGGAATGTTTGGTAAGAGCTTTTTGAATAGCTATTAGCTTTTAATTCTAACAAATAGCTCTTTCATATTTAATAGCTCCATTTGGATATACAAGCTATAGGCTTTTAATTCACACAAATAACTCCAAAATAAACAGATCATATAATGAGCGTTTTAAATTTCTAGAGTTGTTAAAAAATTAAAATTACCCTATACCCTTTAACCTTATATACAAATCACATACACAAACCATCTTCCCCGCAACCCTAATTTGCTCTCTTCAACAACTACAAAACAAACATTCACGTTCTAAAAGAGTTGATCACCCAAGTATGTCTTCGTTTTCGCTATACTCTACACTAGTTTGCTAGTTTGCTTCGTATACTTTAAACAATATAATTGCATTGATTATAACCTGACGTTATATATGATCCACGTATAAATAATTAAGTATCATAAGGAGATACTACAAACTATTATTCAACATATGCATGAATAAGTATATATAGTAGTAACTTGCACATTTTTCATTGTGAAGCATTGTAGTTTTAATACAATTGTTCCTACAATGATATATCTCGCTTTTATTCGAATAGAATATATTCGAATTCTTACAGTAGTTTTTTAAACGTTAATTGGTTATTATAGTGATAGGTTAAACGTTAATTGGTTATTATAGTGATATGTTACCGAATTGCCTTAAGTTGTCCTTTCTCAAAACTAGCTCGGAGTTTCTTCGGATTTTCTCTATTTGTGTATGGAATTATAGTTTTGTTTGCGTTTAGTTTATTGAAATTGTTTGTTATTGTTGTAGTTAAGAAGACTGTGTGAATGTATAGGTTTTCTATTAGTTTGGAGATGTAGTTTGATGTTGAATTATTGGTCTTTCTGATAATATGATTCTTAAATTTAGGGCTAGTTGATGATTAGTGATAGGGCTAAGTTTACTCTTGTGGCCGCACTGATAATGTCCATAAATCACCTAACCAACATGACAAAACCTAAATAGTGAGACATATATGGGTATTACGTATTCATTCCACTAAAAACTTGATGTGAAATTACCTTAAAGAGTTTATGGTGAGTCTTCTTTCATTACCCTTTAAGGTGTTTGAATGAGTTGTAACAGTATTTTTTTGTTTGCTCTCCTACTTTGTTTTTTTCTCATACCACCATCGAGCATTGGCATGAGCAGAGAGTGCTATATCATTTGATTAGTTATAGGTTTAATTATCCCATTGTGAAAATATGACTTTAGTTTGTCCGTTGGCCATGATCTCATTTGATTAGTTATAGGTTTTAGCTTGGGTGTATTGTTTTCTTTAATATGTTGCTATTATATGAATAAATTTCTAGATGGCTCCAAGTGATAAAAAGGCGAAAAAGACAAATAGTCAGAAGAGGATGTTAATACAAATAAGCCGTAAAAACGTTTATTTATATTCTACGATCCTCTATTGTTTTGTCGATAACAAAAGTAAAATCATTTTAAAGAAACAAATAAAATAAGTAAATGGTTTGGACTAATAGTTTTCTAACACACTTATGCTTTCACATAAAACACTAAAACAAGTATAAGTGATTTTATGATTTAGATACATATGTACAACAACTAGTGTTTACATATTGGGTTAAACATATACTTAAACTAAGTATGCTAAAATGGGTAAAAACTAAGTATATGCTAAAATGGGTAAATACAAGTATATACTAAATGGGTAAATACTAGCAAATGGTTTTGACCCACAACCCATGGTTTTATATATACCACTTAACCAAGTTCATTGAATCTAGAAATAAAACCATGAATCAACCCATAACCCATGACCAATAACCAAAATTACCCATGGGCAAAGAGGAGCGTACCACGGATCCCTAGCTTTGTGCTAGCCGGATCCCTTGTGGTAGGGATCCGTGGGATCCGGGGAACAGTAGGATTTTTCCTCTATAAATAGTGAGCCATTTCTTTATTATTTCTTACCCCCTTTCTAATATACTTTCTCCCCTGAGTTAAATCTCACTAACCTTAGATCCAAGAGATCTATGTTTGTAGTTTTATTTTTGTGTGATCTTTTAGGTTCCTCTTAAAGGCAAGATCACCACCTTTGAAGTCGAGCAAGCTCAAGTCCATGAGTTGCCATGCTTCCTCATCATCAAGGCTATTGAAGTCTTCTTGTTGATTATTCCTTTTTTTCTTCAAAGAAGTGTAGTGTTGAAGACATTAGTGAAAGATGTCTCAAGAGTCAAGATGAAGATATTAGTGAAGGGTATCTATCGTCTATAGGATAAAGCACTTGTGGTAGGTGCTTAGAAGTCAAGACAAAGAAGCATTAGTGAAAGGTGCTTAGAAGTCAAGACAAAGAAGCATTAGTGAAAGATGCTTAGAAGTGAAGACACAAGACATTAGTGAAAGGTGTCTTGTAGATCTAGTCAAAGGCATTAGTGAAAGGTGCCTTAGATGTACATTCGATTTGGTGTGTTTCGATGTACAAGATAGACTAGTATTAGATCCAAGGATATTGATATCCTTGTTGATGTTGTAAAGGAGTAGATCTCCTTTGGGATTAGTCGTTGGTGTAGTGTGGTAGTAGTTCCTCCATTGCAATGGAACTAGGTGCTTAGCCTAGTACCTAATAAATGGTAGGCGACGTTGTGAAGGTGTAGTTCACCTAAGGTGTGAAAGAACTAGGTACTTAGCCTAGTACCTTATAAAGGGTAGGCGACGTTGTGTAGGTGTGGTTCACCTTTGAGTGAAAGAACCCGGTGGTTAGCCTAGTACCGGAAAAAGAGTAGGCGACGTTGTGAAGGCTTCTCCGCCATAAGGAGATTGGTGTAGTGATTACGAACTCTCGAGTAGGTGACTCGGGGAGTGGAGTAGGGCAAGGAAGGTGACCTTGTAGCCGAACCACTATAAATACTTGCGTTGTGGTTTTGTGCTTCTTACTCTTATCTTTTCATTACTTACCTCTACATGCTTGTTTATCAACATCCAACACACACATCCAAATAGATTGACATAAGTCTATCTAAATAGATTAAAAATAAGTTTTAATTGGTAAAACTATTCAACCCCCCCTTCTAGTTTTCCACAATTGGTATCAGAGCTTCGTTACCAAGTTCCTTGAAGTATATTGTACTTTAAAAACTTGATACGATCCATGGTTAATTGAAAACTACAAAGAAGGTTTTTCATAAAAGCAAACACCATATATTTCAAAACTATATGTTTGGATGTTGAGTTGATAACAACAGTTTTTTTTTAAATGCACTAATCTTCTTTGTCATGTTGATTAGTCAAAGCTCATACCCACCAAGCTTTAGGAGTCGCTTGGTAACAAGAATACCTTTCTTAAGAAGGTATCTTAAACGCAAAGGAGCGGGAATAGTCTAAGTGACATTTGTTGTGTCATTTGTAAAGACATTCCTAAGTGCGCTAGAGGTATGACTTTCTTTTTACTTTGCTTGATAATTAAGTATACCTTTTTAGGTATTTATAAGATTATCTTTTGTGCAAATTACATGGTTTACATGAAGCTTCGTTAGGAAGCCTTTTTCTCACATACGTGCTATATTTCTCGTCTATAGTCATAGTATATTAAACTTATGTTTTATTTCTTTTTAATCCAATAATAAAACATAACACAAATTTCAAAAATTCCTCCTTCCCTATAAAAACTCCCACCGTCGACCTATCTATCAAATCCTCACCTTTTTCAAATCATCCAATTTCAAAAATTTCCTCTCACTTAAAAACTTCATCTTCCTCATTCCATCTCAACCAAAACCAAGAAGATCCGTCATCAACATGGTTTACATCGCACTCGTGCTCATCGCCATAACACTCATCGCACTTGTGTTCCCTATGATGAAGTTCACATACGGAGACATTTACTTTGTGTTGTTAATCTATATTGGGGTCATATACCCAATCCTTTGTATCATCCTTAGTATTGAAATGCAATACTATTAATAATCTAGTTTATCTAGGTTACTTTTATCATAATGTGTTTGTCACTTATTTTGATTTATATGCTTTATATTTCTTTCGTGATACATTAGAAGTCATGTATGCATGCTAAAGGAAAATGTAGGATAAAACATATTTTCGTGGTATAAAAACTGTAAAACCTATGTTTTATAAAATCAGTTGTTACTACAGATCCACGGATCCCCGAAGTTATACTAGCCGGATCCCTTTTGAAAAGGAACCGTGGGATCCGTCCTACTGGAAAATAGTTTTTCATGCAAATCAAAAACCTCTTTTTTTCTAAGAGTAATACTCTACTTGTATGTCAAAACCATAAGTGAGTTAAGTGTATTTCTTGTTAAAAACCATTGTTAATAAAAATCTAGTAAAAACATTAGATTATCATAAGTTGACCACAAACATCTCCTTTTATCAACTTGTCATTTCTATAGGTTCAACTATGACGCATGAATATGAGTTTGATTTTTCACTCACTAGCGTCTACACTCCGAACATCTCTCTCGAACCCAACACGCCTGGCAATCATGTCCGTGGGTTCAATAATCTCGAAAACCGTCACTTCCATGAAGGACGTATTGTAGACACCTCTACAATTCGAAGAAGGTATCAATACCTCCTTCCAAGCCATAGGACTAGAATGCCTTCTTGAAATCAACGAGAAGATATGTCCAAGGTTCATAATGGAATTCTTCCGTCAAGTCGAACTCGTTCGTAACGAGGATCGCTCTCTATCTCTTTGGTTTTATATCAAAACCAAAAGTTCACTCTAACCCTTGGGCATTTTGCTCACATCCTCCGGATTCCAAATCATGGACAATGTGCCTTCACCGAAGATTGGTCTCTTGATTCTCTCTTCAAATTTCGTGAAGAAAATAGTCCATATTGTTCACACATACCCTCTCCGGAAGATTTAAATCACATAATATGCAAACCTCGACCATATTACTCCGATCCAAACATTATCTTTACAAGGGATATCCGAGAAGAGTACAAGCCTCTTGCACTCATCCTACGTGAAAATGTTTGGAGTCTTAGGGGAAATCGAGAAATCCTTCCCGCTTGTTGTGCTCACATGTTGTACTGTTTGCTAACACAACAACCATACAATCTCGCCTACTTCTTCGCAAGGCGAATTGCAAATCTTCAAGGCTCCAAGAATAAACTCATCCCTTATGGAATGTTCTTGACACGCCTCTATCATAATGTTATGCACTTCCATCCTCAATTTCAAAGTCCATTGTACGTACTTGTGAACAAGATGATGGAACCGCTAAACATATCCCTCATGAATACTTTCTTCATTCTTGACTCCACCAACACTCATCAATCACATAATGATCCTCCTAGCGAAAACACTCAAGGAAACTAGTAGTATTCTAAAATAAGATCAATTCTCTTGTACTCGTGCTTTATCAATGTAATCCAATTTCTTTCATGAAATAAGACATCTTACATTTGATATCTTAAAACTCTTTTTAGACTATCCTTGAGATATAATGCATTGTCAAGATCATTGCACACCTTTAGTAGGGTCCTGCTGAGCAGATGGGCGGATCCCAAAGATTACACTAGACGGATCCCTACTCTTAGGGAACCGTGGGATCCGGCGAACAGAAAATGCAATTACAAGCATTGTATTTCAAACACATTCTTAGAACACCTCACACTAAGCTAAACATAGTGTCTTAAGGAAAATTAAGTCCTTATCAAGATAGGTTAATCTTTCCCATTCATACATAACTCACCAAGGTCACACTCTAAAAACGCTTGTAGATCTACCGTTTCATTTTAATCCATTACTCTTCCGCTCTTAAACTCACACCTCATTTTCTACTTGATCCCTCACATCTAGTCTTAGAAATCTTTTCAATTATGGCAAAGTTTATCATAAATCATCCTCACCTCCAAGTTGATCAAAGTTGATCAAAATCTAGTTTTCTCATCTCAAAGCTTCTAGGATATTTTCCAATACACTATCCTAAGACACAACCTGATCTCTAGGATCATTTAGCTTCAATTGACACTCTAAATCTTTAGTGTCATCCTTGCTTATCCATTGGTACTCTTGAAAGTTCCAAATCCTTCCATAAATGACAATCATTAGCTACATCACTCATTACCTTCAAGTACTCAAGCATCCCTTCATTTAAAACACTTAGGAGGACTGAAACACTCAAGATGATATAGGTCTTAGATCTTAGAAACATCATTTCCACTCTTTCATAGTTGATGAGAGACGGATCCCTAGGATTAGCCTAGACGGATCCCTCAGAGTAGGGAACCGTGGGATCCGTATGACAGTATAGGTCAAATCTTGCTAAAACAATCATTTCAACTCATCTTCCTAAATCAAACACTCCATCTCATCTTAAATGAGTTCCTAGATCAGAGCAACCTCTGAAGTTGACTCTTGTGCATGTTAATCATCACATTCCAATGAATCCTAGTGGCTTAAAACTTAAATGAACTTGCCAAATCTCTTAGTTTATAAACCACCTTGTTAGGACCTCCATAGTCATCACTCTCATCCTAACTTTCAGCTTTTGCAAACTCTTGAAATCATCTCATCATGAGGAAAACCCCAAGTAGTAACTTATCCACCAAAGAACCACCCATTAAAAGAGCTCGTGTTATACACGAAATTTCTTCAACCGAATCATCTCCCATCAAACCAACAAATGATAGAATTCTTCATCATCCAATCAAACCAATTCCTAAAAGGATAGTACCCACAAAACTACCTATGCCAAACACCACCATACCTCCTAGGCCAAACAATATCATCTCCACCAAACCATCACCATTGGTTCCTAGAGCTATTTCATTTACATCCCCACTATCATCACCACACCTCTACAATTTAGAGGACTTGCCTCCTAGGCCGTCTCATCCGCTTCCGCCGACAACATTCTCCTCATTAGGAGGAATAATGGTTCAAAATCAAGGTGTTGAGTCAACACTTGCTCCGGCTTCCTTATCGGCGTTTTCATCATATAATCCCATTTGGATTATGACAAATCATCAAAGTCAACCACCCGACCATATGGAAGTTGACACTTCTCTACCACCAACATCCTTCTTGGTTGAGTCATTCTTAAATGCACCTCCACCAATCCCTCCATCATTTGAAGATATACAAGCCACTTCACTTGATCCTTCGCATCAAGCCATTTCATTTCCTCCACCACCACTACCTAGCCATGACAAAGATTGCTATCATTGTCAACATGTTGAAAGTTTGATACATGAAGTACAAGAAGACCAACGTTTCATGTTCTATCATCTCCTCGAACGTTTCGACGAGATCAAACCTAAACAAAACTTGAGCTAGAAGATTTTTAGTGGTGTCCTAGCATCAAGCGATAGTTGGTTTAGAAGTTCCTAGTAATGTATTTTCTTATTTTCTTAGTTTTTAGAGTCATGTGCATCATATCATAACTCTAGTTTTATTAAATGGAATTACATGTTACTTGCTATTTTTCTGAGAATATGATTACCTTGTATTCATATCTCATTTTTGTGATAACATTACTTGTTATATCACCTTTGCTGAAATTTAACAGCTAAAACGGATCCCTCAGAATTGCCTAGACGGATCCCTACTAAGAGGGAACCGCGGGATCCGTGAGACAGAAAGCTTTCTTTCTACTAACTTGAATCACATTTGCAGGAAATTGTGAATTATACTTGATTTCTAACCTTTGTTTTGTAGTTATTCAATTTACATATGAAGACTTTGACATCATAAAGCTAGGGGGAGCTTTATGTCAAAGCAATACATTGCAAATTACTTGCAATACTAGGTTTACATTTAGTGACATCCCTTTGCAAAAATTTCAATCATCAAGGGGGAGCACATTCGTCTCATAGACGATATCTTTTGCAAACTTATTTGCAAACAAACTAGATTAGTATCATTTACTTGACGCCTTTACATAGGGATGGACTCGTCAAGGGGGAGTAAAGACGAGATCCTTTCCCGTTATTTGCTCTCTATCTCTTTTTACTTTTAATTCTTTCACATGTTTTTTAAAAACAATGTGTTGCCTTCCCTCAAGCACTTTTTGTTTCGACAAAAAGGGGTAGAAGAAAGTAAAAACTACAAATTCAAACTTTTACAATTTTAGCTTTTCCTTAAAATAATTTTATGTTTTGTCATCAACAAAAGGGGAGATTGTTAATACAAATAAGCCGTAAAAACGTTTATTTATATTCTACGATCCTCTATTGTTTTGTCGATAACAAAAGTAAAATCATTTTAAAGAAATAAATAAAATAAGTAAGTGGTTTGGACTAATAGTTTTCTAACACACTTACGCTTTCACATAAAACACTAAAACAAGTATAAGTGATTTTATGATTTAGATACATATGTACAACAACTAGTGTTTACATATTGGGTTAAACATATACTTAAACTAAGTATGCTAAAATGGGTAAAAACTAAGTATATGCTAAAATGGGTAAAAACTAAGTATATGCTAAAATGGGTAAATACAAGTATATACTAAATGGGTAAATACTAGAAAATGGTTTTGACCCACAACCCATGGTTTTATATATACCACTTAACCAAGTTCATTGAATCTAGAAATAAAACCATGAATCAACCCATGACCCATGACCCATAACCAAAATTACCCATGGGCAAAGAGGAGCGGACCACAGATCCTTAGCTTTGTGCTAGCCGGATCCCTCGTGGTAGGGATCCGTGGGATCCGGGGAACAGTAGGATTTTTCCTCTATAAATAGTGAGCCATTTCTTCATTATTTCTTACCCCCTTTCCAATATACTTTCTCCCCTGAGTTAAATCTCACTAACCTTAGATCCAAGAGATCTATGTTTGTAGTTTTGTTTTTGTGTGATCTTTTAGGTTCCTCTTAAAGGCAAGATCACCACCTTTGATGTCGAGCAAGCTCAAGTCCATGAGTTGCCATGCTTCCTCATCATCAAGGCTATTGAAGTCTTCTTGTTGATGATTCATTTCTTTCTTCAAAGAAGTGTAGTGTTGAAGACATTAGTGAAAGATGTCTCAAGAGTCAAGACGAAGATATTAGTGAAGGGTATCTATCGTCTATAGGATAAAGCACTTGTGGTAGGTGCTTAGAAGTCAAGACAAAGAAGCATTAGTGAAAGGTGCTTAGAAGTCAAGACAAAGAAGCATTAGTGAAAGATGCTTAGAAGTGAAGACACAAGACATTAGTGAAAGGTGTCTTGTAGATCTAGTCAAAGGCATTAGTGAAAGGTGCCTTAGATGTACATTCGATTTGGTGTGTTTCGATGTACAAGATAGACTAGTATTAGATCCAAGGATATTGATATCCTTGTTGATGTTGTAAAGGAGTAGATCTCCTTTGGGATTAGTCGTTGGTGTAGTGTGGTAGTAGTTCCTCCATTGCAATGGAACTAGGTGCTTAGCCTAGTACCTAATAAAGGGTAGGCGACGTTGTGAAGGTGTAGTTCACCTAAGGTGTGAAAGAACTAGGTACTTAGCCTAGTACCTTATAAAGGGTAGGCGACGTTGTGTAGGTGTGGTTCACCTTGGAGTGAAAGAACCCGGTGGTTAGCCTAGTACCGGAAAAAGAGTAGGCGACGTTGTGAAGGCTTCTCCGCCATAAGGAGATTGGTGTAGTGATTACGAACTCTCGAGTAGGTGACTCGGGGAGTGGAGTAGGGCAAGGAAGGTGACCTTGTAGCCGAACCACTATAAATACTTGCGATGTCTTCAAGGACCACAAAATCAACTAAGTAGGTAAAATTCCCTATAAAGACGTGTACATCTTTGACTCTTCCCATAAAGTTGCAAACCCCACCCGTATACTTAGGGTCTCTCCTAATCTTAAGTTGCTCATTCATGATGTCATTGTAAACAGCTAATGACATCACATTAATGGGAGATTCCGTATCTATGTAAGCATGCTCGACATTCCTATATCCAATCATACAAGGGATTTTGAGGTTCCAATGATTTCCTCTCCTAATATTTGGACATATCCTAATGATGGGTGATCGGGGATTATCGATTATGTATTGATGGTAAGAAACCTCTTCCTTAGTGGGGTAAAGATTGAAATAAGCACTATCCTCCTCATTCACGTTTTTATCCGCTAAGCTATTATCCGAATTACTGCTGATCATGGAGCCAACAACAGAGGCGCTAACCACTTTCTCAACAGCATCCCTAATTGTACTGTCAAATACCTTTTGCAAATCTTGTAGGTCGTTGTTTCTACTCACATAATGGCTTCGGCGGTTGTGTTGGTCATTGGGTTGGGGTTTGAGTGAAAGTGATTTACTTGGTGGTGGGTTGTTGAGTGGTGGTTGATTATCACCTTCCATGATGAAAAGTGATGGGGTTATGAAAAAAGGTCACAAAGAAGGGGGATAGACTACGAGGAAGCTAAAAATGAGAAAAAAAATCTTACTTGATAGGAATCAAGCAAGGGAACCTAAACGAGGTGGAAATCTAATTAGCTATTCTATTCCTGGGCCAAAACTTGATACGCTGCACACGCGTTGGGTCAAAGGAACTTCCTTTTCGTTGAGCAAGTTTTTCAACACCCTAGGCAAAGGAACCTAATCGTTGTAGTGTAGTATTAAGGTAAGCCTCGGGAATTGATATCGTTCTCTAGGGAAATAGGAATGCTAGTGAGAAATTACTACGCTAAGGTTGGGGTTGAGGAAGATTATTTTTATTCTTTTTTTTATATATTTTTTAGGAAATTGAAAGGTACGAATCTCGGGGTATTGGATTTAGGGGGTTGATATTTCTACCGATTACTCTACTTATCTAATTTAACTAAGCTAAGGTGAGTGTAGTCTATGTCTATTGTTGTGTGCTCTTATGATGATTAAAAATGTGTTTACCTAGATGTTATTACTCCCTAGTTATTTCCTATTGATGGTTGAATTGTCACGTCCTTATTCTTAACGCGTTGTGTCTTCTAAGGTCGTAGGGTATGCGTTTTTTCCTAACTCTTTGAGACTACCTTAAGGTTATTGCCTACGAAATGTCTAGGATTCATAAACTAACTCTAAGGTTACCTTTGGATGTTTAGACTACAATAACTCTAGGTGATTATAAACTAATGTTCACAAAGATTACTCAAGCATTAAAAACACAACGAATGACCTATCGCAATACTAGGTCAATCATACTTAAGATAAGAGACAACCAATCAATATTCAATACCTAGGTTTCATAGATCTAAGCAAACACACAAGTAAATTAGCCGGACATGGAAAACATGCAAACATACACACAAACAATTGAAGACATAATTGAATTAATGAAGTAAATCACTTATCTTGTTGTAAAATAGGGTATGGAACCCTAAGATACTACCCAAGACAACCAAAGTTCGGTTTAGGTTTTACTCCACAAAACTACCTCCCTAAAATACTGAAAATTCGAATTCTATATATAGAGTTACAATATGCGACGGCGTCACTCTTTACTTGTGACGCCGTCGGGTCGCCGCCATTAGGGTTTCGTCTTGGCCACGCGTAACTCGTGACAAAGCGTACCTTTTGGTTGTGACGCCGTCGGCTTCATCTTCGGCCGTCGGGATCCAAATCTAGGTCGTCCGAGTTGTGACGCCCTACTCTTTAAAACCTGATGCCGTCAAGTGCAAAATAGCAATTTGCTTTCTGAGTCGTCTCAAAGTGTGTTGCGACGGCGTCGCCATTAGGCTGTGATGCCGTCACCTTTTTTTCAAGCAGCTTGAGTGTCTTGATTCTTGTCTTTGGCCATTTTCTTCATATATTCGCGCCTTTTCGTCCGAATAAGTGTCATTCCAGCAATTTGCCTTCAAGAGACCTAAAAAGTGAAAAGGAACGAAATTAAGTAGTAACGGATATAAAAGTGATCGATTAAGGGATTAAATGACCCCTCAAAAGTGTACCTTTTAAATCCTTATCAATATTTCAAAAATCCATCTTTTTAGTTTTTAATATATCAAGCATTTGCTATTGTTATAGACACCTAGGATGATGCTTTAACCATAACACATCCGTTTAGACATCATCGAATACAATGACCATGAACTATGCATCCTTTCAACATATCAAGCATTTGCAATTTGTGAAAATAGAAGGAAATGTACAAGTATGTTAATATAGCATAATGGTTAGAGCGTACCGTACTGGTTAGATTCGTGCAGAGTGAAGATGACATGCTGAATATAGTTTGGTGATATGTGTATTTTTTTTACTATTGTTATATAAGATTAGCACTTTTATCTAGTAGTAAAGTTGAGAGGCCAAATTTAAGCCATAGAATTAGCATATGTATCAAAAAAATTATTGACAATAAAAGCATTTAATTGGATCAAGCAGTTTCTGATTCTATGCTTGTTTTTAATGGTGTTGGAATCAGATGGTTGTTAACCATAACCCTAACTTTGTTGGTGTTTTTATGGCGTTGGATCAAGAAGTTTGTGCAACTACGCTTGTTTCCTGAACGTTAGATGCTTTATAACAAATTAGTTTCTTCGATTGCCCAAATTTTAATCCAACTTTAGCCCAAGTTTTCTTAGAATCTTAGTTAATAATGTTGGTTTTTTCTTTAAACCTGCTAAGTATTATAATCTCGGACATAAATAAAGTTAGTATGATGAATGGTTGACATGTTAATTGGATCAACCAGTGTGTGCACAACTATGCTTTTTTATGGTGTTGGAGTCTACAATTTGTGGTTAATTGAATGGTGGTTAACCATTCAGTTAACTTGCCAAAGGTTGAGTAACAAATTAGACACTCTTTGCACTTATGATCATATTTTTATGTAACAATCATTTTTCAAAAAAATTACAGTATTTGTTGATGAGTCATTGAGTCTTTGTTCTCCTTCTTACCCAGAACCTTCTGAGAATGGAGCCTCTCAAACTTGTGGATGGTGGTGAATCACAAAGAACCTTTATTTACATCAAGGATGCTATTGAAGATGTTCTTCTAATGATTGTTTAATCATCTCTGATAACGCTACAAGCGTCATTCGGGGTCAAAGGAACTTCCTTTTCGTCGAGCAAGTTGTAGGATATTGGATTTCACAAACACATCATATCATAACTCTATGTGGGCGTATAAAGGTGAGTTCTAGAGAGAGAAAGTTAGAGGTTTAGGGAACTTAGTGAGAGAAAGTGAAAGATATTATTATGAGCTCCAACTCTCTACCTTGGGAGGTAGAGAGTATTTATAGTCTTACAATAAAACGCCACACAACGGAACGTGGATCGGCATACAGTGGGTAAAGACCCGTCCGTCCTCCACGGTGTTACTTAACAAAATACTACTTAACTAAATATAACTATGACTACGAGCATTCTAACGATTACATATACTTGAGGTGACCGACTCTTTAATACCGGAATTTCTAATTCCTAACAATCTCCCCCTAAGGGAGGTCACCTCAAACATATACTAAAATGACATTGAATACAATCCGATATTACATTAACAATTGATCTTGCATTCTTGATGTAGTACTTTGCTCCGAAGCTCGTAGTCATTGATTCCACTCATTGCATGTTTGGTTAATACAAGTGGAGGTCTTTTCTTGATCCACGTGATAATAATGTTGAGCCGCTTTTGAGATCATCGGAATAGAAAATCTCGATACATCCATTGTGGTGTTGGTATTATGTGATGTTGTGACTTTCGGACCGACATGCTCACATTCTGATCATGATATCTTCTCATCAGAGTAGCGGAAGCTTTAGTTGATTCATGATATTGGCGCAGCGTAGCGAAGCATGGAGTTAGAATATCAGAGTCATTGATGCACCAATCATGATTTCTTTTGATATGAATGTGTTGTGTGAGCATGCGACTATGGATTGACCGCCCATTACGATCATTTGCAAGCGTCGGGTGTACCGCATAAGAGTTAGCAATAAATCGCACGAAAGTGTCTTTGATCACTTTCGATGAATTGAGGTACACGGCCCAGGGTTCCCGTTGATCAAGTACAAGTACCTTGCCTGATCGGGAATAATTACGAAGAATTTCCTTGACAGGTTTCGCAAATGCTCTAGCGTTCTCAAACCGAACGTCTCAAAGAAGACAACACGGATTGAGTGAACCCGTAATTTAAGTCCAGCGATTGATGAAAAGAGATTTGAAAAACAATCGTGTATTGCTCAATAGAAATTGTTTTTGCAATATAACGAAGGTTTTAATGAAAATCAATTATCAATCATAAAACACCTTTTGATTTGAAAATTAGTACACGGTCGACGTGCTAATGAAAAGAGTTTTAAAGCACAAAGACGGTTTTCAAAGGTATCCGTCAATCCATAACCTGAACCAGGATTGATTCAAAATAATTAATCGCCCCATTGTTTACGTTCGGTTGTCACATGGTTGATCGTATAATAGATCTCACATGCCACCTACCAGGAGCTTGTTAGATGTTGGCTCCTGAAGGCTTTCCATCTTCATTGTGAATATGTTTGCATATCACTTTCGGATGTTACGCAATACCACAAGGATAATGCGTAGGACTCAAGATATAATCTCTCTTTCCACATTGTGTGAAACAGAGAGTCTTCATTGAAAGTGTCCTAATGAGATTTATTGATGATCTCGTGGCACTAGACTCAATTTGTGCATATTTGGATCCTATATCGGAGACTAAGGAGAGGGTCTCCTCCTTCAATATCAACAATCTCTAAGAGAAAGTTGATAGATAATGTCGGTTCCCGTGAGAATGAAACAAGTCCTTTTAAGAGGAACTTGAGTGGTTTGAAAAGTTGAAGTGCGGTCGTCACTTTGGGTCCATGACGTCTTGTCTTCAATACCGATGTTACCATCTGTAGCATTTGAATTGAACCGGTTTACGCCCTAAGGTTGAATATATGGAGGGCTATTTGTTTTCACCCTTTTCTCATTCAATTCTTTTTCATTCTTCAACCCCTTCAGTGCTTACCGAGACTTCATAGCAAGAACCTTGTTGGGTTTATTCCAGTACTAGCTCAGTCTTAGTCCGCACTCTTCCCATATCTCATTTTTCTCCTTTTATCATCATACCTAAGAACTCTACACTAACTAGTGGATAGTCCCTAGGTAGATCCCTCCGTTCTGGCGGATCATGGGAACACATACCTAACCTTATCGTCCTTATATCACCATACATAATGTAAAGTTGGTCGGTCTTTTGGTATTGTTCATCTGCCATAGGAACCAATTGAAAACCATTTGAAAATCAATCCGGATACTTATGATATTTTATCAAAGCATTTTGTACCTGAATTGTTTTGATATTTTTAGAAGAAGAACTCCCCTCAACATGTGAATCAAGTATTTGAAATAGTTTTCCACACGGAGGCAAGAGAAAGAATTAACTTCTTTGATTACCATTTTAAAAAATATCAACATCACTTTCCTAATCGAATCAAGTAGATAAAGCATTTTGGGGAAGGATGAGGTTTTCATGATTTTGCTCCCCTCAATATGTGCCTCGAGATTTGAAAAGAGTTTTGCACATACTAGAGGGAACCTGCACCTTGAGATAAGTTATCACGTTTCAAATCATAGGTTTAAGATAGATGCTCCCCTCAACATGTGCATGGAAAATTTGAAATCGTTTGTCACATGTGGGAAGGAGAGCTTGTACATCCTTATAAAACCATTTACCGAATTATCAGTTTAAATCCAATTTAAATCACACATTCTCCCCGATCACAATTATCAAATCATTTGAGATTTGTGATCTCTTATAGATTTAAATTGATTTTGAAAGCTTTTAAGGAGAATTGTGACTTGATTATGAAAGCGTTTTAACTGATAATGATCGGATTTTAAGACTTTAAACTCCATTGATAAAACATGCATGAATATCTTTTGAAAACAATTGAATGCCAAATAACTTTTTAATTTAATTGAAATCATTCTCCCCTCAATCAATGACATAGGTTGTTGATTGAGAGATTGATATTTTGACAAATAAGTCAGATGATTATCAAAAATAGAGAGAGTTATTTTTCAAAGCAGTTAGTTTTCATGAGATAAATGTTTAAAGAATCCGAGCATGGAATTTTGAAAACATGATAAAGTATGGCTCTGTTCTTTCTTTGAAAAAGCGGGTTACTGCCTGAAATGACAATAAACCATTGTTTCTCTTTCTCTCAAAAATATATATATATTATATTTTTTTTTTTTATTTATTTTTTTTTTTTATTTTTTTATTATTTAGAATTGAACAACATCTAAAGTCCTGTCATTCTTTGAATGACAGACAAAACCGTAGATATTATCGAACCGAGAAAAACGCATGACAAAATGACAATATTTTTGAAGATTTTTTGAATTTTTTTTAGATTTTTATGGTTTTTGAAGGTTTTATAATTTTGTATTTTGATTTTTGAATAGATATATACAAGAGATAGATGAAGATAGACCTTTACTCCTCGTCTTCCTACTGAAGACGTTTGAGTGTTCTCGGTTGAAGACTTTTCAAGCCAAGACGTGGAAGAATAAACTCAAAACGTTCTCTTGGAAGAGCTTTGGTGAAGATGTCAGCTAACTGATATTCAGACCTCACAAAATAGAGTTCCACCACACCTTTTCCACTTGTTCCCGATGAAATGATGTGAATGTCGATATGCTTTGCTCTTGAGTGTTGAACGTTGTTGCATGAGAGAGCAATAGCACTTTTATTATCAAGTACAGAGGGATTTTGTTGAATTCAAAGCCATAGTCCGATAATTGAGATCTCATCCATAGGATTTGAGCACAACAAGATGACATGGCTATGTATTCACCTCTGTAGAGGAAATAGAAGTACTCATTTGCTTCTTTGGAGATCAACTCACAAGCTTATCACCCAAAACGAGCACCTCGGATGTACTTCGACGAGTATCTTGACACCTGCATGATCGGCATCCGCATAGGTCGTTAGTGACATACCGGTGTCCTTCTGGTACCAAAGACCCATATTGATGGTTCCTTGGAGATACCGAAAGACCCGTTTAACCGCTTCAAGATGCATTTTAGTAGGCTTAGCACGGTATCTAGCACACATGCAAACAGCGAACAAGATGTCCGGTCTACTAGCTGTGAGGTACATCAGGGATCCAATCATACTACGATATTTTGTTTGGTCAATCATGATCCTGAGTGGTCCTCATCTAGTTTGGTTCGATCAATCATGGGAGTGTCAACAGGTCACTTGAATCAAATCCAAATTTCTTTAAGATCTCAGTTGCATATTTAGATTGATTTATGAAAATGCCTCCGGGACTTTGTGAAATTTGTAATCCCAAGAAAATGACATTTGTCCCATCATTGACATTTGAAATTTTGAACTCATTTCATTAGAAAACGATCACATTCCATTGGGTCTGTCGAGGCAAAAATAATGTCATCAACATAAATTTGAACATGAATTAAATGTTTGCCTGACTTCCGGTGAACAATGTTGGATCAACTGCTCCTTTGCTAAATCCGGTTGATAGAAGAAACTTTGACAGTGTATCATACCATGCCCTTGGAGCTTGCTTTAAACCGTAAAGGGCCTTCTTCAAGCGATAAACGTGAGTAGGATGCTCTTGATTTACAAATCCTTCAGGTTGGCTGGCGTAGACGACTTCTTTAAGATCTCCGTTCAGGAATGCCGTCTTACGTCCATTTGATAGACTACCATGTTCTTACTTGCAGCATTAGCCAAAAGATTCTAATTGCCTCGATTCGAGCCACAGGAGCAAAAGATTCTTCAAAGTCTATACCTCCTCTTGACGGTATCCTTTAGCAACTAATCGAGCCTTGTTCTTCAACACATCACCATGCTCATCAAGTTTCACTTTGAAGATCCATTTTAGAGCAATAATCATAGCACAATCTGAGCAGGTACTAACTCCCATACATCTAGTTGATCGAACTCATGAATTTCATCTTGCATAGCATTGAACCAACTATCTTCATTCATGGCGGTTTTAACATCTTTTGGTTCGATCTTAGAGAGTACGGAGTTGAAGAAGCACCATAAGGCATCGGTTGCTAGTTGTTTCCGTGTGGATCTTGGACGAGAGGATTTCCAATGATGTTGTCTAATGGATGATCGTGAGTCCATTTTATGAGGTGTTCATGCGGTAGTTGTTGAGGGGTAGTAGCGAGTTGATGTCTCTGAAGAAGATGGTTCGATGAAGATTCAGAGCAAATATGTTTTCAAATGGAGCATCTTCAGGAGTAGCAAAGGGATTAACTTCATCATTGATGCCTGAAACAGTTCCATGATGTACATTTGAAGAATGATGATTTGTTGATGAGGCTGAAGGATCAGAGCAGTGCTTCTTGACTTAAAGATATTGAGGCTGAGGATTGACTTCATTCACTGGAATATGAGCAGCCTCTGTTGTAGGGATCAACACCTCATTAGTACTTGGATCATAAAGTTCATCAAACATAGGATCAAACAATTTCTTTAAATCATCTTCCGATGGAGGTACATATGGAGTTTCTTGAGAAGAGTTTGGAACAAGGGATGAACCAATTGGACTTATTTGAAGTGCGGGTCCGGCTGAATTGTTCAGAGCCATTTGACCGTCACTCATCAAGCGTAGCGTGAATTGTTTCCATGATGTTTTGGGTTCTTTTGTTGTAGATTCGGTATCCCTTTTTGTTTGGTGCATACCCTACAAATACTCCAATGTCCGCTTTAGCTCTAAGTTTGCCTAAGTCTTGACCCTCATTAGTTGGATAGCACAATGCTCCAAACACACGAAGGAAAGAGATTAGGTTTTCTGTTGTGGACAAGTTCATATGGTGTCTTTCCATGAACAGTGTGAATCGGAACGATTTTGTGTGTAGCATGCAGTGGCAATAGCTTCAAGCCCGAGAGAAACATTGGAACTTTTGAGTAAATCAACATTGTTCTAGCGGCTTCTACAAGAGTTCGATTTCGTCTTTCAACTACACCGTTCTGTTGAGGAGTTCGTGGAACACTTCTTTGATGGGTGATTCCAATGCTTTCATAGAATTCACTAAGTTGTTTGTTAACAAACTCAGTTCCATTGTCTGTCCGGATAATTCTGACGGTTTTGTTAAGTCGAACTTGCAACTGTTTGATGAGTTTGATGATGATATCTGGAGTTTCATCCTTTGTCCTTAAGAACTTGACCCCGGTGAATCTAGAGTAATCATCAACTATAACTAACACATATTTCTTCCCAAAGATATTCTGCACTCTCATTGGTCCACATAAATCCATATGATTTGTATGAAGAACTTCGTGATGAGTTAGTAGGTTTGGGTTTATGGGCATACTTCTTGCTTTTTCCCAATTGACATCTTGAACAAAGATGATCCTTTTCATACTTTAGTCGAGGTAAACCTACAACTAAGTCCTTTCCGGAGAGATCATTGATGGTGCCGAAGTTCAAGTGATTGAGACGTCGATGCCATAACCATGACTTTGGTTTTGAAGCCTTTGACAACAAGCAAATTGGAGAAGACTTCATCATATCTTCTATAGAGATGGTGTAAAGATTTGAACCACGAGTTCCTCTTAAAAGTTCCTTACCATCAAGTTCTCTAACAAAACAAGTATGTTTTCTGACAGCTACTTCTAGATCGAGAATCACGAATTGACCGACAGAGAAAAGATTATGACCAAGACCTTCCACATAGTATACTCTAGAGATAACACTATCACCAACAACATAATCACCATAACCCATAATTGCACCGAAATGATCATTACCGAATCTAACTGTCCCGATGAATTTGCTCACGAAGTTCATGAGCCGCGACCGGTCTCCGGTCATATGCTTGGAACAGCCTGAGTCCAGGTACCACAGAACGATTTGAACGATCTGCAGTTGAACACCGACAAGAATGGATAACTGGATAATTGGGATCCCCATGCAAGAATGGGTTCCACTTTGTTAGTAACAGTAATTGGAACACCCACATCGAAATAGAAACATCCATATCGAAGTAGAAGCAATGGAATCATTGGGAATAGATGCAATGTGGTGTCGTATTTGACCTATTCAAAGTATGTTCACTTCTTAAGGGAATAGTTCTACCAGTAGGCATCCATTTTCTAGAGGGCATAATCTTAGCAGTTTGAGAGCAAAGCTGATTATTCTTATGGCCAAAAGGTATCCAATAATAACCTATCTTTATAAAAGTTCTCCCTGTGGGTTTCCACTGTTTTCTAACAATCTTTCGTTTTTGCCTTTTTGCCTTATTAGTATTAACAATTTTAACCGGGCATTTGACATCATTAGACAAAGCATTCACACCACATTCATGATTAGCAACAGAATTCAAGCAGACATCATTACAAGGTTTTGCAAATAGTATCGAATTGAATTAATTACAGATGCCTAAGGCTAATACTAGAATCAACACGATTCGTTTTATTCAACTCAAGCTTAAAGTTCCTAGATTGGTCTTCTACTCTCTTCCAATGCACATTTTAGCTTGCAAGGTCCTATCATTCCTTGTATTGTCTTGAGACTTTGACATGCTTGCTTTAATGTCATTGATTACTCTTGTAGAGGGAATGGGAACATTAGTTGGTTGATCTAATTTTGCATTCGAACTTGATGTGCAAGGATCTGAAGTACTAGAAGGCACATTAGTGTATACTTTCTTCATACTGTGATTTGAGCTTTTGCAGCACACTAAAGTTCACTTTCTTAGCACTAACATATCCGGAATCTGAACTACTTGAAGGCACATTAGTGTTTCCTTTCTTAAGACTGGGCATAGAACGGATTTCTGCTTGGCACTAGGCATAGAACAAGGCTTCACAGCTTTGCCTTTTTCACCTAAGGGTTTTGGACATGTTGCAATTACACATTCTAGCAACTCTTGAGATCGTTTGGCCCGGAGGCAAGCAAACCTAATTTCACTATCAAGAGGTTTGTTAATGAAATCCTCTTCAACAATCTCACGGAGACATTCTAGACTATCCTTAAGGTGAGCACAATAGTCATGAAAAGCATGTTCATTATTCCTAAGATGAGGAGGAATATATTTAACTGTCATAGTGTATTTGCAGTCTAAGGGTGACTTTGAGACAACATTCTTATTGAAAACAAGTGATAGTTTCCCATTTCCCTGACTTCTCAGATTCTCAATTTCCTTTTGTAAAGACGTTATTTTTCGTTGTTTTGGTCACGGGTGACTTTCATTGAATCATATAACTCTTTAAAATGTCGTTTAACTTTTTCATTTTCTTCTAGAAAACTCTCGTTTTCCTTTTGTAAGGCATCAACTAAGTTTTGAAGATGAAAAGTTTGAGAATTTCGAGAATCTAAAGGAGGAGGCATTTGGGAGCCTGTCATATTGTTCGTTTGACCCTTTAATTGAGAGATATGGGCTTTCAACTTTCGATCGTGTTGCTGAGCTTGAATCGTTCATCACGTTTGTTAATTTGAAAAACTGCATCAAACTCTGGAGCATCCGAGGATGTCTTGATATTTGAAGTTTTGACATTTTCTTTAAGATGTTGATATTTTAGTTGTAAATTAAAATGCTCAACTTCTAGTTTAGAAAAATGTTTAACCAAATTGTCGTGATCATCCAGTTCAATTTTCTCGTTTAGTTCAGAATTAGTTTTTCAAGCTCAATGACACGATCATGGGAGACTTTCAGTGCAACCGATAATTCATGAAATTTGGAAGCATTAATGGAACAATTTGTAGCAGTGAAAAACACGTCTTGAGCAATACATTAATCGAGGTTCTCATTTAGTGTATGCAAGTTCTTCCTCTCAATCTCATTATATTTTAGTGCTCGCTCATAGTCACTAACTTCAACTATCATTGCATCAAATTCCTTTTCCATTCCCTTAATATCAGTTTCTATCCCCTTTTAAGACTCTCAAAGTGATCTTTTAGAAGTTTAAAGAAAGGCATGACCTCAGTTAAATAACATTCTTTCATTTGCTCAAAACCCCTTGCTCCTTCCGTAATACCGAGTGGGTGTGATCCTTTTCTTGCAAGTTTTCTCAAAATCAACAAATAGTTGAAGTATAACATATTGGCTAATTAAGGTCTTGCTTTTAGTGGCAATTGTTCTAGGAACAAGATGCATTGGTGTATTAGGAGGATACACAATCGCTCTAGGCATTTTCCAAAGAGGAGGGTTTGTTTCAACAATATTTTCAGCTTTCGCTTATCTAAATCCATTTTCCAGAAAACTTGTTCGGGAGTCAACAATGTCCGAGGTTTAAACATGTTCAAGGAAATCCAGTTTTCCTTCTTGTAATCATGGGGAGTGATCTTTATTTTCTTCTCTCTACATTTAGGATCATCTAATTTCTTGTTCATCTTTTCCCTAGTGACTTCATCTGATTTCTTATCTTCCTCAGTGCACTCAACGCAACTAGGTTTCGTCTAGGTTTAAGGATTTCATTGCCATCATAAAGAACCTTATGAGCATTTCTAGCCCTTTTAATGACCTCTGGATTTGGTTCCTTAACAAGGGGAATGCTATGCTTATCGCTTAGGACCCTATGCTTAGTGATCATGTGAGCGGTCTGAATGGTGTTTCCTTGTATGTACAACTTGTTTTCAAGTTTGTTTTTCAAAGTTTTTAGATTAGAAAAATCTTTCAAGAGTTTTGATTCCTTTGCATTAAATTCTTGCTTAAGCATTTTCACATTTTCTTGAAGTTCTTGTTTTTGCTTAGCAGTTTTAGAAAGCTTTTCTTGCAAGGAATTTAACTCTTGTTTTAATACTTCTTCTCTAAAATTACTTTTTCTAATGATTGTGCGCACTTGGTCATCCATTTCCTGCTCACGAGTGGTCAACTCAAATTTAGCACGTTGTTCATAAATAGCAACACGTTCTTTATAGGTATTTAGTTCAGACATTCAGACTCATCGGGGCACATGGTGTATTCATCAAAAATATAGTCATTGTTGACTGCAGGAGATGCATCACTTGGTACAACTTCACTTTCACTTTGTTTCACATATTGATCATATGGGACAACATTGATATTACCCATATTTTCAATATTTGATACAAAAGTTTCAGTTGATAGTACTTTGTCATGCATCTTTTGCACATCAGCCTCATCGTATAGTTTTAGTACCTCTGAGATGAGTTTGTCTTTGGATGGGCCAGCTTGTGGTGAAGAGGAGACCTTGGGAGAAACCATTGGAGAAATGCTAGCCATAAAGATTGTGTGGGTCCATCATCCACATCAGAATCGTATGCATCACAATCACGACTTGAAAGGCATTCGATGATTGTGACCTATCTCCCGAATAGGCCGCTCATCCACATCTACATCATAGGTCTTGGCATTGCCCTCGGCTAGAAACAACAATTCCTCTTCATCCAAAGCAGCACCATTATCCCGAGCTTGCACAAGCAACATCTTATCTCTGAAGTAATCGGCGATTCGTGGGCGCTTTGGAGATGTGCAGTTCCTTGCAATGTGTCCCTCACCACCACAATTATAGCATTTGATCGGCTTAACTTGACCTTGATTACCATTCCTTCCTCGATTCTGATTACCAACATACCATCTACCAGCTCCACCTCTTCCCTGATTATCTTGTCTTTCCGAATCTGGTTGCACCACGATCCTCCCATCTTTAACAGTAGCTTGATTGTGTGGGTTAGATGCTGTTTTGAGGTTGTTATTGGTTTGTGGGAGAGAATTCATGTTTTGACTGATCGGAAGAGCTAGTTGATTAATGAAATTACCCACGTGTGCATCAGCATCAGCTTGTTTGAACATAGGATCAGGAATTAGTTTGTGATTACTATTTCCCATGGGTATGACTTGTGAGGCTTTGGTTGTGATTCCGATGTTTGAATAGAAAGCAGTTGAGTCATTAGACGAGCTTGTTTCTCCCTGGTTGGTTTTGAACCGATTAAGAACCAATTTTTCAAACATAGCATGTCTCTCATTCTGAAGGAGGAAGGCATAGAGTTGCTCATAGTTTGTATTCTTCAATCCTTTAGTGAGCTTCACAGAGGTGACAAACTTGTGCCATTCGGGATTCATGTTGTTCACAAATTTTGAGTTCATCTGAATGTTAGGCATAGTCATTCCGATGTTCCTCATGTCATTCACCAACTTATGAAATCTCACATAGTACTCATAGACACTCTCATCTGGTTTCATCTTGAAGTGTTCAAATTCGTCATAGAGTTGTGATTCTCTGTCTTCCATAGTTAATTCTGAACCTGAGAGAAGCAGCTTAACATTATCCCATACGCCTTTGCATCGGTGTTGTGATTGATCAGCTTGTAGATGTCTTTAGGAAGACGTTGAAGAACAATGTTGAAGCCCGATATCGGCATCGAATCTCTTTTTCTCCTTATCATCAAGCTCATCATACATCTTTGGTCCGTCCATTCCGTAAATCAGAGTTCCATCTTCAGCAGTATCAAGTACATCTCTAGTCGTCTCAACTCGATACGGTCCTTCATCAATGGATTTGAGAATGTTGACACCATATTCCTTTCCAAGGCAGATAACTGATTCGTTGAGCCCAAGAGTCGTAGTCAGTTCTGTCAAGAATGGGTGGACGAGTATCCGAACCATTTGCTTGAACATCCTCGCAAATGGAGATGATAGTAGGAACGTTGGTAGACATGTTAACAGATTATACGGGATTTTATAACTCTATGATTAAACCGGGAAATAGATTCTTTCACGATTTTACTAAATCAAGAGAAAACCGTAAACAATCACCCAAGTAGCTAGAAGATAATGCACCAAGTCGCTAACACCTAATTCGCTACACCCCCAAGTCGCTAAAGTCCCAAGTCGCTAGACAAATGCAAGTCGCTAAGTAGTAATTCGCTAAGCCTCAAGTCGCTAGCAAAATTTTGGCAGCAATTCGCTACTCAAGTCGCTAAAACTTCAAGTCGCTGAAGAGCAACTCGCTACTACCAAGTCGCTACCACCAAGTCGCTACCCGTAGTGGAGAGTCCACTACTTGTACTGTTAATCGCTAGGTCTAAGTCGCTAGCTCCAAAACCGTAACTCGCTACAAAATTGTGAAGCAAGTCGCTACGAAGAAAGAGATCCATATATCAAGTCGCTACGAAGAAAAACCACATAAACATCACTTTTCAATCCAAAACAACCCAACCAAGATGATTCAAGCTTACCAAATGAAAACCTAAACACTTGTGATGATTCTAAACATAAAAGTACTAACAAAATCCAAGCTTTAACACAAGAAATCAACCAAATGATGCAAAAACCACTAAACTTTTTCAAACTCAAAACCACCTAAAACCACTAGAAATCCAAAGATGTGTAAGATATGATCTAACCATGGCTCTTGATACCAATTGTAGGATATTGGATTTCACATACACATCAAACCATAACACAAAGTGGGCGTATAAAGGTGAGTTCTAGAGAGAGAAAGTTAGAGGTTTAGGGAACTTAGTGAGAGAAAGTGAAAGATATTATTATGAGCTCCAACTCTCTACCTTGGGAGGTAGAGAGTATTTATAGTCTTACATAAAACGCCACACAACGGGCTGTGGATCAGGCATACAGTGGGTAAAGACCCGTCCGTCCTCCACGGTGTTACTTAACAAAATACTACTTAACTAAATATAACGATGACTACGAGCATTCTAACGATTACATATACTTGAGGTGACCGACTCTTTAATACCGGGAATTTCTAATTCCTAACACAAGTTTTTCAACACCCTAGGCAGTGAACCTAATCGTTGTAGTGTAGTATTAGGGTAAGCCACGTGAATTGATATCGTTCTCTAGGGGAATAGGAATGCTAGTGAGAAGTTACTACGCTAAGGTTGGGGTTGAGGAAGATTATTTTTTATCTTTTTTATATGTTTTAGGAAATGGAAAGGTACGAATCTCGGGGTTTGGATTTGGGGGTTGGTATTTCTACCGATTACTTCTACTATTTAATTATCTAATTAACTAAGGTGAGGGTAGTCTATGTCTAATTATTGTGTGCTCGTATGATGATTTAAAGATGTGTTTACTTAGGTTTTATTACTCCTTAATTATCTCCTATTGATGGTTGAATTGTCACGTCCTTATTCTTAATCGCGTTGTGTGTCTAAAGTCGTAGGGTATGCGTTTATCCCTAACTCTTTGAAACTACCAAAGGGTGTCGCCTACAAAATCTCTAGGATTTATAAACTCTAACTCTAAGGTACTCTTCGGATGGTTTAGCCTACAACAACTCTAGGTATTATAAACTAAGGTTCACAAAGATTAATCAAGCATTAACTACACAACGGATGACCTATGGCATTACTAGATCATTAACAATTAAGATAAGAGACAACCAATCAATATTCAATAATTAAGTTTCATATTCCCTAAGCAAACACACAAGTAAATTAGCCGGACATGGGGAACATGCAAGCATACACACAAGTAATTGAAGACATAATTAAATTAATGAAGTAAAACACTTATCTTGATGTAAGATGGGGTTTGGAACCCTAAAATACTGTACAAGACAGCCTTGGTTCGGTTTAGGTTTTTACTACAAAAGACTACACACTGAAAACTAAAAATTCGGATTCTATATATAAGATTACATATGCGACGGCGTCACCTTATGATTTGTGGCCGGCGGTCGCCGTCATGAGGGTTTCGCTCGCTACGTTAGTATTGCGACGGCGTCACCTTATGCTTGTGACGCCATCCCTTCAGTCTCGACGCCGTCTCGGATCAAATTTAGGCCGCCCTGAGTTACGACTGACCTACTCTTTTAAAACCCGACACCGTCACTTGTAAATAAGCAATTTGGCTATGAGCCATCACAAAGTGATGCGACGGCGTCGCAGATAACACGACCTGTCCCCTTCAGCCAGTTCAAGATCTGAGTGTCTCGATTCTTGACTTTGGCCATTTCTTCGTGATATATTCGCCGCTTTTCGTCTGAATAAGTGTCATTCCATCATTTTGCCTTCAAGATACCTAAAAGGTGAAAAGGAACGATATTAAGTAATAACGGATACAAAAGTGATCAAATAAGGGCTTAAATGACCCATCAAAAAGGTACATTTTAAAACCTTATCAAATATCCCTACACTTGGTATTTGCTTGTCCTCAAGCAAATGTGCTTTTAGCCAATTAATTTATAAGTTAGGGGTCATGAAGCATTGGTTTTAAACAATCCACAACACATATAAGCCCCGAAAAGTCATAACAAGCACGGAAATTACATACTAGCACCTCACATGGGGTGTTTGGATACTCATATCTCTCGGGTGTATATGAAATATAACA
Source organism: Chrysanthemum makinoi (assembly GCA_910596185.1). Classification (NCBI taxonomy): domain Eukaryota; kingdom Viridiplantae; phylum Streptophyta; class Magnoliopsida; order Asterales; family Asteraceae; genus Chrysanthemum; species Chrysanthemum makinoi. The sequence goes on along the minus strand of OU343222.1, from coordinate 106,531,979 downwards.
AGTTGGAAATGGAAGATAAACACTCATTAACCGGTCCTAGTACATAGATTACCATAGGCTAGAGATAGATCAAACCTCCATCTCTTTGGCGTAAGCACCTAGGAAAGACTATCAAAGAGGTCTTTTAAAGGGTTGTAATGTAAGGCTTACGGTAGGGAAACAAAGGATTTGGTGGGATAGGCTATTTAGTGATGGCAAGTCAAAAATCTTTATGTTACAAGCATGCAAAGAATGGCGTTGCTAAGCCAAGACTCGACACTTTAGACTCTAGATAACTGAAATAAACATACATAAATTTAAAGATAGATGTGGGATGGTAGCCCGTTTTTTTTTTTTTTTTTTTTTTTTGGTGCATACACTTTTACTCTACCATCCTCTACGGTAACATCAAAATGATGGGGATTTATAGGCACATCCCTACACTTGAGTTTTTATTACTCTAACACTAATTTGACCCGAATTGAAAAGATCAAAACACTTGGAGTACATTATTACGCAAATAAAGGGAATTTGAATTTAACGTTCCCTTCCCGTCATTTCATAAACTTTAACTTTTCCCATGAGTCCCAATCGTCCCAAAACGGTGTACAAAGGATATGACTCGACTTAGCAACTTATGCAAGCAACTAGATAATTGAACTAAGGGTTTAGGGTGATAACAATAATGCACTAAAAGTGAGTGCATACAAGGTAGGCTAAGGTGATTTGGGTGTACATTTGGGGGTGGGGCGTAAACAATGCTCTTCGTTGATATTCCGGAAAACCGAAACATCACGAGAACCGCGAAAAGGATAGGCTCTGAGGGGTTAACTAGGGTTATCGTGTACTAAAGATGAGTACAACGCAAAGGTGTGGGGTAATTACTCAACCGATGTGGAAGAAGTAATTATATTACGGGTATTAAACAAGGGTTATCCTAATGCCTCTTATCATTTAGTTATTCCTAACTACACAAGTGTAGTCTTACTAGCGATTTCGGAATGCATCACAAAACAAGTTCTAGAATCTAATATACTACCGGTTCACACTCTAAGCATTAAAGATGAATGCTTTAATTCCTACTAATCTAAGGGCGATCCTCACATTTTGGGTGGAATTTAAGTGATAAAGGGTTATTTGTGCTAGTCATATAATTTACTATCCATGAGACGCTTTATTAAGACTAATGGCCCACTCCTATATGCCATGAAAAATTAAAAATTTGGTGCCAAAATTACCCTAACGGACATTTCCTCATGGTTTATTACGCAAATGCAATTGGACAAAGCAAATAGTCAAGGATAAGCATGGTTTCAAAGTTCCCGTTTTATTTTCCCTCCCTACACTTAAACTGAACATTGTCCCCAATGTTCCCCGAAAGTATCAAAGTTATGATAATAGAAGGTAATAAAAAAAAGAAAGAAACTAGTACTCCCCTTATTAGCTCGGTAGGATCCGTGTAAAGTGGTGGTTACATCTTTCTTCAAGAAGAACGTTTGCGTAAAAAGCTCCTTCTCATCTTATGTATCTTCTTCTTGATAAATTAAAACTGCACACTTGAAAAAAACAAACGAAACCTTCGCGTAAAATCGGCGGTAATAATATATATATGACTCTACTAAACTAGGATATAATGCTCGTGGAATGGATGTTTGACACAGAAATTTCTCAAAATTAAGACCGGAAAATTCCAAAAATTATAAGTAGCTCAGTAAAAACGAGAAAAAGTAATTAGTTGTTTTTGCTCCTTCCGACGTCGTCAGTTATGCGATCTGACAGCCGTCAGTTATCGACAAAAACTGGTCTGCGATTTTCTGGAAAAAAATCTGGAAAATTTACATCTTTAGAATCTGGAAAAATTTTCTGCAAAACATCCATTATGACTCGATACAAGCATTTGACTCGAACAAATACACATGTATATCTTTTAATTAATTGAAATTCTCATGTTTACGTTTCTTTTAAAAACGTGTGTAATCCTCCCTACACTTATCCTTTATGTAAAATACCTTTACATGTAATTAAGACGATGTTAAAAACAAAATAAAGCATTTTTACAAATTTAAACATGAGAATAAACAATCAATAAAAGATATATGACACAAACAAGCAAACAATTAAGCATGCGTTGCCTACCACGAAGCGCTTTTCTTTATTTATGAGTCTTGTAGCTAGACTCGTAGTCGTGCCCCTACGTGACTTTATTACCGTCACCTTCTTCCTTCGCTCTCCCTTCGTCAAAAGGGCGTAGAAGTTGTATGCTTACCGTGGATTCCTTGCCAACGTCGTCTATTATGGTAACGGTTTTATCCTTTAGATTGGTTTCCTTCACCGTATAAGGCCCAAACCATCTTGGTTTGTTTCTACCTTGTACGCCCTTTATCCATGATTTGTATAAGAGTACTTTTTCTCCCTTTAAAAATTCCTTAGGGTTCCTTTGTGTTTTGGTATCAGTGGATTATTTCCTAACTTTTTATCGTGCTTCCACAATGTTGCATGCACCCTTGAACCATAAAATCTCTAAGCCCTTTTTCCCAATCGTTCATTTTCTTCTTAACCATATTGCTAGGGACTTGTGGATTCTCACCCGTAATCTTTTCCATGATCTTAAGAGGATACCTTGGAACAATGGGTATCCTAGCGTACCCTTTTCCGCTTTTAAGTATCATGATGCCCTCCCCGCATTTGATGGTTGCTTTGGCGGTGCGAGAAAAGTGTCCCAAGAATGAGTGGCATGTTTCTATCTTCCTCAACATCTATGATTACGAAATCCACCGGATAGACGATATTAGCCACCTCTATTAAAACATCCACCGCGATTCCTATGGGGTAGACATAGGTGTGATTTGCTAAGGAAAGTCTAAGATCGGTCTTGGCTGGCTTCTCCCTTGTCAACTTATTATAGATTGATAATGGCATTATGTTTACATCGGCACCCCGATCGACTAAGGCATTTATATTATCAATGTCACCTATGCTACATGGTATCACGAAGTTCCCTGTGGTGTCTCGTTTTTTAGTTACTGATTTTTTTAGAACCAGCTCATACAGAGGTCCCATAGGCATGGTGTCATACTCTTCTTCTGTTATTTTCCCTTCAAGGGCTTCCCTAAGAACCTCATTGTACCTAAATTTGTTCACTTGGTTAACAATGGTTTTTTTGTTAATTTCGTGCTTTAGGTAGTACTCAATGGTCTCGGGCTCATTATTAGGTTCAGCCTCCTCCCTCTTGCTTTTCTCAGTTTTCTTCTCCTCAACCTTTCCATCCTCAGGCATAATGGAAATGGCGTTAACAAACGAAGTGGAAGGATAATCGTTGCTTCTTACTAGTACCTTTTAGAACTTTGTCTTTGTATATTCTTTTACCGGAGTTCATCATTTCCGTCATTTTTGCTTGCATTTCCTCTCTTTGCCTATAAACCTCCTCTTCAAATTTGGCTAATCTCTCCGTATGACGCCATGTACTCCCTCATTTGTTCTTTAAAGCTTGGTGAGAGTGGTATTGGGGAAGTAGAACGCGACCTTTCTGAATTAGGATTTTGCTCACACTCGAGTTCGGGGATAAGGGTGTTGGGTGGTTGGTGGAATTAGCGGAATTGACTGCTTCCCGAGGGATTTGTACGGGAGCACTCTTATGCCTTTCTATCGGATAATCAATCCTTCTCTCAAGAGCACTCATTTGCTCCTCGGTGACGTTGGAAGATTCAAGAGGAGCTGATATGGCATTAACCACTTTAACGGGGGTTTCATGGGATTCATTCCAATCTTCGTAGCTTTGCTCGGCAAGCACTTCTATGATATCCCAAGATTCCTCTCAAGCTAAAGTCGCTTAAGCCTTCCACCCTGCTTGATCAATGGATCGCCTTATGATGAAATCGGTATGGTCATAGAAGATTTGGATTTGAAGCCAAAGATCAATACCATGATGAGGGACTTTATGGAGTAAGTCCTTGAATCGAGTCCATGCTTTGTAGAGAGACTCGCCTTGAAGTTGTTGAAACGTCAAGATGTCTCGTCTTAGTTTAGTGGTTCTCCCCGGTGGGAAAATTTGAGCAAGGAAGCGAGAGGTGAGATCATCCCAACTTGAGATGGAGCCGGCGGGAAGTCGCTCAAGCCAATTACTAGCTTGGTCCCGTAGAGAGAATTGGAAGAGACGCAGACGCGTGGTCTCCCGAGTAGTAGCATCGAGGTCGATGGAATCGACAATTTTAAGGAAGTCCTTAAGATGCTGATTAGGATCTTCGGTACGAAGTCCATGGAATGCACATCCGTTTTGCACCAACCGGATGGTGTCGGATCGCAGGGTCGTAGTTTGGGCTTGGTCGGGAAGCTCAATGGTGTTCCTATAGCCTAGGTGGCTTGGTCTCGAGTATTCACCAAGAGTACGGCCTCTTGGCGGGTCATTTGGTGGTAGGTTGATGAATGGTGGTTGGTTATCACCTTCCATGATGAAAAGTGATGGGGTTACGAACAAAGGTCACGAAGAAAAGGGATAGACTATGAGGAAGCTAAAAATGGGGAAAAAAATTTACTTGATAGGAATCAAGCAAAGAAACCTAAACGAGGTGGGCTCCTAACTAGCTATTCTATTCCCCGCCAAAGGTCAAAAACTTGATAACGCTACACGCGTCGTTCGGGGTCAAAGGAACTTCCTTTTCGTCGAGCAAGTTTTTCAACACCCTAGGCAGTGAACCTAATCGTTGTAGTGTAGTATTAGGGTAAGCCACGGAATTGATATCGTTCTCTAGGGGAATAGGAATGCTAGTGAGAAGTTACTACATTAAGGTTGGGGTTGAGGAAGATTATTTTTTATCTTTTTTATGTTTTTTAAGAAATGGAAAGGTACGAATCTCGGGGTTTGGATTTGGGGGTTGATATTTCTACCGATTACTTCTATTATCTAATTATCTAATTAACTAAGGTGGGGTAGTCTATGTCTAATTATTGTGTGCTCGTATGATGATTTAAAGATGTGTTTACTTAGGTTTTATTACTCCTTAATTATCTCCTATTGATGGTTGAATTGTCACGTCCTTATTCTTAATCGCGTTGTGTGTCTAAAGTAGTAGGGTATGCGTTTATCCCTAAATCTTTGAACTACCAAAGGTGTCGCCTACAAAATCTCTAGGATTTATAACTCTAACTCTAAGGTACTCTTCGATGGTTTAGCCTACAACAACTCTAGGTATCATAAACTTCACAAAGATTAATCAAGCATTAACTACACAACGGATGACCTATCGCATTACTAGATCATTAACAATTAAGATAAGAGACAACCAATCAATATTCATAATTAAGTTTCATATTCCCTAAGCAAACACACAAGTAAATTAGCCGGACATGGGAACATGCAAGCATACACACAAGTAATTGAAGACATAATTAAATTAATGAAGTAAAACACTTATCTTGATGTAAGATAGGGTTTGGAACCCTAAAATACTATACAAGACAGCCTTGGTTCGGTTTAGGTTTTTACTCCAAAAGACTAAACACTGAAAACTAAAAAATTCGGATTCTATATATAAGATTACATATGCGACGGCGTCACCTTATGATTTGTGACGTCGTCGGGTCGCCGTCATTAGGGTTTCATCTTGGCCACGTTAGTATTGCGACAGCGTCACCTTATGCTTGTGACGCCGTCCCCTTCAGTCTCTGATGTCGTCTGGATCAAATTTAGTCGATGAGTTGCGAGGACCTACTCTTTTAAAACCGACACCGTCACTTGTAAATAAGCAATTTGGCTCTGATCCATCACAAAAGTGATCGACGGCGTCGCAGATAACACCTGACGCCGTCCCCTTCAGTTCCAGCAGTCTGAGTGTCTCGATTCTTGACTTTGGCCATTTTTTTCGTATATTCGCGCCTTTTCGTCTGAATAAGTGTCATTCCAGCATTTTGCCTTCAAGATACCTAAAAAGTAAAAATGAACGATATTAAGTAATAACGGATACAAAAGTGATCAAGTAAGAGCTTAGATGACCCCTAAAAAAGATACATTTTAAAACCTTATCAATCTCTCTGATGATTGTTTAATCATCTCTCTTTAACATATGTCCATATGAGAAATGTTTTGGACACGTAAGGTGAGTTAAGTTATAATATTGCAATCCGTTTTATCTTGGTTTGTGTTTTTGATGTCATAATAAATGTGTTTTGAATTTTATTTGATGTTTTGTATATCATTGAATGGTTAACCGTTAACATAGGAATATCAAGTTAAAATCGATATGACACATCAGCGAAGGACATTACGTTTCTTTCAAACACATCAAGGTTCCACAATGGGTATTTTTTGACATTAAGAATGTCATTTGAAAACGTATGAGATACTATATGAAAGACTAATAAGCATAGTGGGAAAATGATTCAAAATCCAAGATAGTTCAAATTTGTTAAATCTAATCCAAATTCTGACACAAACTGTTGACAATACAAGATATTAAAATTTATTATTTCACCATTTTGAACAAAAAGAAATAAATACAAGATTAAAAACACAGTTTTCAATATAAATTATGCATACATTTTAGTTCTTGTGCTTCTGACATAATCGGGTTGAACTCAATCTTCGTAACCATTCGTAGATTCCAAAATGTTACCTGAAAGATATTTATAGCGAGTTAATCTTTGAGATATTTATAGTATTTAAATATTAAGTTGAGGAAACATTTATCATACTATAAATTGGAAATTACCTGTTTGTGTACGAGTAAGTCTAACTCGAGCTACATATATGCTTACGTTTTCTATACTTGCTTTTGCAATCACCGCTTGAAAAACACCCGGAATGTGATGCAAGACCAGTTTATGAAACTTTTACGCTTCTTCTGAATCTGAAATATAAAACAAAGAAACATTAGTAATTAGTAATTTTGTTGTATTGAACATGTAAATGTTTCTTAAAGAAATATAAAGATTGGCAAAAGGTATGTTACTTCATGAGCTCGACTTATTTGAAGTTGAACTGGAAGAGGGGCTGGGAGAGGCGCATGGGATGGAAGAGGGGCTGGAATTGGATGAAGTTCAAGATTAGTTGGTGGAGAAAGCGTTAAAGAGAACAAAAGGCTTGATAGATCATTGCTTGGATTACTACTAGATGACATGACCATAGTTATACCAGTTAGGCTTTACACTTTTGATATGTTATTGTACCTAAACCATGATCTTGCCTTCTTTTTATAGTGTCATTTTGTTGATGATATGACAGGATATTGCAATACGTAAGGCATGATTGTAGATGTACAATTCCTAAGTTGTAGCCTTTTTTAATTATGTATGAAATATTGGAGGACGTTTTGTAACTGGGCCATAAAAGTAGGCTTTAAGAATATCATGCCAGGAAGTTTAAACGTATGTACGTATTGATTTAGCAATAGCTGTTACAATTAATAGCTGAACTTTTAAGCAAGAGACATATCTTTCTATAATAAACAATTTAAAAAATCTAAATTTTAAGCCTTGTCATTTAAAGAAATGTTCTAAATGCATTATAATGTAGTAGAGAAAGTTAAAAGTAACTTTCTTTTTACTCGTAAGTCGCATATGCACTAGATATAAACAGACATTTTCTTATGAGTAACAAAAACTATTATACAAACATTTGGATTTTTAGAGTTATAACTTATACGATATTAATATAAACAAAGGAAAAAATTATATGTTTGGTCCATGTGGTTTGCTCAGATTTCATGTTTAGTCTCTAAGTCGTTTTAATTACACCAGAGATACCTATTTTTAAAACATTCCACTCATTTAGTCCCTATTTTGGATGGGCCGTTAGTTTATCGGTTAAGTGTTTGCACCGTTAGTCATTCCGTTAGTCCCTCCGTTAAGATATTTGCACTGTTAGTCCTAATTTTTTAAAATGAACTAAAAACTCGTTTTTATTCGTTTCTGTCCATCTTTTTAACGTTTTTGTCTGTTTTTTATTACGTTTTCGTCTGTTTTTTCACGTTTTCGTAGATTTTTTCATGTTTTCATTCTTATTTTAACATTTTCGTCCGTTTTTTTACGTTTTTGTCCGCTTTTTTACATTTTCATCCGTCTTTAAACGTTTTCATATGTTTTTTAAGTTTTGTCAATTTTAACGCTTCCCGCTTTTACCGTTTAATGTTTTTTACGTTTTCAATTGTTTTTATACGTTTTTGTCCATTTTTTACGTTTTCATCCGTTCATAAACGTTTTCAACCGTTCTTTTTACGGTTTCGTCCAGTTTTTAAGTTTTCGTCCATTTTTACGTTTTCGTTTGTTTTTTACGCTTTGTTCGCTTTTATGTTTTCGCCCCGCTTTTACGCTTGTCCGCTTTACGTTTCCGTTCGTTTTTTTAATGTTTTCATCTTTTTTTAATGTCTTCGCCATTTTACGCTTTTTCATTTTTATGTGTTCGCCCGCTTTAATTTCATCTTTTTTTACGTTTTTGTCCCTTGTTTTACGTTTTCATCTATTTTATACGTTTTCATCTATTTTTTTACGTTTTCGTTTGTTTTTATACGTTTTAGTATGTTTTTTTTATATTTTCATCCATTTTAATCCGTTTTTTACGTTTTGTCCGTTTTAGTCATTTTTTATGCTTTCGATTATAATGTTTTATAATTAAGAGAAAATATGTGCCCGTTAGTGCACATTTAACTTTTCAATAGGCTAAATACGCCTATTTCAAAAAAAAAGATGGGGCTAAATGTGCCCAAATCTTTTTCAAAATAGCCAAAATTAGGCAATTTTTATTTATTTTGGGCTAATCGTATTCATGCTAGTTTTGGTACTTGCGTTCTTCTTAACAACGTCAACATTAATCTCATCCTTGTTAGTTTTTACGCGACAAGTAACGTGTGTTGTTAGTTTTTATCTCATAACTGATGTAATGTTTACTTTCATTTCATTAAATGTTTTTATATGTTGTTTGATGTTTAAGAATTTTGTTAGAATTTAGTTATCGTATACATAATCGTTGCATCAGATTTTCTTATCGGTTCACGTTCTATTTTAAACGCTACACAAAACACTCACCACAATATCACAAATCATTAATTATTTGACGCTAAAAACCGTTGCCGCTAGGCGCGAGTACTCGACTAGTATTAATATATGCCGTCAAATCAAGATGAGGAAGATGAAAAGAAAATACAAAAATTCAAGATATTAAATGAGGAATACGATATTAAGTGATGTAATCATTCATTTTCCATTTGATGTCCATTTTTCATAACACTTCTTTTAAACTACAAATGTTCTTATATTTTGTTTTCTCCGACTTTTATTCAGAAAATTCATGAGTTAGTTTGTTTGTATTAAAGCTCATTTTTTATTCAGAAAATTCAATTTAACATACGATTTATTTTGCAATTACATATATTTGGCAAGTAAATGTTATTCTGTTACATATATTATCTAACAATAATTGTACAAATGAACGGTAATTTAAATTAAACTAACTTTAAGCAATAATAATGCCAAGTATTTCATATCCAAATAAACATAAGGTGCAAACGAAATAAAGGAGCATGCACATTTGAAACGTAAGTTAAAATAGATGGGTGCCCCGCGTTGCGGCGACGGATACCCATATAATTAAATTTCCGCGAGCAAATATAGAGTAGAGTTATTTTACATACCAAACTTTTTTCACATACCAATGGACTCATCTTTACCATCCATCTAAAAGTTAAATCAAATTCGCCATTAAGATTTTATTATTTCACCTATTTTTTATAATTTAAATATCTCTTAAACCGCTAATCGTTATGAAATATTTAACATTATTTCGGACGAAGATTTAATTATCTTTCTATTTGATTTCATATACTTCAAAAGAAAATTCAAATCCACGCTTTTCATTTTTTCGCTTTTTACGCTAACAAATTGCATTTAAAAAATCATATATGATAAAACATTAAATTGAATATAATATGTAATATCATATGTGATATTACACTAATATCACATGTGATATTACACTAATATCACATGTGATATTACACTAATATCACATGTGATATCACATATCATATATGATATTACACTAATATCACATGTGATATTCAAATTAAGATTGTATCATATACATTTTTAATGAAATTTAACGAAAAACGAAAAAACTTAAACGTGAAAATACTAAAAAATATTTTACGGTGCGATATCAAAGTTCATCTATAAAAAAGATAATTAAATGCCGTCGCAATGATATTTTTTTCGCTTAACGACAACGTTTGAAATATATTAATATTCAAAAAAATTTAGTGCCGTAGTTTTTAAATTGTTTGATTAATCATCCATTAGATCAAATAAAACGGCGGATTGATCCCAAGATGTAAATAATTCATTCCTCAAATGATCTTAAATCTTAAATATATACGTTTTTAAAAACACTGAATAATTTGATCACCATTAAATGATCATTTTAAACTTAATTAAATATCAACCTTATACTTAAAAGTTGTTACAACAATTTTAAGCCGCTTATACACAAATAACTTATTTTCAAAAAAAAAAGGTCAAAAATGGCATTTAAGATGGCTTGTTATGTACATAACAAATGGTCAATTCATAAGAACATAAATAATATATTTGGTAAAGATGTAAATTTTTCGGAATAGATGAAGCAAAAGAACCTTCAATCTGCTAGATTCCTGATCAAGCACTATTGTTGAAACCACAATGTGAAGTTATTAATTGTAGCATGATACAGTATGGTAATATCAATATTGCATAATACAGTACAACAATAATCTCTACTAATATATAAAAATTAATATCCAAGTGAACAACAATCCTCCCCGTTTGACTGCTTGACCTATTTCATAGTACGGAGTATCTATTTTTCTGTAGTTTAACATATTTCGCAGTATACATTTGACTGCAATCCTCTAATATGGAGTTAAACTTTGTGGCTTTTTGTTTGTTGTCAGATGACCTATTGCAAAAGGAATGTTCATAAACAAATTAGCTTTACTTTCTTAAGATCAAAATGGTAAGAAATCATAATGTTATTACAATTTCTTCTTGTACTCAACATTCTATATATGGCACACTAAACTGATACCTTTATGAGATGTAAAACCACCATCAACAAGAAGGTCATGCCCATTTTCAAACTTAGCATCATCAAAAGCAAGATAAAGGGGCGCATTAGCCACATCATTAAGCACACAATAACTTAAAAGGGATTTGTCTGTCATAACAAAACCACTAATAAATTTCATGACATAACCAATTTTTGGCCCATCAAAAAGTCCATAACTTTCGGATTAAAACAAACAAATAGCCCATTTTTATCACAACTCCTATTCAGATAGTAGACCCAGTTTATCACAACCATACCCAACACAACCTTTTATCTTATGTCAGCCCACGATTAACCCACCCTAATATTTAAGAACTATATAAGACACAAAACCTAATATTTCTCATTTAGATAACCCTAAAGCTACACACATACATCCACATCTTTCACCAATCTTTCACTATTCAGCCACCAAATACTCTACCAAGCAACAATCTTTTTCCTTTAATCTTATAATCGAATCACAAATACATACGAGAAGTGTCTTTCTTGTTATTTGCACAAATCGAAAAATAAAACACATACCTGTTTCTTTCTTTTACCAATTGAACGAAACACAAAATGCATCTTTTGTTTTTTTTTTTGCTATAAATGAACCACAAGGCTGCTAATCTTATTTTGTTCTTTGAATAACATCAAACCAGGACAATGGGATTAGGCCTATTGCCGTGGGCACGATTTGGAGGAGGCTGGTATCCAAGGTGGCTATGAGGGGTGTCAAGAAGGAGATGTCCAATTACCTTGGTGATTTTCAGCTTAGAGGGGAGTCCCTAGTGGGCAGAGGTCGTGCTCCATAGCATGACATTCTTACATGAGTTTCATTCAGATGGGTCGTTGGCTATGCTATCGTTGACTTCTCAAATGCCTTCAACTTGGTGGATCTGACTACCCTTTTAAATGAGGTTCAACTCGATGCCCGCTATTTCCCTATGGGTAGATTTTTTATATGGTCGGGCATTGAGGTTATATGTGGGTGACTACCATATTTAGTCCACCACTGGAGTTCAGCAAGGGGACCCTTAGGGCCTATCTTTTTGCCTTAGTTTTGCACCCACTTGCCCACCGGATTAGGGATTGCTGCGCTTCTTTTCCATGCTTGGTATTTGGATGATGGTACAATTATCGGTGACACTAAAGAGGTAGCTAAAGCCTTAGATATTATCATGGCGGGCCCCACCCGGCCTTGAACTCAACATTAAGAACACGTGTTTTTCGCCCTCATGCAATGCAATGGGCTGCGACAGATGGTTTGTTTCCCCACCGATCGGAGGCCGACATTGGGTGTGAAACTCCTTGGAGGCCTTAGCCGATGCGTGGTTTATTAGCAGCTGGCTGTGAAAAGGGCATCTCGTGCCGTGGAACTAATGAGTTGTCTCACAAGTCCGCTAACCCTCAACTGAGCTCCTTTTGCTTCGCCATGTATGGGCGCCGCTAAGCCGATGTTCGGCCCTCGAACGTGCCAACCGATGTATATAGGGAAGCTGTTTCTCGCTTTTGACAATGGCCTTCGAAGGCACAATAGAGGCCATTATGGTTTCATGGGCCCTTTTTGGGGATTTTCAACGAGGCCGCATCCCTTCCGACGGTTTGGCGGGTCGGGTTTATGTTCGGCCGAGGATGTATCTACTTATGCTTTTGTGGCCTCGAGGGCGCAATCTTGGAGTTTGCATGATCACATTCTTCGGGGATGTGGTATTGATGGGTGACTCGACATGGGTATGCAATGGATCGCCTGCATGTCCCTTCCTCGATTTCGATCTTAGCGGTTTCTCTAACAAGGACACCGCCCCACCTAAAGCCCAAAATGTTTTGGCGTGTGCCTTTTTTAGTGGAATCGTCCGAGTTCGGGGAGAGAAGTTCGATTTATCCCCTAAAAAGCGGTGCTCAATGTCTCCGAGCTCCTCATGCTCAAGATTTCTTGACGGTTATCCCCATTGAAGGGCTGGGCCAACATATGTCGCCCTGAGTACCGGACTATCCTTAAGTACCGGCTAATGATCCTCTATTTCCTAATGAGCCTTGCCCAGTCTGCCGCAAGGTTTGTTTAGATTCTTTCGGGCGCAGCATGCTGTCCATTGTGCGAGTTACCGTTTCAAATACGTGCATGATTTGGTTAGGGATGTTCTCATGATGTTCTTAAACGAAAGGTGAATTTCTTCTAAAAAAGAGGCCCCCGTGAACTTTCCTCGGCGAGATCCGCCAGTGGAGAGTCTACTTTACTTCGCCACTGATATACTTGTGTTTGGATGCCGGGGGAAACATGCTTGTGTGGATCTTACCGGAGTGTTCCCTCTTGTTGGGCTAAGGGACAATGGGTTTGTTGCGGGACAAGCGGCGTTGAAAGTGGAATCGAGCAAAGTTGCTAAACACAAGAAAGCTTGTTTAGAGAATCAACACGTATTTACCCCTTTTGCTTTTGATATATTTGGGTTCCTAGCCAAGCTGTGAGTTTCTGACTAGGGTTCAAAGGGTTGTGCAAAGTAATTTTATGCACCCCTAAGTCACAAAATTTATTTTTAGTAGAATTGGTTTTGCTATTCAAAAGGGGCGTTCGCGCACGCTTGTTGCCTTGCCGCCATCTTATTGTAATCCGTTATTACAAGTAATAGTAGAAATTCTATTTTTGTTTAAAAAAAAAAAAAAAAAAAAAAAAAAAAAAAAAAAATTACCACCAAACACACTGAAAACTACCAGTCAAACCGGAACCACCCAAAGACACCGAAACCACTGACATGTGGTGGCAGCATAAGGCGGTAGTGGTGAGGCAGTGACCAACGAATGAAGGTTACAACTTTGCTATATATATATATATATATATATATATATATATATATATATATATATATATATATATATATATATATATATATATATATATATATATATATAGAGAGAGAGAGAGAGATTTCAAATTTGTTGTGTGAAAATGTATAACGTATGTTGGCTTATGTTTGGACAAGAGTTAGAGGGAGTGAAGGATGGTGATTATGGTACTACCTCCGTCCCATATTAATTGTCCTGTTTTGACTTTTTAAATCTTTCTTTCTCAACTTTAACCCTAAATATTTTTGTTTGTGTTATATAATATTTAATAAAAATTATACCAATGAAAAATACATGTAAAATTCAATCTATTCATAAATTTTGCATCAATTATTATATAATATAATTAAAAATATTTAAAGTCAAAATTGAAAATGAAAGATCTAAAAAAGTCAAAGTGGACAGTTAATATGGGACGGAGAGAATATTAAATAAAACTTTATACAACCGTTTCAACTTGTGTAAATCGGTCATTACTTATAAATAGACTTGTAATTTGAAAATTGTATTTTATTTCCACGAAGATATCTGTTAATCTGGATGAAAACTGGATGGCTGGAGGGAGTAAAGATAAAGAGAAAAGTGTTTCAAATGCTGGTGTAAATGGATGGTTACTTATAAATAGGCTGTAAATTGACTATTTAATTTATGGGCATGTTACTTTTGCATTTGAAATTTGAAATAGCATGTTACTTAAGGTTAAATGGCCTGTTACTATGTTTGATTTAATATAGACTTTGTGTTGGGATTACGTGTAATAATATAAAGCGTCGATCATTAGTTTTATGTTCATTATGTAATAGGTTTTTTATCTATTAGACTTATATATGTTTGTAATTATTCTGGGCCATGTAGCAGTTCCCATAAACCTCGAAACTATCTAGAAAGCCCACTAGGGGCGTTGCCCTAGTTCTATGACTATATATACTCTTGTAAACTTCATTTAGAGGTTGGTTGGTTTCATTATGTAATTTACTCTTTCATATTATCTTCTTATGATTCTTCTTATATCTCTCTCTCTAACTCTCTCTCTCTAGAATCTTGTGTTAGTTTATCCTTATTGAGAACCTACACTTTGTATTGAGTTAATAGCAAAATTAATACAAGTATTTTCATTTATAAGTAAGTGTTGAATATGGATTTTTAAGTCTTCTATCAATAGCATGTCCCAAATGTATTATAAAGTAGTATAGATATATATATAGTTTTATTGAGTTTACTTTTTTTAATTAAACTAATTACCTACCAATTTGATGTCTGTGAAATTCATTACGTAGGCCCCTCTCTTTTTCACTACAAAATTCAAATATTTATACACTTTTTCATATATATTTTATCATCCAAATATAAACAATTGTAATCATACATTTTTTCATATCCATTGTCATTCTATCACAAACCAAATCCGATACTTATTGTGATTTCTAGCAACAAATCAAATGAAGTCTTTCAAAACAACACTTTCATATTACGAGAGTGATTGAAACTTGAAAAAATCAAACTTATTTTAGATTTTTATGTTAAGGTGCCCTTTCAAATAAGTCATGCCCTTATTTTCCAATTTTTTGATAATGTAGACGGATGAGTTTTTTTATGTTCAGATATTGAGTTAGACTCAAATGTACGGCCTAATCTAAGTATTCGTGATCATTTCCGACTCTTTTCCTAACCAACCTCAAATGCGTACCTAATTTGATGATTATTCCAATTTTCCATAACGTGACATTAAAATGTTGTCCCACATTTTGGTACGTGGACACTAAGAACTAAGAAGTGAATTAGTCAACTTTGATTTGGCTATGGTCTTCAAAGTCCCGATTCTACACCTGACTAAGTAGTAAGTAAACAAAAGTTTTACGAGTAAAATGAGAATGCATAGAGAATAATCTTCAGTTGTATCCTAAGTAATACTCAGGTTTAGTTGGACTCGAATTTGTCTAAGCCAAACTACATACCACACACCACACCTTATGCATTTT